>CM062819.1:852854886-853549886 GCA_031772625.1 Pinus tabuliformis | reverse complement strand
TTCAACATTTGGTACAATTGCTAGTTTAATGAATTCTATAATAAGTTTTGTTAAACAATTTTTTTTTATTTCTTCATTTTCATCTTTTCTTTCAAAACTTTTACAATATGAATATGATCCTAATGTATGTGTTATTCAATGTACAAGAAAATAATTGTGAGTTGTCTTTTCCTTTTATTATATTGCCATACAATGCCTCAGAACCTTTAACACATGATTACAATTTTATCGAATCTCTTAAAAGATATTGATTCCATTTCAAAGACTATTTCTTTAGATATTATGGACATTGATTTGTTGTTATTTATAAATATTATGCATATTCCGTCATAAGTATTTTTTATTGATTTAAGTTTTATCTTTTTCATTGATACCATTTCTAACACTATTCTCAATATATTATAAGAATTGATTCGTTGTTCTTGATAAGTTTTATGCCTTCATATCTAATTCATTTCTTATCTTTTAAATTGATTCCATTTTAGACATTATTCTTTATTATTGATTTAAGTTTTACTGAATCTTTTTCATTGATACCATCTCAAACACTATTATTCAATATATTATAAGCATTGATTCATTGTTCTTGATAAGTTTTATGTCTTCATATCTAATTCATTTCTTACCTTTTTAATTGATTCCATTTTAGACATTATCCTTTAATGTATTATGAACATTGATTCTTTGTTTTTATAAGTTTTATGTATTTGTTTTCATATCCAATTCAATTATTGCTTAAAATTTTTATAAAAAATTAACATCATCTCCATCGTCACCATTATTATTATAACCAGAGGAATCAACAAATGGGTAGCTCATACTATCTTGACTTGGTGTCGATTCTGATCACTATCATTATACCTTTGGGGGCCTATAACATGTCCTCTCCATAGACAAAATTACTTGAGGAAAATTTAAACTTTCAATCTCTTAATTTACACAATACTCCATACATTTTAGTTACCAACTAAACTTCACCCAAAAAAAACATATTAATTATTATTCAATAAATAAAAAATTAATTATTTTAACACATTTTCATTAAATTTTTAAACATTTTTCCTGCTCTCTTATATTGAAATTAATAAAAAATAAAATATAATCTGTAATTCAAAAATAAATTTTAATTTAATTTTTTAATTTATATTTTCAAAAATATTTAAAATATATTAATTAAACTTCACTTTCACTAAACGTTACCTACAATAATTGATATAATATATTAATTAAACTAAACTTTCACGCTAGACATTACTTACATTAATTGATATAATATATTAATTAAACTAAACTTTCGCTCAACACAACACTAGCTACATTAATTGCTATATAAATAATATTTTATTACAATAATATTTTTTTAAATTATAACAATCTCGAATTAAAACGATAATCAACATATTTAACTAAATTGAAAAGTGGTTTTATCCTGTTGGAATCATATTCTAACCCATGCTTAACGAAATGATATAAAATAAAGAAATGCCACCGGGACCAAACCATTTATATTTTATTGAAAATTCTCCACCATATAATTTAATATAAAGATATTTATGAATGATGTGCAATAACGAATCATTAATGGAGCTTTGTGCATTAATTTTAACATAGGTATAACTAATTAAATATGTTATTAGCAGAACCGATAGTTTGAGTATTTACGGGTGTTGGATCTTTATTGTGTACTCCTAAATTTTTACAATATTTATTTATTTATTTTAACAAAAAATTATGGTTTTTTTTATGACTATTTTATTTTTTGGATTTAAATAGTAAAATTACATATTAATTTTTTTTATATATATATATATATATATATATATATATTATTTTTTGGATTTAAATAATAAAATTACATATTAATTATATATATATATATAATTTTATTGCTTAGAATAATTAAATTTAACCTTATTATTTTTATTTTGTTTATTTATTTGTTTCTTTTTTCCAAATTTCTTATTACTATTTTCAGTTATATTGTTTAAAATAATTAAGTATGATCTTATTGTTACTAACTTTCGTTTTGATTAAAATAATAATAATAACAAAATTAATTTTATTTTATTTACAGCGAATTTCCATCTATTACTTTATTTTAATTAAAAAATGTTTATTAATTGAAGATAATTTTTTAGTCAAAACTAGTTCTTATATTCTAATGGCTAGAAATAATAGTTTTATAAAGGCATACATACTCTACATCTGACCTCTTATGTGGAAACACATGCTCTTAATGAATAGGCGAACTCAAGTGGTATATATATGTAAAAGTTAAAATTAGTAAATGAGTTATCCTTCATTTCACTTAAGTCTACTCGAATTATGTCACCCCAACATGCTACCTCTAATAAGAAATAATAGATTTGAACATGAGACCTAGAATTCACATTAATTTATAGCTTACCAAGTGAATTTCCAAAGGAGATGATTTTACTTTTATATTAATTATTTTGATTATATTCTAGTTAAATTAATAATTGGTTAATAATTTTAGACATTTTATTATTATTTGATATTCTAGATAATAGTAATAATTTTATCATACTAATTTCTATAAATTTTTATAGTAATACAAAATTTAACTAAATTTTAATATAATAAGAATAATATATCGATAGTTTTAATTTTTTGATAACAAATCTAGATCCATCTTAATCCTCAATCTAATAGGTGTCTATAGGGATCAAATCTCTTGAGGTGCAAACCTCTTTTTTGAGTGCAAAACTTGAGGAAATCTTTGCACCTCAAAAGATGGATCAAATCTCTTAGAGTGCAAAACTTGAGGAAATGTTTACACCTCCCAAGATTTAATCTCTCTCCACTCTTGATAAATATGCGAGATAGATCTACTTTATTTTACATAATAGAGCTTAATTATATAAAAATAAAGCAAAAAAATTGAGATAAGAACTATAAATACATTAATCAAAATCATTAAAATGTGGTTCCCTCATTTTATTTATTTATTTTATAATTTGATGATCTGTAGGGAAAGGATTATCTTTACTAATAATAGCCACCTATGAGATTGACAACTCAGGGTTCTAATTCTTGAATCACTTTGCGAATTTTTGGTGTCTATATATAGCTGTTGTCACATCTTTGTCCACTTACACATAATTTTTTTTTTTTAATGTATGCCCAACATAATAAGCAAGCACTACATTACTATTTCTTTGTATTCATATGAGTACCTTTACTTTTAGCAAGCAACCACATACGATATATAATTCTGTTAACACATCATATGTATTTTCAAATGACATACGATATATAATTCTGTTAACACATCATATGTATTTTCAAATGGTATATAATACATAAACTATACAGCATTATAATGTACTAATGTGTTAATGTATTATCAAATGTGATTTGGGCGTAAGCCCTACCTCACGGCAATCCTAGCTATAGTTCTAACACAGTATCCTATGTTAACCTGGCGCGGCCTTTAATGGTCCGGCCACACCTTATACAGATGCCAACTCACCTAAGCCTTTAAGGCATTCATCCTTCGTGGGGCAGGTGTCATGGTCTGGCTCCTCTGGCCATGTGACACCTTGGAAACGAGAATCTCGATCCCGACGCTTCTGGTTCCCGCCTTCCTTCGACGGCCTGGATTGCATCCACAGATCGGACGATTAATATCCATTCTAGGGTTTGATATGATATATAAACATTCGCCTACAGACTCGGGGTCATTTTCATGATGGCCTTCTCGGCTCCGGTCCAGTGTTCCACCTCAAGATTAATGTCACCAGCAGCGTTCTTTTACTCGGCAATCAATCCAGATGTTAAGAACGGCTTGTTAATCGGTCATCTCAGGTACTGGTTCATGATTAACATTTTCATAATGTTTGTATTGTTTGGTTCATTTGAACAATGTCTTACTGGTTGGTTTCTCATGTTGTTATGGTATACAGCCGCGTCCTGCAACCCTTCGGATGGAACACGGATGGCTTTTTACAGCGATTCAACCCTCTCCTACACAGGTAAGTTGAACTCATGTTACTTCACCTGCATATCGGATTTCAAGGTCACCGGTCTGAACTATGGTTATCGTGGATGCAGACCGCCGCCCTTCGCGGGTTCCCTCATCTCATTTACTGAGGTATTCTCTGTTGAGCACTCCCACGGTGCATCCTCACTGCCGTCTGGTCTTAGCAGTAACTCTTAGTTAGGTTATGGTTCAATGGAATCTGGGTTCTTTTACAGATGTTCATACTCTTCTTTGTTATACTGTACTGATTACGGCACACCCGATTTGGGTTGATATGACTGCCCTTAAGTTTTGGTTGCGGATCTGGTCTCTGCGCTCAGATCTGGCATTAGTTCCTCTGCGGCTTGTTTTCAACAATGTGTATAATTAATTCTCTTTCAGGGTTTACCCTTTGATGCTATACATAATTTTAAATTCATATTATGATGAATGGTCCAAGTCTCAGGGCCATTTTTGCATTGCCATAGTATTGTGAAAATTCTTTTAAGCCTAAGGGAAACTTTGCTTGGCATATATATATATGACTCTGTTTCGAATTCCCTTAACCCTGACTCCGAATATGGGTTTATCTTATTGTTGCGATTTCTACTGATTTACATGACTGCCGTTGTCTAAATAATCTTAGATTATAATATTAGCTTCAGACTCACTCCATTTTTATTGTGCGTTCATCATTTTTGCTAACCTGCTCGACATGCATTCATAGGCTGTGTTCTATATCATTCTTTACTTTTCGCTTATGGAAATGTCATTTCAACTGAGGTTTCTCCTTACGGCTACATGCACAGTCATGTTTGTATTTACAATGTATGGTCGTATGTACAGGATTGTACTTATAAATGAAATCCTTTTACAGTTCATGCATAGGTTATGTAAACAAGAGTAACCCTTTTTACAGTTACATGCACAGGTTTAAATAATAAATGTAAACGTATATTTCTTTTCCTTTATCGTTCTAAGGAACTGGGTTTCTGCTATCAGATCCGCCCGTGGCATAATACATGGTTTATGAGATATGAAAGATTATGTGTCATTGTTACATAGGTTATCAACGAACTCTGTTTATTTAAAATATTTATCTATTCTGTTTCATGTTGATAACAGTAGGGTTATGTATTCTTTGCCACAGCGGCACTCGACTGCGGTCGGTATACCTCCATTCAGACTCAGAGGTCTTAATCCTCGTTTTCCATTATCATGCTACAGCATTTCATGATTTCTTTCCAGTGCTCACTACTGTTTTGGTTTACTGTTGATCTTTCGACTGTTAAACAGCGTTCTGGTTTTGATAATAAGGGTATAACAGTCTGTTACGCATTAATCAGGTCTTGATTAACCTTGTCTCTGTACCGATATTCGGTCTTAGCTAAATATCTAGGTATAACCTGTTTAATGTAATGCTAGCTCAGACCCTGTCTGTTAATTGACAGTCTGTCCCTTAGCTCTAGGACTACACCTGTACATCTAGATTAACATTGCAACAGTGTCTAGGAAAATGCAGGACATATTTTCCTATTCAATCATGCATAATTATTTTCAAACAGGGACTTCACAGTTTGGAACCGTACCTGGTTGCCAGTATCAGGAATGGTTTTTCAAACAAAACAAGTCACCTGAGCCTTGATTCTGCTCGTCCACCCAGCCATGAGATCCATCCCTCAGACGGAATTCTCCCCCCGAGCTATCTTGCAGGCCTCCAGCCCTCAACAGGATTTGTGCACTCTCTGTGCCTGGTTATCTGGTCCTAACCAGACTTAACCACTTTTCTCTGTTCTCTTCTTTTTCCGGTTCTTGGAAAAGAATTTTCCTTCTGTCTGTCCTCACAGCACAGAACCTCCTCCCTCAGTTAGGACTTTTCTTGTTTTGGAGGGTAGTTTCCATCAGTTATCACAACTGATCTCTTTCTTTAAGATTCACCTCTTAGAGGCTGCCAGCATTTCAAGAAATATTTAAATTACTTTAATAAAAGAAATAGTTTGTCACAGTTTTGTTTAAAACATAACAACAACTGTATTACTGTCTTTTACCACAGTAACTTTCACATTTACATATCCTAGGGTTATTACATCTCCCCCTCCTGTGATTGGACATCGTCCCGATGTCTGTCACCCTTAAACAAATTTGGGTAAGCTTCTCTAAGGAGTTCTTCATCCTCCCAAGTGGCCTCTTCCGGCCCATAGTGCTGCCACTGCACTTTAGCTTGGAAAATAACTCATTTCCGCAGCTGCACTTCTCTTTGGTCGAGAATGGTCAGTGGTTCGACCAGAACCTCGCCTTCCGGCTCGACCTGCAATCAGCAACAGATTTAATTATTTTCTTTTCTTGGAACAAAGCTTGTCTAGAGTGACCAGATAAATTCTTACCCGAACATTCTTCCATTGAATCACATGTTTAGGGTCGTAAACGTATTGTTTCAATACGGAAACGTGAAAAACATTGTGGATCCTAATATGGCTTGGTAGGGCGAGCTGATAATCTACCGGCCCTACTCTTGCCAAGATTTGGAAAGGCCCAAAATAGCGAGGTGCAAGTTTGGCACACCCGCTCCACTGCAAGGTACTCCTTCTTGGTTGGATTCTGACAAACACATGGTCCCCAACTTGAAATTCTTTGAACCTCCTCTTTCGATCAGCAAAATTTTTCTGTCTATCTTGAGCGGCTTTTAAGTTGGTACGCACCTTTTTTACCGTTTCTTCCATTTCCTTGAGCATTTCAGGACCAATTCGTAACTTGTCCTCAGGTCCACCCCAACTTGAGGGTGTGCGGCACTTCCGCCCATACATGACCTCAAAAGGACTCAACTGTCTTGAGGAGTGATACCCCTTGTTATATGCAAATTCGACCAGGTGGAGATATTCTTCCCATTGGGTTGGCTTCAACATAACACATGCTCTCAGCATGTCCTCCACAACTTGATTCACTCGCTCCGTTTGGCCATCTGTTTGGGGATGATAGGCTGTGCTAAAGTTCAGCTGTGTTCCCAGTTCAGCAAACAATGTCCTCCAAAAGGCTGATGTAAACTTAACATCACGATCGGAGATGATCACCTTTGGAAGTCCATGCAATTTGAATATATTCTGCATGAAAATATGAGCAATTTTCACAGCCTTATATGTTGATTGCACAAGTATGAAGTGTGCTGCTTTACTCAACTTATCCACTACCACCATAATGGAATCATTATTCTTCTTCGTTCGAGGCAATCCGGTTATAAAATCCATGGAGATAGTCTCCCATTTCCATTCCGGAATGGGTAAGGGTTGTAGCAGCCCTGCTGGATGCAAATGCTCCGCCTTGATCTGCTGACATTCTAGACATCGTGCTAGATACTCAGCTACCTCCTTCTTCATTTTTGGCCAGTAATATTCTTTTCGAAGAGCGGTAACCATTTTCTGGTATCCTGGATGCCCGGTATAATGGCTGATGTGGAATTCATCCAGAATCAGCTTCTTAAGACTGCCTTCATTGGGTACATACAGCTTTTTGTTAAAGTACAACATTCCAGCATCATCTAGTTCATACCCTTGTTGTATTTCCTTACCGGGTTGTTGCTGTATTTGCTGTTTAACTTGCTGATAAACAACATCTTGTGCAGCCGCTGTTTTTATCTCTTCCAACAGGGTACTTTGCCATTTACTGACCGAAATCTTGCACACGCACTGTACCTTCCGACTTAATGCATCCGCTACTCGGTTCTCCTTCCCTTTTAGATGCTTAATTTCAAAGTCGAACCCGCTTAAGAAGTCAGCCCAATGAGCTTGTCTCGTATTTAAGGTGGGTTGGCTGAAATAATTCGTTAGGCTGTGGTGGTCTGTTAGCAACAGAAATTTTCTGCCCAATAGATAGTGTCGCCACATTTTCAGGGCATGAATGACCGCTGCCAGCTCCAAGTCGTAAGCAAAGTATTTCTGCTCATGTTCTTTCAGCTTCCTAGATTCATAAGCAATGACTCTTCCTTCTTGCATCAGCACTCCTCCCACACCTTCTTTACTTGCGTCCGTACAGACCACGTAATCCTTATTAGGGTCAGCTATACTCAATATAGGTGCGGTGGTGAGTAAGTGCTTGAGCTGTTCAAAGCTCTTCTGGCATTCTGAGGTCCACTTAAATGCTTTTCCCTTCTTTTGTAAGGAGGTGATAGGGTATGCTACCCTCGAAAAGCCTTCAACAAATCTTCTATAATAACCTGCTAACCCCATAAAGGACCTAATATCTGCCACGTCCTTTGGTATGGGCCACTCCATTATAGTCCTGATTTTCTCAGGATCTACTGCGATTCCTTCCTTTGTGATTACATGGCCTAAGTATTGTATCTCCTCCTTGAAGAAATCACACTTACTAAACTTTGCATATAATTGATGTTCTCGCAAAGTTTGCAACACCAATCTAAGGTATTCCTCATGCTCCTTTCTCGATCTGCTGTAAATCAGAATGTCATCTATGAATATCAGCACAAACTTATCTAAAAACCGGTGAAACACACTGTTCATCAAACACATGAAGGTAGCAGGTGCATTGGTCAGACCAAAAGGTAGCACCACGAATTCATAATGTCCATATCGCGTTCTGAAAGCGGTCTTAGCGATATCCTCCTCCTTAATTCTGATCTGATGTTAACCAGATCGCAGATCAATTTTTGAGAATACCGTCACTCCCTTCACCTGATCAAAAAGTTCGTCGATCCTAGGCAAAGGATATTTGTTTTTTATCGTGAGCTTATTCAGCTGACGATAATCAATGCACATCCAAAAGGTTCCATCTTTCTTTTTGACGAACAGCACTGGGGCTCCCCAGGGTGATACACTGGGACGGATGTAATTTTATCTAACAGCTCCTGCAGCTGCATTTTTAATTCTGTTAGTTCCGGTAACTCATGCGGTATGGTGCCCGTGATACGGGTGCTGCCCTTGGAATCAGCTCGATAGTGAAATCCACATCTCTCTTAGGTGGTAATCCCGACACTTCCTCGGGAAAAACATCTGCAAACTCTTGTACTACCGGAATGCTACCCAGCATAGCAGTTTTATCCTTCTGATTTGCGTATCCCACCTGAATAGCGTAGATTTGACATTTCTTCTTGATGCACTTAGCTAGCTGAGATGCTGTAATGGGTCGAATCTGTACAGGGTGTCTGATTCCTTGTAACTCCTGCTGCTCTCCACGGTCATCCTTATAGTAGATGGTTTTGGTCTTGCAATTCACTAAGGACCAGTGTTTTTCCAGCCAGTCCATCCCAATCAGGATATCGTATGAACCCAACGGTAGAACATTTAAATCTGCCACTATTGGCTGTCCTGCTATGGTAAAAGAGCAATTATTTACTTTGGCCAAAACTCGTCTCTTGGCTCCTGTAGCTAATTGGACCAGCCATGGATTTCTGAACTTTTCAGCTTGTAGTTTACACTGTTCTACTATTTTTGGGCTAACATAACTTAGAGTAGCTCCTGGATCAATAAGAACAGCTATAGAAAGGTTTGAGATTTTACCTTCGAATTCAACCCCAGATGGCTGATACTCCGCTTGTCGATCTTCCAAAGCTGCATTAATTCTAGGTACGCTGCGTGCCACGTCCCCGACGGTCGATGCCTCATGAATTTTGGATATCTGATCTGTCCCCTTTCTCTGTGGGCAGTTCTTAACATAGTGAGGTCCTCCACAACCCCAGCATTGAACTGGCGGTCTGGTCATCCCCTCACCTTCTGGTCTAACAGACTGCTCATTTACTCTAGATTCGCTCATTGGCCTGGACCGGGGTGCATTCCTTGCAACAGGTCTACTGCTTAGTCCTTTACCAGCACCTTTACCCCCACTGCTGCGACCTCCTTTGCTGTTTCCAACCATCCGACTACTTCTTTTCTCATTCCATCTTTTGTTCGAGGTGTCCCCCTTCTGTTTACTCTGCTGGTAGCAGATCCTTGCTTTAAGAATGGCCTCATCCATGGTTCTAGGATTGTCAAACTCAATCCTTTCCCTTATATATGAAGGTAAGCTTCTCACAAACCTTTGGACCTTAGCTTTCTCCTCCTTGATGTAAGGTACATAACGTAGTAGTGAGGTAAAGCGATTAATGAACTCGTCCATTGTCTGCTGTCCCAATCTTAAATCATGGAATTCCCTTGCCTTTTCATCGTAAAAGCATTCAGTCAGATACCTTTCTTTGAAGTATTTCTGAAACTTCTCCCAGGTAATGGTTCGTTCACTTACCCCTTTGACAATTTTGATTTCCTCCCACCACAAGGTTGCCTTACCTTGTAACTGAAAAATAGCTAATCTTGCCTTCAGGTTATGATCATACTCGTACAACTGAAAATATTTATTCATATTTATAAACCAAGCTTTAGCTGCTTCCTCCTGTTCACCATCAAAATGCGGGGGTTTAATTTTTCGAAACTCTCCCTGCAGCTCCATCTTCTGTCGTTTTGAAGTTTGTTGTTCTGGTACATTATCAGAATGATCCTCCTTGCCTTCTGAAAGTTCAGGTTCCATCTGATAATTCTGTTCCTCTGTCATCCTCTGTTGTTCCGCACTGGGGTTGGATAGAGGGGGATTTTGCCTCTCCGACAAACTCTTCAAAATTCTTTCTTGTTCCACTATTAACCGCGCGTTGTCCTCTCGCAACCGTGCCATCTCATTCTTCAATTCCTGGACAGTTTCCAGGATTGCAAGGTTGGTACTTCGTGTTTCTGCACCCAATTGTACCCACAGCTCTGGATTCTCTTGAGGGTTACTGCCGGTTCCTTGCATCTTGTCTCTTTTCTGGCTTAACTGCTAACTGTTATAATTCTGTATTTCACCCCAAATAAACAGAACACAGTTAAGTACATTATTATCTTGCATATGTTTGCATGGTGTACCCTTCTGCACAATGAAACTTGTTCTATTTGAGGCCACAGTGTTGAAACTGGGCTCTGATACCAATTTGTCACATCTTTGTCCACTTACACAAAAAAAAAAATTTTAATGTATGCCCAACATAATAAGTAATCACTACATTACTATTTCTTTGTATTCATATGAGTACCTTTACTTTTAGCAAGCAACCACATACGATATATAATTCTGTTAACACATCATATGTATTTTCAAATGGTATATAATACATAAACTATACAGCATTATAATGTACTAATGTGTTAATGTATTATCAAATGTGATTTGGGCGTAAGCCCTACCGCACGGCAATCCTAGCTACAGTTCTAACACAGTATCCTATGTTAACCTGGCGCGGCCTTTAATGGTCCGGCCACAGCTTATACAGACGCCAGCTCACCTAAGCCTTTAAGGCATTCGTCCTTCCTGGGGCAGGTGTCATGGTCTGGCTCCTCTGGCCATGTGACACCTTGGAAACGAGAATCTCGATCCCGACGCTTCTGGTTCCCGCCTTCCTTCGACGGCCTGGATCGCATCCACAGATCGGATGATTAATATGCATTCTAGGGTTTGATATGATATATAAACATTTGCCTACAGACTCGGGGTCATTTTCATGCTGGCCTTCTCGGCTCCGGTCCAGTGTTCCACCTCAAGATTAATGTCACCAGCAGCGTTCTTTTACTCGGCAATCAATCCAGATGTTAAGAACGGCTTGTTAATCGGTCATCTCAGGTACTGGTTCATGATTAACATTTTCATAATGTTTGTATTGTTTGGTTCATTTGAACAATGTCTTACTGGTTTGTTTCTCATGTTGTTATGGTATACAGCCGCGTCCTGCAACCCTTCGGATGGAACACGGATGGCTTTTTACAGCGATTCAACCCTCTCCTACACAGGTAAGTTGAACTCATGTTACTTCACCTGCATATCGGATTTCGAGGTCACCGGTCTGAACTATGGTTATCGTGGATGTAGACCGCCGCCCTTCGCGGGTTCCCTCATCTCATTTAGTGAGGTATTCTCTGTTGAGCACTCCCACGGTGCATCCTCACTGACGTCTGGTCTTAGCAGTAACTCTTAGTTAGGTTATGGTTCAATGGAATCTGGGTTCTTTTACAGATGTTCATACTCTTCTTTTTTATACTGTACTGATTACAGCACACCCAATTTGGGTTGATATGACTGCCCTTAAGTTTTGGTTGCGGATCTGGTCTCTGCGCTCAGATCCGGCATTAGTTCCTCTGCGGCTTGTTTTCAACAATGTGTATAATTAATTCTCTTTTAGGGTTTACCCTTTGATGCTATACATAATTTTAAATTCATATTATGATGAACGGTCCAAGTCTCAGGGCCATTTTTGCATTGCCATAGTATTGTGAAAAATTGTTTAAGCCTAAGCGCAACTTTTTTTGGCATATATATATATGACTCTGTTTCGAATTCCCTTAACCCTGACTCTGAATATGGGTTTATGTTATTTTTGCAATTTCTGCTGATTTACATGACTGCCGTTGTCTAAATAATCTTAGATTATAATATTAGCTTCAGACTCACTCCATTTTTATTGTGCGTTCATCGTTTTTGCTAACCTGCTCGACATGCATTCATAGGCTGTGTTCTATATCATTCTTTACTTTTCGCTTATGGAAATGCCGTTTCAACTGAGGTTTCTCCTTACGGCTACATGCACAGTCATGTTTGTATTTACAATGTATGGTCGTATGTACAGGATTGTCCTTATAAATGAAATCCTTTTACAGTTCATGCATAGGTTATGTAAACAAGCGTAACCCTTTTTACAGTTACATGCACAGGTTTAAATAATAAATGTAAACGTATATTTCTTTTCCTTTATCGTTCTAAGGAACTGGGTTTCTGCTATCAGATCCGCCCGTGGCATAATACATGGTTTATGAGATATGAAAGATTATGTGTCCTTGTTACATAGGTTATCAACGAACTCTGTTTATTTAAAATATTTATCTATTCTGTTTCATGTTGATAACAGTAGGGTTATGTATTCTTTGCCACAGTGGCACCCGACTGCGGTCGGTATACCTCCATTCAGACTCAGAGGTCTTAATCCTCGTTTTCCATTATCATGCTACAGCATTTCACGAATTCTTTCCAGTGCTCACTACTGTTTCAGTTTACTGTTGATCTTTCGACTGTTAAACAGCGTTCTGGTTTTGATAATAAGGGTATAACAGTCTGTTACGTATTAATCAGGTCTTGATTAACCTTGTCTCTGTACCGATATTCGGTCTTAGCTAAATATCTAGGTATAACCTGTTTAATGTAATGCTAGCTCAGACCCTGTCTGTTAATTGACAGTCTGTCCCTTAGCTCTAGGACTACACCTGTACATCTAGATTAACATTGCAACAGTGTCTAGGAAAATGCAGGACATATTTTCCTATTCAATCATGCATAATTATTTTCAAACAGGGACTTCACAGTTTGGAACCGTACCTGGCTGCCAGTATCAGGAATGGTTTTTCAAACAAAACAAGTCACCTGAGCCTTGATTCTGCTCGTCCACCCAGCCATGAGATCCATCCCTCAGACGGAATTCTCCCCCCGAGCTATCCTGCAGGCCTCCAGCCCTCAACAGGATTTGTGCACTCTCTGTGCCTGCTTATCTGGTCCTAACCAGACTTAACCACTTTTCTCTGTTCTCTTCTTTTTCCGGTTCTTGGAAAAGAATTTTCCTTCTGTTTGTCCTCACAGCATAGAACCTCCTCCCTCAGTCAGGACTTTTCCTGTTTTGGAGGGTAGTTTCCATCAGTTATCACAACTGATCTCTTTCTTTAAGATTCACCTCTTAGAGGCTGCCAGCATTTCAAGAAATATTTAAATTACTTTAATAAAAGAAATAGTTTGTCACAGTTTTGTTTAAAACATAACAACAACTATATTACTGTCTTTTACCACGGTAACTTTCACATTTACATATCCTGGGGTTATTACAGCTGTTGTAATGCCCCTAGTTAATTGTTAGTGTTTAAATTAAAAACAGTAAATTTAACTGTTGGTTATGGTTATGTTTGGTGAAACTGAGTAATTATTATTGCTGTTACTGTTTTAATTAATTATGTTGATAATTGTTATTGGTTGCCATTAAGTGTGGTTTGGAAAAAAAAACAACTGTTAATGGTTATAGAGCTTCCTCATCAGAGGGGTATTAGAATTAAAATATGACATCTGTCAGAAAGGAAAAAACCCTAACTACCTTCAGATGACGGTTGAGACCCTCATAGAGGAAGGATACTTAATGTAAAAAAAAAAAGAAAAAAGAGGCTGCTACGTCTGGTAAGGACCAGATAGCAAGGCTCAAGAAAAGTTGCAATTTGGCAGCGAACGCTACGTCTGGTAAGGACCAGATAGCGTATGTTGGGAAGCAGAGAACTCCCTGAAACTGCTACGTCTGGTAAGGACCAGATAGCGTAACTCTGGTAGTGCCAGAGGGTTTGCAGACAGCAAGAATCTTGCAGGAGTGCTTGGGGGTGGAAGGTCGAGGAGGACCCTCCTAAGGTTGGGAGGTTGACAAGCATATTAAAGAGGTTTGCTCTCCGTCAGGTAAGCAATGATTGAAGAATTAACAGTTCTGGTTTTTACTCTTATAATTGTACAAGTTCTTATAATTATAGAAAATGAAAACAAAGAACTGTGAACGTAAGCATTTACATGAAAGAGATATGAAATAACATAAGCAATAAACGACGGTGTTTCGTGTAACGCATAAGGTAATCAAGATTAAGATCGTTGATTAGCTACTGTAAAACTGAGGAAGGAATCAAAACCTGTTCTTCAATTTTTCTTTTGAGATAAACTTTTGTAATCAGTAGCAACAGAGTAAGAAGAGAACAAATATGCTCGTTCTTGTATATATATATATATATATATATATATATATATATATATATATATATATATATATATATTAACTGCAATCCATAACCAAGTCTGGGTTAATACTCGTACACGAGAGCTCCCAGGTTTTTGTAAACAGAGTTATAACAACATAAATAGCTACATGCATATAAGTTTTCAGGCTAAATTTCTAATAAAACGTTGTAGCATCTCCTTACAAGAAATAGCAGTAGCTAGCATTAAAAAGCAGGACATTAAAATTTAGATTAAACCATAGTCGGAAGAGACCATTGCTCAGTAAACAAACACGAGGCAAATATGCTCAGACTACAAAGAAAAGTCGTGACAAGCTTGTTACAGGTTAAAGAATAATAATCGGCATGAATTGGTACCGAGTAAAAGAGCAGAAAAACATTTACCACCTGAAACCACTAGCTATCAAACAGGTAACCGCGTTCCAAAACTGGGAATTAACCCAGATATCAAAACCCTGTGCAGAGGCTCAAAGGAAAGAAACAAATCTTTCACATCTCGCGGAGAGTGTTAAAATAAGCAAACCAAATCAGAACAGATGAACTAATAGCATAGTCATATTAATAATCTTTGTGGCGAAAGGAAACAAATATACAATGCCAAACCCATAGGAGCGATTATAAAAAAATAGTCTTGCAAGCATAGTGTTGAATAAGCGGCCACCTGGGAAACCTCAGAGGGGTTCGACTCTTGGACCCTTATAATATATATACATTAAGATATGGTGATAATCGGTGCTAGTATCTAGCGTACAAAAAACTTAGAACTGTACTGAAACAAAAATTAACACTTTACAGACAATCCGGAATAGGCCGGTGGCCTTATCAAATGATAAGCACAAATTGTAGCACCGTAACCAGAATAAGGGTTCAAGCGAGCTTGCCCAGAGATAGGGCAGCTCTGCCAACCATCTGGGCTCACTGTGTATTTTAAATCTATGGAGACAACTGCTTCTTACCCGAAGGGCGACCTGCATAGAAGATTTTCGGTCTAGTCGCCTACCTGGAATCCGGTCACAGCACCATAACCATGTACCTACGACCATAAAATTACCAAGTAATGGTGAAGAACAGGAAAACTATGTTAAGGAATTTTGCAACCGTAGGAAAAAAAAAAATAAAAAAAAAAATACCAGAACAGGCAGCATGCCAGCTTACCAAGTATGGCATTGACAAGCGATAACTCCAGAGTAGCCAGAATGATCTGGGTAGGTACCGGCGAGCGGAAGAACTCAAATCGCCAGGGTTCTGAAGGAGCTGAAAGCCTCTACAAAAAAAGAGCTCGAGAAAGTTTGAATGACCGGACGAAACCCTTTCCCCAACCTTTTTCTATCGCTTAACCAAATGTAGATCTTCGATCTGGTAAAACTTCTCCTCGTCGTCGATTATGGCAGAGCAAACCCCGAGAAGTGTTTATGGTGGTAGAAGGCTTGTGTTGTACAGTAGCTAAGCCGTGCATTCTAGCTCGGCTCACTAGCATAAAGACCCGCGTGATGGACATGGGAAACGTCGGCCGGACGCAAGCTCCAAGCGCCAGGTGGAAGCCAATAAATACAATTTTCAACCAACATAACCCTAAGTTGACAACCCGGGGAAATATGAATGGCATAAGAATCCAACCCGATATCAACAGTATACGCACTTTATTAGTTTTATAAATTTCATGCAGTGTGTATTTATTAAATAGTAAAACCGTAGCAGGAACCTCAACTTCGAGGATCATGTTCAATGTTATTGCCAAAGATATTACTGTTATGTTATGTAAAATCAAATTTATTACTGACATATTAAGTAAAAATCAATTTTTTTTTTATTATTATTATGTGTAAATATATATGTTTTAACTGGGAGTGTTACAAGTGGTATCAGAGCGAGGTTGCAACTCTGTGACCTCGGGTTAACCATAACTGAGAAACTGATATAAATAATTGAATTAATAAGCAAGTAGGGGTCATCCAACAATGTATTGCATATAATATCTGTTGAAAATGAACTAATCTTCTGAACAGGTGACAGCAGAATGAGGAGAACGAGCAGCGCTCCTCATGGGAATGTGGACAGACCAGACAACGTCACCCACCCTCAGGGGAATCCTGAGATTTGGGTGCAGCTAGGGGAGGAGGCACGCAGCACCAATTTGACCATATTGGAGACAGTCCAGGAATTGAAGAACGAGATGGCCCGTTTGCGTGAGGACAACACCAGATTAACCATGGAACAGGAAAGGATCCTGAAAAGTTTATCAGATAAACAAAACCAGCACCAGCCTAACCCCAGTCCAGAGCAAAAGCATGTATCAGAAGAACAAGATTACCATACTGATCAGGAAGAAACAGAGGGAAGGGCGGAGGCTCGAGGAGAGAAATCTGACAACGCCTCTGAACATCAAACCTCAAAAAGACAGCGGATAGAACTACAAGGGGAGTTTCGGAAGATTAAGCCGCCGCATTTTGATGGGGAGTCCGAGGAGGCTGTGGAAGCTTGGTTAATTAACATGAACAAATATTTCCAAGTTTATGAATATGACCCCCATCTTAAGGCACGGCTGGC
The DNA here is from genome assembly GCA_031772625.1 of Pinus tabuliformis. Classification (NCBI taxonomy): domain Eukaryota; kingdom Viridiplantae; phylum Streptophyta; class Pinopsida; order Pinales; family Pinaceae; genus Pinus; species Pinus tabuliformis. The sequence goes on along the minus strand of CM062819.1, from coordinate 853,532,552 downwards.
TATTTTCTAGTTGCAGGCCAAAGCTACATTATGGTGGGAGGAAGTCAAGATGGTGCGGGGAGTGAGTGAACAAGATATAACTTGGGAAATTTTTCAGAGGTACTTCAAGGAGAAATACCTGACTGAACGCTTCTACGATGAAAAAGCACGGGAATTTCATGATCTGCGGCTTGGGCAACAGACCATGGATGAATTCATTACCAAATTTACATCTCTACTCCGCTATGTACCATATATTCGGGAGGAAAAGGCAAAAGTGCAGCGGTTTGTTAGCAGTCTACCCCAAACAATGCGGGAAAGGATCGAATTTGATAACCCGAAGACCATGGATGAAGCGATTCGGAAAGCTAGAATATGCTATCAGCAGAATAAACAAAAGGGAGAAAGTTTTGGGAAGCATTGGGCAGATAAAAAGGGTGGCAGAACCACTATGGGAGTTAAGGGAGCTCGTGGCAGTTTCAGCAAAGGAGGCTCAAAAGGGCCCAACAATAGGAACCAGTCTAGAAATCAGCTCAGATTTAAACCACCTAATGAGCCCAAATATAGCGAGCAGCCGGGAAGAGTTGATAATGAGGGGACAGCTAGACCACCAGTACAGTGTTGGGGTTGTGGCAGGCCACACTATATTAAGAACTGTCCTCACCGAAAGGGTAGTGATCAGGTGTCCCAGGTTTATGAAGCCTCTACAGTGGGAGATGTAGCTCGGTCCATACCAAGAATAAATGCCGCTCTCGAGGACCGTCAAGCTAATTACCAGCCAATAAGGGTAGAGTTCGAAGGTAAGATTTTTGATCGAACTGTTTCTGTTTTAGTAGACCCAGGAGCTACATTAAGTTATTTTAGCCCCAAAGTAGTGGAAAGTTGTAATTTACAATCTGTTAAGTTTAAGAGTCCATGGTTGGTTCAACAAGCTATCGGGGCCAAAAGGCGGGTGCTGCCAAGGTCAGCAACTGCCCATTGAAGATAGCAGGTCAGACAGTGACGGCAGAATTAAATGTACTTCCTCTCGGCTCTTATGATGTACTAATTGGAATGGACTGGTTGGAAAGGCGGTGGTCCATAATAAATTGCAAAACCAAGACAATTTCTTACCGGGATGAACTGGGAAATGAACAGGAAATACAGGGTATCCTGAAGCCAATACAGATCCAGCCAATTACTGCCTCACAATTGGCTAAATGCGTCCGGAAAAAGTGTCAAGTATATGCAGTTCAAGTTGGTCATGCCAAATCTGAAGATAAAGATAATGCATTGGGAAGCATACCGGTAGTGCAAGAATTTGTAGATGTGTTTCCTGAAGAAATACCAGGACTGCCCCCTAAAACAGATTTGGATTTTACAATAGAGCTGGTACCTGGTGCAGCCCCAGTGTCCCGAGCACCGTATCGGATGAGTGTGCCGGAATTGATAGAGTTAAAGATGCAGCTGCAAGAGCTGTTGGACAAGAAGTACATCCGTCCCAGTGTATCACCCTGGGGAGCCCCAGTACTGTTTGTCAGGAAAAAGGATGGAACTCTCCGTATGTGCATAGATTATCGACAGCTGAATAAATTGACAGTGAAAAATAAATACCCACTACCCCGTATCGATGAACTGTTCGATCAGGTGAAAGGGGCGACGATATTTTCAAAGATCGATTTGAGATCTGGTTATCATCAAATCAGAATTAAGGAGGAGGACATAGCCAAAACTGCTTTTCGAACCCGTTATGGGCACTATGAGTTCGTGGTACTGCCTTTCGGGTTGACCAATGCACCTGCGACGTTTATGTGCCTGATGAATAGTGTATTTCATCAGTACTTGGATAAATTCGTGTTAATTTTTATTGATGATATACTGATATACTCTCGGAATATTAAAGAGCATGAGGAGCATCTCAGACTTGTGCTACAGACTCTACGGGAACATCAGCTATATGGTAAATTTAGCAAATGCGACTTTTATAAAGAGCAGATCCAGTATTTGGGGCATATCATCACCAAGGAAGGCATTGTTGTGGACCCTGAAAAGATTAAAACCATAATGGAATGGCCAACACCAAAGGACGTGGCAGATATCAGGTCTTTCATGGGGCTGGCTGGATATTATAGGCGGTTCGTGGAAAGTTTTTCCAGGATTGCATACCCCATCACCTCCTTGCAAAAGAAAGGAAAAATATTTAAGTGGACAGCGGAGTGTCAAAAGAGTTTTGAACAACTCAAACACCTGCTTACCACTGCACCCATGCTGAGCATTGCAGATCCGGAAAAAGATTACGTAGTCTGCACAGATGCAAGAAAAGAGGGTGTAGGAGGGATGCTGATGCAAGAGGGGAGGGTGATCGCGTATGAATCCAGAAAATTGAAAGAACATGAACAGAAGTATTCAGCCTATGATCTGGAACTCACTGCTGTAGTACATGCGCTGAAAATGTGGCGCCATTATTTGGTGGGAAGAAATTTTTTACTGATGATAGATCATCACAGCTTAACTAGCTACTTAAGTCAACCAACTTTAAACGCTAGGCAAGCTAGGTGGGTGGACTTTTTGGGCAGTTTTGATTTTGAAATCAAACACTTAAAAGGAAAAGAAAACCGGGTGGCGGATGCATTAAGCCGAAAAGCGCATTGTCTCTATGAAATTGGCCTTAGTGAAGGACGGTCTACCTTTAGCAAAGAAATTATAGAGGCTGTTGAGCAAGATCAAATCTACCAGCAAAAGAAACAACTTGTGCAGAACTCAAACATCCACATCATGCAACAAGGTTATGAATTGGACGCAGCAGGCATTTTATGTTACAAGAAAAGAATATGTGTACCCAATCAGAGCGATATTAAGAGAAAAATTCTGGATGAAAATCATAAAAGTCCTTATGCAGGACATCCGGGTTATCAAAAGTTAATCACTTCGCTTCGGAAGGAATATCACTGGCCAGGCATGAAAAGGGATGTAATGGAATATCTGGCACGATGCATAGAATGTCAGCAGATTAAAGCTGAACATCAACACCCCGCGGGTTTGCTACAACCATTACCTATACCAGAATGGAAGTGGGAGATTATCACCATGGATTTTATTACAGGGTTACCGAAGTCCAAGAGGAACAATGACTCTATTATGGTTGTAGTGGACAAACTCAGTAAGACAGCCCACTTCATACCAGTTCAATCTACGTATCGTGCAGCCCAAATTGCAAATGTTTTTATGCAGAACATATTTAAGCTCCATGGGCTGCCAAAAACTATAATATCCGATCGCGATGTCAAATTCACATCAGCTTTTTGGAGGACCTTGTTTGAAGGTCTGGGAACTCAATTGAATTTTAGCACTGCATATCATCCGCAGACTGACGGACAGACTGAGCAGGTGAATCAAGTGGTGGAGGACATGCTGAGGTCTTATGTGATGCAACAACCCACTCGGTGGGAAGAGTATTTACATCTTGTGGAGTTTTCTTATAACAATGGATATCATGCATCCTTGCGGATGAGCCCATTCGAAGCACTTTATGGCTGAAAATGCCGCACGCCATCCAGTTGGAGTGGACCGGAAGACAGACTCATGTTGGGTCCTGAAATGTTAAAAGAGATGGAGGAAATAGTTAAGAGAGTGCGGGCTAATTTAAAAGTAGCTCAAGACAGACAAAAAAGTTTTGTAGTCATGTCAGTTTTAAAAAAATATGTCTATGACCCTAAACACATAATTAGCTGGCAGGACATACAGGTAAGTGGATACTGTAAGAAGCATAAACTAAAAGTGTTTGCTAGGGAAAGCACTGATCAAATTGTTGTGTGTCTCAGGTGGAACCAGAAGGAGAATTCCTAGTTGAGCCGGTGAACATACTAGATCAGAGAAGGGTCGTGCTGCGGAAACGAGTCATCACCCAGGTTAAAGTGCAGTGGCAGCACTTTGGGCCAGAAGAGGCCACCTGGGAAGATGAACAGAGCATGAAAGAAAATTATCCTGAATTGTTTATGGGTGAACAACATCGGGACGATGTTGAACTTCAGGAGGGGGAGATGTAATGCCCCTAGTTAATCGTTAGTGTTTAAATTAAAGACAGTAAATTTAACTGTTGACTATGGTTATGTTTGGTGAAACTGAGTAATTATTATTGCTGTTACTGTTTTAATTAATTATGTTGATAAATTGTTATTGGTTGCCATTAAGTGTGGTTTGGAGAAAAAAAACAACTGTTAATGGTTATAGTGCTTCCTCATCAGAGGGGTATTAGAATTAAAATATGACATCTGTCAGAAAGGAAAAAAACCTAACTACCTTCAGATGACGGTTGAGACCCTCATAGAGGAAGGACACTTAATGTAAAAAAAAAAGAAAAAAAAGGCTGCTACATCTGGTAAGGACCAGATAGCAAGGCTCAAGAAAAGTTGCAATTTGGCAGTGAATGCTAAGTCTGGTAAGGACCAGATAGTGTATGTTGGGAAGCAGAGAACTCCTTGAAACTGCTACGTCTGGTAAGGACCAGATAGCGTAACTCTGGTAGTGCCAGAGGGTTTGTAGACAGCAAGAATATTGCAGGAGTGCTTGGGGGTGGAAGGTCGAGGAGGACCCTCCTAAGGTCGGGATGTTGACAAGCATATTAAAGAGGTTTTCTCTCCGTCAGGTAAGCAATGATTGAAGAATTAACAGTTCTGGTTTTTACTCTTATAATTGTACAAGTTATTATAATTATAGAAAAAGAAAACAAAGAACTGTGGACGTAAGCATTTACATGAAAGAGATATGAAATAACATAAGCAATAAATGACAGTGTTTCGTGTAACGCATAAGGTAATCAAGATTAAGATCGCTGATTAGCTACTGTAAAACTGAGGAAGGAATCAAAACCTGTTCTTCTATTTTTCTTCTGAGATAAACTTTTGTAATCAGCAGCAACAGAGTAAGAAGAGAACAAATATGCTCGTTCTTGTATATATATATATATATATATATATATATTAACTGCAATATATAACCAAGTCTGGGTTAATACTCGTACACGAGTCCTCCCAAGGTTTTGTAAACGGAGTTATAAAACATAAATAGCTACATGCATATAAGTTTTCAGGCTAAATTTCTAATAAAACCCTGTACCATTTCCTTACAAGAAATAGCAGTAGCTAGTATTAAAAAGCAGGACATTAAAAATTAGATTTAACCGTAGACGGAAGAGACCATTGCTCAGTAAACAAACACGAGGCAAATATGCTCAGGCTACAAAGAAAAGTCGTGACAAGCTTGTTACAGGTTAACGAATAATAAACGGCATGAATAGGTACCGAGTAAAAGAGTAGAAAAATATTTACCACTTGAAACCACTAGCTATCAAACAGGTAACCGCGTTTCAAAACTGGGAATTAACCCAGATATCAAAACCCTGTGCAGAGGCTCAAAGGAAAGAAACCAATCTTTCACATCTCGCGGAGAGTGTTAAAATAAGCAAACCAAATCAGAATAGATGAACTAATAGCATAGTCATATTAATAATCTTTGCGGCGAAAGGAAAAAAATATACAATACCGAACCCATAGGAGCGATTATAAAAAAATAGTCTTGCAAGCATAGTGTTGAATAAGCGGCCACCTGGGAAACCTCAGAGGGGTTCGACTCTTGGCCCCTTATAATATATATATATTAAGATATGGCGATAATCGGTGCTAGTATCTAGCGTACAAAAAACTTAGAACTATACTGAAACAAAAATTAACACTTTACAGACAATCCGGAATAGGCCGGTGGCCTTATCAAATGATAATCACAAACTGTAGCACCGTAACCAGAATAAGGGTTCAAGCGAGCTTGCCCAGAGATAGGGCAGCTCCGCCAACCATCTGGTCTCACTGTGTATTTTAAAAATCTATGGAGACAGCTGCTTCTTACCCAAAGGGCGACCTGCATAGAAGATTTTCGGTTTGGTCGCCTACCTGGAAGCCGGTCGCAGCACCATAACCATGTACCTGCGACCATAAAATTACCAAGTAATGGTGAAGAACATGAAAACTCTGTTAAGTAATTTTGTAACCGTAGGAAAATAAAATAAAATAAATAAATACCAGAAGAGGCAGCATGCCAGCTTACCAAGTATGACATTGACAGGCGGTAACTCCAAAGTAGCCAGAATGATCTGGGTAGGTGCCGGCGAGCAGAAGAACTCAAATCGCCGGGGTTCTGAAGGAGCCGAAACCCTCTACAAAAAAAGAGCTCGAGAAAGTTCGAATGACCAGAGAAAACCCTTTCCCCAACCTTTTTCTATCGCTGAACCAAATGTAGATCGTCGATCTGGTAAAACTCCTCCTCGCCGTCGATTATGGCATAGCAAACCCCGATAAGTGTTTTATGGCGGTAGAAGGCTTGTGCTGTACAGTAGGTAAGCTGTGCATGCTAGCTCAGCTCACTGGCATAAAGACCCGCGTGATGGACATGGGAAACGTCGGCCGGACGCAAGCTCCAAGCACCAGGTGGAAGCCAATAAATACAATTTTCAACCAACATAACCCTGAGTTGACAACCCGGAGAAATATGAATGGCATAAGAATCCAACCCGATATCAACAGTATACGCACTTTATTAGTTTTATAAATTTCATGCAGTGTGTATTTATTAAACCGTAAAATCGTAGCAGGAACCTCAACTTTGAGGATCATGTTCAATGTTATTGCCAAAGATATTACTGTTATGTTATGTAAAATCAAATTTATTACTCACATATTAAGTAAAAATCAATTTTTTTTTTATTATTATTATGTGTAAATATATATGTTTTAATTGGGAGTGTTACAGCTGTCACACAAAAAGATTCAAATTTAGAATAAATTGGGAATTGGTTAAATTTATGTGTGGAAAATTCATTTGACTTTTGTGTCTTTAAAATTACAGAAGAATACCATGGGAAAAATCATAGGTTGTGAAAAACTGTGAGTCAAAATGTTTACATAATGATAAATTGACTTTTCATTTTAATTAAATAATTTTTTTTTATTTTTTTTTATTGGCTAGATTAGAGAAGAATACTATGGAAAAAAACATAAGTTGTGAAAACCATGAGTCAAAATATTTCATAAAGGAAATTTCATTATTTTATTTTTATATTATTATTTATTATTTTATTATTTTATTTTTATATAATTATACGGAGTAAAAATTTGTTTTTTAATAATAATAATAATAACTAATTTTTGAATTTTATTGTGTTTATTAAATTGTGTTTTTTATTTGTTTTTATGTAATTTGAGTGAGTTAAAATATTAAAAAATACAACATCTCTCCCATACTAGTTCTATTTTAACTAGGGCCAACATTAGCATTAGATTATATTTGTCAAATGTTAAATGATAAACATTTACACTTAACATCTAACCTATACTGGGTTGTAGAGCACCAAGAATGATGATGGTGATGTCGTCAATGATTCATCAGTCTCTTAGACTTTAAGAAGGTAATATATTACTTGATTTTCTTTAAAAAAAAATTGCTAGAAAAACATTAAAAATCATGGAATTATAGTTTTTCAACTTAAAAAGTTAGAAAGGTTCGTAGTATGAGAAATATTTTGAAACTAAGAGCTAATTTGGGTATACAGTAACTAAACAAGAGAGCCCAAGTTTCATCTTCAACTCTCGTAGTGTCACAACGATGTTAGACTCTCATTGCCAATTTCTTTATGGAGTTCACTAGAGTTTGTTCTTACTTTAAGAATGTTTATTTTATTCTTTACACTTGTTAAGAAAAATGAATTCTTTTGATTTTCTAGAAGGGTTTACCACCTCATTAAAATATCTTAATTTTCTTTTTCCCCAAACTAATAATCACATTACAATTTTTCCTTAAATTTTGATTTAATAATAATTTTAATATTATCCTTATTTTAATATATTATTTATTCATTTACTCCCTAATGGTTTAGCCAAATGATGGACATCCTATTACCACTGTTACCATTCTTACTTGAGATGAAGGTGGAATATTGTTTTCAGCCTTATCCTGAGTTGAAAGCAAATTTAGAAAACTTCTTGCATTCTATGTTGTTTGGCTTGTTCTTATAAGGAAAAGTCTTTGGCTTGTTCATATAATGAAAAGTCTTGATAGTGTGTATTTCATTTAATGCGGAGATTATAAGTTATAAAAATAATTTTTGATCTATTTTATCTTTTTAAGGGATTATCTAGAGAGAATGCACTCCCAAACTTAACATCCATGTAAAATATTAGGAGTTACAAGAGTCTAAAAAATGGGGGTTATTTTTTATGTCCCATATATTGAATGATTCATTCATTTACAATTATTTTCAATCAAATAATAATTTTCCACTCTCCACTTATTATTTTCTCAATGATATAATTCCAATTCATCTTATGATGAAATATCAATTAGATTTTATATATGTATGATGCAAAAGTACCATAGGTGATATTTTTGGATTTAATTATTATAACTTGTTATTTTTTCAATGTGAACATTGGTACCCATACTAAAGTACAAGTCATGGAGGATTTTTAGATTCCTTCCAAGTTCGTAGGATTCCCTCAAATCTAAAATATTATAATCATCATAGAGAATAAGGATGATGAATTCTCTAGTGAGAGTTGGGGAAACACAACCTGCTTATGCCAAAAAGGATAGCGAACATGGGACAACCTTTCTTGATGAGAAAATTATAGTTAACCTCTTCTACTAGCCATTAGTTCTCCTATTATTGGAAATAATATACTAATACGACCTTGTCACAGCAACCCTCAGCTCAAAAGAAAATTCTAGGTCTTCCAACCTATTCCAATGTTTTGCCATGTGTATTGTATGAAGTTATTTCTAAATTAGATGAAATAATAAAGGATATGTGTTTTATTCTTGATTTAATACTTTGACATGTTCATAAGAGTAACAAGGTAGTGCATACTTGAAAATTTAGTGGAAAATATACCAAAAGGCCAAAAACATAAAAGAAATTAAATTGTAGTCATCTGCTAAATATTATTAGGCATGGCTATTTTGGAATATGGATTTCAAGATTTTAATTTAATTTTGATAATTATCAGGTTGAAGGAAATGGTTTAACTTCCTCATAATAATTATGACATGCATTGTCCCCTTGTTTAGTTTTCAATCTATAACAAAACATTGATGAGTCTACAACACATTTATGAATTCTAGGACAACATTCACAATGTTCCTATCCTCAGGTCTACAATCATTCAGTTTCTTCAACAAGAGTAATTACTTGTGTTGATTTCCCCTCGAAATTGTCGAAGGAGGCAGAAACTCAACAAAACCCAAAAATGCCTCATGGTTGATGTCCATGAATTTCCCAAGGCCACAGTCTGTTCCAATATGGTTTTCCTATCGGAGCCAACCTACACCTCTCCTAACGTGACCCCTTTCATGTAACATGGCTTGCTTCTCGAGAGAGTCAGCTAGAAAAAGCTTCATCCCCCAAAACCATGACACACAACATGAAAAAACACCACAACATAGAAATGAAACCAACCAGCTCAAGCCCCAACACTTCCAAGTTGTCATCTTCCCACCTCATTCAAAAAGAGGCCAAATGTGCTTGACAGCGTATCTCGATGAGTGATTCAGGGCAGGTCAAGAGCTTCATGTCGTGGACTTAGCCCATGTCACTGCCTCTAACCTCCACACCAGAGTCCTCACCAACACCATCCACCCAACTTCTACCTACTAGAACCTCTGCCCAACACCAACTTTCCAACATAGTGCCATCACCACTACCCAAATTTGTATTGAAGAAAAATAATAAAAGGGAATATTCTTGTAGATTTAGTTTGATACTAGTGGGAGAGTCCCATTGCTTAGAGTATGCATGAACCATCGAGCTACCAAGGCCATCACATGATCACCTACTTGTGAAGCTTGTGTAACATCCCTAGTGAAAATTCCATGTAAAATTATATAGGACCACGGTTGATGGGACATGTATTCCAAGATAAATGTTGGGTAAGACATCCTAAGGAGTGTTCATTTGGTTGTTTATGGCTAAGGAAATTGGAAAGGACAATGGCTAAGCCATTAAAGAGGCAAAAAGGAATTTTTGGCACGTTTATTTATGAAACTAATATAAATTAGGACAAAAGTAAGGTTAAAGGTCACAAGTTGCATGTGAGGAGGAAAATGAAGGAAAATAATGGAAAATGAAGAAAATAGAGGCCTGATTAATAAAAAGGCTTCTGAGGATTAGTGGGCAAGCTTGATCAATTCATTTTTGGAGCTCTCTCATTATTCTCTCTCTCTTTCTCATACTAATGGAGACTTAGATTTTCTTGGAGCACTTTAGCATTAGGGAAAGAAAGTCAAATAAGGTAAGAGGAAGATAAGATCAAGGAGGTAAAGGTAGGATCAATCAGCTACAACAGGATTCATAGAAGGTATCAATTTGGATGTGTACATTCCTTGCTAGATTTGACATGCGTGGTATTCCATGTGGTTCATTTCTATCATTGCATGGGCTTTTCTAGGTGTAAGAGTGTTCTTCAACCTAGCCCTGTCATTTCCTGATTGCTTTAATGAGATGGGTTCTCATATTCAGTTGAGTTGGGATGGATGGATGGATTCAAAACTAAGTGGGATGGATTCCTAAAATGACAAACACATGGCCTAGCGATCCCTTAACCAGAATGTGGATCATGGTAAAGCCACTAGCCTAGTAACTCCTGAGCCAAACTGTAGGTTGCAGTAAAGGAAAAATTATGTTCCTTAGTGGGCCTAGGAATGCTTGTCGATGAATGGCAACATATATGATAAAGCCAAGAGGTGGATTTCCTTATGTTGGGCCTAGTAGTCCCGAGATGGGATGTAGGGTAAATCCTCAAGAGTGTGTCTCAGTGAAGGACCTAGTGATCCTTCGATCAGACTGTGGATTATGGTAAAGCCTAACAGACTAGGAGGCACTCCAATTCCTCACAGTGTAGGTGGAGAACTCTGATGACATCCTGATCCGAACTTAAACATGAACGCAACAAATTATAGATATAATCATAAATACAGATATGCAGCAGAAAAAAAACTTCATTTCATTAATAGAAATATAGTGAACTATGGTTACAAACCGAATGGAAATAAGATAGCTTGGGTGATGGTAGATTATCTCTGAGAAGAAATGTGTGGCTGCATGCCTTTTAACTATGTTACAATGAGGCTCAAGGGCCTATTTATTATTGAAAAACATGACAAAGCCTTAAACAACCAAAACCCTAACCCAAAGAGATGTAACACCAAGAGTTTGCGGGCCCCATTGGGGTTAGTTGGGCAGTTAACTTCTTGAGGTCATAAGCGTGTCATATTATCTCTGTTTTCCATGTACGATACCTTGTTCTCTCTGAGTACTACATGTTTTGCTGCAGGCTCTACATATGGATATAGTCTTGTAGAAAACCTCAAAAAATTGTTGTTTATGTGATCAAAACTACTTCGGAAGTTCAGGATCCGAAGAACTGCTAAAAATAGTAAATGTTGAAATAAATAAGGAAACATATGAAACTAACTGTAAGGTCTAGGTGGAATACACGTGTGTCCACCAATATCCACCTATCTCATTCCTCCCGCCTTAGGAAGCAATGGTAGCCATTACATGCAGTGCCTCCATGAGGTGGGGAAATTTATGTTGAACATGGGCCCTAGTGAACCACTTGCCCTCATGAAGGAGTTGGCATGCTTTAACAACTCAATATAGCTATATACTCTGTTGGCGAGTGTTATTGATTTGTGTATCCATGATGTGATTAGTTGTGGATTGTTCCATGCAGTCCGGGTTGAGCTCTATTGGTTTGAGTTGTTCTGCAATTTTGGATGTGTCCAACAATGGTGGAAAGTATGTTTGAAGGCAATCTACATTGAACACTGGGTGTAGACCAAAGAACGGTGGGATGTTGAGCTTGAAGGCATTGTCACCAACAGTCTTTGTAATCATGTATGGTCCATATCGGAGCAGGCGAAGCTTACAGTGGGATCCAATGAGGTGCTCCTTTTACACATGTAGCCAAACTTTGTCGCCCACCTATAACTTGTGTGGTTCTCGATGCTGATCATGACCCAACTTGTACTTAGCATTGGCCTTGTCCAATATATCATGGACCTACTGACATATGTCTTGAATGTGCTCAATGAAGTTGTTAGCCCTTGCATCTTTGGACTGGATGTGAGTTGAATCTGCTTGAGTGGCTGCAAATGGTATCTCCACATCAATGGGACATAATGGCTAAAATCCCAACCCTAACTAAAAGGGGTTGTGGCTTATTGAGTTGTGGAGAGCTTTGTTGTATTTGTGTTGGACATAAGGGAGACTTTCATCCCACGTGCATCGATGCTTCGAGTTGTACATGCAAAGAATGTGTATGATCATCCTGTTGACAAATTTTTTTTGGCCATCAGTTTGGGGATGGAAAGTCATGGACTTAGTAAGTTTTGTATCTAGCATCAACTATAGACTCGACCAAAATTCACTCAAGAATTTTTTGTTGCAATCTGAGTTAATGGACGGTGGGATCCCTTTGTACCCACACTTGCTCAAAGAAGATCTTAGCAGTGGCCATTATGGTGATACTCTTCTTGCAGGTCACCATGATGGCCATCTTAGAGAATCTGTCGACGACTACGAAAACACAATCGTTGCCATGCTTAGTATAAGGAAGGCCCAACATGTAATCCATGGAGATAGATTCCCAAGGCCGACCAGGAGTAGGTAGAGGAGTATACCGGCCTTGCTTCTTGATTGTTGGTTTGGAAATGACAAAGGCAGTGTAGGATCTAACGTACTTCTTAATATCTTGACTAATTTTTTACCAATAAAAATACTTTTGCAATACCAACATTATTTTCTCTACTCAGAAATGTCTAGCAACCCGACTGTAGTGCGCCTCCCAAATCATTTTGGTACAGTTTCTTGAAGGAAACACATATATGTCCTAGGTGGCATAGTAATGCATCATGAAGGTGAAAATTTGGAACTTTCTTCCCTTCCAGGAGTGTCTAGTATGTGTTGTCGAATTATGTATCACTCTTGTAAAGATGTTTCCACCCTAAAGTCTTGTTCCAAGAAGAGGTGAAGATAGTGATTAGTGGGATGACGAGTGATTAGTTGAGGCAACCAGCAACATCATTGGTGTCCCCTTCTTATACTTAATGTTCAAATGGAATTGTTGGAGGTAGGTGGACCATTTCTGATGGCAATTGTTCTAAAGCTTCTCTTGTGTCCGTATGAATTACTGGGGTCGGTTGTTTGTTTGGATGATCGTTTCCTTGCCCAAAATGTAATGCTTCTATTGACAGTAGTCTTGCACAATGGAATACATTTCTTTGTCATAAGTGGGATACTTTTGGACTGTGTCTGAAAGTGTCTCACTATGGTGAGCCTCTTGATGCCCATGTTGAGTAAGAACCTCACCAATAGCATAGTCATAGGCATATGTCTTAATCTCAAATGGTTGTTGTAGGTCAGGTAATGTGAACATTGGTGAAGAGTTGATGTGATGTTTAAATTTGGAAACCTCGTAATGTTGGGTTTGAGAACAAAAAACATTGTTTTCGGTCCACCCTTGGTTACTTGACTGAAAGGCTAAGTGATGTGAGAGAACACTAACATTAAAATGTTGTGGAGCTCTGTTAGAGTGGTCAGGGATGGCCCATCCTGAATGACATTTATCTTGGCTAGGTCCACATGTACACACTGCTCAATAATGATCTACCTTAGCTATTGAACCTTGGTCAGGCGAAAAGTGCATTTCTCCAAGTTACCACACAGCCTGTCTTGTCACAGGGTTTGAAGGACCCATCAAATATGGTGGAGGTGTTCTTCCCAACTATGGTTGAAGATCAAGATATCATCTAAATACACCATGACAAATGCATTGGTGAAGGATCACAAGATTTTGTCCATCACTCTCATGAAGGGTGGAGGGGCATTTCTCAATCTCAACGACATGAACAACCATTCGAAAATTTCCTCCTTATATTTGAAGGGATTATTCCACACATCGAAGGGTGTGATAGGCACCTAGTGATAACCTGACTTCAAGCTAATCTTGCTAAAATATTTTCCCCCTTTGAGCTAGTCTACAAGGTCATTAATCTACGGGATTAGGTACCTATTATGGATAGTGATCTCGTTTAGCGCCCGATAGTCAATACAGAGTCTTGAGATCCCATCCTTCTTCTATACCAATACTTTTGGGATCCCATAGGGTGATGAGATTGGCTTGATGTGCCCTTTATGAAAGAGTTCTGGAATTTTCCTCTTGATCTCATTGTTCTCCATAACAAGGCATCGATAAATCGGTCCGTTTGATAGCAGCATCGACGGGGTCAGATCGATGGAGTGTTTGACATCACGATACAAAGGTACCCTTGTAGGTGAGGTGAAAATATCCCTGTATTCCTCTAGGACCTTGTCCATCTACTGTTGTTGTGTAGAGGAATCTTGCCTGGAAGCCGTGGCCACAACCTTGTTATTGTATTGAGGGTGATTCATAAGGAAAACAAATTTCCTGGTCTCGAAAATGATCTTACTACATTTCTTTGTAGTGATTAAAGAGATGGTGGTAGGCAGGGCTACCTCTGTTATCCTATACAACTTATTAGCCAAAGTAATAATCACAGACCGAGGTCTAGACACGTATAAAACATATCGCTTGCACATGTAAGTTTGTCCTAACAATACATCACAAACTTCAATAGCAGCAACATCACATAGTACCTCATCCATGAAGGGCTTGATGTTGAAGGAAAGGAAACATTGTTGGTTGACACAGAGATCTCATCTTTAGTGAAGCCACCCAATGGTGTATGACCGTGAGTGTGATGTAGTCTTTACACCCATTCGCTTCACAACCTTTCCTAAAATGAGGTTCTTTTGGCTCCCGATTTGATAATGAACTACAATGGATAACCCTTCACCCACATCTATGAGTGGAAGAGGCATTCATCCTCCTCTAGGTCTTCAAGCTCAATATTCCTAACCTTGGTGGTGGCCACGGTGGCACTGGGCTTCGCATCAATGATATGCTCCACTTTTTCATTCCCATTATCAGGTTTTGATTCTGAGTTAGAACATGCATCTAATTCAGAGGCCTTGAGCTTCGCCACAAGTGACTACTTAGCCCAACACTCACTTGTTGTTATTAAACCAACTCACAAAAATATAGAAAAGATAGATCAACGCCTTAGAAATCAGCGTCTTTGAGGGGGAAACCTCCTTTACATTACACAAATTAACAATTCTTGGATGATAGAAATGACAAGACCTCCTTTCTATATATAGTAGTCTAAGGGGTCATAATATAATCAGAGTTGATATAACAATAATAATGTAAGGGCACAACAATAACAATAGTGGACTTCTATGGGGCACAATAATAACAATATGGGTACTACATGGGCACAAAAATATAATAAAGGGGGTGCACTAATAACAATAATGGGTTAAAATAGTAGTATAGGGACCTAACATGCCCCTCTCCTTCAAAAAGTGTTGTTCTCAATGCTTGAGAAGTTTTGGATGCTCTTGTATAAAATTATCATCCTTCCATGTGGAATATTTAGCAGGTAATTCTTCCACTTGATGAGATGCTCTGAAATTGATTGATTTTGTAGCTGTCAATTTCTCGGTTTTGTGACTGCTTCAGGTTCTAATATGATTTTTCCTTCCTTGTCAAGTTCTCGCAATATTGTTTGAACTGGGATCTTCTGCAGCTTTTGAATGAGTTCCCTCCCTACTTCCTCATTCATCCTTTCCTTCATTTATTGAATTTGGTTGGATAATTTTACCAACCTCTAGAATTTTGATAACCATATGTTCAATTTCACTTCTTTGGGCATATGGATATCTGTGAGGCCTGATGTTTGGAGAAAAGCTTCCTGGAATCAAATGAATAGCATGATCATGATCAAAAATATGTGGGAGGCCTTTGGGAGTCTCAAATACCTGGGAATGATTGCCCAAGACTTTTTGGGGATTTGGAGAAATAGATGATTTCGATGTGGGAACCTCTAGCGAATATAATTGCGAAATTATGCCTCTTTATTCTTTATTTAGAATCTTTGTCATCCCGTTAGAGATGATTACCTTTCCTGGTTTCCCTGATGAAAATATCATTAAAATTTCTTGAAAATTAAAAGCTATTGTACCCAAGGATTGTAGCCATTGGACTCCTAGTACAACATCAACACCACCCATTGGAATAGAAAGCATTGGGCTAATCAATACATATTCTCGCATGGATAGCTTGACATTATGGAACTTTGCAGAGAAATTTATGGTTCCTGCCCTTGCAACCATCACTTGACGCTCTAGTTCTGGATATAGGAAAAAAATCAATTCCTTGGCTATCTTACAATGAATAAAATTATGGGTACTGCCCAATCAATCAAATCTATTACCTTTTTCTTCATGATATGTCCTTCTATCTTGATAGTTTGAGGAGTGGTAATTCCGGCCAATGCATTAGAAGATATTGCTGGATTCATTTCCTAATGCTCGATGTGACCTTACCCTTCTTGAACCTTTTTCTTCTTGATATGTCTTTTTGTATTAAGAGTTTGAGGAGTGGTAATTCTTGCCAATCCTTTAGAAGATATGGCTGGATTCATTTCTTATTTCTTTGGGGTTGGTTCATGGTGTATATGCTCTTCTTTTGACATTTCTTGATCCTTTTCTTCCTCCTCTTCACAATCTCTGTAAAATAATTTCTTCTCAGCACACTTATGACCTTTAGTGTATTTGTTGTCACAACTGTAACAAAGCCCTTTTTCTCTTTTTTTTCCAATTGTTTTCATGTAAACCTTGTAGGTTGTGCAAGGCTAGGAGAAAAGACACTTCCATATTTATAGTTGTGAGTGGTAGGATTTCTTGTTTCCATAATTCTACTTTCAATTTTTCTTGCCAGCCTGAATGCCTTCTCTAACGAATCAGGTTCCCAAAAATGAACCTCATGTTGAATGTTATCCTTTAAAGTCCCTATGAAGACATAAATTCTTTGCTTCTATGGAATATCATTTACCCTTATATTTAATTTTTGGAAGTCCTCAATGTGCTCTGCCATTGAACCCTCTTTTTTTTAGATTTATCAATTGGCTAAAGAAAGTGTTACTCTTCGTATCCTCATAATAAGCTATCATTTGTTCCATGAAAATTGACCAAGTGACAAGTGATTTATGAGAAAAAAACCCTTTATACCGTAAAAATTGATTTGTTTCTAAATATAAAGATGAAATATGTACCTTTTGTAACAGTTGTACACCATGTAGATCAAAATATTGCTCCATCTGTAGTATCCAATTTACCGGTTCCTTACCATCAAACTTCCTCATGTCTCTTTTTCTTGATTTTGGGAGCTTGATCTTGAATCTTATGTATATCTGTAATTTCAGATCTCGAAGGTCCAAAATTTCATCCTGGGGTAGCCCTATCAGACTTGTTCCTAAGCCCACAAGTATGATCAAGATTGGATTCGCCAGGGAAGAGTTATGTCAAATCTTCCACGATGACCTGATTATATAATAGTTCAGTAGAGTGAACTTGTATCAAGTGCCGCGTGTCACTATTTCGACCTTAGTACCTGAAATGGATATGAAAAACACTACAGTATGTCTTCTTTCTGTAACGTCTTACAAAATTTCAATATAATGATCAAAGAGAAAGTTATGACGATTTTCCCAAGGTCACTTATTTTGGATGTAATTTGAGAGCCAACAAAAGCCCTAAATGTCTTGGATTGTATCTCTAACAATATATCAAAACAACATCTTAAATTCAGGCCCTAGCTTCACTGTATTTTTAGCTCAAATGGGTTTTAATTTTAGTGTCTGAAACTCCATATAAAAACAATTATAGCGGAAATTCCACGATGACCTTTTCAGATGGAATTATCAAGCTTTCAAAAACCCTAACTTCCTCACATGAAACCTCCGAAACTATAGCGAGACAAGATCAAAAATTCGGACCTCAGGTTCAGCACGATTTCATCTCAAATGAGGTTTTGTGTAAGCTTGTGAAATGTTTCAGAAAAAAAGTTAAAGCAAAAATTCCATGATGACTTGTTTGGAGTAGCAAAACCCTAGAATCCAAATCTCTGATACCAAATGATATGAAACCAACTCACAAAAAGATAGAAAAGATAGATCAACGCGTTAGAAATCAGCCTCTTCAAGGGGGAAACGTCCTTTGCATTACATAAATGAATAATTCTTGGATGATACAAATGACAAGACCTTCTTTCTATACATAGGAGTCTAAGGGGTCATAATTTAGTCAGAGCTAACAAAACAATAATAATGTGGGCACAACAATAACAATAGCGGGCTTCTATGGGGCACAATAATAACAATATGGGTACTACATGGGAACAACAATATAATAAGGGGGTTGTGCTAATAATAATAAGGGGTTATAAAGTAGTATAGGGACCTAACACTTGTTTTATCAGTGGAGCTCTCATGGAACTCACACCATTTTCCGTGTCCTTCTTTGTCTTCATGGTGTTGTTCTTTGCTTGTGGCTTCGGCAGGATGTCTTGGGTAACACTGCCTTAGCTTTGTCCTTTGCCCTGTGGTTTTTGGGCACCTTTTCCTTGCTTTGGATTCACATATCAAAAGTCCCGCTTCTTCTGTTTAAACTTCTACTCAACCTTGATAGCATATCGGTATGTCATTCCTAGCAAGGATGTTATAGCTCTGATACCACTTGTTATAGCTCCGATACCACTTGTTATAAATCTAACCCGGAAATATTATAGATCTAATATGAAAATATAAGATAATGCAACTAAACCCAAGAAGAACAAGATCAAAATAGATAGAAATGATTCTTTATTGATCAAACCCTTAAGGTAGGGCAACACCATACATTCGCTCCTTAAGGAAGGAGAACACTCCACAAGCCATATGCCTGTTCAAACAATAATCCTTCACTATATTCCTTGACAATATTCCTTTACATGGAGTCTCTAGCCTCTATATAGGCCTAATACATACAATACCATGGGTCATTACCATGGGCCCATTACATTATTATTAACTACTTGTGGTCCCTTACATGATATGGGTTAACCACCTTATTTATTACTATGGCCCATCCCATTATTACATTATTACCTTGGGTACCTCCCTTTGTACCCCATATTATCCCCCCTATGTATATAACAGAGGAAATGTGAAGGAACTCAATCTTGTCTTGGATGTACTTGTGTAGATAGTCATGGTACTTGAGTACCAAATCCCACTCACTATCCTTGATACCTAGCTTTGTGCGAAGGGTATGGAAATTATTTGTGAACTCCGACACATCTTGGTCCCTTCCCTGTCGTAGCATGGTCCAATTTATATACTTATCTTCATATCTCCCAATAGGATAATATTGTCCCTTCATGGGCTCTCAGAAAGAATCCCAAGTGGGTGCGACTAAAAACAATGAGGGTTCATCTTGTCATTTTTTCCAGAGTAGGTTTCCTAGCAATCCTTGATGTGTGGGGCAGATTTGAGAAGTTCAAACATAATATTTTCCTGATTGGAAAAGTCATGAACTGACAAATATCCTTCCAACATATTTAACCATTTATCTATAGTGTCTGCATCTATTAGGCCCTCAAATATGACAATATCGAAGTTAACTTGTACTTTAAAAGAATTGGTGCCTCCATAGTGGTTGCTGGATGAGGATGAGTCACTTGTGGGTATCCGTCGAAGGATCTAGGAGAACTTATCCACCATCGCATTCTTCTATCGCTTGAGGGATTCCCTGAGCAACATTTTGAAAGGATCTCCTAGCCCCTCATCTTTATTCTCTTCCACCATGGGAGGTCTTCAATGTTTCTGAAGCTGATGTTGTTGTGGTTCAACCAAATCAAGCCCTAACTCCTTATACCCTTACCCCATCGGGGACATGCACAGAAAAAGAGAAAGAAAAGACTGCTCTGATACCACTGATTCGAACTTAAACAAGAATGCAAAAAATTATAGATATAATCATAAATACAAAGATACAGCTGAAAAACACTTCATTCCATTAATAAAAAAATATTGGACTATGCTTACAAATATAATGGAAATAAGATAGCTCAGGCGAATGTAGCTTATCTTTGAGAAGATATGTGGTTGCTACATGCCTATGAGTTCTGTTACAATGAGGCTCAATGGCCTATTTATTATTGAAAAACATGAGAAAACCCTAAACAACGAAATCCCTAACACCAGGAGATGTAACACTGGCAAGAGTTTGTGGGCCCCATTGGGATTAGTTGGGCAGCCAACTTCCTGGGGTCGTATCTTGGTCATATTATCTCTGTTTGGTGCCTACGATACCTTGTTGGAAAGGTCCCTCTCAGTACTACAAGTTTCATTGCAAACACTTGCCTACTGCCATAGGCCTGCAGTGGACCTCAAAAAAATGTTGTTTAGGGGGTCAAAACTGCTCTCGAAGTTCAAGACCCAAAAAACTGCTAAAAATAGTAAAGGTTGCAATAAACAGGGAAACATATGAAGTTGACTTGAGGATCTAGGTGGAATAGGCAGATTGCCACCAATATCCACTTGGATCACATCCATGCTTGTTTGGTGTTTTTGGTGTGTTCTATGAGTCCCACATTCATGCTTGGCTCAGCCAATCTATGCTCAGGTGGAACATGGTAGTCCCATCTATGGTTGGTTTGTTGCATTCATTAATGAGAAAGTCATTACCTTGGTTTCTATGTGTAAATGTACTGATTTATATGTTAATTTTATGGCTGATATAGTCATGGTATTTCTATTATTACTATACTTGTTATATGAATGTTTTATGACAACAACTATGTATGGATCTCATCACGTTTTTACTTGTAAATGAATGAAAAATGTATCTATGACCTAATGGATTGAATGGCGGTTAAAGTGATAAGAAAACAATGATTCATGGTAAATCTTAGATAAGTGCAAGACCCCTATGCTCAGATCTATTATTTACACCTATAGGTTGCATATTTACTAAGTGTTTGACAAAAATTTTGTCATCGTTAGGCTTGGTTTGGTCAAGCCATTAATCAAATTTTGTGTTAGAGGCTTTTCCTTACTATCATTTAATGTCTTGGAAAATCTCGTCAAGTTCTAGGCGTTGGTTTGGAGACTAGCCCTTAAAAGGTGGCTTAAATCTCACAGTCTCTGCTACAAAACTTGCTCAAAGGGACTGCAGTCTCTTCCTTGCAAGAACTCTGGGAGCGACTATAGGGTTCCACTTGCATCCATGCCTTATCATGGGAGCGATTATGCGTTTAATTCGCTGAAATTCTAGGTTAACTTGGGGATTGGGAACCTAGAGTGGTGGATTAACTTCTGGGGGTCCTAAAGCACATGAGGGCAATATGTAAGGTATTGTTATGTCAACTCCTATTCCTTAAGGTTACCTAGGACGTTGATTCTTATGACAGTGAACTCTCATCGCATGTTTACCCAGGCTAGCAGGCTGCCTGAGTAGATGTGGGAGAAGGGTGTTACAACGTGTCAAAGAAATTTTCTTGCAGGTTATTATCCCAGGATCCGAAATGTGGAATATCAAGATTGAAATCTCTCCCCCTCTACCAATATAGAGCACATAACCAATTTCCCCACAAAAACATACCATTTATTGCTTCCCAATCTCGCCACCATGAATAATTTGTCAATACATTCACTTCTCACTCTAAGACATCCCATACCAGATTGTAAAACCTTCCACCACCTAATAGAATCACCACAACATAAGGACATTGGGCCCTCCGTCAAAAGTAAAGCCGCCATTAAATATACCAACGTGTTCACACTTCTACATGTGAGGTAGGTGCCACAACACCAACACGCTAAATTCCATCGAGCCCATATGTGTGACTAGTGTCCACTATTGTCCCCGTACGTCTTGGTTTCCTTTACCCTATCAGGGTTTCCTTATTTGATGACATAATTCCCTCAACCTCTTGTAACCCATAAACTTGGGTTTGCAATGGCCATGATGCAGAGTAGTCCAGCTCTGGTACATTACTTCCCCAGTTAGCATGAGGCTTTGTTTCATTTTTCCCTATACGATGCGAGTGAGAAGTGACTACTACAGGGGTTGGAGGTCAACAACATCTAGACACAAGGTACCAAGAGGTATAAGAAACAACTTTTTCATATTTTTGACACGGGGCCCCACTAACAAGCCTTCTTATAACTTCAGTAGCAACTAATGAGACTCCACCTATTTGTATCATAGTAAATGTTGTCTCCCTCACTAATATCAAGCCTCATTCTAGAGCTATAAACTCAGCCACATTAATGGTATTTTTCCCACAAGAACCCACATAAATTATGAATACCTCCCTTCTGTCATTTCTAAAAACTCCCTCAAACCCTAGAGGGCCAAATTTTCCCTTAGAGGCCTAATAGAATTTTAGCTTGATGAATCCCCTTAGGGCTATAGAGAACCAAGGTAAAGATTATATAGTGTTTAGTTGTTTGGTCACCCTTATTGTACCCACCATACTTTGCGCGTTTTCTGGATCCTTTAGCATGTGCCCCACCAACAGGTTTATCTACCATGGTTTTACTAGGATGGTCTCCTTCAAATTCCTCTTAGTGGTCATCCAAAAAAAATCCACAAAGGTTCTTTGGTCTTTCAATAAGTTTATACTACTTTCTTTCCATACATTCGAAAGCAGGGGTCCTAGCATAAGGTTCTATTCCATATTCACCACAAGCTTCTTGAACAAAGAGGTTCACCATTCCTCCAACATCTCCTTAATATTGTTAGGCAATCTATCTAAGTGGCCAAATGTATGAGAACCCTAATCCATAGTAATTTTTTGAACCCACATGTATTAAAAATATGCTAAGTAGACTCCTCTTGTCTCCTACATAGAGGATAAAGGGAGGTCCCATGAAATCCATTTTTCATCAAGTGGTCCCATTTTAACAACTTATGTCTCCCTACTAGCCATAGAAAATGTGCCACATTTGACAATAACTTTATTTCAAAATTATTTTCCAGAAAGGACTAAGGTCATCATTAGAGTGTCCTAGCTAGATATGATACGTTTCTTTCATAGAGAACACCCCTTTAGGTATATAGCCCCACCTTAACTTATTAGAATCATGTGCAACCTGAATTTTCCTCTCCTGTAGACATGTTTCCAAGATAGTTCTGGCTTTCACAAATGGATCTTCTCGTAAGTGATATTTTGATCTTCATTCATTCCATCTTAAACTTAGGATACTATTTGACCAGAATTTTACCGTTGATTTTGATCCTTGAATAGAGGTATACAATATCAATTGGTGGAGGTCTTCTCTACGATTGAACCATGGAAATTGCTTCCACGGTTCACTCTAAAGTTACATTGTTTGTCCATTTCATATTTCCCAAGACATATGATTATGAATGAGATATTCTTTTTCTGAAGATAGGTTCCAAAAACAAGATCCATTAGGGAAGGTCTAGCTTTTAAGATTGTATTCCTGTCACTAGTCAAAGAAATATTTTGGGTCCAAAATTTGCTTCCACAACTATAATCATCATTGAATCAGCCCTCGAAAGCTTCGTGTCTATAGCTCTATTGAGAATTTATGGGTCCCTTAGACCTAACCATCCTTCTTTCTTTTGGAGAAACACCTTATCCCAAACAACCAAAGCCCACTTTTTCTCACTCTTGGCATATTTCCAAAGAAATTTCCTAAAAATAGCAACAATCTCTTTAAATACAACCTTAGGTGATGGAAGCGCTAAAACTTGATATAGTGGTAGGGCTTGTGGAATCGATTTCAACAAAGTAGCTCTCCCAGCTATATTTAGATGTTGGAAAGCCAAATTTCTCTATCATTTCTTAATTCTCTCAAGGATCTTGAGCCAATGATTTGATCTCAAAGATCTAAAGAATAACGGGATACTCAAGTAACAAGTTAGAAATTAACCACTTAAAATCCTAGCGATTGTTCGAAATGAATTTGAGATTGACACCGAGTATTAAAGAAGAAAATAATAGATTTTCCCCATTTGGTCTGATTACTTGATACCTCCTAGAAATAAGAGAGGATATGGTGAAGACATCATTCCTCTTGATTTTTTTTTTCACCAGACATCATAACACCATCCAAAAACTAATTGTGTAAGATAGGTAGATCATGAACAATGACTTAGATGCCACTCAAGTCCCCTTTTTCAACTTCCATTTTGATGTATGACCCAAGCCCTTCAGTGTCCATGGTGAACAAAAATGGGGATAAAGGATCACCTTTTCTAAGTCCCTGAGGTGCCTAGAAGATCTTCGTAGGGGATCCGTTGAGAAATATGGAAAAGAAAGGTTTGGAAATGAGGGATTTAATCCATTGAATTCACAAGGATGAGAATCCAAAACCTTCTAGTACACTAAGAAAATATTTCCAATTCATCATATCGTATGTTTTTGATAAGTCAATATTTATTACCATACCTAGGCTTTTGGATTATGGCATAGAGTGAGTTACCTCGTGATTTGTAACTACGCCATCGAGGATCTACTACACTTCCATGACTCTTATTTTTAATGGGGAAATGATCAAATTCAATATAGGTTTAATATTTTTCACAATGACTAATGAGATTATCTTTTATATCACATTATAGAGAGAAGTTGGCAAGAAACTATTTGGATCACTAACATTTTTGTTCTTGGGGATGAGAGTTAAGAATGTTGCGTTTAATCCTGACCAAACCTATTGTAGCTTTCTGAATTCCTCTACCAATGCATGGAATTACTCATTGATAAAATACCAACATGATTTGATGAATTCTATCATGAAGTCATCTAGTCTTGATAGTTTATTGCTTGACATTTCCTTAATTGCTTCCTCGACCTCTACAAATGAGATCTCCCTCATTAGTGCAAAGTTTTCCTCCTCAATCATGAATTTAACAATATGGGCAGTGATGCGGATGATTGCTTGATCCCTCTCTAGATCCATTTCCATCAATAGGTCTTGAGAGTAAGATACCAACTCCTTCTTAATTTCCCCATGCTGAAGAAGTTTGTTCCCATCCGTTGAATTAATAGAGAAAATTTGGTTGTTATCTATGTGCTTAATCATGTCATTATGAAAGAATTTGGTATTTTTTCCCCCTCCTATAGCCACCGAATTCTAGATTTCCATCTCCAGATAAATTCCTCTTGCTTACACATTTTCTCTAGTTCTTGGATATTTTGGACTTCTTCCTCGAATAGTGCCTTCGATTGTCCTTCTCTATTGATTTATTTCTAGATCTCTTCCATACGAGATTCTAACTTGTGCTTATCAACCAAAATATTACCAAAAACCACCTTGTTACATTGCTTGATCTAGAATTTGAGGTCTTTCGACTTAAGTTGAAAGGCATCCATCAAATCTCTACCCTGGACTTCACTGTTCCACCACCATTCTTTGACTGAGGAAAATAAATCCTTCTTTTGGAGCTAAAAAATTTCAAACTTGAATGGCCTATTTATAAGGTCCATAGTAAGTTGAATCTCAAATCTAATGGGAAAATGATGTAAGCATAGAAATAGAAAAATAATTTCTTCTACAAACACATCCCCTCCTAATAATTGCTCTAAGAAAAGGAATCAGTTTGAAAGGCATGCAACTTAGTGCCTCCCTCCACGATGGTTATTCTAGGTGAAGGTGTTTGTGACCCTTAACTCCTAGATAGTGTCTAGAACTGTAAGAAGGTTTCTAGATTCCAGGAGACTCGAGAAAATCTTGAACAATCGAGCTAATGATAAAAGAGTTGTCAGATTGGTGAAGACCAGTGCCAGTGTCAGTGCTAGAGGTGGGGTTGGGTTCGATGTGGATGTAAGTTTAGCCCCCATAACTACAATGCCTCCATCCTCATTACAATGGTTACCCCCAAATTACCATGTTGAAGGATTTTATGCTAAGCGTTGCTTCAACCTTGAGAACAACTCCAATGAGGTCATCGCAATGGTCCATATGTTCCGATAAGTCTTGTTACATTAAATATGTATGCTTAGAGTAATTCATTGGAATACAGTCATGCTAAGTTCTGAAAATATTTGTTGTTTTGCAGGTTAAGCCAAAGCAGGTCAGATCATATATAAGCTTGGGAGGAGATGTGTTCAATCTGATAGTGAGGCATGGTTACGACCAAGCTTTCATTATGGGATTTATTATCGCTCTAGATTAGATCATGTTGTCCATATGAACACCCATCCTTTATAAGGGGTACCCGAAAGAAATAGAGAGAAGGAATATTTTTAGGGATTCCTCCTCTCTCATGGTATTAGAAATTCCAAATCCCAGTGAATATGAATTCAACGTGCATAATTCCACTTCAAAATACGGAAACATTATGGAATCAAATATTTCTTTGGACTACAGTGCCATGTGTAGAGTGTGTTAGCTTATCCTTTTTGCACGTGTTTTTATGGTACAAAGTGGAGTTTGTAGACTCCTTTTAGCCTAGGATAAGAATTCTTAACCCTTAATGTCTAGAGCGTGTCTTCATTGATCACACGAGAATAATGCTATTTTACCAAAGACGACCAACATGGTGGCTCATTCCCATGTGCATATTGTAAATTTAAGAACTTGGTGGTTCATTCCCATGAGATTTGTAGCTAAATTTTATGAAGTTTCTCATTGAATTTTACTAGAGATATTGAATACACTCCAAAATAATGTCCCAAATGATAGTAGCCAATAAAAACCCAATAGTTTATATCTACATGCCTTGAAAGGGAAAACCCTACCTTATGTGTAGTTGAAAATTTGAGAAAAACTCAATAGTGACCATCCCCTGTTTTATGTCTTAGTAATTAATAATGTTAGCAAGATTATTTTGGTAATGAAGGTTGGATCAGTTTGAATTTAGAGCCCCTATGAAATTAGTGTAATGTGGCGAATTGTGATTTGTTGCATTTACCTAGAATGTGATTTGTACATATTCATAGTTTATGGTTGTTACGACTATCAATTGTTGTGTCACAAAGATGACACTATTTCCTCTTTCCCTACTCGTTCTTGTGACTACCACAACAATCTCACTTCTCCTAGAGCTTGTATTGAGTATACCAACCCCATCCACTTTGGCAAAGTCCTCTTAATTTTGTTCTTTTTAATCGAATCAATTGATAGGATAAAAATCTCATGCAATTTCAATTCATTACAGGAGATATTCCCCAAATCTGACAAGTCTGGGTGTACAAACACCCACTAATAACAATAATTCTCCTCTCATACGTTGCACTTTTTGCATCTGCCCAATTATAATACATTGGCATGTAAAGCTCAACTACAAAGAGTATTGGGGAGTGAAAATCCTATCACAAACTTCCATTACATAATGAATTATAGCGATTGGAATATTTTTTCTCAACATCCAAACTTCAACAACCTGCCCCAAATTTTTCATGTTCAACTTCAAGCCACTCAATCCATATGCATATTTGAGTAAGTAACTCAATCCTTTTCCCCTATGTTTTCACACTTCACTAATTCTAACAAATTCTTATTAGTTTTTCATTTAAATGCTAATAAGTTAAGATATCCCCAGTATTGTTTATGTTTTCTATGGTGCCTTTATAGATGACAATGCATTGTTTTCAGGAATCAAAACCTACAATGATATGCTTTTAGAATCTAAACCAATGGGGAATGTTTAGTCTGAATTGCTACTTCAAAAGGATATGAAAACATTCACTCTAAAACACATGTGGGTATTCCCTCAAAGAATCTACTTCTATGGCTAGAAATAACTCTTCAACTATGCTCTTTTTTCATATCCTACCAACTTACAATGTTTCCATTGCAACATTTGGTACAATTGCTAGTTTATTGAATTCTATAATAAATTTTGTTAAACAATTTTTTTTATTTCTTCATTTTCATCTTTTCTTTTAAAACTTTTACAATATGGACATGATCTTAATGTATGTGTTATTTAATGTACAAGAAAATAATTGTGAGTTGTCTTTTCCTTTTATTATATTGCCATACAATTCTTATCAACCTTTAACACATGATTACAATTTTATTAAATCTCTTAAAAGATATTGATTCCATTTCATTCCATTTTAAAGACTATTTCCTGATATATTATGGACATTGATTTGTTGTTATTTATAAATATTATGCATATTACGTCATAAGTATTTTTTATTAATTTAAGTTTTATCTTTTTCAATTGATTCCATTTTAGACATTATTCGTTATTATTGATTTAAGTTTTACTGAATCTTTTTCATTGATACCATTTCAAACACTATTCTTCAATATATTATAAGCATTGATTTGTTGTTCTCGATAAATTTTATGTATTCATATCTAATCCATTTGTTATATTTTTAATTGATTCCATTTTAGACATTATTCTTTTATGTATTATGAACATTGATTCTTTACTTTTATAAGTTTTATGTATTTGTTTTCATATCCAATTCAATTATTACTTGAAATTTTTATAAAAAATAAACATCATCTTCCTCGTCAACATTATTATTATAACCAGAGGAATCGGCAGCAACTGGGTATCTCATACTAGCTTGACTTGGTGTCGATTCTGGTCACTATCAATAAACCTTTGAGGGCCTATGACATGTCATCCGCTCCATAGACAAACTTTCAATCTCTTAATTTACACAATACTCCATACATGTTAATTACCAACTAAACTTTACTCGAAAAAACATATTAATTATTATTAATTAAATAAAAAACTAAATAAAAAATTAATTATTTTAATATGTTTTCATTAAATTTTTAAACACTTTTCATCCTCTCTTGAAATTAAAAGAAATATATATAGATATAATTTGTAATTCAAAAATAATTTCTATCTCAAATTTTTAATTTATATTTTCAAAAATATTTAAAATATATTAATTAAACTTCACTTTCACTAAACTTTTCACTAAACTTTACCTACAATAATTGATATAATATATTAATTAAACTAAACTTTCAGTGGACATTACTTACCTTAATTAATTAATATAATATATTAATTAAACTAAACTTTCACACAACACAACACAACATTAATTGATATATAAATAATATTGTTGTAAAATTATAACAATCTCGAATTAAAACAATAATCAACATATTTAACTATATTTAAAAGTGGTTTTATCCCGTTGGAACGATATTCTAACACATGCTTAACGAAATGACGTAAAATAAAGCAATGCCACCGGGACCAAACCATTTATATTTTATTAAAAATTCTCCACCATATAATTTAATATCAAGATATTTATGAATGATGTGCAATAACTAATCATTAATGAGCTTTGTGCATTAATTTTAATATATTTATAACTAATTAAATATGTTCTTAGCAGAAACGATAGTTTGAGTAAACTATTAACCGGTGTTGGATCTTTATTTTTTACTCCTAAATTTTTACAATATTTATTTATTTATTTTAATCGATATTCTTTTATTTTTTATTTTCATGATTATATTTATTTATTTATTTTAATCGATATTCTTTTATTTTTTATATATTTTTTATTTTTATGATTATTTTATTTTTTGGATTTAAATAATAAAATTAAGTTATTTATATTTATTTATTTATTTATATATATATATATATATATATATATATATATATATATATAATACTATTTTTAATTTTATGGTTTAGAATAATTAAATTTGATTTTATTATTTTTATTTTATTTATTTATTTATTTTTCTTTTATTTTTTCCGAATTTCTTATTATTATTTTTCAGTTATATTGTTTAAAATAATTAAGTATAGTCTTATTTTCATTAACTTTCTTTTGATTAAAATAATAATAATAACAAAATTAATTTAACTTTTTATTTACTACTAATTTCCATCTATTACTTTATTTTAACTAAAAAAATGTTTAATAATTAATGATAATTTTTTAGTTAAAACTAGTTTGTTATATTTTAATGGCTAGAAATTATAGTTTTATAAAAGCATACATACTCTACCACGCTATGGTTTTGAACGTGTGACCTTTTATGAGGAAACACATGCTCTTAATGATTAGACCAACTCAAGTCATATATATATATATATATATATATATAGATATATATGTAGAAGTTAAAATTAGTAAATGGGTTATCCTTCATTTCACTTAAGCCTACTCGAATTATGTCACTCCCAACATGCTACCTCTACTAAGCAATAATGGATGTGACCTCTTATGAGGAGACACATGCTCTTAATTATTAGGCCAACTCAAGTTGTATATATATATATATATATATATATATATATAGAAGTGAAAACTAGTAAATAGGTTATCCTTCATTTCACTTAAGTCTACTAGAATTATGTCACTCCCAATATGCTACCTCTAATAAGAAATAATGGATTTGAACATGAGACCTGGAACTCACATTACTTTATATCTTACCAAGTGAATTCCTAAGGGAGATGATTTTAATTTTATATTAATTATTTTGATTATATTCTAGTTAAATTAATAATTGGTTAATAATTTTAGGCATTTTATTATTATTTTATATTCTAGATAATAGTAATAATTTTATCATATTAATTTCTATAAATTTTTATATTAATATAAAATTAAACTAAATTTTAATATAATAAGAATAATATATAGATAGCTTTAATTTTTTTGATAAAAAATCTAGATCCATCTTAACCCTCAATCTATTAAGCGTCTATAGGGATCAAATCTCTTGAGGTTCAAACCTCTTTTTTGAGTGCAAAACTTGAAGAAATCTTTGCACCTCCAAAAAACGATCAAATCTCTTGAGTGCAAAACTTGAGGAAATGTTTGCACCTCTGAAGATTTCATCTCTCTCAGCTCTTGATAAATTTGGGGTTAAGATAGATCTACGTTATTTTACATAATAACTAATTATATAAAAATAAAGCAAAAAAATTTCAGAGATAAGAACTATAAATACATTAATCAAAATCATTAAAATGTTGTTCCCAAATTTTTTTTGTCTATATATAGCTCTCACACAAAAAGATTCAAATTTAGAATAAATTGGCAATTGAGTAATTTTACGTGTGGAAGAATCATTTGATTTTTGTGTGTTTAAACTTACAGAAAAATACCATGGGAAAAACCATAGGTTGTGAAAAAACTGTGAATCAAAATTTTTACATAATGATAAATTGACTATTCATTTTAATTAAATAATTTTTGTATTTTTGTATTTTATTGGCTAGATTAGAGAAGAATACTATGGCAAAAAACATGGGTTGTGAAAACCATGAGTCAAAATATTTCATAAAGGAAAATTGGTTATTCTATTTTTATATTATTATTTCTTATTTTATTATTTTATTTTTATATAATTATACGGAGTAAAAATGTGTTTTTTAATAATAATAATAACTAATTTTTTAATTTTATTGTGTTTATTATTTTTTTTTTATTTGTTTATATGTAATTTGAGTGAGTTAAAATGTTAAAAAATACAACATCTCTCCCATACTAGTTCTATTTTAGTTAGGGCCAACACTAGCATTAGATTAAATTTTTCAAATGTTAAATGATAAACATTTACACTTAACATCTACCCCATTCTAGGTTGTAGAGCACCAAGAATGATGTCATTAATGACTCATTAGTCTCTTAGAATTTAAGAAGGTAATATATCACTTGATTTTTTTTAAATATATTTTTTGCTAGAAAAACATTAAAAATCACGGAATTATAGTTTTTGTGACTTAAAAAGTTAGAAAGCTTGCTAGTATGAGAAATATTTTCAAACTAAGAGCTAATTTGGGTATACAGTAACTAAACAAGAGAGCCGAAGTTTCATCTTCAACTCTCCTAGTGTCACATTGTTGTCAGACTCTCATTACCAATTTCTTTATGGAGTTCACTAGAGTTTGTTCTTACTTTAAGAATGTTTATTTTCTTATTTACACTTGTTAAGTAAAATTAAGTATTTTGATTTTCTAGATTAGGGTTTACCACCTCATTAAAATATCTTAATTTTCTCTTTCCCCAAACTACTAATCACATTAGGATTTTTCCTTAAATTTTGATTTAATAATAGTTTTAATATTATCCTCATTTTAATATATTATTTATTCCTTTATTCCCTAATGGTTTAGCCAAATGATGGACTTCATGTTACCATTCTTACTTGAGATGAAGGTGGAATCTGGTTTTGAGCACTATCGATGGTTTTGAGCACTATTGAGAGTTTAAAGAAATTTTAGAAAACTTCTTGCAATCTATGTTGTTTGGCTTGTTCTTATAAGGAAAAGTTTTTGGCTTGTTCGTATAAGGAAAAGTCTTGATAGTGTGTATTTCCTTTAATGAGGAGATTATAAGGTATAAAATTAATTTTGGATCTATTTTATCTTTGTAAGGGATTATCTAGAGAGAATGCACTCCCAAACTTAACATCCATGTAAAATATTAGGAGTAACAAGAGTCTAAAAAATGGGGGTTATTTTTTATGTCACATATATCGAAATATTCATTCACTTACAATTATTTGCCATTAAATAATAATTTTTCCACTCTCCACTTATTATTTTCTCAATGATATAATTCCAATTCATCTTGTGATGAAATATCAATTAGATTTTATATGTGTATGATGCAAAAGTATCATAGGTGGTATTTTTAGATTTAATTATTATAACTTGTTATTTTGTCAATGTTAACATTGACACCCATACTAAAGTACAAGTCATGGAGGATTTTTAGATTCCTTCCAAGTTCATAGGATTCCCTCAAACCTAAAATCTTATAATTATCATAGAGAAGAAGGATGATGAATGCACTAGTGAGAGTTGGGGAAACACAAACTGCTTATGCCAAAAAGGATAGGGGACATGTGACAACATTTCTTGAAGTAAACATTGTAGTTGAACTCTTCTACTAGCCATTAGTTCTCCTAATATTGGAAATAATATTCTCATATGACCTTGTCAAAGCAACCCTCATCTCAAAAGAAAAATCTATATCTTCCAACCTATTCTAATGTTTTGTCATGTGTATTGTATGAAGTTCTTTCTAAATTCAATGAAATAATAAAGGATATGAGTTTTATTATTGATGTAATACTTAGACATGTTCATAAGAGTAACAAGGTAGTGCATACTTGACAATTTAGTGGAAAATATACCAAAAGGACAAAAACATAAAATAAAAAATAAAATAAAAATAAAAAATAAAAAATAAAAAATTGTAGCCATCTGCTAAATATTATTAAGCATGACTATTTTGGAATATGGATTTCAAGATCTCAATTTAATTTTGATAATTATCAGTTTGAAGGAAATGGTTTAACTTCCTCATAATAATTATGACATGCATCGTCCCCTTGTTTAGTTTTGAATCTATAACATAACATTGATGAGTCCGCAACACATTTATGAATTCTAGGACAACGTTCACAACGTTCGTATCCTCATGTCTAAAATCATTCAGTTTCTTCAACAGGGATAATTACTTGTGTTGGTTTCCCCTCAAAATGGTCAAGGGAGGCGGAAACACAACAAAACCCAAAACTGCCTTATGGTTGATGTCCATGACTTTCCCAAGGCCACAGTCCCTTTGAATATGGTTTTCCTATTGGATCCGACCTACACCTCTCCTAACGTGACCCCTCTTATGTAGCATGGATTGATTTTCAAGAGAGATGGCTATAAAAGGATTCATCCCCCAAAACCATGACATGCAACATGAGAAAACACCACAACACAAAAATGAAACTAACCAGCTCAAGACCTAACACATCCAAGATTCCCTCTTCTGACCTCATCCAAAAATAGGCCAAATGGTCTTTGACAGTATATTTCGATGAGTGATTCAGGGCAAGTCCACAACTTCATGTGGAGGACTTACCCAATGCCACCGCCTCTAACCTCCACACCAGAGTCCTCACCAACAACATCCACACAACTGCTACCTACTATAACCTCTGCCCAGGACTAACCTTCCAACATAGTGCCACCGCCGCTACCCAAATTTGAATTGAATAAAAATAATAGAAGCAAATATTCTTGTAGATTTAGCTCGATACCAGTGGGAGAGTCCCATCACTTAAAACCCAGAAGTTCAGGACCCAAAGAACTGCTAAAAATAGTAAATGCTGTAATAAACAAGGAAACATCTAATACTAACTGTAGGATCTAGGTGGGATAGGTGGGTGTCTACCAATATCCACTTATCTCATTCTTCCCCCCTTAGGAAGCAATTGTACCCATTTCATGTAGAGCCTCCATGATGTGAGGAAATTTATGTTGAACATGGTCCCTAGTGAACCACTTGCCCTCATGAAGGAGTTGGCTTGCTTTAACAAGTTGATATACTTGTATACTATGTTGGCAAGTGTTCTTGATCTATGTATCCATGATCTGATTAGTTGTGTCTTCTTCCATGCAGTTTGGGTTGAGCTCTATTGGTGTGAGCTGTTCAGCAATGTCGAATGTGTCCAAAAATGGTGGAAAGTATTGCCGAAGGCAATCTATATTGAAAACTGGGTGTATACCAAAGAACGGTGGGATGCTGAGCTTGAAGGCATTGTCTCTGACAACCTTAGTGGTCGTGTAAGGCCCATATCGGAGCTGGCAAGCTTACAGTGGTGTCCAACACGGCACTCCTTCTGCAAATGTAGCTAAACTTTATCACCCACCTCGAACTTGTGTGGCGCTCGATGTTGATCATGGCACAACTTGTACTTAGCATTGGCTTTGTCCAATATATCATGGACCTGCTGACAGATGTGTTGAATGTTCTCAATGAAGTCGTTAGCATTTTCAACTTTGACTGGATGTGAGCTGAATTTTCCTAAGTGGCTGCAAATAGTACTGCCACATCAATGGGACATAATGGCTGAAATCCCAACCCTAACTAAAATGGGTTGTGGTATGTTGAGTTGTGGAGAGCTTTGTTGTATTTGTGTTGGACATAAGGGATACTTTCATCCCACATGCGTGGATGCTTTGAGTTGTACATGCACATAATGTGTACGATCATCCTATTGACAAACATTGTTTGGCCATCAGTTTGGGGATGGAAAGTCATGGACTTAGTATGTTTTGTTTCCAGCATTAACGACAGACTGGACCAAAATTCACTCAGGAATTTTTCATCCAAATCTGAGTCAATAGATGTTGGGATCCCTCAGTGTACCCACACTTGCTTAAAGAACATCTTAGTAGTGGCCTCTATTGTGATACTCTTCTTGCAAGTCACCATGATGGCCATCTTAGAGAATATGCCGATGACTATGAAAACACAATTGTTCTCATGATTAGTAGAAGGAAGACCCAACATGTAATCCATGGAGATATATTACCAAGGCCGACTAGGAGTAGTTACAGGACTATACATTCCTTGCTTCTTGATTGTTGGATTGGAAATGACACACGCAGTGTAGGATCTAATGTACTTCCTAAAATCCTGATGAAGTTTTGACCAATAAAAATACTTCTGCAATACCACCACTATTTTCTCTACTCCGAAATGTCCAACAACCCAACTGTAGTGCACCTCCCAAATCATTTTTGCATGGCTACTTGAAGCAACACATATGTGTCCTAGGTGGCATAACAGTGCATCCTCAAGGTGAAAATTTGGAACTTTCTTCCCTTTTAGGAGTGTCTGGCATATGTTGTCGAATTCTGTATCACTCTTGTAAAGATGTGGCCACCCCAAAGTCTCGTCCCCACAAGAGGTGGACACAGTGATAAGCGCCATGACCAGTGATCGATTGAGGCAATCAACAACATCATTGGTGTCCCCTTCTTATACTTAATGTTCAAATGGAATTGTTGTAGGTAGGTGCACCATATCTGATGGTGATCATTTTGCAACTTCTCTTGTGTTTGTATGAACTACAAGGGTCAGTTTTTTGTGTGGATGATCGTTTCCTTGCCCAGAATGTAATGCTTCAATTGACAATAGGCCTGCACAATGGAATACATTTATTTGTCATAAGTGGGATACATTTGGACTTGTCTTAAAGTGTCTCACTATGGTGAGCCTCTTGATGCCCATGTTGATTAGGAACCGCACCAATAGCATAGTTAGAGGCATCTGTCTTAATCTCAAATGGTTGTTGTAGGCCTGGTAATATGAGCACTAGTGAAGAGTTGGGGTGATGCTCCAATTCATAAACCTCTTGCTGTTGGGTTTGAGAATAGAAAAAGATTACTTTCGCTCCACCCTTGGTGACTTGACTAAAAGACTAAGTGATATGAGAGAAACCTAACATGAAAAAGATATTGAGCTCTGTTAGAGTGGTCACGGATGGCCCATCCTGAATGACTTTTATCTTGGTTGGGTCCACATGTACACGGTGCTCATCAATGATCTACCCCAGATATTGAACTTGGGTATGGCGAAAAGTACATTTCTCCAAGTTAGCACACAACTTGTGTTGTCACAGGGTTTGAAGGACCCATCGAATATGGTGTAGGTCTTTCCAACTATGGTCAAAGATCAAGATATCATTTAAATACACTGTGATGAATACATTGGTGAAGGGTTGTAAGATGTCATCCATCACTCTCATGAAGGTTGTAGGGGTATTCATCAATCTGAACGACATGAAAAACCATTCAAAAAGGCCCTCCTTATATTCGAAGGGAGTATTCCACACATCGAAGGGTGTGATAGGCACTTAGTGATAACCTGACTTCAAGCTAATCTTGCTGAAATATTTGGCCCCCTTGAGCTGGTCTAGAAGGTCATCAATTCTCATGATTAGGTACCTATTGTGGACAGTGATCTTGTTTATCACCTGATAGTCAATGCAGAGTCTTGAGATCCCATCCTTCTTCTGTGCCAATAGAGTTGCGCTCCCACAAGGTGATGAGATTGGCTTAATGTGCCCTTTATGCAATAGTTCTTGAATTTTCCTCTTGATCTCATTGTTCTCCATAACAAAGCGTCGATAGATTAGTCCATTCGATATCGGCATCCTGGGGTTAGATCGATGGAGCGTTTGACATCATAGTATAGAGGTACCCCTATAGGTGAGGCAAAAATATCCCTATACTCCTCTACGACCTTGTCCATCTACTACTGTTGTGCAGAGGAACCCTTCTTAGAAGCCGTGGCCACAAGCTTATTCTTGCATTGAGGGTGAATAACAAGGAAAACAAATTTCCTGGTCTCGAAAATGATCTTACTACATTTCTTTGAGTGATTAAAGAGATGGTGGTAGGCGGGGCTACCTCTGGTATCCTTACAACTTATTAGCCAAAGTAATAATCACAGAGTGAGGTCTAAACGCATATACAACATATCGCTTCCATAAGTATGGTTGTCCTAATAATGCATCATAAAATTCAATACGAGAAACATCACATAGTACCTCATCCATGAAGGGCTTGATGTTGTAGGGAAGGAAACATTATTTGGTTGATGCAGATATCTCCCTTACTGAAGCCACCCGATGGTGTATGACTGTGGATGTGTTGTAGTATTTACACCCAGCTGCTTCACAAATTTTCCTAAAATGAGGTTCTTTTGGCTCCCACTTTCTATAATGAACTACAGCAGATAACCCTTTACCCACATTTGTGTGTGGAAGAGGCATTCCCCCTCCTTTGTATCTTCAGGCTTAATATTCTTGATCTTGGTGGTGGCCACAATGGCATTGGGCTTCACATCAATGATCTACTTCCCTTTTTCATTTCCCTTATCAGGTTCTGATTCTGAGTCAGAACATGCGTCTGATTCGGAGGCCTTGAGCTTTGCCATGAGTGACTGCTTAGCGCAACACTCACTTGTTGTTATTAAACCAACTCACAAAAATTTAGAAAAGATAGATCAATGCCTTAGAAATCAGTGTCTTCGAGGGGGAAACCTCCTTTACATTACACAGATGAATAATTCTTGGATGATACAAATGACAAGACCTCCTTTCTATATATAGGAGTCTAAGGGGTCATAATATAATCAGAGCCGACATAACAATAATAATGTAAGGGCGCAACAATAACAGTAGTGGGCTTCTATGGGAAACAATAATAACAATATGGGTACTACATGGGCATAAAAATATAATAAGGGGGGTGAACTAATAACAAAAAGGGGTTACAATAGTAGTATAGGGACGTAACATGCCCCTCTCCTTCAAAAAGTGTTGTCCTCATTGCTTGAGAAGTTCTAGATGCTCTTGCATAAAATTATCATCCTTCCATGTGGAATCTTCAGCGAGTAAGTTCTTCCACCTTATGAGATGCTCTGAAATTGATCCATTTCGTAGTTTTCGATTTCTCGATTTTTTGATTGCTTTAGGTTCCAATATGATTTTTCCTTTCTTGTCAAGTTCTCGCAATAATGATTGAACTGGGATCTTCTGCAACTTTTGAATGAGTTCCAACCCTGCTTTATCATTCTTCTCTTGCTTCATTTATCGAATTTGGTTGGATAATTATACCAACCTCTAGCATTTCGGTAACCATACGTTCAATTTCACTCCTTTGGGCATATGGATATCTGTAAGGCCTGATGTTGGGAGGAACACTTCATGGAATCAAATTAATAGCATGATCATGATCATGAATAGGTGGGAGGCCTTTGGGAGTCTCAAATACATGGGAATGATTATCCAAGACATTTTGGAGATCTGGAGAAATAGATGATTTCGATGTGGGAACCTCTAGCGAACATAATTGTGAAATGATGCCTCTTTGTTCTTTCTTTAGAAACTTTTTCATTCCGTTAGAGATGATTATCTTTCCTTGTTTCCCTATGATACACCTTAATTCAACTTCCTTTCCTTTTGAAGAAAATTTCATCAAAATTTCTTGAAAACTAAAAGCTATTGTACCCAATGATTGTAGTCATTAGACTCCTAGTACAACATCAACACCACCCATTGAAATAGAAAGCACTGGGCTAGTCAATACATATTCTCCCATGCATAGCTTGATATTATGAAACTTTTCAGAGTAATTTATGGTTCCTCCACTTGCAACCATCACTTGACGCTCTCGTGCTGGATATAGGAAGCAATTCAATTCCTTGGCTATCTTACAATGAATAAAATTATGGGTACTACCTGGATCAATGAACGTTATTACCTTTTTCTTCATGATATGTCCTTCTATATTGATAGTATGAGGAGTGGTAATTCTTGCGAATCCATTACAAGATGTTGTCGGATTAATTTCTTGATGTTTGATGTGATCTTACGCTTCTTAAACCTTTTTCTTCTTGATATGTCTTTCTATCTTGAGAGTTTCAGGAGTGGTAATTATTGTCATTGCTTTACAATATATGGTCACATTCATTTCTTCTTTCTCTGGGGTTGGTTCTTGGTGTATATCCTCTTCTTTTGACGTTTCTTGATCCTTTTCTTCATCCTCTTCACAATCTACGTAAATTAATTTCTTCTCATCACACTTATGACCTTCAGTGTATTTTCTATCACAACTATAACAAAGCCCTTTTTATCTTTTTTCTTCCAATTGTTGTCGTGTAAACCTTATAGGTTGTGGAAGGCTAGCAGAAAAAACAATTCCATATTTATAGTTGTGAGTGCTAGGATTCCTTGTTTCCATAATTCCTCTTTCAATTTTTCTTGCCAACATGAATGCCTTCTCCATTGAATCAGGTTCCCAAAGACGAACATCATGTTGAATGTTATCCTTTAAAGTCCCTATGAAGACATCAATACTTTGCTTCTCTCGAATATCATTTACCGTTATATTCAATTTTTGGAAGTCCTCAATGTGCTTTGCCATTGAACCCTTTTTTTAGATTTATCAATTGGCTAAAGAAAGTGTTACTCGTCATATCCTCATAATGTGTTATCATTTATTCTGTGAAAATTGACCAAGTGACAAGTGATTTACGAGAAAAAAGCACTTTATACTATAAAAATTGATCTGGTTCTAAATATAAAGATGAAATATGTACCTTTTGTAATAGTTGTACACCATCTAGATCAAAATATTGCTCCATCTGTAGTATCCAATTTACCATATCATTGGCATCAAACTTCCTCATATCTATTTTTCTTGATTTTAGGAGCTCAATCTTGAATCCTCTGTATATCTGTAATTTTTGATCTCCAAGGTTCAAAATTGCATCCTGGGGTAGCCCTCTCAATCCTATTTATAACCACACAAGTCTGATCAATATTGGATTCTCCAGGGAAGATTTATGTCAAATCTCCCCCGATGATTGGATTATAGACTAGTTCAGTAGAGCAAATGTGTATGAAGTGCCACATGTCACTGTTTCGACCTTAGGACCTAAAACAGATACCAAAAACACTACAGTCCATATTATTTCTATAATGTCTTATGAAATTTCAATATAATGCTTAGAGAGAAAGTTATCACGATTTTCCCAAGCTCACCTGTTTGCGATGTAATTAGGAAGCCTGCAGAAACCCTAAATTTCTTGGATTATATCTCTGAAATTGTATTGAAAAAATATCTGAAATTCGGGCCCTATCTTCACCACATCTTTGGCTCAAAGGTGTTTTAATTTCAGAGTCTGAAACTTCGTATAAAAACAATTATAGCAAAAATTCCACGATGACCTGTTTTAGATGGAATTATGGAGCCTGCAAAAACCCTAACTTCCTTAGATCAGATATTCGAAACTATAGCGAGACAAGACCTGAAATGCAGACTTGAGGTCCAGCGTCATTCTGTCTCAAATGAGTTTTTTTGTAAGCTTCTGAAATGTTTCAGAAAAAAAGTTAAAGTGAAAATTCCACAATGACCTGTTTGGATCAGCGAAACCCTAGAATCTAAAGCTCTGATACCAAATGCTATGAAACCAACTCACAAAAAGATAGAAAAGATAGATCAATGCCTTAGAAATCATCCTCTTCGAGGGGGAAGCCTCCTTTACATTACACAAATGAACAATTCTTTGATGATACAAATGGCAAGACCTCCTTTCTATATATAGGAGTCTAAGGGGATATAATATAATCAGAGCCGACATAACAATAATAATGTAAGCACACAACAATAACAATAGCAGACTTCTATGGGGTACAATAATATAAATATGGGTACTACATGGGCAGAACAATATAATAAGCGGGTTACACTAATAAAAATAAGGGGTTACAATAGTAGTATAGGGACCTAACACTTGTGTTGTCAAATGGAGCTCTTATGGAACTCACACAATTTTTTGTTTCCCTCTTTGTCTTCGTGGTGTTGTTCTTTGCTTGTGGCTTCGGCAGGCTGTCATGGGTAACACAACCTTGGCTTTGTCCTTTGCCCTGTGTTATGTAGGCTTTAACCCCGTACAGAAATTACATGCATACAAATTCTAAAACACAGAAAATAAACAATGCAAGAACATAACACATAAAACACATATGCACAGAGATTTTCCCCTGGATCCAAAAACCGGGACTACCAGCTTGATTTTTCATTATATTCTTTTCAATGTTACAATACATATTTAAACATGCCGAAGCATCCAATACCATGGACTGAAAACCATCGCATCCAAAACCATGGACTGAAAACCATCGCGTCCAAAACCATGTGCGAAAATCATGCACAAAACCATAGGTGGGTCCGCCCAACCTAACATAGGGTCCAAAACCAAAATTTTCCGGGCTGCTGCCATGGACCACATAGAGTGGGGTTACCTGCACCCCTCAAACCCCCTGTGACCCCCCCGCTACAAAATCGGCGCAACGAAGGGGGAGCTCGCCCCCCCCCTCTAACCCCCCTTGTTAACTACGTGGGCTAGTCATGGAAAGAATATAACACAACCCAACATTCTCCCACTTGTTGTTTTCTTTCCACATGGGGCCACAAGAGAGCTTACTCATTTATCCAGCCCTACAATGCCCATTGTTTCTCTACACCAAGAGAACTTCTCAGACCTCACATATTTTTTCAATGCATCTGCAGTATTCTTCAAAGTGTCCACCTTTACCAGCAACACCTTTTTTTCTTCTATAATATCCCTCACAAAGTGATACTAAACAGCAATGTGCTTTGTCTTTGAATGATATGCAGGGTTCTTTGCCAAGAAAATTTCACTTTGGCTGTCACAGTATATCCTTATAGCTCCATGTACTAACCCCATACTTGAACATAATATCTGCAACCAAATTGCTTCCTCACTTACATGAGTGGCTGCCATGCATTCTGCCTCTGTAGTTGATAGTGTCACTACAGATTGCTTCTTCTCATCCAACTAACTGTGCCTCCAAAGAGGTTAAACACATAACCACTTGTAGATCTTCTCTAATCCATATCTCCAACCCAATCTGCATCAACAAAGCCACGAATATCCAACACTCTGTCCAATCCTGGTCTTCCTTGGTAGCACAAACCATAATCACTAGTGCCACGCAAATACCTGAAAACCCGCTTCACTATTGTCCAATTCTCTTTCCTGGTTTTGACATAAACCTGCTCAATACTCCCACTGCATGTGCAATCTCTGGTCTAGTACAGACCATTGCATACATCAGGCTACAAACTGCACTTGCATATGGAACACGGGACATGTCCGCTTCCTCTTCTTGTGTCTTCGGACGCTGTTCAACAGATAACTATACACCTATAGGAATAGGAACCTTCACTGGTTTACTATCCTGCATATTAAACCTCTGCAGTTTTGTCTCGACATACTTCCTCTGGTTTAACCAGAGCTTCCTCTTTTCCCGGTCTCTTTTAATTTCCATGCCCAAAATATAGTTTGTAGCACCAAGATCTTTCATGTCGAATTTGGAGGACAATTGGGTCTTCAAATCTTGGATAATTTCTATGTCATTTCCAACCAGCAACATATCATCAACATACAAGATCAGATAAATATCACGGTCACCAATTAATTCAAAATATAGATAGTGATCTGCTTTGCTTCTGGTGAAGCCAAATCCCTGTATAAATGTATCAAATTTATGGTACCACATCCTTGGTTACTGCTTTAACCCATACAAAGACTTCTTTAACTTGCATACCAGTTCTTTCTTACCCTTCACCACAAAACCTTCAGGTTGCTTCATGTAGATCTCCTCTTCCAGATCCTCGT
Source organism: Pinus tabuliformis (assembly GCA_031772625.1). Lineage (NCBI taxonomy): Eukaryota > Viridiplantae > Streptophyta > Pinopsida > Pinales > Pinaceae > Pinus > Pinus tabuliformis. The sequence continues at coordinate 853,489,641 of CM062819.1, read as the reverse complement.
GAAGAAATGATTTCTTCACATCCATATTTTCTACCTCAAAATCAAAAGTAGTGGCAATAGATAACATTAATCTAATAGAAGTTACCTTGGCAACAGGAGCAAAAATATCACCAAAATCAATTCCCGTCTCTTGCGAATCACCTTTCTCTACCAACTGAGCTTTGTATTTCTCCACCTTTCCTTCTGCATTTGTCTTCTTCTTAAACACCAATTTGCTGCCAATGGCTTTGCTTCTAGCCGAAAACTCCACCAAATCCCAAGCCTCATTTTTGTGCAAAGATGCCATTTCATCAACCATGGTGTCTTTCCAGAGTTTTCCATCCTCTGAATCTACTACTTCCTTCACAATTCTGGGATCATCATTAGTAATAGATAAAGCAAAATTTGAACAGAAAGCAGATGGACTATACCTTTCTGGCTGCCTTCTTTCTCGAACTAATCTTCTCACACCCGGAGTTTGTGGCTCTTCATCTTCTGATTCCTCCTCTACTGTAGAGTCTGATTCTTCCTCCTTTAGCTCAAATTCTATCTTCTCAGGTTCCTTTGGTTGGACTTCATGTTTAATAACATATTTCACCTCTTTGAACACCACATCTTGGTTGTACACAACCTTTCTTGTTACTAGGTTCCAAATATTATAACCCTTTAAACCATCCTTATACCCAATAAAGATGTACTTTTCATATTTACTATCCAACTTTGTTCTCTTCTCATTTGGAACATGTACATTTGCATCACATCCAAATACCCTCAGATGTGAAAGAGAGGGTTTCTTACCAGTCCATACCTCTTGTGGAGTCTTCTCCTCCAATGTTGATGAAGGTGATTTGTTGACCAGGTAACATGTAGTCTCCACCACCTCTGCCCAGAATTTTTGTCCTAACCCGACACCACTGAGCATGCTTCTTGCCCTTTCCATCAATGTCTTGTTCATTCTTTCTGCAACTCCATTTTGTGGAGGTGTATATGGAGGAGTCTTCTATCGTTCTATACCACACTTCTTACAGAATTCTTCAAATTCCTTACTGCAAAACTCTCCACCGTTATCTGTCCTCAGCACCATTATCTTCTTCTCTGTCTAGTTTTCCACCAGTGCCTTAAATTCTTTAAACCTGTCAAAGACTTCATATTTCTTCTTAAGGAAATATATCCATGTATTCCTTGAGAAGTCATCTATAAATGGTACATAGTACATAGACTTATCCAGTGATGAAACCTTCACAGGTCCAAACACGTCACTGTGCACAAGCTCTAATATCTGTTTTGCCCTCTTAGCATTAGAGGGGAAACTCACCTGATTCTGCTTCCCATATACACAATTTTCATAGAAATCAAAATCCAGAGAGCTATTACTCATACTTTCTACCATACCTTTACCATGAAGTATTCGAAGGCCCTTCTCTCCAGTATGTCCAAGCGTTTGATGCCACAACATGGTCTTCTCTCCAGAGACCACTAGATTTTTTGCTCCACTTTCAGGAACCATTGAACTATTGCACCCATCAAAAACTGTGCTACCTTGTAGCTTGTACAGAGTTCCAATCCGAACTCCCTGTATCAATACCAGTTCTCCCCGAACCATCTTCCAGGTATGCTTCTCGAACATTGTTTTTACACCTGCATCATCCAACTTGCTTACGGAAATCAGATTTCTCGCCAATGCAGGAATATGAAGAACACCCAGAAGTGTTCTGACCCTTCCACCTTGCAACTTCAACTTTACTTTTCCGCGATCAACGATTCTAGCCTTCCTATCATCCCCTAAGAAGACATTACCACCATCATATTTCTCATACTTGCAGAACCACTCTCTATGGGGAGTGAAATGAAAGGATGCACCTGAGTCAATCAACCATGCCTCATGATCTACATGTGTACTTGAAGAAGCCAAGTACACATCCCCACCTTCATCTGAGGTGGTTTTCACCTCTTCAGAAGGAGCATCATCAGATCCCTTTCCTTTATCAGGAGATTTAGATTTATAGTCCCTTTTGTAGTGCCCTTCCTTTCTGCATTTCTAGCACACCACCTTTATAGGTTTTCCTGGAGATTTAGATCTCCCTCTAGATTTAGATCTCCCACTCGATGACTTATTTTTGTTTCTGTTCTGGGACCGTCCTCATAAGGACAAGGCATCACCATTCTAGCTCTCCATATTTTTCCATCTCATCTCCTTCGTCAGCAAGGATGAGACTATTTTATCAAACTGCAAGGCAGTTGCATTACTACCTATTGCAATAACTAGACTATCCCACAAATCTGGTAGAGAACACAACAAACTGATGCACTTATCTTCATCTCAAATTTTAACATCAACAGATGCTAACTGCTTACCACAGTATTAAATGCGTTCAGATGCTCTGTCACTGAGTCTCCATCTTTCATCCTCAGGTTATATAGCTTTTTCCGTAGGAACAGTTTATTCACCAGAGACTTAGATTGGTACAAAGTCCCTAACTTGTCCCACAAAACCTTTGCCGTAGCTTCCCTTAATACATTCAACAATACCGAATCTGAGACACGCAATCATATTGTGCTCTTTCCCTTCCAATCCAACTTCTTCCATTCTTCGTTGGACACTCCCATTGGTTTAGTGCCTAGATCTACCGTGATCCACTGATCTTTATCCACCAATAGATCCTCCATCTTGAGTTTCCACAACTCAAAACTCTGACCATTAAATTTCTTGATCTCTATATTTCCATTGCTCACCATCTTCTTTCACCACCAGAATCGATCTCACAGATCTCCCACTGAACAGGGTCTACCACAAGCCTGAGCAAAATGCCTCAGCAACAAAGGCGTCCCCTTGAAGCCAAAATAGCTCTGACACCAAATGTAGGTTTTAACCCCGTACATAAATTACCTGCATACGAATCCTAAAACATAGAAAATAAACAATGCGAGAGCATAACACATAAAACACATATACAAAGAGATTTTCCCCTAGATCCCAAAACTGGGACTACCGGCTTGATTTTTCATTATGTTCCTTTCAATGTTACAATACATATTTATACATGTTGAAGCATCCAATACCATGGACCGAAAAACATTGCATCCAAAACCATGGACCGAAAACCATCGCGTCCAAAACCATGTGTGAAAATCATGCAAAAAACCATAGGTGGGTCCGCCCAACCTAACATATGGTCCAAAACCAAAATTTTTTGGGGCGCTGCCCCGGACCCCATAGAGTGGAGCTACTTGCACCGCTCAAACCCCCTGTGACCCCCTTGCTACGCAATTGGCACAACGAAGGGGGGGCTGTGCTCCCCCCTCCAACCCCCCTTGTTAACTACGTGGGCTAGTCATGGAAAGAATATAACACAACCCAACATGGTTTTGGGGTTCCTTTTCCTTGCTTTTGATTCATAGATCAAAAGTCTTGCTTCTTCTATTTAAACTTGTACTCAATCTTGAAAGAATATCTGTACGTTGTTCCTAGCGTGGAAATGTCAAGGAAATCCATCTTGTTCTGGATGTACTTGTGTAGACAGCTGCGGTACTTGAGTACCAAATCCCACTCAATATCCTTGATACCTAGATTTGTGCAAAGGGTATGGAAATTATTTGTGAACTTCGACACACCTTGGTCCCTTCCTTGCGTCCAATTTATGTATTTATCTTTACATTTCCCAATAGGGTAATATTGTCTCTTCATGGGCTCTCGGAAAGAATCCCAAGTGGGTGTGACTGAAAACAATGTGGGTTCACTCGTGTCATTTTGTTCACAATAGGTTTCCCAGCAATCCTTGACGTGTTTAGCGGCTTTGAGAAGTGGAAATGTAATATTATCTCGATTGGAAAAGTCATGAACAGATAAATATCCTTCCAATAGATTTAACCATTTATGTACGGTGCCTGCATCTATCAGGCCGTCAAATATGGGAATATCGAAGTTAACTTGTATTTTAAAAGAATTGGTGCCTCCAGAGTGGTTTCTGGATGAAGATGAGTCGCTTGTGGGTATCCGTTGAAGGATCTGGGAAAAGTTATCCACCATTACGTTCCTCTATCGCTTGAGGTCTTCCCCGAGAAACATTTTGAAAGGATCTCCTAACCCCTCATCTTTCTTCTCTTCCACCATGGGAGGTCTTTAGTGTTTCTAAGGCCGATCTTGTTGGAACTAGATCGAGCCCTAACTCCTTATACCCTGGATGTGCATAGAAAAAAGAGAAAGAGAATGCTGCTCTGATACCACTAGTTAAAACTTAAACAAGAATGCAACAAATTATAGATATAATCATAAATAAAAAGATGCAGTAGAAAAACACTTCATTTCATTAATAAAAAAATATTGAACTATGCTCACAAATAGAATGGAAATAAGATAGCTCGGGCAATTGTAGCTTATCTCTGAGAAGATATGTGGTGGCTACATGGCTCTGAGTTGTGTTACAATGAGGCTCAAGTGCCTATTTATTATTGAAAAACATGATAAAAACCTAAGCAATGAAAACCATAACCCCAAGAGATGCAACACTGACAAGAGTTTGTGGGGCTCGTTGGGGTAAGTTGGGCAACCAACTTCTCGGGGTCGTAACTTTCTCATATTATCTTCGTTTGGTGCCTATGATACCTTGCTGGAAAGGTCTCTCCGAGTACTACAAGTTTCACCATAGACCCTGCCTACTACCACAAGCCTATAGCAGACCTCAAAAAAATTCCATTTAGGGGGTGAAAATTGCTCTCGAAGTTTAGGACCCAAAAAATTGCTAAAAATAGTAAATGATAGAATACATAAGGAAACATATGAAGCTAACTTGAGGGTCTAGCTGGTAGGCGGATTGCCACCAATATCCACCTGGATCACATCCATGCTTTTTTGGTGTTTTTGGTGTGTTCTATGAGTCCCACATTCATGCTTGCAATATGGCGCGGGGGTGATTGGCTGAAGGGAGACTTGGCTCAACCAATCTATGGTCAGGTGGAACATGGTAGTCCCATCTCTGGTTGGTTTGTTTCATTCATTAATGAGAAAGTCATTCCCTTTGTTTTTATGTGAAAATGAGCTGATTTATATGTGGATTTTATGGTTGATATACTCATGGTATTTCTATTATTACTATATTGGTTATATGAATGTTTTATGAAAGCAACTATGTATAGCTCTTATCATGTTTTTACTTGTAAATGAATGAACAATGTATCTATGACCTAATGGATGGAATGAAAGTTAAAGTGATAAGGAACAATGCTTCATGGTAAATCTCAGATAAGTACAAGACCCCTATGCTTAGATCTGTTATTTACACCTGTAGGTTGAATATTTACTAAATGTTTGACAAAATTTATGTCATGTTTAGGCTTGGTTAGGTCAAGCCCTTCATCAACTTTTATGTGAGATGTTTTTCCTTAGTGTCATTTAATGTCTTGGAAAGTCTCATCAACTTCTACGCATTGGTTTAGAGACTAGCCTTGAAAAGGTGGCTTAAATCTCGTAGTCTCTACTACATAACTCACTCAAAGATACTGCAGTCTCTTCCTTGCAAGAACTCTGGGAGCGACTATAGGGTTCCATTTTCATTCATGCCTTGTCATGGGAGTGATTATGGGTTTAATTCATTGAAATTCTAGGTTAATTCGGGGATTGGGAACCTATAGTGGTGGATTAACTTCTAGGGGTCCTGAAGCAGCCGAGGGCGGTATGTAAGGTATTATTTTGTCAACTCCTTTTCCTTAAGGTTACCTAGGAGGGTGATTCTTATCATAGTGGCCTCTTGTCGCATGTTTACCCTGGCTGGCAGGTTGCTTGGGTAGATGTGGGAGGAGGGTGTTACAGCGTCGTTAAGAAACTCGCTTGCAAGTTGCTATCCTAGGATCCAAAATATGGAATGTCAAGACTGAAATCTCCCCCCCTCTACCAACCTAGAGCACATAACCAATTTCCCCCACAAAAGAATACCATCTATTGCTTCCCAATCTAGCCACCACAAATACTTTATCAATGGATTCACTTCTCACTCTAAGACATCCCATACTAGAATGTAAAACCTTCCACAGCCAATAGAATCACCACAATATAAGGACATTGGGCTCTCCATAAAAACTAAAGCCGCCATTAAATATACCAACATGTTCACACTTTTGCATGTGAGGTAGGTGCCACAACACTAACACGTTAAATTCCATCGAGCCCATATGTGTGACTGGTGTCCACTGTTGCCCCCGTACATCTTGATTTCCTTTCCCCTATTGGTGTTTCCTTATCTAACGCCATAATTCTCTCAACCTCTTGCAAGCCATTAACTTGGATTTTCAATGGCCATGATGCAGAGTAGTCCAACTCTGGTACATTACTTCCCCAGTTAGCATGAGGATGTATTTATTTTTTCCCTATACAATGCGAGTGAGAAGTGACTACTACAAGGGTTGGAAGTCAACAACATCTAGACACGATCTACCAAGAGGTATAAGAAACAACTTTTGCATACTTTCGACACAGCGCCCCGCTAAGAAGCCTTCTTACAACTTCAATAGCCACCAATGAGACTCCACCTATTTGTATCATAGTAAATATTGTCTCCCTCGCTAATATCAAGACTCATTCTAGAGGTATAAACTCAACCACATTAATTGTATTTTACCCACAAGAGCCCATTTAAATTATGAATACCTCCCTTATGTTGTTTCTAAAAACTCCCTCAAACAGAGGCCTAATCGAAGTTTAGCTTGATGAATCCCCTTAGGGGTATAAAGGACCAAGTTAAAGGTTATATAGTTTTTAGTTGTTTGGTCACCCTTATTGTACCCACCATACTTTGCGAGTTCCTTGGATCCCTTAGTATGTGCCCCACTAACAGGTTTGTCTACCATGGTTTTACTAGGATGGTCTACTTCGAATTCCTCTTAGTGGTCATCCAAAAAAAATCCACAAAGGTTCTTTGGTCTTTAAATAAGTTTCTATTACTTTCTTTCCATACATTCGAAAGGAGGGGTCCTAGCACAAGGTTCCATTTCATATTCACCACAGGGTTCTTGAACAAAGAGGTTCACCATTCCTCAAACATATCCTTAAGATTGTTAGGCAATCTATCTAAGTGGTCAAATATATGAGAACCCTATTCCATAGAAATTTTTTGAACCCACATGTATTAAAAATATGCTTAGTAGAATCCTCTTGTATCCTACATAGAGGATAAAGGGAAGTCCCATGAAATCGATTTTTCATCAAGTGGTCCCATGTTAACAACTTATGTCTCCCTACGAGCCATATAAAATGTGCCACCTTTGGTAATAACTTGATTTCGGAATTATTTTCCAAAAAGGACTAAGGTCATCATTAGAGTTCCCTAGCTAGATATGATATGATTATTTCATAGAGATCATCCCTTTAGGTCTATAGCTCCAACTTAACTTATCGGAATCATGTGCAACTTGAATTTTCCTCTCCTGTAGACATGTTTCCAAGATAGGTCAGACTTGCAGAGATGGATCTTCTAGTAAGTGATATTTTGATCTTCATTCATTCCATTTTAAACTTAGGACACTATTTGACCAGAATTTTACCACTGATTTTGATCCTTGTACAGAGGTATACAATATCAATTGGTGGAGGTCTTCCCTACGATTCAACCAAGGAAATTGCTTCCAAAATTCACTCTAAAATTACACTGTCTGTCCATTTCACTTTTCCCAAAACATAAGATTATGAATGGGATATTTTTTCTCCTAAGATAGGTTCCAAAAACAAGATCGATTAGAGAAGGTCTAGCTTCTAAGCTTGTATGCCTGTTGCTAGTCAAAGTAATATTTTGGGTCCAAAATTTGCTTCCACAACTCTAATTTTCATTGAATCAACCACCCCAAGAGCTTCGTGTCTATATCTCTATTGAGAATTTATTGATCCCTTAGACCTAACCATCCCTCTTTGTTTTGGAGAAACACCTTATCCTAGACGACCAAAGCCCACTTTTTCTCGCTCATGGCATATTGCCAAAGAAATTTCCTAAAACTACCAACAATCTCTTTAAATACAACCTGAGGTGATGGAAGAGTGAAAAGTTGATATAGTGGTAGGGCTTGTGAATCGATTTCAATAAAGTAGCTCTCCTAGCTATATTTAGACGTTGGAAAGCCAAATTGCTCAATCATTTCTTAGTTATTGCAAGGATCTGGAGCCAATGAGTAGATCTTAGAGATCTAAAGAATAACGGGATACTCAAGTAACGAGTTAGAAAGTAACCACTTAGAATCCTAATGATTGTGCAAAATGAATTTGAGCTTGACACCAAGTATTAAAGAAGAAAATAATAGATTTCCCCCATTTGGTCTGAGTACCTGATACCTCCTCGAAATAAGAGAGGATATGGTGAAGACATCATTTCTCTTGATTTTTTTATTCACCAAACATCATAACACCATCCACAAACTATTGGTGCAAGATAGGTAGATCACGAACAATGACTCGGATGCCTCTCAACACCCCCTTTTTAACTTCCATTTTGATGTATGACCCAATCCCTTCAGTATCCATGATTAACAAAAATGGGGATAAAGGATCACCTTTTCTATGTCCCTGAGATGCCTATGAACAAAAATGGGGATAAAGAATCACCTTTTCTATGTCACTGAGATGCCTAGAAGGTCTTCATAGGGGATCCATTGAGAAATATGGAAAAGAAAGGTTTGGAAATGAGGGATTTAATCCATTGAATCCACAAGGAGAAGAATCCAAAACCTTCCAGTACTCTAACCAAATACTTCTAATTCAACATATCGTATGCTTTTGATAAGTCAACATTTATTACCATACCCTGCCTTTTGGATTATCTAAGAGAGTGAATTACCTCGTGACTTGTAACTACTCCATTGAGGATCTGCTACACTTCCACGAATCTTCTTTTTCTAGAGAAATAATTGAATTCAATATAGGTTTAATATTTTTCAGGATGACTAATGAGATGATCTTATATATCACATTATAGAGAGAAATTGGCTGGAAACTATTTGGATCACTGACATTTTTATTCTTGGGGATGAGAGTTAAGAATGTTGCATTTAATCCTGACCAAACCTATTGTAGCATTCTGGATTTCTCTACCAATGCATGGACTTACTCATTGATAAAAGACCAACAACATTTGATGAATTCTATCGTGAAGTCATCTAGCGTTGATAGTTTATTCTTTGGCATTTCCTTTATTGCTTCCTCGACCTCTACAAATGAGATTTCCCTCATTAGTTCTAAGTTTTCCTCCTCACTCATCAATTTAAGAATATGGGTGGTGATGCAGATGATTGCTTCATCCCTCTCTAGATCCATTTCCATCAATAGGACTTGAGAGCAAGATACCAAATCATTCTTAATTTCCTCATGCTCAAGAAGTTTGTTCCCATACCTTGAAATAATAGTGAAAATTTGGTTGTTATCTATGTGTTTAATCAGGTCTTTATGAAAGAATTTGGTATTTTTCTCCCCCTTCTGTGGCCATTGAATTCTAGACTTTTGTCTCTAGAGAAGTTCCTCTTGCTTACACCTTTTCTCTAGTTCTTGGATATTTTGGCCTTCTTCCTTGAACAGTGCTTTCGATTGTCCTTCTCCATTGATTTCTTGCTAGATCTCTTCCATACGAGATTCTAACTTGTGCTTATCAACCAAACTATTACCAAAAACCACCTTGTTCCATTTCTTGATCCTGAATTTGAGGTATTCCGACTTGTGTTGAAAGGTATCCATCAAATTTCTACCCTGAACTTCACTGTTCCACCACCATTCTTTGAGTGAGGGAAATAAATCCTTCTGTTGGAGCTAAAATCTTTCAAACTTGAATGGCCTATTTATAAGGTCCATAGTAAGTTGATTCTCAAATCTAATGGGCAAATGATCTAAGCATAGAAATAGAAAAATAATTTCTTCTACAAACACATCCCTTCCTAATAATTTCTTTGAGAAAAGAATCAGTTTGAAAGGCATGCAACTTAATGCCTTCCTCCACGACAGTTATTCTAGGTGGTGTTTGTTATCCTTAACTCCTAGATAGTGTCTAGAAATAATTGAGAATATTTATCTTCACATCTAACTCCTTCCCTCTTCTCCTTTAGGTTTTTTATTAGATTGAACTCCCCCCATGATTTTACAGTCATCCTGATGAATGTTTCTCAAACTACGCATGTTGGAAAAAAATTCCTTTTTCTCTCAGATTGAAGAGCCATAGATGGCTAAGAGTCAAACCACCTCCTGCAATCAAATACATCATAAATGCAATGAAAAAATATTAGGATATGTGATCCAATCATAAAATGTTATTTCTTTTGCATCCCATTCAACTGCCAATGCTACAGCACTACCTCTGGCATCTATGGCTATGAGATCACATCCTCTCGAACATGTTTGCATGATTTCTTCAAGCTTTACTCATGATACCTTTTTTTTTTGCAACAATACTACCTTTGGTTTCTCTTTTATAATTATATCCTTTAGGACGTAACTCAATTTACCCCTACAACTAAAACCTTATGTATCCCATGTGATCACATTCATTAAGGATCTGAAGCAATCGGGTGGAAATATTGTTTGATCTCATTCATCTGCCCCGAATTTATATAAATTCGCCAGTAATTGTTATTATCACTTGGGTGGTTTTTGTACCTTTATGGCTTCGCTCTCTTTGTTCATGGTCCATACTTCTACTAGTGTGCGAGGTATCCTCCTTTGGGACTATGATTCCTTTATGTTCCCCTTTCGATTGCAAATGGGTCTACTTCCATTGTACATACAAGGGAAAGAAATGCTTTAGCGGCTCTATGAGGATGTTTGTAGCCTCCACCTTTTCCCATTGTTTCAGGATCTCAGCCATTATTTTCTCATCTAAGTTGACAGTCTCCTATCAGTTTGTTGCATCGATGATCTTGCTAGTGCTAGTGAGTAGATCAATTAGATCTAGTGAATCAAAATATTTCTTTGGCATTTTTCACTTAGGGTTTGGCTTATTGCTTAGAATGATTACATTCGCCTTGATATCCATTAGTTGGTATGTGTGCTTGGCCATTCACGTCTCTTCCTATGATATGCCTTCTAGCTAGGAAAGTACCTAAAATTGGTTCTGGATTAGGGGGCCTTTCTCCTATGCATTTCTCTTTGGATTCAACTTAGGCATGTCACTACATTGGTTGTGGCTTCTTCAATTAACTACCTCTTGAAACATGTCCTCAATTTGGGGGCTAGATTGTACCTAGTTTTGCGCGAGATCCAACGAGCAGTCCCAATGCAAGTGACCATACTCATGGTGTATTCTACTTTTGAATGGGACATGCTTGTAATCTAGTTGATGGGTCCAAATCTCATCATGCTATTCCAAATCTCTGGATTCAGGTTGTGGCTTTGAAATATTCATATATACACATATTCTAGCATATCAGGTTTGTCATCTCCTCTTAATGATCTTAGAAATCTTCACAATTTTCCTATTGAATTCCCAATGCCTTCCTGACTATATAGCTCCCATAAATCTTCAAGAAGGGTGAAGAAACAAACCCAAACCAGAGCTACAAGAAATTACTGATTTTCAGGATTGGAGCATTCCACCCAAAATTGCACAAATAATCTAGCAATGTTCATAAAATAAGGGCTATTTTCAAACACTCTCTCATGGTCTCCAGATCTACCATGATAATTGTAAAGAAACCCTTATCCCTTAGTTGAAGTTCTATTGAACCGCGAGCCTCCATTTCATTTGGATCCATTTTACTATATCTTGCTCCTTTGGCAAAATTACCATGAACTTACATATCAAGGCATCAACTTTCATAAATTGCCTTAATTTCTCTAATCTATTATTAAGAGTGACATACTTGGGGTTTGACATCGCCTTGGGGAAGCATTGCGCCCGTAATCTAGACTGAAATTGGGCCCCACAACCGGAGTTTCTTTGTTCAATTTTTTTTTAAGAAGAACATTTTGACCCATATATGAAATTCTGTGACCCCATAACAACATTGCGATAGGAGAGGATTGCGCCCCTAAGTAAGATCTAGTATCAATAAAAGCAGTTAAAGAAGAAAAGCACCCAAATCTGAAAAAATGAGATCCGTGATTTAACAACATTGCGATAGGAGAGGATTGCGCCCTTGCCTATCAATAAAAGCAGTTAAAGAAGAAAAGCACCCAAATCTGAAAAAATGAGATCCGTGATTAAAAAACCCTAGTCCTTAAGCTTCACGGTATAAAACCAAACCAGTATTAAAAACAAATGATTTCACTGTGAGCGGTCGTTTGTAAAACATAATCAAGAATTAAAAAAATGGAATATTGGCACCCTATCAGAAAGTTGGAATGAAATCGACAGAAAATTTATGATAATTGAGATATTGCATAATATCTGATTCCAACGTGAATGGAAGATTCTCCTCGATAATGTCGATGAAACGCATAATCTTTAAAATCCTAAAATCCTAAAATGTTCTTTAGGCAGACGAAAGGTCAAGACAAGCATGACAAGGGAACAAACACTCAGTAACGTAGTACGATGCGGTTAACCTTATTGCTGTCCAAAGGATTTGACAATAAAGAGATTCGTTTGTCTATCTTTTAAGGTATATTTAGAAGCGGGATTTGAATAGCAGAGAGAAGATACAATTTTTTAATTAACCACTTGAATGACATTCTATTCGTCATGTTCATCGTAATTATTCTACGCCGAGATTCTTGGCATATCCTCATAGTTATAGTTGGCAAAGGTTTCTGTTCTGCAAAGTACAGCATCATTCACGGTTTATCCTTCTACTAGGATTTTGTTCTTGGGCCATCATCTTTATACGAAACCAATATAACTTGATGGAACTGATGGGTGGCTGTAATGTCCATATTGAAGGAGAATTACAATGCCGTTTAGCTTTGCAAGTGGAGTAATGGCATTCTCCCATGCACAATTCAAAGTAGTAGCTTTGTAGGACAATTCAGAGTAGTATTGCCGAGATCTCTCAATACCTCAATTCTAAAAGAGAATCCTGGTTATTTGTGAGCTAGATCGGAAGAGAGAACGATGCTAAAAGAAGAAATGAAGCTGTTATGGACCTGAAAGGGATATCTGATGCACTGCAAGCCATCCAAGGGCGTTTTCTGCTAATAATTTACAAGCCAGCTCCAATAGTCAAATAATCACTCTGAAAAAAGCGATCAGGAAGCCACCAAGGAAGAGATGTCAGCAGATCGGGAAGGATCAGCGCAAAAAGATGCTAGAGTCGATGCCGACACCAGTCTAGCATCCTATCCGTATATTTGCGCTCATGCTTTCAAGTCATTGAGAGTTCGCTCTTCTACAACTAAAGATCGTCACTGTAAAGTGAACACTCCCAAAGGACACCGCGATCGAAGGGTGAGGCTTGCTGTTTCCACTGCCATTCAATTGTATAGCCTACAACATAGATTAGGCCTTCAACAGCCGAGCAAGGTATTGGACTGGCTCATCACTAAATCAAAATCTGCGATAGATGGCCTGCCCATACCGTCCTCTATATCCAACTTAAACTGCAGGGAATGTAATACTATTCAAAACAACGGCGCAACAGTTGCAGATGTCATTTCAACCTCAAGAGGAGCAAATGGAATATCTCACTCTGCGCCTAAAATTTTACCATCATGGATGGATAAAGAAAATGAGACGAAATTCCGTTACGGGGAAACGAATGGGGATGAACTGAATGTTAGTGCAACGAATGTTCTCCATCTTTCAATGCTCCGGAATAGGACTGAAGCAACTGCCCTTGTCCCGATATGCAGTGAACGAAAGAGGCTCCAGCCTTCAGTGCTTCTGAAGAAAGGAAACACACACGAGGGGATCGCATTGACAAGTCCTTTTCAGGAACAAGAAGAGGTCGCGATGACAAGTCCTTTTCAGCAACAATCAAGGTGCTTTGATGTAGGATTCAGTTCGCCCGACAATTCAAATGCAATTTTGGTACCTTTTAATTCATTGCGCATGCCAGGGCACGAAGAGGTAGCATGTACCGTCATGCATAGTCGTACACCACCATTGCCGTCTTGCGAAACACAATTTGGGACGGATCAACAGATAATGCGGGCTGCAAGTAGCGCTGCAACTCTTCTACCGTTGGTTTTCTGTTCAAATGGTTTTGAGTCGGGTCGACAGGATGGGAAAACAAATAATTTCTCACAGAAATGTAATTCTTCTTTGAAAGACAATGAGAGCATTTGCATAGAAGATCTTTTGAGGCTTTCGGGTAACATTAATAGCTATATTAACACAGTAGTGCCCGGGCTCACTCCAAACCCTTTCTGTGAAAGCATTGCCTATTGGTCGACCACAGTTGCGACCAATGGTACAGAAGCCCAGGAGATCACTGGAGGGAAGGGGCTTCATCGTTTAAATCACTACGGCATCTAGTTTGAACGACGCCACTGAAATTTCGTATGGACAGTACCGGAATTGCGATCTCCTCGAGATATCTTAATTTCGCCAAAATATCAGGTACTTCAATCGCAATTAGAATGTTTTGTTCCTTTTAAAGCCATGGGATTTATTTGTTATAACTGATTAATGATAAGCTTCGCAAGAAAAGCATGTGCCCTTGAGATTGCCGTTTTTATGAGTTAGCCAAGATGGTCATCTTTTCATAAAAATAAAACGAAAAGTACTAATGTAAATTTGAAAGCCACAATTCTGACATTCAAATATTCTACTGACTCCGTTTCGGATTAGAACACTTTGGTTTTATAGGTTTATGCCACTTTTTGTCATGACCGCGAAAGGGCAGACATATCTTGTTGAAAAGATAGAATCGGTATTTTACTGTCCAATAACAGAGCTTTAACACATGACAATCAACAGAGTAATGATGAATCGCACGATGTTTTACATTCCCGGTTCCAATATGTTCAGATTAATAATAGTTAATGTAACAGCTATTCAAGGGTGTGAGACTTTTGCAAATTTATTTCAAATATTAAATTTGGAAAGGCTGGAATTGGTGATAGGACTTGATTTCATAGGCTGGAATTGGTGATAGAACTTGATTTCGTATTTTTTGTATTTTTCTATAATACTGGTGTATTTTTCTACAGTACTGGCATAGACTCTTGCAAATCTATTCCAAACACCAAAACTCCTAGTCTGACATGTTTGCATTAATAATAATTAATTTAAGAGCTCTCCATACAGGTGAGACTTTTGCAAATCTATTCCAAACACCAAATTTCGAGAGGCACGAATTGGTGACAGGACCTAATGTCATATTGCCTCTTGCAAATCTACTCCAAATGCCAAAATTCCCCCTTGAGTGAGACTCTTTTAAATCTATTCCAAACACCAAAACTCCGAGTTCCAATATGTAATTATTAATATCTCTCCACACGGTGAGACTTTGCAAATCTATTCCAAACACCAAAACTCGGCCTTAAGTGAGACTCCTGCAAATCTATTCCAAACACCAAAACTCCAACTCCAAAGGAAGGACCTCGTGATGGGACTTGTTTTTTTATTACTTGTATCTTCCAATACTAGAAGCCTTCCAAATATTTGAACGCGAGTGAGAAACTTTCAAATCTATTCCAAACACACAAACTCGGGAGGCCGTAGTTGGTGATAGGACTTGCTTTCATATCCATAGTATCTTGCTACACTACATGCGAATGGGTAAGGCATCTAGAGATTTAAAAATTGGTGAAGCTCTTGCAAATCTTATTTTTAGATGTAAAACTTTTAAATGCAATTTTCACTACGCTTAATTAAACTAAGTGCTCTTCAACTAAACGAAGGAAGTTAATTTTAAGGAATTTTGTTTTTTAAATCTCATAGAGACCATGGAAAATGTACCATCAATAGTGTTCTTCAAAGTATGATTACTCTATATGGGGAAATTGAAATTATCATGTGAGGGGATTTTGTTTTGAAGGGATGAATAACATTTAAAAAAATTAATATTAGTATGAGGATTTAATACTTGTGAGGGGATTTTGTTTTGAAGGGATGAATAACATTTAAAAAAATTAATATTAGTATGAGGATTTAATACTTGTTTAAGTATAAAATAACATCTAAATGTAATTTTCAGCAAAATGAAAATAAGGTTAGGGAATTTTTATGTGTTACTGGAATGGAACAACATACCTTTTACTAGGTATTTAACCGAGTTAAGCAAAGTATCATCCAACCAGCAATTTATTGTTACATCTATGACAAAAAGATAGTCACTAAAAGTAATTAGTGATATGTATCCATTATCTTTTTTAAATGTTTATTTCCTGGTCATTCAAACTCAACATAACTTCCATTTATGTATATTTCCAAGAACGATTGTGGGCAAAGCAAATTAAGATCACTTTTTAATTTATGTATATTTCCAAGAACCATTGTTGGTAAAGCCAATTAAGACTACTTTCTAATTTGTTTCAGTTTTCAAAAATCATTCTAACTAAAGCTAGTTGAGACCATTGGGTGGTTGCATGCGAAATTAATATAGAAATATCCAAAATAAAGAACATCGATCATTGACCATTGGGTAGGTTCATTAAGAAAATAGATGTGAATAAAAAGTTGCGAAAGAACAACTTGGAATTCATTTTCTCTTTTATTATATTAAATATCTAACCACCAAGCTATTAATAAACTTGTCAATCCAACATATATTACGAGTTGCATCACCGAGCTTATTTGATGTTGGGAACTCAAACACTTAACAACGATTAGACAACCTAAGAAAATAAACTAAAATTAGTAGAAGGAAAATGCTCTATATAAGGACAAAGTCTTCCACCGAGTCTTGAGTGAACCATTATTGCACCCATCCCACCCATTGGGACATATAAATTTATGCCTAGCTGAGATGAAAACATTTCATTATCGCGCATAAATGAGGTAACATGGTATGAAAAGTTTTTAAAGTGGATACATTTCTTTGATATAGAAGGCAACTACATTGTCCTACCAAATAATGTGACTTTCTATCATTACATAGATATTTGAAATTCAAAATTTTACGAGTGAGATCAAATTAGGGATCTTTTTTTCCAATTTGGATTGTTGATACAAATTCAAACTGTTCACATTAAAGATTGGATGGATTATTAACTATGTTGGAAGGTTAAAATTAAAATGTGTTTTGGAAATCTTACTGAATAATGAAATATTGACCATGATATAGATATTGGAGCTTATGATGTTGTTGGAACTTCAAACATTGCTTCAACAAAGGCAACCATACTTTATCTGTAATTGTAAATTCTAATGGAACCTAATATTAATCCTATCATGCTTTGGACTTGTTATATTCATGATCAAAAGCATGTTGGACTTGATTATGGATGTGTTCTAAGGTGTCTTTAAAACAAGTGTATTGTTGTTCATTTGGATGGTGAGAAGGAAAAGGAGAGTGAAGCATAATTAAGATCTCATAGGGAACAATAGTCTAAAACAATAGCACATTTCAGTAGCATAATTCCCTACATAATTATTAAAGTCCCTTCTACCATTTTGTTGTACAATGTGAAAATAGTTATCCTATAATTTATGCTTATGGTAGAAAAGGAAAAGTGTATGAATTACTGTGCATTTCACCACATTTATTTTTCCATGCAATTAATGGTGAAGGTGGTGGAAAATTATTGTTTACAGCTGAATAAATGACCGATGAATTTCTAGATAATACTAAGAAATTAGGAGTCTCAATCAAATATGACAATGATGGGGTAGCCAAGTTGTTCCCAAAAAAATTGGTTCACAACATTTTTAGTGGAAAGTTGATTTGTGTGGAACCTAAACACTGTGATCTTACAAAAACAACATTTGATAATATTGGTGCAAAATTTTAGTTGTTGGTAGTAAGGAAACTTAGCGATCCGAAGGAATAGACAATAATTGTGAGATACCAAGCTTGCACTTGTCAAGTGTTATGACATTGTAAAGGTTGTGACAATGAAGGAATACAATCACTTATTTCTTCATGTAGGATGAAAAAAATAACATTGCAAAGTATTTTATCTTTTGGTAACACCAAAGAGACCTCCAAATATGAAAAAATGGGCCTTCTTGATGATGAGAAGTCTATATTTAGTAGTATCAACATAAAATAAATCCAATTTATATAATTGGTCATTTTGAATGGAGAAATGTAAAATGGGCATTTGGTTTTCCTAGGTTTAGGATTACAATTCTTGCATGACAAGGCCAAAATAAAGGTCAAAATTGTATTGTTCATTCCATTATTCATAGGTAGGAACCTATTGACAATGTGATCAAAACCCTCCAAACTTTTTCGTACCCTATCAAAGTCACTTGCTCACACATATTTAGTCATTGATGAATCCATGAGCGCACCTCTCTTTCGCAAGCTTATAAATACATTGCGCAATTCCTTGAGATAAGACTTGTGCAATTTCTAGAAATAGAGCTCGCACAATGCCCATTTACAATACCTATGCAATCACTGTTGACAGTGACTACACAGTCCATGAGAATAGTACCAATGTAATGTTCAACCCATGTCAATAGTCAATGCACACTTTCCATTGATAGTTCATCTCACTTTGGTTGCAATTGTACTTTTATTTTGATGAGTCTTCCCAACTGTTGCTTTTTCATACCTTTGTTTTCACAAGTGTCACTTTCACTTTTGTGACTATCATTTTCACTTTCCTTCACTTTAACAAGTGCTCCTTTAATGTTTTCTTTCCTCTATCATGTTTTTCTTTTAATTTCTTTAGCTTTTTTAAGTGTTGTTTTCACATTTTGTTACTATTGCAAGTGTCTTTTTTAACTTATTCCACCCTTGTATGTGTCACACCTTTGGACATAACTAGAGGCATTTATAGCACACTCTTCTTCATTAGATGATCCTATGTATCAAAAGAATATGTGCTAGACACTGTCCTACAACTTAGCGCACTTTCTAGTCAAAGTCAACACTTTTGTCGCAACTTTTGTTCTAAGAGTCGTAATGATATGTTTCAACTGTTGCACTTAAAAGTAAGTGTCGCTTTGTTGTCGTTTCAAGGTGTGATTGATGTTCATGAGTCCTGTGAATTCCCCTATATTTTATTCATGGAATCCATGTGCGTGATTGGTGTTTTGGACTTGTTCGAATGCCTTTTCCTCTCTTAATCCATTGGTCCCACATTTAGCCATTATGGAGCTCTTCCTGGTCCTCATTCCCAATGCAAATTATGAAAGCTTCAATCCTTCGCCGAGTGATGAGCACACCACATCCATGGATGTCATTAAAGAAATCTCTCCCTACTAGACTTGTGCCCTAAGCCTCTCTTAAGGTTAACTCCTTTTATTTCAACTTGAGAACCTTCAAAGTAGAGTCACCTAATCCTTGTTGCATTCACTAAATCATTGCATTTATATTTGAGCAACTTTTCATTGTATAGTGCACAAAGCATTTCTAGTGACCTTTTGCAAAAGCAAAATATGCCATACAAAGGTCATTCCTCTATCATAATATAGTGAGCATCACCCAAGGTAAAGTGACATGATCTTCTGCTACTTTCCTTAGTGAACTATGCAATCTTCTCTTTGAGTTGGCCTTCCTAAGAACATGTCTCGTTTTGAGTGCATAGTCAACTAATGTAGAAGCAAAATGTGCTAGCCTTGAATCTTCCCTCTCAAGTACAACACATGTTGCAGTTACCGTGCCTAGTCTTTCCTTCTCTGTTGAATACAACCCATCATTGCGTAATGCCTTGTTCTGCTTTCCTTCCTATTCCATATCACCATTCTAGTGGATAGTGGAGCCTTTCCTAGATCATTTTTGTAGAAAAATTCACTATTCCTTAAGCCTTCCTCTGAGTTAGAGAACATGTCCCAGTCTTAGTCAACAAGCCATCAACCCTTGTCCACTAGACTCCCCCACTGCATAGTCACTAAGTTTTACCCAGCCTCCCTAGCGCATGTCACATTTATAGTCCATACTCAGGGACTCCCTGAGTCACTATGAAGCTCAACTATGCTATCAATGTCTCCTCCTCTCTTGAACCATGTACATGTTGCAATTTTAGTGAGCCAACTCATCACACTATCTCTTGCAGTTGTCCATTGCACTAGAACCTAAAGAGCCTCTCCTCATAGTGCATGTCACCATTTTTGTTGACAATGGTGCTTTCTCGAGGCACTGCTAATCCCAACTGCACCATTCCAAGCAAGCCTCTTCCTTCTCAGTCCTTTCACGGGCCCATGAGAAGCACTTTATTCCATGAGAAAATTAGGGATAGAATAGATTATCACAACACTGATCTTACCTTCTCGTGACTGAACTTCATTGGAAGATATACCACCTCGACAAGGAAAGGTGATGCTCAAGGAAGATCTCAATGAGAAGGAACAAAGAAGCACTTGCAGAGAAGAAGAAGAAATAAGAACCATCATGAAGACCTAAAGAAGATCCTGGACCATGACAGAATGAAGAGACTCCACGATAACTGAGAAGGTCCCATACTAATCCAATACCATTTCGAGGGTGAATATGAAGAACAAAGCATATATTTCAAGAATATTGAAGACAAAGAAGCTAAGAGAGCAGCTTCACGTTACCACTTCATCATGAACCTCCATGTCATCATTGTCAAGTTGTGGCTATTGAAAAGTGGGCAACAAGAAATGCTAAATTTAGAAAGTGGTAAAAATAGATCTGCTAAAAATATCATGTCTAAAAATAGCAGTTTGGCCAATGAGAATTTTGGCCACCTTGGGTGAGAGGTGAAACTGCTAAAAATAGAAACTTCTAAAAATAGCATTTCTGGGTCCCTTCCTACTTTTATCAGTCCCTGGTCTAACTATATGAAGTAAAAACGAATTTGGTATTAACAACAGTTTAAAATATTAATTAATTAATCTCCATGAGTTAATTAGTTATGGAAAATTAAACTAGAAGTCTTTGTGAGATCATGCAATTATTTTCTGTCTTGATTTAGGAATTTATCCTTTGATTAAAGGAGATAAGGTTCAGTTCTATTTTGAGAGGATCAGTTGACTTATTTTATCTTAGTCAAGTCCAGTTAGATTATTCTAACGAGTTGTTAAAATAATGAGATATAATTTGTTAATGCTTGCATGCATGTGAAAACTATTATTTTCAGATAACTGAGTATTCTCTCATGGATCACTGATGCATGTTAGTTCAGATAGAGACCCAGTTGAGTTCAGATAGTGGGACATTGTACTATCAGTTGCTAGGATATTTTAGGTAAGTATTCCTTGAATGGAAAAGAATTTATTTCCAAGAGAAATACGTGATATAGGAGATTGGAGGACTTGTGGCCTATATATTGAGGCCTAGGTAGTCTATGATCTTCATCTTCTGATTGCAGAAAGAGCAAGATAGCTCTTGAGCTAATTCTTTCTGTAAACTGAAGAGGATTTCCACTTGATTGATAATACAATGTTGGGGTTTTATGTTGGTGCTTTCCCCAGTGATATATCTTGTGTTATCGTTGATTATTCCTCTTACTTAGTTATATCTATTTATGTTTGATGTTGCTCATGAAATCGATTATGCTTCTGCTTAATGTTTTGTAGAACTAGATCAAGTATTATACTTTAGTACATTGCATATATCAGTTTGCTCTACAAGTGAAACTTCTACATGGAATCAGAGCACAGGTGATCAAGGAAGAATAGTATACAAGCAAGAGAAATTCAAAGTTTATTATTCGAGATATAGATCTCAGTTCTTACCACATCCATTTCACTAATGGCTTTCTATGGTTTGAGGCTTGAGTATGCCCTTGATGGCAGCTCAAGCTACATAGCTTGGAAGGATCGCATGGAGGCATTATTGGAAGATAATGACCTTAAGGACTTCATTGATCAAGATGTCCCTAAGCCTAGTGATGCTACTCAACTGGTGGAATGGAAGAAGTGTGTGGCTAGAGCTAGGAGAGTCATCTTGGAGGGAGTTCGAGATTACATAATTTCGAGCCTCCATGGGAAGGAGACTCTGCATGAAATGTGGAAAACATTGAAAGATTTATATCAGAATAGAAGTGATCAGAGGAAGCTGGCACTGAAGGCCAAACTTCGCAAGATCAACTCTGAAAAGGGTGACACTATCTATACATTCCTAAACAAGCTCACCACCTGCAGAGATGACCTTGCAATTGTAGGGGTCACTACAGCTGATGATGATATGGTCAGTCTAGCACTCCTTGGCCTTATTGAGAGCTGGCATAACTACCAGGACTCAGTGAATGGAAGGTACAAACTACCGGATTTGGAAAGACTATAGTCAGATTTGATGCAAGAGGAGATCGGAAGAAGCACCAGGGATGGAGCTTCTTCATCAAAACATGATGATGAAGAGAACTTGGCTTAGCATCTAAAGCTAAGAAAGGGAAAGGGAAGGCATCCCAATCTAAGTCTTCTCAAGGAGGGAAGAAGTTTGACAAGTCGAAGGTGAGATGCTTTCATTGTCATGAGTTGGGCCATTATGCTACTAATTTCCCAAAGAAGAAGTCCAAGAAAGGTTCCTCAAGGAATCTGATGGTGATGAACAAGCTTCACAGTTTGAGATTGATTTCTTACTTATTACATGCATGGTTCCATCCATCATGGGATGTGTTTGGTACTTGGACAGTGGAGCCTCTTTCCACATGTCAGGTGACAAGAGTATTTTCATCACCTTGGAGGAGAAGGATCTCTAGATACAGATCGAGATGGGTGATGATGGAAAGTATTGTGTCTCATGTGAAGGCACGATTGTGTTTCAGAGGGATCATGGTTCTCCCCTCACTCTTTCTAATGTTATGTATGTACCAGGGCTAAAATGAATCTTGTGTCTATTGCTAGGCTTGAGGATAAAGGCTATGATGTAGTCTTTAGTTTGGGAAAGGTTTTCCTAAGGAATATCGGCACTGGACAGACCAAACAAATTGGGATTCGACTCAAGAACTCTATAAGTTACAGGTAGAAGACTGTGCTGCATTGAGTTCCAAAGCAGAGGTGGTGCATGGCCAAGATATTGGCGAGTTATGGCATAGGAGACTGGGCCACTTGCATCATGGGGCCTTGAAGATCATGCAACAAATTTCTATCAGATTACCTAGGTGCAAGCTGGAGAAAATGAGCACATGCAAAGGTTGCACTTTGGGTAAGTATGTAAAAGCTTCCTTTCATGATCGGGATAGTAGAGCAGGAGCAGTTGTCAAGTGAGTTCATTCAAATGTATGTGGGCCCTTCTCTACAACCTCCACCATGAAGCATAGGTACTATGTTATTTTTGTTGATGATTTTTCTCGTAGATGTTGGATCTACTTCATGCAAAAGACGGATAAAACCTTCTTGAAGTTTTGTGAGTTCAATGTTTTGGCAGAGAAAGAATCGGGGAAGAAAATAAAGGCCTTGCGGAGTGATAACGCGGGAGAGTATGTTTCCCAGTAGTTTAAGGACTTCTGTGCTACAGAAGGAATTAAACAAGAACTCACGGCACCTCATAACCCACAAGAGAATGGGGTGGCCAAAAGGAAGAATAGATCTATTGTGGGAGCAACTCGAGCGATGTTGCATGACCAAGGCCTACCACTTCATTTGTGGGCTGAGGCATGCAATACAACAATGTATCTTCAAAATAGAAGTCCTCATCATATTTTGGGGATGAAGACACCTATGGAGGCTTTTTCGGAGAAGCGACCAAATGTGAGTCACTTCCGCATCTTTGGATTGCCAGTCTTCTGTCATGTGACCAAAGATGCTTGGAAGAAGCTAAACCCAACAGCTGAGTTGGGAATACCTGTGGGGAACATGGATACACCTCACAACTATTGTGTGTTTCTGCCTGCCAGTCAGAACCGTAGTGCGTAGGGGCGAGTGTCACTTGAGAGGGAGCTCAAGTTGCATGGTTATGATGAGGAGCTATTAGTTCCTAAGGAGGAGGAGCCTCCTGATGATGTGGATTAGCCGTAGGCAGAGATTCCAGTAGTGGAGATCACCACTTCTGGAGAGTCTTCCATAGAGGGGCGGAAATGCTCTCGAGAAGCTGACAGATTGATGCAAGATGCGAGAGAGAATGTGGGACAACCATCCTCCCAATGCATATAGAGGAGATCTCCAGATAGATACACTGGCTACATGGCCCTAGTTGGAGAGTGTTAGCGATCGAGGCTTCTTCTTTTGAGGAGGTAGTGCAACAACCAATTTGGGTGGATGTGATGGTAGAGGAGTATGATTCTATCATGTAGAATAGTATGTGGGATGTTGTCCCTAGACCGAAGGACAAGTCAGTGGTTACTTCCCGATGGCTTTACAAGGTAAAGCAGGCAACTGAAGGTAGTATTGAGAAACACAAGGCAAGGTTTGTTGCCTATGGTTTCTCATAGGTTGAGGGGATTGAATATGATGAGACTTTTGCTCTTGTTGCAAGGTGCTCATCAATTAGATCGATTCTAGCACTATCAGCTCAGATGGGTTGGAAGATCCATCAGATGGATGTGAAGACAACTTTCCTCAATGGGGAGATTGAGGAAGAGGTATACATAGAGCAGCCTGAGGAATTTGAGACCTTCGATCATGAGTCACATGTGTGCCAGCTCAAGTGAGAATTGTATGGGCTAAAGCAAGTAGCCTGTGCTTGGTATACCAGGATCGACAGCTATTTCACTAGGTTGGGCTTCACCAAGAATGAAGCGGATGTGAACCTCTACCACATCATGGTAGAAGGTAAGCTGTTGATTATTGTACTTTATGTTGATGATATAATTTTGATAGGAGATGATCAGTTGATCAAGTCTTGCAAGGAGGACCTTGCAAGAGAGTTTGAGATGGACATGAGCCTCATGCACTACTTTCTAGGCATGGAGGTGTGGCAGAGAGATGGGGAAGTATTTGTATCTCAAGGAAAGTATGCTAATGAGATACTAAGGCACTTCCACATGGAGATGTGCAAACCCATGGAGACTCCTCTAGTAGGTAACTGGAGGAAGGAGGATGCTACTTTAGGTGAGGTAGTAGCTGCTACAGTTTATCGGCAGCTTGTGGGTTCATGTTGGGACTCTGGACACCACATATCTCCACAATGGTATGATATTGTCCAATTTGGGCCTAAGCCCTTATGGGTTTGTTTTTGGGCTTTACCCCAAAACGCCTCATACCAATGGAGATATTTGTTCATCCTTATATACCCATGATCCTTCCCACTTCTACCACTTCTAATCAATGTGGGACTTTGTTCGTATACCCAACAATCCTCCCCTCGAACAAAGGACCATCGAGCCTCCCCTCAAACCATCCGCAGGATTCTCTCTACTCTCTACCAACCAGGATTTTCCGCTCCAATGCGTTGGACGCACACGCCTTACATGGTAGCACCACCTGTCTCGAGAGCTTGCTCCATCCCAGGCAACTCCTCTTCACTGTGTCGGTAGGCAAGACATGTCCATGAAGAATCTGGAGCACACCGCCTGTTTAACCGAGCTCATCCACAGGCTTACGGGGGCTCACCATCTTTGTTCGGCATTCCGAGGATTCATCCACTTGGGTAACCTCGAACTTGGCTCTGATACCACTTGTTGGGACTCTGGACACCACATATCTCCACAATGGTATGATATTGTCCAATTTCGGCCTAAGCCCTTATGGGTTTGTTTTTGCCTCCCCTTGCAAACTTTTCTTCTACAATGATTTAAAAAAAAACAACTACAACACCCTTTTCAATCTCTGCTGCTTTTTAAAAAAAAAATTCTGAACCAATATTTTCAATCTGCTGTTGTTTTTCTTAAAAAAAGTAATTCTGCAAACCCTTCCTTAAAAAAAAAATTCTGCTGCTGTCTTTTTTTTTTTTAAATAATTCTGCAAAACCCTTCTTTTTTTCTTTGAAAAACAAATTTCTGCTTTAAAAAAAAACGCACAGCTCAGGAAAACAATCCGTCCACAGGCATACCCGGATTCTAGAAAACAATCCGTCCACAGGCCATCCTCAGGGATTCAACCCTTCTGCTACCGTCCACAGGGAACACCTTCTGCTACCGTCCACAGGGCAACGCTGTCCACAGATCAAGCTTCTTGCTGCAACGCCGTCCACAGGTCAACATCCAGCAGCCTCAACGCTGAGCAAAGCTCTGTCGTCCTCAGGGATACTGGCCGTCCACAGGGCTGTAGCAGCCTCACAACGCGTCCGCAATTCTTCACAACCTCACAACACCATCCTCGTCCTCAGGGATAAATCACGGTTGTCCACGCTCAGCGTATTCTTCAAGCCTCAGCCGTCCTCAGGAATAAATCACGGCTCTGATACCACTTCTAATCACAGAAGGGTTGAATCCCTGAGGACGGCCTGTGGACGGATTGTTTTCCAGAATCCGGGTATGCCTGTGGACGGATTGTTTTCCTGAGCTGTGCGTTTTTTTTTAAAGCAGAAATTTGTTTTTCAAAGAAAAAAAGGAAGGGTTTGTGGCCAAGTGAATAGCACTTTGACTGTCATAAAGTACACTCACTTTCTCCTGCGTCCTTCCGATTTCATCGAGCAAACCCTTTAACCCGATTGCTTCTTTACTGGCATCTGAAGCAGCTATATATTCAGCTTCGGTAGTGGACAATGCAACCGTGTCTTGAAGCTTTGACATCCAACTAATTGCTCCACCTGCAAGAGTAAAGACGTAACCTGTAGTAGATCTTCTTTTGTCCAAATCACCTGCATAGTCAGCATCTACATATCCGCAGACTGATCCTTCACTACCATCAAAGACGATGCAATGATCTCTTGTGCCTCTTAGATATCGAAGCACCCATTTCACTGCTTGCCAATGTTCTTTACCTGGATTTGCCATGAACCTGCTGACAACTCCAACTGCATGTGAAATGTCAGGTCTTGTAGATACCATCGCATACATTAAGTTGCCTACCGCATTTGCATATGGTACATGAGACATATACTGCTTTTCTTCATCATCTCTAGGACTCAAAACCGAAGAAAGCTTAAAATGGGAAGCTAAAGGAACATTAACAGGTTTCACATTATTCATAGAGAAATTTTCAAGTACCTTCTCCACATACTTCTGCTGTGATAACCAAAGCTTACCATTTTTCCTGTCTCTGTGTATCTCCATGCCCAAGATATGTTTTGCTGCTCCAAGATCCTTCATATCAAACGCCCTAGAGAGTTGAGCCTTTAACCTGTTGATCTCTTCCATGCTTTTGCTTGCAATAAGCATATCGTCAACATACAAAGCTAAGATAATGAATATGCCATTGAAACTTTTGAAGTACACACAATGATCATACTCACTTCTTATAAAGTTCTGGCTCACCATGAAGGAATCAAACTTCCTGTACCATTCTCTGGGAGACTGCCTCAGACCATACAATGATTTCCTGAGCTTGCAAACTAATCTTCTGCTGCGACCTCGTACAAAACCTTCTGGTTGTTCCATATATATCTCTTCATTCAAATCACCATGTAGAAAAGCTGTTTTAACATCTAATTGTTCTAACTCAAGATTAAGCAACGCAGTTAGTGCCAACACAGTACGTATAGAAACAAGTTTTACAACTGGAGAAAAAATCTCATGAAAGTGTATACCTTCAACCTGAGAATACCCTTTTGCTACCAGTCTCGCCTTATATCTCTCAATACTACCATCAACTTTCCGTTTCAGCTTGAAGACCCATTTACATCCAACAACACTTCTCCCTTCAGGAAGCTCTACAAGATCCCAGGTATTGTTCTTGGCTAAGGAGCCCATTTCTTCTTCCATAGCCTTTTCCCATTTCTCGCTATCTGTATCATCTATTGCTTCCTGATAACAAGACGGTTCCCCATCTTCAGTAACCAAAGCAAAAGATGAAGCAGCAGAATCTTCATACCTTTTGGGAGTTTTCCTTTCCCTTGTAGACCTTCTCAGAGCGACTGGTTGGTGAACTGGTTCAGAAACTTGCTCTGGTTCAGAAGCTTCAACGACTTCCTTTGTGTCTTCAACACCTTTGTCTCCAGAAGTCTCTGCTTCCTTTCGACTGCCACCGAAAGATCTGGCCTCCAACTGAACTCGTTGACTCGGCGATACCTGTTCTTGTTCAATTCTTTCAACATTTGATTTTAACAAAGATGATTCATCAAATGTTACATCTCTACTAATAACTATCTTCCGCAATGTAGGATCCCACAACCTATATCCTTTCACTGCATAGTCATACCCAACAAAGACATAACATTTCGACTTTGGATCTAACTTTGAACGCTGATTTTTCGGAATCAGAGAATAAGCATCACAGCCAAATATCCTCAAATGAGAATAGTCACAAGACTGACCTGTCCAGACTTCTTCAGGAATTTTACAATCAATTGCTACTGAGGGTGATCTGTTAACTAAATAACAAGCAGTAGATACTGCTTCCGCCCACAACTCCTTTTCCAAGTTAGCATTGCTGATCATGCTTCTGGCTCTTTCCATAAGAGTCTGATTCATACGCTCAGCAACACCATTTTGCTGAGGAGTATAAACAGCAGTTTTGTGTCTAACAATGCCCTCATCCTTACAGTATTGTTCAAATTCAACAGAAGTGAACTCACCACCATTGTCAGTTCTTAGACATTTAATAGATTTGCCTGTTCTATTCTCTACCATTACTTTAAATTGTTTAAACACATTGAATACATCAGATTTCCTTTTTAGCAGATAGACCCAAACTTTACGAGAATAATCATCAATGAACGTTAAAAAATACAATGCACCTCCATATGACATAACAGGGGAAGGCCCCCACAGATCAGAATGAATGTAGTCTAAAACATCTTTACTATTATGATTGCCAACTTTAAATCTCTGTTTACACTGTTTCCCATACACACAATGTTTACAGAAATCTAAATTCAAGGATTTCAGACCGGGAAGAGATTTACGTTTCATCAGTATGTGAAGACCTTTCTCGCTCATATGACCCAAACGCTGATGCCACAGACGAGTACCTGCTTCTTCCTTTTCTAACGCAACCGCTACTTCACCGACCTGAGTACTTCCTTTTAACCTGTAAAGATTCCCGACCTTCTCTGCCTTCATGACCACAAGGGCACCTTTGAAGACCTTCAAGACGCCATCCTGACCTGTAAACTTATAACCATCTGAATCCAACACTCCCAAAGAGATTAAATTTTTCTTCAAATCAGGCACATGTCTAACACTAGTTAATGTCCTAACTGTGTTATCATGCATCTTAATCCTGATATCTCCCATCCCAACAGTCTGACATGACATATTGTTACCCATAAACACAGAACTACCGTTTACATTTTCATACGAAGTAAACCAGTTTCTATGTGGGCACATATGATGCGAAGCACCAGAGTCTAACAGCCAGCTATCAAAACTCTGAGAGACATTACATTCAGGTGAAGTTTCATCTATCATACACAAATCTTCAGCAGATAAAACTTCGTCTACAATACCTGAATCAGCCTGATTCGCTTCGTTCTTCAGGTTTTCGGATTCCTTCCGTTTCCAACAATCCTTCCTCAAGTGTCCAATTTTACCGCAGCTCCAACATTTTGCCTTACACTTTTTTCCCTTCGATTTCGACCTGGAAGTCCCCCTTGGTTTGTCTCCTCTTTCCTTTGAGCGTCCTCTAGCGACCATGGCTTCTGATGCTGTTGTATCAGTGCTGGATTTCCTTCATACCTCTTCAGACAGAAGAGCTCCCAGGACTGATTCAAACTTCAAAGAATCAGCAGAGCTGAAGCTGATCGAGGTTACGAAGTGATCCCATGATTCAGGCAGAGAACACAGCAAGGTTATGGCTTTATCTTCTTCCTGTATTTTTACTTCCATATCTGTTAATTGACAAATTAGTGTATTAAAGACATTCAAATGTTCTGCAACGCTTGAACCTTCTTTCATTTGAAGACTGTATAATTGTCGTTTCAGATAAATTCTGTTGGTTAATGATTTTGTCATATAAAGGTTTTCAAGTTTTTCCCACAAACCTGACGTCGTGGTCTCTTCAACGATGTTGAAGACTGAGAGCTCGGGCATCCAAGTCCTCCCATTCTGTAGTAGTCATGGTTGTAGGTTTCTTACTAACCCCATCCAATGCCTTGTGCAACCCTTGTTGCACAAGCAGATCCTTAACCTTCAGTTTCCAAAGAGCAAAATTGCTCTTTCCGGTGAATTTCTCCACCTCGAATCTTGCATTCGACATCTTGGCCATTTTCCCTCCTTCCTAGGATTTCAGGCTTTTAAAAAAAAAAAAATAACTACAACACCCTTTTCAATCTCTGCTGCTTTTTAAAAAAAAATTCTGAACCAATCTTTTCAATCTGTTGCTGTTTTTCTTAAAAAAAATAATTCTGCAAACCCTTCCTTAAAAAAAAAATTCTGCTGCTGTCTTTTTTTTTTTAAATAATTCTGCAAAACCCTTCTTTTTTTCTTTGAAAAACAAATTTCTGCTTTAAAAAAAAACGCACAGCTCAGGAAAACAATCCGTCCACAGGCATACCCGGATTCTGGAAAACAATCCGTCCACTGGGTATACGAACAAAGTCCCACATTGATTAGAAGTGGTAGAAGTGGGAAGGATCATGGGTATATAAGGATGAACAAATATCTCCATTAGTATGAGGCCTTTTGGGGTAAAGCCCAAAAACAAACCCATAAGGGCTTAGGCCCAAATTGGACAATATCATACCATTGTGGAGATATGTGGTGTCCAGAGTCCCAACAGTTCACTCATGTATCTGGTAAACACATGACCGGATTTTGCTTTGCGGTGAACCAACTGAGTCAAGCTATGGTTCCTCCAACCAAGTTATTTTGGAAGGCAGCAAAGCATGTGCTATATATATCTCAGAGGCACTACACAGTATGGATTATGGTACAAGCAGACAGAGGGAGTGAAGCTCCAAGGCTTCACGAATGCAGATTAGGCAGGTAGTCCATCAGACAGGAAGAGCACTTCTAGAGGAATCTTCAACCTTGGGTTAGCTGTGGTTTCTTGGTATAGCAGGAAATAGAGATCAGTTGCACTTAGCTCAGTGGAGGTAGAGTACATGGCAGCTAGTCAGGCTACATGGGATTGTTTGGTCAAATGATGGATCCTACCATGATATATTGTGATAATCAGAGTTGCATTAAACTCTCTGAGAATCCAGTGTTTAATGACAGGTCCAAGCATATAGATATCTCCTATCATCATCTATGGGATTGTGTGGTCAAGAGGATCATAATTTTGCTATACATTTCGACTGAGGAACAAGATGTAGATATTTTGACAAAGGCATTGTCAAAGGGCAAGTTTGAGTTCCACAGAGACACGATCGGGGTTACTAATAATCCCTTTCTTGTTGAGAGACAGTGTTGAAAAGTGGCAACAAGAAATGGTAAATTTATAAAGTGATAAAAATAGATCTACTAAAAATAGCAGTTTGGCCAATGAGCATTTTGGCCACCTTGGGTGAGAGGTGAAACTGCTAAAAATATAAACTTCTAAAAATAGCATTTCTGGGTCCCTTCCTATTTTTAGTAGTCCCTGGTCTAACTATAGGAAGTAAAAACGAATTTCGTATTAACAGCAATTTAAAATATTAATTAATTAATCTCTATGAGTTAATTAGTTATGGAAACTTAAACTAGAAGTCTTTGTGAGATCATGCAATTATTTTCTCTTAATTTAGAAATTTATCCCTTGATTAAAGGAGATAAGGTTCAGTTCTATATTGAGAGGATCAGTTGACTTAGTTTATCTTAGTCAAGTCCAGTTAGATTATTTTAACAAGTTTTTAAAATAATGAGGTATAGTTTGTTAATGCTTGCATGCATGTGACAACTATTATTTTCAGATAATGGAGTATTCTCTCATGGATAACTGATGCATGTCAGTTTAGATAGAGACCCAATTGAGTTCAGATAGTGGGACAGTGTACTATCAGTTGCTAGGATATTTTAGGTAAGTATTCCTTGCATGGAAAATGATTTATTTCCAAGAGAAATACATGATATAGGAGATTGGAGGATTTGTGGCCTATATATTGAGGCCTAGGTAGTCTATGATCTTCATCTTCTGATTGCAGAAAGAGTAGGATAGCTCTTGAGTTGATTCTTTTTGTAAACTGAAGAGGATTTCCACTTGATTGATAATACAATGTTGGGGTTTTATGCTGGTGCTTTCCCCAGTGATATATCTTGTGTTATGGTTGATTATTTCTCTTACTCAGTTATATATGTTTATTCTTGATGTTGCTCATGAAACCGATTATGCTTCCGCTTAATGTTTTGTAGAACTAGATCAAGTATTATGCTTTAGTACATTGCATATATCAGTTTAATCTACAGGTGAAATTTCTACAGTGGCTTGTAAAAGTGTCATCACATTGTCATAAGTGTGAATGTGTCTTTCCACATTATGTGGAATGTAATTATGTTTTCTCAAAAGGAAAATGAAGAAATGTAAATGTGTGGAAGTCGAAGAGTCACATGTGGAATATGAAAGGTCACATGAGGACCAAAGAGTGAATAGAAGTTCAAAGGTCATTTAGGAGTCCAAGAGTGATGAGGGTATCTCAAGAGTCATAAGGGATATGAAATGTCATTCCTCTTTTATCAAAGGAACCTCATAACTCAAGAAATGGTGTTTTTGGAGACCTAAGACTTGGGAAAGCTAGCCTTGGCTTCTTCAACTTGGCATAGGATAGAAGATCATTCCTTGTAGAAGAAAGAAGTGACTTAGTAATACACTATTGAAATTAGTGCCTCCCCAATATAACTATGTATATGAATCTTTCACTTAATAATCAGAGGCTCATTGAGCCAACACACTTTCATGCATGTATTGTGAATGTTTTAAGACTATTCTTTAGATGTTTTCGGTATAGGTTATGTTAATATGTACTAAAGAAATTGGACTACTTCATTGGATTTGGTGCTTATCTTGTCGGATGTGTGTTGTAATCTCTTTAATGATCGTTGTGTCTATGTGGACTATTTTTCCATATAACTAACACATTTTTCCTTGCTCTCGTGTGCCTCTCTTAGCATAGTACTATTAATTTCCTTCTAGAGACTCACTCTTGTCTCCCCTCTCGTGAAATTATCCTTTTACACATTTCAATTGGTGTTTTAAAGTGTCAAATTGCTTGATGATTCCAAAGGATATGTGTGTAATCTCTTATGTTACCCATTGAAGGTAAGGAAAACATTAAGTTATGGTGGTTAGGCCGATACTCTAGATGGGTCTCCTACTCCACATGGTGTGAGGTCTAATTGGGACTTCACATCAGGGAGACCCCCTGTATTTCCATCGCTGTGAACATTAGGGTGCTAGAAGGAGGGCCAAATGACAAGTTGTCCCTCTTGAGTCTATTTTCAAGGTTGTGGACGAAAGAGAGGATGGAGAGCTCTACGATAGACCGTAAGGGTTTTGGCTAACACCCTCACTATTACCTGTTAACTCTCTACCCGCGAACTTGTTGCTGCCTGTTACCCAGCCCAGTTTTTCGGGTCCATCTGTCGCTTTCAGGATGACTACAGCTATAATGGGTGATGTTATGGAAACAGAGAAGGCTGTAGATTATTCAGAAGACCTGCATCCTGAGCAGGTGATATTTGGGTGCCCTAATTTCTCTTCTGCAGAAGCTGGTTCTAGCCGACCATCGATCCCATCGCCGCAAACAACTTCTCCGGTGGTAACCCTGCCGGATCACCGACCTGCTCAGCATTCTATCCGAAATTCACCTCGGGGGTCTCCTGCCTTGGACCTCCCCCTCTGTCCCCTGGGACCCTTCGCTTTCTATCGACTGTTATCCCTCCGTCGCCCTCTTTTGACCCGCATCCGCACAATACAACTTTCTTCGCCGCGACATCTTCGGGTCCTCCCACTTCGGCAGCTGCAGCTCCCTCTGCCTCCCTTCACTCGCCCTCGGGCTATTTTGAGGCTCCTGCTATTAGGGTTAGATCTTCAAAATCAATTCATTTGGAAGGCTCCCCAGATCCATTAGTGGATCACCCATCAGCATCGCGTAACAGGAAGAAAAGAACCAAGTGTGTCAAAGCGACTTCAAGGGACATCTCGATTCGTTTTGGAGATATGTCTGCTATAGGGGAAGCAGCTATCATGGCAAGCACCATACTTGTTGGGCATGTCCGCGGGAGGGCGTATTCGGCGACCCACCTTACCCTATGGGTGAACGAAATTTGGGGAGGGGTTCTCAAGGAATTACCTGAGGTGCAAGTTTTACCTAGAGGCTGGTTTGCCGTTCACTTTGCAAGGAAAACTGTACAGACTTGGTGCTGGCTAGGTATTGGCAAATTGAGAGGGCATTGGTACTGTTAAAGAGATGGAGCCCTCTCTTTGACCCGGAGAGAGAACAAATTGGAGCTGGTCCACTGTGGGTTCATCTGCCAGGGCTCCCCCTCCAGTACTGGAGTGAGGAGGTCTTCGTGCGCATTGGGAATGCATTGGGATCATATCTTGATCATGATCGAACCTTGATAGAGTCAAGGAACAGAAATCTCGCTCGCATCCTAGTATATCTGGATACCCACGAAGGCTTGGAGGAGAATATTACCCTGCACTGGGGGAAATACACAAGGGTTCAGATATTGGATTACGAAGGGGTTCCATTTAGATGCCGCCGCTGCCACAAGGTGGGGCATATATTCAAGGACTGTCCACTCAACAAGAAACAGGAAGAAACCCCTGCACCATCCAATGTACCCTCGAGGACTATCTCGCCGGCCTCTCTGCGCACTCCGGCACCAGGACCTCCCATCAGCAACCCTCAAAATGTACCTGGAGTCGCTCGCAGAACTCTATCACCGCCGGTCACCAGATCTCGGGCTGCTGCAGCAGCTGCCACTGCATCAGGTACATCTCTCTCTTCTCCCTTATCTTGTATTTCTCCTTGCTCCTCATTGCATACTCCATCCATGTCTGTTGCATTTTGCACTTTACCCTCATCTCCAATCTGTGCTCCATCAGCGCCCTCTTTACATTCTCTCCCCTCACCATCCTCTTCTCCATCCTCATCTCGGGGATCAAAACACCATTATAATCTTCACCCTCATGTACACTCTCGTGGATCTCATCTTAAGATTGCTGGTTCGGGTCAACTCCCTTGACTTTCCAGGGGAGAAAATATTTTTTGTCAAAAGCTATCAGGCATGCTGGAGCGGAGGTTGCCTTTAGGCATCAATCTACAATTGATGGGGTTCTTAGAGCAGCGAACACCCCTTGCAATCTCCCTCCATGAAGTGCCTTTCCTTCAACTGCAGAGGCTTGGCTAGTGCCTCCAAGGAACTAGCTCTGCGTAGACTTTTTGAATCTGTACCTGTTGACATTATTATCCTCCAAGAAACCCTCGTCCCGGCTGACCATATTACCGATTCCTTATCCTCCATTATCTCGGGATGGCAGTTTTTGGCTATGGATTCTACTGGAAGATCGGGGGGCCTTTTGATAGGTTTCAATCCATCATCCATCAAAGCTCAAGCTTCTTGGGGAGGTCAGGGGTTTATGGGCATAGACCTCTTCTCGGCGGACCTAGGGACCTGTCTCAGGGTTATTAACATATATGGCCCCTGTCAACAAAGGGAGAATTTTTGGAATCATTTATTGAGCCTATCTATCTTCACTACTGACAACATCATTATTGGGGGTGATTTAGACTTCTCCTTGGGTTATAGTGAATCGTGCAGATCGATGGATCAAGTAGACTCGATCACAGGTTATATGACAAACCTTCTGGAGAGACATAACCTGATTGATGTCCCTATGCACAAACCACTCCCTACCTGGAGGAACAGAAGAATTGGAGAGCTGCTCTTGCCCACAGGTTAGATAGATTTATAATGAAAGGAACCCTTATACAACAGTTGCATTTTTACAAACAATGGGTGGGTACTGGTGGCATTTCAGATCACTACCCAATATACCTAGAGATTTTGGGTCCTCATAGAAAGCCAAAAGCCCCCTTCAAGTTCAATCACGTCTGGCTTGAGGATCCTACATATATCATGATGGTTAAGGAATTTTGGACTCAAAACTCGATTGATTGGTCAGATACCTTGGCAAAAGGGTTATCCTCTAACCTATCTCAGCTCAAGCACCTGTCTATTAAATGGGCCAGAGAAAAATACCAAAAGGAGAACTGAGCCCTACTGCTTATAGAATCTAAACTCTCCACACTATCAGATGAAAGAGGATTGGGGTTTTCCACAGCAGAGGACAAAATCCACCGGGTGGAACTAGAAAACCAGAAGTCAAAAATACTAAAAGATCGAGAAGAATCCATCCATCTTCGTAGCAGAGCCATTTAGTTAAAAGCAGGGGATGACAACACTCGGTTCTTTCATAACTATGCAAAAGGTAGAAAGGTCAAAAATACAATCTGGAATATACCATTGCTAGAAGGTGGAGTAGCAGACTCCTTCAATAAGTTCTCACACCTGGAATCTTCTCATTTTAGGAACCTCTACAAACAACCTCCTGGCTCGACTATTGCTGATATTATCAACATTGTTTGACACTTCCCTAGGTTTGTAAATGAGGATGAGTCGGAGGCACTATTTGATCTAGTGACACCTGGGGAACTTGAGAGCACTCTAAAATGGTTCAAAAGGGAGAAAAGCCCGAGCCCGGACGGTTGGACCATTGAGTTCTACATTACTTTCTATGAACTTCTCAACAATGATTTATTAAGGGTTGTGGAGGAATTCAGGGTATCTAGGTCATTGTACAATGCCATCAATTCGACTTTCATAGCCCTTATCCCCAAATCAGACTCCCCTTCCTCCTTCGATGATTATCGCCCCATCTCTCTATGTAATGTGCTCTACAAGATCATCTCCAAGATCATCGCAAATCACCTCCGACCTATACTGTCCCGTAATATTTCCCCTCAACAATTTGCTTTCCTTGAACATCGTCAAATACATGAAGCTGTTGGTTCAGCTCATGAATCCTTTCACACCATTTGGACTAGGAACCATAAAGCCATTATCCTAAAGATTGACTTGGGAAAGGCATTTGATCGTGTCAGTTGGCTCTACATCAAGATGCTCCTCATCCACATGGGTTTCCCTATCAATTTCATTACCTGGATCATGGCTTGTATCTCCACCCCCACCTTCAGTGTTATGATAAATGGGTCGGCATCACAGTTTTTCCACTCTGAACGTGGTCTCAGACAGGGTTTTCCTCTGTCTCCCCTTCTCTTCTTGATTGTCATGGATGGTCTGAGTCGATTAATTGCTTCAGCTAAGAGAAATGGGGAATTTAGTGGACTCAAAATATCTGACGACTGCTTTCTCACCCATCTTCTTTTTGTGGACGATGTCATGATTTTCCTTGATGGCAGCATTAGGGACTCTCGTACATTTTTGAAAATCCTCACCCTTTTTTCATTAGCCACTAGGATGCTTGCAAACCATTCAAAATCATCTATCATCCTCACCAGAACCTCTATCCGTGAGTCCCATTTTTCTCTTCAACTTCTTCCATTTTGCATTAGTCCCTTAGATCGTGGTCTCAAATATTTAGGTTTCTGGATCAAGCCTATCAGCCAAAAGATAGCTGACTGGGTTTGGCTTGTATCTAAACTGGAAAAGTGCCTTAACATATGGAGCCACCGATATCTATCTAGAGCTGGTAGACTTGTATTGGTTAAATCTGTCCTGGAGGCCACACCGGTCTTTTGGATGGCTCTTGCTTGGATTCCGAGGAGCATCTTGGCAAGATTACACCAAATATGCAACAGATATCTTTGGAATGGGAACCAGGACAAGCGCATATTTGCATGGGTAGGATGGAAGAAGATAGCTCTGCCCAAAAAATGGGGAGGCTGGGGATTAAAAGACCTGCCTACATTTGCACAAGCCCTTGCTGCAAAAATGGGGTGGACGTTACTCACAGGTCATAATCTCTGGACTAGCATTACATATCACAAGTACATTTGGCCTCTGCACATAATGGAATGGATCCGACTTCCAAACTGGCCTAAATCTGGCATCTCATCTGTATGGAAAGCACTTCTAAAATCCATGCCTCTCATCAGGGACAACCTGGTTTGGAAAATCAACGATGGATCTATGGCTCGTATCGGTACAGACCCATGGAATGGATGCGGAGGTAGACATATACTATCCGAGGCCCTCATACAGCACCTACATTCTCAAGAGATCAAAGTGCTAGCTGACATTGCAGATCCACACAATTCATCCATTTTAGAACAGCGCTGGAAATCTGCACTACAGATCAATCTTCCACCCCACTGGCACCAGGAATGGACTGACTATATTAATGCTTTGACAGAGTCACACATCAGGATTAAACAGGGGCCGGACGAACTTATTTGGCATCAATCCGAGAATGGAATATATACACCAAAGACGGGCTATTTAACGCTGATATCACACAAGGTACCGGATCTGATCTCATTTTGGTGGAAGACATTATGGAAGCTCACTGTGCCCCCCTGGAAAATACTCTTTTTTTGGTGTATGCTAAAAGGTATAGTCCCAATTGGTGAATATCTTATGTGCAGAACTATATTCAGGCCTACCTGGTGCACCCTATGTAAATGCACTTCTAAAATGAGTCTCCACCTGTTCCTGAATTGCACAGCATTGATGAACCTATGGCAATCCGTATCCACATCTATACTATTCACAGGAA
Source organism: Pinus tabuliformis (assembly GCA_031772625.1). Classification (NCBI taxonomy): domain Eukaryota; kingdom Viridiplantae; phylum Streptophyta; class Pinopsida; order Pinales; family Pinaceae; genus Pinus; species Pinus tabuliformis. The sequence continues at coordinate 853,451,101 of CM062819.1, read as the reverse complement.
AATGGGAAGGCGATGATATTAACAGAGCCTGGGAATCATGGTATTATCGACACAAAGGACGCAAATTACAATGCCTTCCCATTATTATCAGTTGGTACCTCTGGCTGGCTCGAAACCGGGCTATATTTGATGATAAATCTGTGAGCTGGCCTCACCTATCTGCACTCACCTATACTGATTTTCCTTAGCCTCCGCAACCTCATACTCGAAGACCACGCGACCCTCCGCATATTAATAAACATTCTCCATGGGATTTTTTTGATGGCGCTGCCCAGCAACAGGGGTGCGGGGGTGGTTTCATTTTATACATCAACGAACATCATTTCTATAAAGTCCAGATGGGTTTGGCGATAGGCTCAAACAATTTCGCTGAAATCATCACTCTTCGTCACCTCATGCATTTCTCATTGCGGCATAATTGCATGCACATTCATATATTTGGAGACTCGGAGATCATCATAGATTTGTTCAACAATATTACTGTTTGTCACACACATACACTCAGTAACATATTGGATGAAATAAATACATTGAAGGCACAATTTATTGACATTACTTGCAATCATATCTAGAGGGAACACAACAGCAGTGCCGACCAACTTTCCAAGGAGGCCACGACACTTCCCAGAGGAGAGTGGATGATACAGGAGCAACAAGGATCAAATGCATATCAATATTATCATCGACCTTATATAGATCCACCTTACCATAGGGGAGCTAGCCCCTGAGATGCAAAAACAGGAATTTTTTGTTACCTTTTTGAATAGCTTATTTTTTGTATATAGTGGACAAAATCTACTCTACAGAAGCCCTATGTGGCAAATATGTACATATAAACAGAACCACTAAACGAACATCCTGCATGATGCTTTTGGATATATATCTGATATTATAGACCATATACTGAGCCCTCAAAAGGCTGACAGGCTCTATAGCATATGCATAATGCATCTACAATATGTAATTTTTCAAGTTAATGAAAGATTACGATTTTTCTAGTGGAAAAAAGAGTCTGTTTTCAATCTCTTATCTCAAATGGCTCATTCGCAAATCATAATGTCGGGGTGTTTTTTTCGATAGAGTGAATGGTAAGATTTCAATCCTTGATGAACCTTTTTATAACTTTTCTCAATTAAAGCTTCATGATTAGGGTGAAATATCCATAGATTGACATATATCTATTTTTCTTTGTTTTGTGAATTTTATGAAATTCATAGTAAACACCTTGTGTGCTTTTATTCCTCACTCTTGAAGGCTGAGTTAACTAATGGCTTCATACCTTACCATTTTCTCCCATTCATTCATTTGATCAATTCCTCGTGGAGCTTCATCAAGTCTTTGTAGGTATGATTACTGATTTGTCCTTAAAAGGATTAATTAACTAAGAATGAATCTTGATTAGTCAATTTAGGATTTTACTAATAAATTACTTCACCTATGTTATGAGTTTCCTAAGGAAGAAATCGATTGGAATTATTTCAAGGAAAATCTTCAACATTTGGTTCAAATATCTTAGAAATAGTGAGTCTAAACCCCTAGATATTCCTGTTCTCCCAACTTTTATAAATCATGAGACACCTCTAATTTCAGAGGAGGAAATTACTATTTGTTTTGTTCCTTGTCCTCCTCCTTTCATAGTGCCAATTTTAGTGCCTCCTAGTGATTATGTTGAGGTTTGGGAATCCATAAATCTAATTTTTGATCCATCCCTTCAATCTTCATACACTTTCCATGATGTAGACCCAATGGAGGAAACCTTGGAATGGTTCATGAGGCCTGAGGTGAAGACTCATCCCTTGAATTTTCAAGATGATATTAAAACTCATAACTTCAATATTGAATCTAATTTAATTGAAAACATTGCATCTTCAAGGGATTTTTGTTCTCCTCAATTATCTCCTCCTCATGATCGATTTCCCCTTGATTTTCTTGATCATTCTTTTCCAAATACAAGTAGTCATTAGGTTCAAGGTAGTTGTATTTCATAGGTAGAGGAGTATAAAGATGATGATTCTTTTGATCTTTCTTCTCGTTTTCAAAGTCGTCTTTTTCAAAATGGTTTTCCTCCATCCTTGGATTACATGGAACCTATGCATATCTATAGAAAGTAAATGAAATCAATTTTCCTAATCAATCTTAAGTCTTGCACTAGTAGAAAATGGGAAATTAGTGACAGAATGACTAAAAATGTTAGTCACCACAACTTTTCCAAGTGAAATACTACCAAAACTTAGCAACCTTAAGTGACCGAACTAAAAACGACTAACATAAATCACTAATTTAGTCACAGGTTAAAATATGTGATTAGCTAATAAGTAATACAACTAAAAATGACTGACATGAATAACAAATTTCGTCTAAGAACAAAAATACGACTATTTAACAAGTACTACAATAATATGAATCCCATTTTTATGTTAGTCATCATAATTGTGTCAAGCAATCTAAACTTACAAGTGATAGGGGATTGAGAGTTTGTTAATGATTGGTTGAAAGGTTATCCTTCCTTAAACACTTATTCATCCTCACATGGTGAATAGGTGAGCCAACTTTGCACTATGTATCTCTAATAATTTATAATTTTAAAAATATATTTTTTAATAAAAAAAATATTTTATGTATTTTTCAAAAATCTATTCATTGGATCTAATTGGATCTAATTCTAATTTAAAATTAATTTAAAGGGAAATTTTAATTTTCAAGACTATAATATCAAATAAAAACTACTTTAATTTCATATTAACTAACATACATCCATCTTAACTCTGGATCTATCAAGCGTTGAGAGGGGTCCAATCTATTGAGTTGCAAACTTTTTCTTCTAGTGCAAAACTTGAGGAAATGTTTTCATCTCGAGATATTTGATCCCTCTTGACACTTGATAGTTATAGGGTTAATATCGATCTAGGTTGGTTATATAATACTATGTAATATCTATATTTATATTTGTGTCTCTTTGTTATTCCCTCTCTCTATCTCATCCCCCAAATATACACACACTCTCTCTCCCTCTCTTCCCCTTCTCTGTCTATCTCTATCTTCCCCTTCTCTCCCTATCTATCTATATCCTTCTCTCTATTCCCTCCTGCTCTCCTCTCTCCCTCACTCTCTCTCCATGACTCCTGTGGAGCACCTGGAAGGTATGCTTTTGACTAGCAATCTAGTGGTTTTTCAATAATAGTTATAACCTTTTCTGCATTATGAGTTCAAAGAAGATAAAGGGTTTTGATAAAATGTGCAACAATCGATAAAGGAAGCTTAAGTGTTAATGATTGACGTTTTCTATGCAGGAAGACGCGAAAACAAAGGATTGGCGATTGAAAGCAAGAAGCAAAGAGAAAATAGCTACTGTCCCGCCAACAGGGAACCGGATGCGGACAAGATCAAGTAAAATTAGAGTCGAATAGCCCAAAGAAAGAAGGCGGGATACTGAGACGGAGAATGCAAGAAGGGAAAGAGAAGAATCAAACGATTAGCGAATCCCTCAGGATCCTTGATCCTGAGGGATCGTTGCTTTAAGTTATCTTTTGATTATCTAGATACCTCCGTCATTTCTGTTATATAAAGGCACCACGCCATTGAACGGAGGGAGGACTGTCTTTGTAATTTTCAATTCCAGAACCAACTGTAATTATTGAGTCTCTCTGAGACCTGACTTTGTTATACTTTTGTTGATGCAATTAATATAAAAGACTTGGTGTTCATTTCGTCTCTGCATCTGGAGTAACTTCAGGCAGTGTTCCATTGGCAGCCAAGGGCCCAGCTCCGAAGGACACTTGCTTTTGTATCATTATACTGTGTGGTTTGTTTATTTCCATTATTTAAGTAATCTGATACATCTTCTATATGGTATGCTATGTTTCATTGTAACTGACATCTGAATGAGTTCTTTTATCTCATGTCTTTGCATTGTATAAGTGGATCCATTCGAATTACGTCTTTCAGCTATTTCTGTAGCGGAATGTTTGTATGAATATTATTGTTATCAGATCCATGTGAAATAGTATTTGCAAGACTCGAAAGCAATATTACCTCGTTCAGGAACATAGTCATATCATCCATTATTCTCAGATTGCTGTAGTAGTAGAGAACGTCTACATACGGTTGAGGAGTGCTGTTCCATTATTGCTGTTCCATTATTGTTGTTCCATGATTGTTGTTCCATGATTGCTGTTCCATTTATTATTGTTGTTCCATTTACTCTTGCTGTTCCATTTCCTTACTGTTGTTCCATTTCTTTACTGCTGTTCCATTTCCAGATTGCTGTTCCATTTTACTTTTCGCTGCTTGATTTACCTGCCTTTGTTGTTTTAGTGTGAGAGCAGGCCTAAGGCTGTCGTGAGCCTCAGCAAGACACTGCTTAGCCCCAGACCTATAAGTCCATGCTCTGATTTCCTTTCTTTATCAGTTTCTAAAGGGATAGGTTATTGTTTCCATACCCTTGACTGATCAACTGCCTTGCGTGATTTTATCTTTTGGGTTAGTTTCGTTACAGCTTAGCATCTGTTTCCTTTCAAACCATTAGGACACTATACTACCGAGCATTACTCGGACAAACAGCCTCAGATTGAGTTACTCCTTGCAATAACAGAACGTTCCCGGATTGACTTATTAATGTAGGATAATTAGCGGTGTGAGAGACCCTAGTTACAGCTCTACATTTTGGCGCCGTTGCCGGGGAGGAGTAATAGCCATTTGCCCTTTACAGAGTAGTGTGCAAATCTGCTAGGGGGGAGTTGGATTTTAAAAACGGAAGGTAAGAACCTGTGTACGGAGCACGTAAAAGCCCTGCTCCACTGTCCGCTCTCTTAGTAGAATTGTTGGTTGATAGGATTTAGTAGTTTTTAGAGTGCATGACTAAGCAAAAAAAGTTAGAAAAGAATACCAAAACCCCAGCCAAACCTGAGAAAGCCAATGGACCGGTGACCCTTGGCCGAACAACCTTTATAGACGAAATCTACAAGAAAACTGAATCTCAGCCATCAATAGGCCTCAGAAAGACTTATTCTAAGCAGCCTACCAATTCCCTTCAGGCTACAGCATCACCATCTGGAGCATACGCTGAGGTGCAGAGTCAGACTGTTGAACAGGACTTCCAAGAAATCGAAAATCCTGTGTCTGAGCGGCTGCAAGAAGGGAACTCAAGCAACCTTCGTGAAGGAGAGGGGGAAACAGGGGAAATAGAGGAACCAAAATCTCCCTCCAGGATAATCCAGCTGTTAAACAGCCCAGATAAGGGAAGCACAGCCAGAATTAATACTGAAAGCACCCCATTCCTTCAAATAGAAATCCCGGATAAGGGAAGTGTCATCAAGACAGCCCCTGCCAAGGCCGCCCCTTCTCAACCTAGGAACACCCTCCTAGAAATCCCGGAAGGTTACTGGCACATCTTCGATCCCATGGCGCAGAATCAGCCAAATGACCAAACTTCTACATTGCAATATCCGATAGTAGATTCTGCTGCGAATGCCCCCATGAAGGCAATTCCTCTTCAGCACATCCCAACATTTCACGGACTGACATCAGAGGACCCTGATGCGTTCTTATTTGAATTCGATGTGTTATGTAGAGGGTATGATTACACCACTGATCCTCAGAAATTAAAGTTGTTTCCCTCTACTTTGAAGGGAGCAGCTTTGAGATGGTTTATGGGTCTAGGTGGTGGAGTCATAAACAATTGGGAGCAAATGAAAGAGTCCTTTCTCAAGAAATATCAGGATTACTGTAGGTCAAGGGAACTGAAAGATGAAATCTTCCAAATGACGGCCAGACCAAATGAAACTCTAGAGGAATATGTAGAATGCTTCCAGTATAATTTACAGAGATCCCCTTACGCATCATTACCTCTGCCTGACAATGTGTTGAAAACTGCATTAATTAGAGGTATGAAAGAACAGTGGATCGAAACATTGAATATCATGGGAAAAGGAGATATTTACTAAGAGAATTTTGCCGATATCATTAATTTATGTATTAGGATTTCAAGGGGTAGCACAAGGATAAAACCAACAGAATATGATAGGTTTGTTAGAGATAACAAAATATCAACAGAAGGGGTAACACGGGTAGAACTTGGGAATTTACTAGAAAATTTTAAAACTGATATCCTAGGGACATTAACTACTCAGCTTGATATTGTGCAGGCTAAACAAAAGCAAATAGAGGCAGAGCAAAATCTGGCAATTTTCTACCCCAGATGCAGAAAAAAACACAGCCACAAAGAATGTCCGCTAGATACAGTTCAAGCCTGTGCTATCTGTACGAAAGACCACCTTACTGAAAGCTGCCCCTCACTTCCTGGATTGAAGGCTGTATACAAAGAAGCAGAAGAAGAATCAGAACCAGCATACTTTGTTAACCAACGTCACCAATGGAAACCAAGGCAATCAGGTATGTTTTCGGATCCAGCTTCTTCTTTTCAACCTCCACAATACAATGCTCAGCAATATGGTATGTGGAAAAATCAACCCACACCCCCAGTCCCGAATTAGTCATCACAGCCATTTCCTTCTCCAAATCCATGGATGAATCAGACAAACCAATTCGGATGGCCAAATTTTCCCTACACCCCACCATATTGGTAGAACAATTCATACCCTCCGCAATGGATTCCCCCCACATCACAAGGTTCACCCTGGCAGACCAATTGGCCAAGATCGACATATCAGTCAACAGGAACTATTCCACTCCCTCAACCAACTCTGCCAGCCTTACAACAAAACCCCCAGTCTAATTTAAGGCCACAACTCCTAGCCCAACCCAACCCTAATCCTAATAATCGACCAGTCCAATCCATCCAAATCATAGACACATCAGAAACTGGACTTGACTTAAGGGAGTGTAATGACCTTCAGTTACGATCTGGACGTATCATAGAAACAGAGGGAGACAAAATAGGTCACATTGAAGATCAGTTACCAATAGAACAACCGCTACAACAAAAGGATGTAAATAATGAACAGACCCATCAACAAACAAATACATCCTCTCCTCATTTCCCGGAACGATTAGTCATACCACGACCAATGCAACATCCAGACTTTGACATTCTGGGAGAGTTACAAAACCTGTATATAAAAATCCCATTCCTCCAGGCCATTCAAGATATTCCCATATACGCAAAGACTATAAAAGAACTGTGCATAAAAAAATCAAGGAGGAATATAACTACTAACCCTAGAGTCCAAGTAGTTGGAACTTTATCTGACCTTTTATCAGGAAAAGAGACACCTATCAAATACGAAGATCCTGGGAACCCAATTCTAACTGTCCAAATCTATGGTCAAACCCTGCCTAATGCTTTAGTCGACTTGGGAGCTGCAATCAATATTTTGACAACTTCCACCTACCAAAAGCTTGGCATCACATCGGTAGAACCTACTTCTACCTTGTTAGAATTGGCAGATCGATCTGTAGTTCGACCCGAAGGTACTCTATATGATGTCATGGTTTCCGTAGATTCCTGGGAGTATCCAACCGATTTCCTGGTAATTAATCCAAAAACCCGACTAGAAGGACATCCGCTAATATTAGGAAGACCTTGGCTTTCTACTGCCGATGCCTACATTGGTTGCCGGCAGGGAAACATGACTATAACTAAAGGACCATATGTTAAAAATCTCGTTCTATATCCTCCAGCACAGCCAAACCTGCCAATGATCAAAACCAATCAGTATCTTGTGTCATACCTTACTAACAATATCAGAGCCCCATTAACTGTACAGAAGGCTTTAGATTTTAAATATCAAATAGAAGATGATGCTATCAATAACTTCATCAGTCAAACTGAATCTAGCTCTCACACACAGTGTTTTACGATAGAGGCAGCATTTGATAGTGAGCTAGAAGAAGACCCCTTAAAAGATCCACATGACCAAACAATACCAGTAACTGTTGTTGCCAATAGTAAAGTAGTGGAAATCGAACCTGGTAAGACTCTAAATATTAACGTCAACCTGACACCAGATCAAGAAATGAAGCTTGTTAGTCTGTTACAAAAATATAAGGGAGCATTTGCGTGGGATTACCCTGACATGAAGGGGATTGATCCTCAATTATGCACCCACCACATCTATATAGAGAAGGATGCAAGACCTGTTCGCCAGCCACAAAGAAGACTCAACCCCCATCTAAAAGAAATAGTAAAAGCCGAACTTCAGAAACTTTTAGATGTTAATTTTATTTACCCCATCTCCGACAGTAAGTGGGTCTCTCCCCTAGTGGTGGTACCCAAGAAAAATGGGAAATGGAGGATTTGTGTGGATTACAGGGAATTAAATAAGGCCACACAGAAGGATCACTTTCCCCTCCCATTTATAGATCAAGTACTGGACACTTTAGCAGGGAAGAAATTTTTCTCTTTCCTGGATGGCTTCAGCGGATATAACCAAATCCAAATCGCCCCTGAAGATCAGGATAAAACTACCTTTACTTGCCCTTGGGGAATGTTTGCCTATCGAGTACTACCCTTCGGCCTATGCAATGCCCCTGCTACATTTCAAAGAGCTGTTCTCAGCATCTTTGCAGACCTAATAAATGACGGACTTGAGGTGTATATGGATGACTTTACACCGTATGGAGATGATTTTGACCCTGCTCTGGATACCCTGGAGAAAGTCCTACAACGTTGTATCGCTACCAGACTTTGCCTGAGTGACGAAAAGTGTTACATGATGATGACAGAAGGGCTCATTCTAGGGCACTACATCTCAGCAGCTGGCATCCAGGTAGACCCGGCTAAAATTCAGATTCTTTTACTCATCCCTACTCCCACTACTCAAACAGAGGTATGCAGTTTCCTTGGATTTTCTGGGTATTACAGACAATTTATAGAACATTACTCACGTATTGTTGCACCTCTATATGCTTTGACTGGCAATGTTGATTTCTTGTGGACAGAAAAATGCGACCAGGCTTTTAAGGAATTGAAGAACCTGTTATCAACAGCTCCAGTCCTTCGAGGACCCAACTGGAATTTTCCATTTCAAATCTCAACTGATGCCTCGGACACAGCAATTGGTGCAGTCTTGGGACAAGAAGAGGATAAGAAGCCATATGCTATTTACTATATCAGCAAAAATTTATCCTCTGCCGAACTTAATTATACTGTTACTGAAAAGGAATTCTTGGATGTAATACATGTTGTTAATAAATTTAGACATTATATTACAGGCTATGCTGTTGTGTTATATACAGATCATTCTGCTATCAAATATTTGGCAAATAAACCTGTTACGAATGCTAGAATAACCAGGTGGTTGATCTTATTGCAGGAGTTCGATATCACAATTAAGGATCGACCTGGCAAGGAGAACCCTGTAGCCGATTTCCTCTCACGGATGCCGAAAGCAGTCGAAACAGCAGCAGTAGACGATCGATTCCCTGACGAGCACCTTTTTGCTGTTGCTGTTCGAACACCCTGGTATGCCGATGTCGCCAATTACCTCGCAGTCGGTAAGTTACCAAAACACTTAACCCCTCAGGAACGCAAGCAGATTGTTCAGAAAAGCACTCGCTTTTCATGGATTGGGGGCCATTTGTTCCATATAGGGGCAGACATGCAAATCAGAAGGTGTATTCGAGAAGACGAAATCTTCTACATTCTAAAAGCTTGCCATGACGGGCCATGCGGGGGACATTTCGCTGAAAAAAGAACAACACATAAAGTATTGCAGACCGGATACTATTGGCCTACAATCTTCAAGGATGCGAAAAAGTTTACACAAGCCTGTGACAGCTGCCAGCGAGCAGGAAAACCTGGCCAAGCCGATGAAATGCCTCTGAGACCACAATTGGTCATTGAGCCATTCGAACGATGGGCTCTGGACTTTGTTGGGCCCATCAATCCATCATCAAATCAGAGGACATACATTCTGGTGGTGACAGACTATGTTACTAAATGGGTCGAGGCCGAATCATTACCTAGGGCTACAGAAGACTCTGTGATACAATTCTTGTTTCATTTGTTTGTACGTTATGGACTTCCGAGAGAATTAATCACCGATGGTGGACCACAATTTGTTGGAAATAAATTAGCTGCAACACTTAACAATTACCATGTCCAACATAAGATTACTACCCCATACCATCCGCAGGCAAATGGGCAAGTAGAAAGTAGTAATAAGGTAATAGAATCAATTTTAACAAAAACCATTGCATCGCATCGGCGAGATTCGGCCGCTCGACTACCTGAGGCACTGTGGGCCTACAGAACCACATGGAGAAGCACTACAGGCTATTCACCCTATCAATTAGTGTTTGGATAGCAGCCAATTTTCCCCATAGAATTCGAAATCCGAACGCTACGAACTGCACAAGAAGTCAGCCTAGATCTGAGTGAGGCACAAATCAATCGATTACAGCAGATTAATGAATTAGACAAAATCAGGCTCTCTGCATTACAGAATACAGCATTGATTCAACAGCAGCGGGCTAAATGGCACGATGCACTGATCAAGAATAAAGTCTTTCATGAAGGAGACTGGGCTCTGTTATACGACTCTCGGTTTCAGGAATTCCTGGGGAAACTCTAGACTCGATGGCTAGGACCATACGAAATCCAGAAGGTACACGATAATGGGACCCTTACCTTGGTCACAATTGACGGTTCTGGATATGCATTCAAAGTAAATGGCCACCGAGTTCGCCTTTATCGAAAGCCACTCACTCGGGAATCCTTCTGTCAACAGCTGCGACAAGATACTGATATGAAAATTTTAGGGGAGGAAGCGCAATCTTCCTCACCTATAGCTTAAGAAATTCATTTCATAACTTGTACATAACATCTTGTATATATGTTTCCTTGATTTTTTTTCCAAGTGATTTTGCTGTTCCTTTGCGAAAAGGAACAACACTAGCGTGTTTTTGTTGTTCCTTTGCGAAAAGGAACAACACTGGTGTGTTTTCGCTGTTCCTTTGCGAAAAGGAACAGCACTTGCGTGTTTTGGTGTTCCTTTGCGAAAAGGAACAACACTTGTGTGTTTTGTTGTTCCTTTGCAAAAAGGAACAGCACTTGTGTGTTTTGCTGTTCCTTTGCGAAAAGGAACAGCACTTGCGTGTCTTGTTGTTCCTTTGCAAAAAGGAACATCATTTGTGTGTTTTGTTGTTCCTTCCCGAAAAGGAACAACATTTGTGTGTTTTGTTGTTCCTTTCCGAAAAGGAACAACATTTGTGTGTTTTGTTGTTCCTTTGCGAAAAGGAACAACACTTGTGTGTCTTATTGTTCCTTTGTGAAAAGGAACAGCACTTGCGTGTTTTGCTGTTCCTTTGCGAAAAGGAACAACACTTGTGTGTCTTGCTGTTCCTTTGCAAAAAGGAACAGCACTTGTGTGTTTTGCTGTTCCTTTGCGAAAAGGAACAGCACTTGCGTGTCTTGTTGTTCCTTTGCAAAAAGGAACAACATTTGTGTGTTTTGTTGTTCCTTTCCGAAAAGGAACAGCATTTGTGTGTTTTGTTGTTCCTTTGCGAAAAGGAACAACACTTGTGCGTTTTGTTGTTCCTTTACGAAAAGGAACAACACTTGTGTGTCTTGTTGTTCCTTCGCAAAAAGGAACAACATTTGTGTGTTTTGTTGTTCCTTTCCGAAAAGGACCAGCATTTGTGTGTTTTGCTGTTCCTTTCCGAAAAGGAACAGCATTTGTGTGTTTTGTTGTTCCTTTGCGAAAAGGAACACCACTTGTGTGTCTTGCTGTTCCTTTGCGAAAAGGAACAGCACTTGCGTGTTTTGCTGTTCCTTTGCGAAAAGGAACAACACTTGTGTGTCTTGCTGTTCCTTTGCAAAAAGGAACAGCACTTGTGTGTTTTGCTGTTCCTTTGCGAAAAGGAACAGCACTTGCGTGTCTTGCTGTTCCTTTGCAAAAAGGAACAGCATTTGTGTGTTTTGTTGTTCCTTTCCGAAAAGGAACAACATTTGTGTGTTTTGCTGTTCCTTTGTGAAAAGGAACAGCACTTGTGTGTTTTGTTGTTCCTTTGCAAAAAGGAATAGCACTTGTGTGTCTTGTTGTTCCTTTGCGAAAAGAACAACACCTGTGTGTTTTGTTGTTCCTTTGCGAAAAGGAACAGCACTTGGATGTTTTGTTGTTCCTTTGCGAAAAGGAACAACACTTGAGCGTGTCTGCTGTTCCTTGTCAAAAGGAACAGCATTTGAGTGATTTTGCTGTTCCTTTCTCAAAAGGAACAGCATTTGCGATTTTCAGTGCCTCCTCTCAAAGAAATGGTATCCTATGAATGCCATTGTCATGTTTTCGTCCTTATGGAGGATGCTTTGTGACCATGGTTTCCTCAATCTTTTAGATACAACAATGAACTTATGCCGTGAATATAAATCATGAGATACCGAAATCATCACATCATAAATCGCTATCACTATGAAGCTCGTATGCATAAAAGAACAGGGGGAGGGACGTGAACTTTTAATCTTCACTGTCATTGTCATTTGCAGGTACCATTGTTTTGGTGATATTTATTTTCCTAAAATCTTTTTTGATCACTACTTGGGAGTAAGAACGAATGATTTATATCTATCTGTTGGGATCGTAAGACTTCTTCCACCATTCCCCGCTCTTAAGGAGTGCGGAACCACCCTGATGTGAAAAAAAAAACAAGAGAGATGCTCTGCAAAAGAAAACAAAAACAAAATATGAAAGTTGTCAAATGCAGGATAGGAGGTCTCATTCAGAGCCGGCCTACCATGATCATAAGGGTGGAAGCGAAGTGGCATTCCCATAATGGCCACCACACCAGGGATATGGTCCAAAAATAAATTAACAAGCAAATCTTGGAACAGGAGGTCTCATCGCGAGCCGGCCTGACCACGTTTCGCGCCTACCGTGTGAATGGCATTATGACTATCTGGTCACCAAGCCAGCATAATGGCCTGCATTTTGACAAAGCACTCTTCAAAATATACACAAAGGATCATGGTTCCGGTGGGTGAGATAAACAACTCTGCCAAGGTTATGAACACCTGTTGGCAGCAGAGCTCTGTTAATGGCATCGAAGTCATAATATTTACACCAACAGGTATGATATTAAAATCTTTCTGTCTCTTATATCCTTCGCATGTATCATATGTCACACCCCGATATATTTATCGCATGAACATTACCACCATTCATGGCAACGGAACTGACAATGACTACTGGAGACTTCGTACAGTTGACAGACGTCCAATCCTCCGGTTCCTCATTATATCACGTAGGCTTATATAAAATGCGATCCACCATTTTTCCTCGGTTTCGGGATTTCATTGTTCTTTTACAACATGGCATACTTTCATATGATGTACTCAATTATTGCACTCCCGACTGGCTGCTGCTCCTCTCTTTGACGGCTGTGGGCAGCCTATCAGATCGCGGGGGGGGAAGTAACCTCATTACTCCATGGATTATGTGGTTGCATACCATTCGGGCGAAATAATGTATAAGGAAATGGCATGATTTAACGGTATGATGCTTCCATCTCACGGAGGCTGCCGTCCATGATCTCTTCTTTTTGTTGCATGCCCTGTGAAGTCCTTTCCTAAATTGGCATCGATCATCCTTTTTGCGTCGTAAATACCGCAAACAGTTGTTGTTCCATTTCTGAGTCCATTTCTAAGTTGAATCATGGGCGGAAGGACGGTCCGGAGCGAACCTCACAAGCTGACAGTCTCTGATGCTGCTCGCAAAATCCTGGAAAACGTAGGATGGTTGAATTACTTCAACCGCCTACAAGAATCAAACGAAGCAATAGCGTTGGAATTCCTGCAGAATTTGCAGGAAAACTACTCCGTAGTAGGAGGAAAGCGGATAGAGGTTACAGAGGATATCATCGCCGAAGTCTCAGGATTACCAGCTATTGGACCCAAATGGGGGCCGAAGAAGGAGAGATTACAAAAAGCTATGGAAACTTTCCAGGACGAAGGTCAAAGCTTGACAGTCAAAGGGAAAGGAGTTCTGCCGGCAGCACTAGGGGAACCCTGGACCGAGCTAGCGAAGACAGTACAAATCTATTTCACCTGCGAAGGGAGAAAAGACGTGGTAAGACCTCGTCATCTGAAACTCTTAGCAGTTTTAAAAGGAAAATGTTCTGTAAATCTCCCTGCACTTTTAAATTCGTTACTACATAGCGCGGCCCAAAGCCTGAAAAAGGCCCAGCACATAGAAACAGTCGTTAGCCACCATGGGCTGATTCGGTTGATAGTGAGCCACGGTCTCACTCAACAGCAAAGCTCTTGGGAGGAATTGGTCGCAATAGTCGAAGGGGGAGCGGCTGTACCACCCCCAAAACCTGAACAATCCTCTGGCACGCCGGAACGATTAGAGAAACGCAAGAAGTCAGCAGCAGAGAGACATGCCGCTTCAAAACGGAAGCAACCTCCCGATACGCCAGAGCAACCAGAGACACCCGCAGAACCTACTGATACTCCCGACCAACTTGAGAGGCCAAGGAAGTCAACTCGGCTGGCCCGGATACGAGGAAGGTTGGAAAGAATTCAGGGAACAACGGCCCAACCAATTGAAATTATGGATGAACCTCCAGAATCAGAGGGAAGACCCTCCGAAGGAAATGCTGAGCAATCGGAGGCCGAGACTGACCAGCCGGAAGGAGAAATTGAAAAAGGACATGAACCCTCTTAGGGAGAAGAGGCCACCAAACAGGGCAATCAGGAAGAAGAAATTGCACATCCAGGGGGTAGCCCGTTGCAAGACCCTCCAAGTGAGGAGGAATTGGCAGCAGTTCTGGCCAATATGGGAGAATATGGCCAGGACTCCAGCACAGGAGGTGTCCCTGGTGGTCCCACAGAAAGAGAATTACCCGAGGAAATGCATGCAGAAGAGGCAGGGGGAGAAAACCTGCCTGGCTATTATAATGAAATGGAAGATAATAATCTGGGACAATCTGTCCCCAGGATGCTGGAAGATATCACAGAAGACGCAAGCTTGAGAACCAAACCCTCTGCCGAAACAAGGGAAATTGCGAAATTAAGGAAGAAGCAGCAGAGGTTGCTGGGCACTATAGCCAGACTCCGGCAGCAAATTCGAATGCTGAAAGCCAGTCTAAGGATACAAAATACTGCAGGGAAAAGGAAGAGGACCACGGTAGCAAGAACCCCAAGGACAAGAATTCGCTTTGATGGACGAAACCCCATCAGGAGACCTACTGCCGAGGGACAGTCTGCTGTTCCAAATAATAATGAGGAACAGGGTGTTGTTCCAAATGATATGGAGGAACAAATTGATGTTCCAAATAGCACGGAGGGACAGACTGCTGTTCCATCTGGCCTTGAAGAGCGAATGGATATCCCAATGGAACAGCAAGAGGCTCCGATGGCAGGAAGACCACAGCAACCCTTCGTTCGCATTAAGAAGGAAACAGAAAACAAAGAAGTCCAAACAGAAGCACCACCCTCGGGCGTAATTCGGGTCCGAAACTCAAAGCAATGTAATAAGAAGGTCCAGGTTAAACTCCCAGCCTCTACGGCTGTGTGGAAGAAGGACCCAAAAACCAGAACCTTGCATAAAATGATGAAGGAAGCCCAGCAGGAAGCCGAGCAATTGTGAGAACAGAGAGTCCCCAAGGAAAGATACGAAGAGCTCCAACAGCAACTTCGAGACATCAGTCAGTCCGAGAGCCAGGCCTTTGAAGGATGGCAGAAGGAGCAGAAAAAGGTTGCTAAGGTAACTCATCGATTAGATAGTGTTGTTAAGCAGATGGACACCGTGTGTTCCTTATATAATGAAGTTTTGACTTGTAGGGCCCCTGCTAAAAATTATGCTTTATTTTTGCTTGAACGATTTCTGAGATTAAAAATAAAAGCCGTTAGGGCAGGAGCACCTATCCACATCAACACTGTTAATGATTTCATAGACTGTTGCAAGCACTATGGAGTTAGAGTTCAGAGGTTATTATGCGAGTTTTACCTGCACAATCTTGTGCTAGACCAGGAAACTGATTTAAATCCTGGCCCTTTTGTTGGTGATGTGCAATTCCAAGCCTTCATCTCATTTGGGGTTAATCAGGTGAAATGGCTCAGAGCTTATAACACCTTTCAGAGACAAGAGAATAGCCTAGACTTGTGGATACGAGCTGAACCTAGAGACCCAGTGACGCTATGGAGAAAGCATAGGAGTCTCATAAGGACCCCAGGAGTCATTGAGATAATAGGGCCCATGCACGAAGACTTGATCCGAAATGGTCTGGAATATTTCCTGACTATTAAAGATCTTGCCCTCGATGCTGCAAAATTTCGATACCGGACTTCTAGTCCAAGCATCCAGCTCAGGGAACCATTCAAATATGAGAATTTTGAGCTGGCTGCCAGCCAGTTGAACCTTTATGGGGAACGGATTCTGCAAGTAGGGCCATCCTGGTTAGGGTATTGATTTCGCAGTCCAATTATTTGGCACCCTGCACCCGGATATCAGGCCTTATATGAGATGCCTGCAGATCAAATAGACCAGTTCTTTGACCATCTAGTTGCTCATCACGGTTGCCGGCCTCCTCACGAGATCCCTTCTCCGGCCTATTCTCTCACTGCCTTGCATCTCAACTACAATGTTTTCATGAGGCCATGAAACAGGGTAAGCAGAGGGGTGTGTGGAGCACCTGGAAGGTATGCTTTTGACTAGCAATCTAGTGGTTTTTCAATAATAGTTATAACCTTTTCTGCATTATGAGTTCAAAGAAGATAAAGGGTTTTGATAAAATGTGCAACAATCGATAAAGGAATCTTAAGTGTTAATGATTGACGTTTTCTATGCAGGAAGACGCGAAAACAAAGGATCGGCGATTGAAAGCAAGAAGCAAAGAGAAAATAACTACTGTCCTGCCAACAGGGAACCGGATGCGGACAAGATCAAGTAAAATTAGAGCCGAATAGCGCAAAGAAAGAAGGCGGGATACTGAGACGGAGAATGCAAGAAGGGAAAGAGAAGAATCGAACGATTAGCGAATCCCTCAGGATCCTTGATCTTGAGGGATCGCTGCTTTAAGTTATCTTTTGATTATCTAGATACCTCCGTCATTTTTGTTATATAAAGGCACCACGCCATTGAACGGAGGGAGGACTGTCTTTGTAATATTCAATTCCATAACCAACTGTAATTATTAAGTCTCTCTGAGACCTGACTTTTTTATACTTTTGTTGATGCAATTAATATAAAAGACTTGGTGTTCATTTCGTCTCTGCATCTGGAGTAACTTCAGGCAGTGTTCAATTGGCAGCCAAGGGCCCAGCTTCGAAGGACACTTTCTTTTGTATCATTATACTGTGTGGTTTGTTTATTTCCATTATTTAAGTAATCTGATACATCTTCTATATGATATGCTATGTTTCGTTGTAACTGACATCTGAATGAGTTCTTTTATCTCATGTCTCTGCATTGTATAAGTGGATCCATTCGAATTACGTCTTTCAGCTATTTCTGTAGCGGAATGTTTGTATGAATATTATTGTTATCAGATCCATGTGAAATAGTATTTGCAAGACTCGAAAGCAATATTACCTCGTTCAGGAACATAGTCGTATCATCCATTATTCTTAGATCACTGTAGTAGCGTGTACATACGGTTGAGGAGTGTTGTTCCATTATTGCTATTCCATTATTGTTGTTCCATGATTGTTGTTCCATGATTGCTGTTCCATTTATTATTGCTGTTCCATTTACTCTTGCTGTTCCATTTCCTTACTGCTGTTCCATTTCTTTACTGTTGTTCCATTTCCAGATTGCTGTTCCATTTTACTTTTCTCTGCTTGATTTACCTGCTTTTGTTGTTTTAGTGTGAGAGCAGGCCTAAGGCTGTCGTGAGCCTCAGCAAGACGCTGCTTAGCCCCAGACCTATAATTCCATGCTCTGATTTCCTTTCTTGATCAGTTTCTAAAGGGATAGGTTATTGTTTCCATACCCTTGACTGATCAATTGCCTTGCGTGATTTTATCTTTTGGGTTAGTTTCGTTACAGCTTAGCATCTGTTTCCTTTCAAACCATTAGGACACTATACTACCGAGCATTACTCGGACAAACAGCCTCGGATTGAGTTACTCCTTGCAATAACAGAACGTTCCCGGATTGACTTATTAATGTAGGATAATTAGCGGTGTCAGAGACCCTAGTTACAGCTCTACAACTCCCTTGTCACCCCATCTCTCTCTCCACCTTTCTCCCTCTATGTTTTTCTCTTTCCCTCCCTCTCCTACCCCCTCCAATTCCATCTCTCTCTCCTCATCTCTATCTTCCTTCCTCTCTATCCCTTATCTCCCACATCCCTCTATCTCTCCCCCCCAAATAAATCTCCCTCTCTCTCTCTCTCTTCCCTCCAACTCTATCACTATATCCCCCTTTCCCTGTCCTTTTCCATCTCTATGTCTCCATCTCTCTCCCTTCCCCTTCTCTCCCTATCTCTATCTTCTCCTCTTCTTTCTCTTCCCTCCTCTCCTCTCTCGCTCACTCTCTCCCCATATCTCCCTTCTCACTCCTCTCTCTCTCTCCACCTCTATCTCTCTATGTCTTTGTTCTTTGCTCCCTCTCTCTCCCACTTCAACTCCATCTCTCTCACTATCTCTCCTCTCTCTTCCTTCCTCTCTCTCTCTCGCCCCCCCACCTCACTCTCTCTCCCCCCCCCCCCCATCACTCTCTCTCTCCCCCCCCCATCACTCTCTCTTTCTCTCTCTCTATCCTCCAACTTTTTCACCATCTCGCTCCCTCTCTCCACCCCTTCCCCAACTCTCTCTTAAATTTGATCACATTGCATTGTCTTTAAGAAATTATCTAAATTAGAAAAACTTAATTGGCTGTAAAATATTAAACCTATATTTTGGATCAATCATGTTAAAGAAAATAAAATAATGAAAAACTTTAAAAAATCATGCACTATATTTAATCTATTATAATTAGTCAATTTTCATGCTCTTATCGCTTGCATCCTTAACAATGATGGATCGACATCGGTTATATATATATATATATATATATATATATATATAAAAGAAGCAGAGTAGATCCATCTTAGCTTAATTTTATTAAAACCTTATTTTAATTTATAATATTTCTAGTAGTTGTGAGGATGGAGGGTTTATATATATCTCCATTTTAGATTCAATTAAAAAAATGTTGTAAAATTAAATTAAATTAAAATATTTTTACTATGAAATAAGTTATGTTTTCTTGGCATGTGGTATTGATATGTCATGGCATTGGCCCATGGTATTGTAACAAAGCCTATTTTTTACATGTTAATAATATCTACCATAATGTGGGGGTGAATATCCATAGTTAAGAATCTTGTCATATTGTTGTAAAATATTTTAGTTGTGAAATACGTTATGGTTTTTGGACTTGTAGTATTGATAAGCCATGGTATTGGTCCATGGTATTGGTTGTAAAATATTAAACCTATATTTTGGATCAATCATGTCAAAGAAAATAAAATAATGAAAAACTTTAAAAGAATCATGCCCTATATTTAATCTATTATATTTAGTGAATTTGCTTGCTCTCATCCTTTGGATCCTTAGCTAAGATGGATCTATGTCAATTCTTTATATATATATATATATATATATATCTTTATATATATATATATATATATATATATATATATATATATATATATATATATATATATATATATATATATATATATATATATATATATATATATATATATATATATATATCTAAAGAACCGACATAGATCCGTAGTCGCAGGGGGCTTAGACATATCTCAAATTGTAACATTTTCCCTATTAGATTCAATTAAAAAAAATGTTGTAAAATTAAATTAAAATAAAATATTTTTACTATGAAATAAGTTATGGTTTTTTGACACGTGGCATTGATAAGCCATGGTATTGTAACAAAGCGGATTTACAAGTTAATATCCATGGTAAAGGGAGGATGAATATCCATGGTTAACAATCTTGTCATATTGTTATAAAATATTTGATTGTGAAATAATTTATTTTTTTGGGCATGTGGTATTGATAATCGATGGTATTGACCCATGTTATTGTAACAAAGGCTATTTTTTAGAAGTTAATAATATCTACGGTAATGTGGCGGTGAATATCAACTGCTAATAATCTTTTCATATTGTTGTAAAATATTTTGGTTGTGAAATAAGTTATGTTTTCGGACTTGTAGTATTGATAAGCCATGGTATTGTAACAAAGCCTACTCACAAGTTAATAACAAAATCAAAATATAACAAATTAAATTTTATTATTTTTATTAATTTAACTTTTTATTATTAATTGAGTTCATATTTAAATGTTTACACTCATCCCAATATCATTTTTAACTTCTTCTTCTTCTTTTTAATTTAGCTTCTTACGAAAAAATAACAAATCCTTATTAAAAAAATCATTTAACCCAATTTCAATTTATATATTTTATTTTATATTATAAATATTTCTTTTACTTTTTCTATTATAAATATTTCTTTTCTTTTTCATTTCCAATTTAGCACTGGGTTCAAATAAAATAATCATATATTACAACATCAGATTGTAGCATTGTTTTTTTCTCTGCCTTGTCTATATCTGCGTGGAAATTTGAGAAGAACAAAGACCATCAACATGATCTATGTATTTCATGGGATTAAAAGCCCGAAGGGAGTTTGCATTGGAAACACCTTAGGAGAGCATCAACAATTAGATGGAGCAAGGGCAAGGTCACTAGGCATGGATATTTTGGTAATTTGTACATGGGTATGAATTTGGACTCTGTTCTTCCTTTTTACTAAAGAGGATTTTTGTTTGTATGGGTAAATAATTTGGAGGGTTTATATATCAAAGCATAATTTTATCTAGAGTTGAGGGTTTAATGATTATGATAAGAACAAGGTCATTGGGCGTGGATATTTGGTAATTTGTACATGGGTTTGAATTTGGACTCTGTTCTTCCTTTTTACTAAAGAGGATTTTTGTTCTTATGGGTAAATAATTTCTAGGGTTTATATCATCAAAGCATAAATTTTATTTAGAGTTGAGGGTTTAATGATTATGATATTTTGGTAATTTGTACATGGGTATGAATTTGGACTATGTTCTTCCTTTTTACTAAAGAGGATTTTTGTTCTTATGGGTAAATAATTTTGAGGGTTTATATGATCAAATCATAAATTTTATCTAGAGTTGAGAGTTTAATGATTATGATAATGGAGATCTTGATTTCCGGCAACAATTCATCAAAAGACAATGCACAAGTAAGCATTTTGCATGTCCTTATTGTACAAAGGGTTTAATGATTATGATAGACAATGCACAAGTAAGCATTTTGCATGTCCTTATTGTACAAAGGGTTTAATGATTATGATAATGTAGATCTTGACTGTGGCCAACCATTCATCAAAAGGCAATGGACAAGTAAGAATTTTGCATGTCCTTATTGTACAGATCAGTTCACTCCTCCCTAGCTTTTCTAGGGTCAAAATGCATGAAATTTTATTTTTTCTCTTCACCATTTTTTTAGTGGTTGATTGTTTATGTAATGGACTCTACCATGCCCAAATTAAAAGGGCTCAAATGATGCAAGAAAATTTTCTATTAGGATACAAATGCTTGACCTTCCTCAAAGTTTGTTACATGAAATTAAGATTTCTTGTAATCATGAACATAAAATCTTTTTTGTTTCATCCTTAGATTCTGATCTCAATTCCTATAGTTTTAAACCATGTTACTATATTTTAAGTAGAATATGCTTAGATCCATTAAACCTTCCAACTCTCCAAAGCTTAGGTTACAACTTTTGCAATTTAGATTCAATTCTTACAAACAATGATTAAAAATGGAAGAACTCAATTGTTTGATAACTTTTAACTACCCATCAATTTCGAAGACCTTTGGTACTATTCTGAACCTAAACAGAGAGAGTAGAAGAAGAAGAGGAGCCTGGATGAGGTGGACCCTAACCTGCTTAATGCTTTTCAAATATTAGGCATGCCCTTGACTAGAAGAAGAGATTTACCAACGTTATTGTAGATGTTGTTTTCGACAGTGTTTTCATTGCTACCATGCATAGGTAGACTCTATAAGTCATTGAGGTTATCTTTTATTTGTTATAAGAGGTAATTCAAGAGTATCTTTATGTAGTTAGGAAGTAGCTTGGTAGGGTTGTTGCTCCTGCTGATAACTACTATGCGGCATTGTATTTTTATATTTTTAGTGATAACTCCTTCTACTAAATCTCCAAGCACACTTTGTCACCCATGGAAATATCCACTTATTTCAAGATGAATGAGATGGAGGCCAAGAATTTTGAGAAGACTCTTATTTTTTTAGATGTGACGAGTTCTGTGACATATATTGAAGGATTAACTATACCATTTTATGACACCAATCATCTCCATGCCACAATAGTGGATCTCTATTGCACCGAGGGAGCAATGATAAAGTATTCCACTTTAAAGAATTGGTATGTCAGGGATGAGGAATGCAGATGTGGGATTTATAATTTTATTACGGAAAGAGATTTTTGCGACGGAGACAAATCAAGGATTTCATGGACCTGACTAGAGACTGGTTCAACAATCACCTGCAAATACTTAAGAATTGTATTGAAAGGCAATTATGCAATTGGAGAGTCCTATTCTGTTGCCTTGAAAAATAACTATCAATAGGGGGGACAAAGATGATCCATATAGGGAATAATTGCACAACTAATATTGTTTCTAAAATTTTATCTAAGGTAAGTCAAGGGACTACTATAGAGGATTAGTGAAGATGCAACCAAATTATCATAATGCAAGGAATTTTTTACAGTGTGATTTGATGCTTATCGGTGGCTAGGAAACTCCAAATACTTATCGTTACATTCAGGTACAATTTAGTTTCATTATAAAGTCTCTAATTTCATTTATTAATAGCCATTCTTGTATCCTTGTCTCTCTTAATTTCATTGTGGTAGGATTGGAATGGGTTAAAAAATCAAGCATATCATTGAGTCAAATAGACACCCACATGTCACTACATGTCATTGTGCATATGCTTTGTTTTTGATACAATTAGAAGTGAGAAATATGATGTGTACGCACACAAAAAATCCTAGCATGCATGATGAATCCCCCTCCAATTCCATTTTCTGTGGTGACATTTTATTTGCTTTGTTTATACAGGTCATTTAGCCACATTGTGGCCACTATCGAATGTTAAGGTATATGTCATATAAATCTTTTATAGTCTACTTTGTTTTATATTCAAGTATTCATCGTCTTTCATGTCTTATACTCTGCATTGTATCTTCTTTCATTTTCAGAAGAGGAACTCAATATTGATGGTAAGAAGCAACAATTGAAGAAAGAGAAGAACAATAACACTTGAGCGACAAATGAAAAATGAGAGAGAGAAGAGAATCTGTCTAGTGATACCCTTAGAGCCAATATCTTCTATAAGACAAACACATAGAGACTGATGGTCAAGCCTTCAGAGTTGGTGAATTCACTTGCAATGCTTTGGCAACACAGTGATAATGTTTTGAAACAATGAAACAATATTTCATGTGTAAATTGTAGTCCAACCCATATTAAGTTGGAAACTCATATTGTAATACTTCATATTTTATATAATAAAATTTATATGGTTGAAATTATTTTTATTTGCACTTGATATTATTTAGTCTTGTAATTAACATGTGTAACTTTGTGTTATCCTATTAGATAAACATGCACATTGTATGACATTTTCTTAAAATTTAGTTGCAAAATCATACTAGTTATGGTGATTAATAATAAACACATAAAATCATTATAAAACTATTAAATTAGTAGTTTATATTAATTAGTGATGAACATGAATAAATGAAATGAATAGAAACTACTAAATGAGTTGTTTATATAATGAATATGAAAATACCAAAAAAAGATAAATGACTACTGCAAATGATAATTTTTTATTGTTAAATGATGAGTAAATTTTGCATATATACGACTATTAGTAGGTAATTTATGACATCTTATAACAAGACTAAAATTTATTCATATTTCTTTGGTCATTAATTGGTTTTAAATGATGACTAAAATTTTCATATATATGACTATTAGTAGCTAATTTACAGTACCTTTTAATACAACCAACGTTTTGGTGATATTTCTTTGGTTATTAATTGGTTTTCTCGAGGATTCATATAGTAATATATTTTGTTATATATTTGATCATTAATTGCGATAATTAATAACTAAACCAACGAAAAATTAATAACCAAATTTATGACTAAATATACTACTAGATGGTAAAATTGAGGAAACCAATTAATGACTAAGCTAAAGATGACTAAAAGTTGGTCGCATTATAAGATACTGTAAATTAGCTACTATTGGTCACCGACTGAAAAATGGTCATTTATATTCAAATTTTAGTTGTTTTTCTAGTAACTAATTAGTCATTTTGTACTAGTGATGGGAAATCATCATTCTGATAATGTTTATTCCATTAGTGTATGTGGCAATGAATGCACAAGTGCACCAACTAATCTTTTAGTTTCTCATGAATTTTTTGACTTGAAAGAGTTATATCTTAAATATAATTTAGTCATATAAGATTGTTTGATAAAGATACTCCATGCTATGCAATTTCATCATCTCATGAGTAGGATTTTCAATCGATACAAGGTAGTGAGGCCATTCATGGTGAAGATGGAGGTAGTCAAATCATCCATCATCCATTCCAATCCTTATTATTTCCAATTTTGCATGAGGAAAATTCTGAAGTCCAGGTTACTCATGAGATTTCACCTGTCTATCCATCCTTACATGCGCATTTAGAAGAACTTTGTGAATTGAATAATATTTTTATTCAAGTTGGAAAATATTATCAATCCATTGATGTAGATGGTTGCATTCAAATAGTTATTATTTGGTTAATTAACTAATAGTAGTTTCTCACATGCAATTTTTGATTTGACTCCATTCTCAAAATGTAGCTGTCCAACTTTTGAAGGTTCCGAGCTTGTCAAGAAGTCAAGGCACTTCAACTTTCGCTGATAGTTATGTCAGGCTCTCGTAAACCTAATAAGATCCTCGAACCAACTCAAATCTAGATTTTCTCACAAAATATTTTCTTTGCATAGTTTCATTAGATGCAAACTCTTCCTTGAAAGATTTTCAGTACTTCAAATATAGATTTTCTAACTTTGAAAATTTGGTTATTGATCGAATTAAGGTTTCTATTTTAGTTGTTTCATATCCATGGAAATCTCTTGTATCGAACTTGGGTTCGGTATGCATATATCTCATATATAAAAAAATATGTGAAGCTAATCATTTTGAAGATTAGCATTAGTTGAAAGACTCATACCTATCAGATAATTTTGAAAATAATTATCTTCTAGTTTTTCTCATGAATGTCATAATCTTAATCATATTCATAATGGAACTAGATATCCTCTTGAGTGTTAGTGAATGCTTGTGTTATTTGTTGAATCAAATTCAATTTTTTGACCCATTGTCTCCTGAATGGTTTCATGTGCTTCCTATACTAACATTAATTTTTAATTGTTTAGATAATTCTGATGCTAGCTTAGTTTGCAACTAGGTACAAGGAAATGGTTTGTCACAGTTAAAATGCAAGGAATATGGTTATATTGTTAAAATCGTTTGTAAATATGTTCAAATTGATCTATGGATATTAATTACTAACCAAGAATATTATGCTTTAATTATCCTATCTGGTTATAGTTCTAATCATAACAACTGTAATTTAGCTAATCACTTTCCCACTAGTCTTTTTTGATAGTTTTTTCACATTGATTGATCTTTATGGTTTAGCATCTCACTATTTAGATACTTTTCAAGAATTTGATCCACTTCATACTTCGTTGATGGTTATGTCAGGTCCTCACTATCTTGAAAAGCCTTCCAAATATGATCAAATTCATTTTCCCTTACAATATTCTCATCCTGATTCTTTGCTTTTAATTCAAAATTCCTTTTCTCAAGGATTTCAGATTTTCAAGAGGATGGTCTAAAATTTTATGATCCAATATATGATTTGTTGAAAGCATCATACTTAGGAAGCCCTTTTGCAAATAATAATCTTTGATTTTTCTTGATATTTATTAAGGAGGAAAACAAAAATGCACGTAAATTTGATTTTTTTTTCATTGTTCTTTTCATAAAAGGTTAAGGTTGCAAGTTGGATAAGGCTACCTTTTATGACACATCTTTCTCCATTTAGGAAACAACTTCAACATTTTGTGCAAGTTATTCAAGCTCTCATATTATATTTTTCACATTCTATTATATTAGTTTTAGGTGATCATATCTTTGTGTTTGGAGGTTAAGAGTAGTTACATTGGTTACATTGGAAATTCCATTACACTTGATCCTAACCTTCTAGCTAGTTAGGTTAGGAGTAGTTCTACCTTCATTCTAGTTTCGCTTGTACATTCATTTTTCATTTACTCTCCTTTAGTCTCTCCATTGTTCTCTTACTACTGCATGTTTCTTTTAGTCTTCCATTTGCTTTATTCGTTTAGTCTTGATCTCTTATTTTTTTCTATCTTCAGTTTTCTGTTAGTTTACGACAACCTTGCATGGAAGATGCTCCTTTTAGGTCAAAAGAGAATGTGAAAAAGATTTTAAAAGTGAAATTGTGATGCCAAATAATTCTTGGTTAATTTGTTACCATCTTCTCTATTTGTGTTTACATATCTTTAAAGTCAATGATGTCTAAATGGAAAATACGATCCATTCGAAAGGAAATCCTTTAGTAAAACCATGACACCTACACCTATTATAGTTTCTTCATACGTTAACTTGGTATTGTAATTAAATGGTGCTCTTCTTTTTTATCCTACAGAGTAGAGAAATGAAAGGGGAAAATCAATTGCGATCAAATCAATATCAGAGGTATATATAACTATCTCTGAAGGAACAACTCCTCCTTATCTCAATAAGTTTGGATCCCTCTTCCACCCTGGTAAATAAATAAGTTCATAAGCACATTAAATTAAATAAATATATAAAGGGTGAAAGAAGAGAAAGGTTTCCTATATAGAGAGGTGAAGCAAGTAACTTCACCGAGGTACATACTAGGCTTGCTGGCAGCGAAGAAATGCTTGTGTTGTTGTAGTGACTTCACCAGGGTACTGAACAAGCTTGATCACAACGGAGGAACACTAGAGATGAAAAATAAAACATTGACTATCTTAAACTCACAACTATGTATTACCATTCTCCCATATTGAGACAATTATTATCTAGCAAGCTTTGTGAATGGGCTAACCTATGAAAGGAATAGAGGATACTATATCTATAACCGGGTCAAATGGGGAAGCCAAGGTAATCCACATGATGAATCAATACTTATTGATAGGCTGAGACCATGAAATTAAACACAAAACCTAGATCGAGAAGTTTGAGTTCTACTAGTGTGTCACCAAATGTTGACGTTGTGATCAACAATCTCAAAGATTTGACCTACAATTGATTTTTGGAGCCTACTGAGGATCTAACTATGTGTTGTCCCATAGTAACTTCATTTTCAATTGATGTTTTTCTAAGAACTCAAATATTCTTCTTGGATTCTAAGTTTCAAAGTCACTTTCTCACTCATTCTCATTCCATGATGAATCCACAAGTGCGCCTCTCTTTTGCAAGCCTAGATAGGAATTGCATAATTCTTAAAGGTAAGGGTTGCATAGTCTCTAGAAATAAAGCTTGTACGATAAACAATTATAGTGCTTGTGAAATTATGGTTTATAGTGGCTTCATTGTACACAATATAGATGCATACACAATGTTCAACCCATGCCAAAAGTCAATGCACAATCTCCATTGATAGTCCCTCTCACTGTTGAAAAATGAAACAAGAAATTCTAAATTTTATCTTGCTTTGATTAAATTGAGAAAATTCAAATTTCCACATTAGAAGACAACTTGGATGGTGTAAAATTATGTGAGGTGGTTTGTGTCACTCATTTTTCTCATTAAATTCAAGTTGGAGGAGTTAGAGTTCATTTCTGCATGTGTGATTTCTAATTTTTAGCAACCAAGGTTAGTTATCCCAAGTTGTTTTTGGTTAAACTAGTTCCAAATTTTGGAGGAAATACTGGAAGGTTAGTTAAGCAATGGGAATTAATTCAAACTCAATGATCATCCAGTTAGCTGCTCAATCAAACCAAAATATCTAGTGCATGCAGAGAATTCGAGTTAACCAGTTGAGGTGGAGATTCTAAGGAAATGTAACATCAGTTCTAGAATAGTCTTGAGTGTACATGTGTTGCATGCAATTAGATGATCATCCTAAAGGAAATGTGCAATTTAATTGAGGGAATTTCTTAGATAATAGGGCATTATTCCTCAAGGAACAAGTCAATGAAATAGGAGCTCAAGCCGAGGAAGAATTTGACTAAGTCTGGGTTAAAGGACTTTAGTGAGGAGAGAGATGGGTATTGTGAGTGCCTCTACTTGGCTTCTTCAGCTTGGCATAGGAGAGAATATCATTCCTTGGAGAAGAAAGAAGTGACTTAATGTTTAGCTATTGGAACTAGTTCCTCACCACTGTAACTATGTACTTTGATCTTTCACTTAATAGTCAGAAGCTCATTCAGCCAACACACTTTCATGCATGTATCACAAATGTTGTAATACTATTATTTTGATGTTTGTAGTATATGTTATGTTAATATGTACTAAAGAAATTGAGATACTCCATTCGATTTGGCGCTTATCTTGTTGGATGTGTGTTGTAATTGTTTTAATGATCGGTATGTTTGTGTGAATTATTTTACTAGATAACTAATGATTTTTTCCTTGCTCTCGTGTTCCCCCCTTAGGATAGTACTATCACATTCCTTCTAAAGACTCACTCTTATCTACCCTCTCGTGAAAGAATCCTTTTATACATTTCAATTGGTGTTTCACAGTGTCTACTCACTTGCTGATTTCAAAGGATATGCATGTAATCTCTTATGTTATTCATTGTAGCTAAGGAAAACCTTAAGTTATGGTAGTTGATTTGATACTCTAGATGGGGCTCCTACTCTAAATGGTGTGAGGTCTAATTGGGAATTCAGATCAGGGAGACCCCCTCTATGTTGGTTTATTTCCAACACCGTCAACATCAAGGTGCTATAAGGAGGTCTAGATAAAAATTTATGCTCGTTGAGTCTGTTTTCAATCTCTTATCCTAGATAGTTCATTCCCAAATCATACCGTTGACTTGTTGTTCCAATACTGTAAATGGTAAACATTTAATCTTCAATGAACCTGATTATAAATTCTCTCAATTAAAGCTTGATGCTGAGGGTGAAATATCCATAGCAGAGATTATATCTAATTCTCTCTATTTTTGTGAACTTTATGAAATTGATTGTGAAGATCTTACTTGTATAATTTTATTCATCACTCTTGAAGGTCGAGTTAATTTATGGCTTCATACCTTACCACCTTCTTCGATTCATTCATTCTACCAATTCCTCATGGATATTCATCACGGATTTCATAGGTATTATTACCGAGATGTCCTTAAAATGATTAATCAACTAAGAATGAATCTTGATGAGTGAATTGAGGGTTCTTCTAATAAATTGCTTCACCTATGCTATGAGTTTCCTAAATAAGAAATGGATTGCGATTACTTCAAGGAAAAGTTTCAGAATTTGGTTCAAATATTTTTGAAACAGTGAATCTAAACCCCCATATGTTCATGTTATTACAACTTTTGTAAATCATGAGACGCCTCTAATTTCAGAGGAGGAACTTGCTATTCATTTTTTTCCTTTTCCTACTCCTTTCTCAGTGCCAATTTGAGTGCCTCCTAGTGATTATGTTGAGGTCGGGAAATCCATAGATATAAATTTTTATCTACATCTTCAACCTTAATCCACTTTCCATGATCAAGGTCCAATGGAGGAGACCTTGGAATGGTTCATGAGGCCTAAGGTGAAAACTAATCCCTTGACTTTTCAAGATTATATTAACACACATAACTTCATTATTGAATATGATTTAATTCAAAGCATGGCATCTTCAAGATATGTTTATTCTCCTCTATTATCTCTTTCTCATTATCACTTTCCCCTTGATTTGCTTGATCATTCTTTTCCAAATCCAAGTAATGATTAGGTGAAAGCTAGTTACATTTCATAAGTGGTGGAGAAGAAAGGTGATGATTCTTTTGATATTTCTTCTCTTTTTCAAAGTCCTCTTTTTCAAAATGGAATTCCTCAATCCTTGGATTATTTGGTGCCGATGCATATCTATAGTCAATTAAATGAAATGAATTTTCCTAATGAATTTTAAGTCTTAGGAAACCATCATTATGATAATTTTAACTCCATTGATGTATGTGGTGATGAGTGTTAGGTCCTATACTACTAGTGTAGCCCCTTATTGTTATTAGTGAAACCCTCTTATTGTATTTTTATATCCATGTAGTCCCATATTGTTATTATTGTGCCCCATAGAAGCCCAATACTATTATTGGTATGCCCTTGCATTATTATTCTTATGCTGACTCTGATTATATTATGATCCCTTAGACTCATATATATAGAAACGAGGTTTTATCATTTGTATCATCCAATAATTATTTAATTTTGTAATGTAAAATAGGTTTCCCCCTCAAAGAGGCTTATTTTGAAGTTGTTGATCTATCTATTCTTCTATTTTGTGAGCTAGTTGCATAACATTTGGTATCAGAGCTTTGGATTCTAAGGTTTTGCTGCTTCAAACAGGTCATCATGGAATGTTAACTATAACATTTTTTCTATGAATTTTCAGAGGAGGAAAAAAGAACCCATTTGAGAAAAAATCATGATGCACATCGTGGCTCTATTTTTTCTCTCTATATTTTTAGATTTATGAACTGAGGAAGTTAGGGTTATTTCAGGATCCTGTATTCCATCTGAAACAATTGGCCTTGGGAAACTCATCATAATGTTTTCCCTGAGCATTAGATTCAAATTTTTGAAAAAATGATAGAAATAGGATGGACTTTAGTGTTTTGGGTATCATTTTCAGGGCCTAAGGTGGAAACAGTGACATGTTCCATGTCGTACAAGTTCGCTCCACTGAAGCAGTCTATAATTAGGTCATCATGGGAGATTGATCATAACTCTTTCTTGGAGAATCCAATATCAATCAAATATATGTGGTTGCAAATTGGACTCAGAGGGATACGACATGCTCAAATTTCAGAACTTGGAAATATGAAATTACATAGTTATAATTGTTTAAATATTGATCTCCTAAAACCAAGAAAAAGAATGACTTGAATCAAGAAAATAGAAACACCTAGTAAGAAAAATTGGATGGATGATTTGAAGAATGTGATAAAAGCTAAGATAAATAGTTTTATCTATGCCATGGAAGCTAATATCAATGGTATAGAAGCAAAATTGGAGAAATACATGGAATATTTGAAGAAAGACATGGAAGGTTTGAAGGAAGGTGGGACAAAGCTACTACAAGAAAGACCTCCTAATGGTGAAAAGGTAGTAGAAGAAACTCACGATGAGAACAAAATAAATGTTAATAATTATTTCATAGAAGAAGACCCACCATATTCTAATGATCGATATGATGAAGTTTGATGGCAAGGATCTCGTAACATGGATACTACAGATGGAAAAGAATTTTGATCTCCATAATGCGAAAAACAGACACTTTTTATTTAGAACCCAATCAATTTTCATGGTATCGATCTCTTTTCTCTTGTAAACAAATTCTCACTTCGTCCATTTTCATGGAGTAAATGATAGCACATTATGATGGTACAAAGAGCAACAACTTCTTTAGCTAATTGATAAATCTCAAACAAAAGGGTTAAATGGCAGAGCACATTGAGGACTTCCAAAAATTGAATATTAGGTTAACCAATACTTCACAAGAGCATAGGATTGATGTCTTCATAGGGACTTTAAAATATAACATCCAATGTAAGGTTCACCTTTGGGAACCTGATTCATTAGAGAAGGCATTCAGGGTGGCAAGAAAAGTTCAAAGCACAATTATGCAACAAGGAAGTCTACCACTAATCACTAGAAATATGGAAGTGTTGTTGCTCCTAGTCTTCCACAAACTACAAGGTTGACATCACAAAATTTGAAATAAAAAATAGAAAAAGGCTTTGTAATAGTTGTGATAGAAAATACACTAAAGGTCATAAGTGTTCTGAGAAGAAATCAATTCACATAAATTGTGAAGAGGAGGAAGAAACAGATCAAGAAAGGTCAAAAGAAGAGGATATATACTAATAACCAACCCCAGAGAAAGAAGAAATGAATCTGACCATATCTTGTATTTCATTGGCAATTTATGGATATCATCCACCATCCATCACATCATCTTTAAGAGAAAATTCTAAGGTTCAAGCAGTGGAATATCACATCGAGCATCAGTAACAAGTTCTCCAACTCTTAAAGAATAACCTCACTTTGGCGCATAATCGAATGAAACAACCTGCAAATCAACATCATAGTGAAATAAGGTTTGATGTAGGTGATTGGGTATTTTCAGGACTACAACCATACAAACAAATGTCGCTCAAGCAAGCTAAGCAGGATAATAAATTATCACCAAAGTAATATGGTCCTTACAAGGTGCTGTAGAAGATTGGTGCCATGGCATACAAATTGGAGGTTCCTACATCTTACTGAGTGCCCCCAATTTTCCATGTTTCATGCTTAAAGAAGGTTATAGGTGACAAGGTCCCAGTTCAAACAATATTGTCAGAAATTGAAGAGGAAAGAAAAATCATATTGGAATGTGAAGAAGTCACTGAAACAAGAACTTGACAGCTATGAAATCGATCAATTTCAAAGTATCTCATCAAGTGGAAGAACTTACCGACGAAATAGTCCACATGTAAGGATGATAATTTTATACAGAAGCATCCATAACTACTCAAGCATTGAGGACAACACATTTTGAAGGAGACGAGCATGTTAGGTCCCTATACTACTAGTGTAGCCACTTATTGTTATTAGTGAAACCCCCTTGCTGTACTGTTGTGCCCTTGTAGTCCCCATATTGTTATGATTGTGCCCCATAGAAGCCCACTATTTCTATTATTGTAGTTGGGCCATGGAAAAGGTATGTTTTATCCTCATCTTAACTTAATAAATCATTCATTTTATCTTCATTTTAGAAAAGAATTGAGAAGAAACAATTGTAGAAGCTAGATAAAATCAATCATTAATGAATTGAGTAATTTTGGGCGTTAAAGTTAACTTTTGCTCTTTTTATATGCAGGAATGTGAATTGGATGATTGTTATTCAAACAATGGAACAACAACGACTAAGAAAGGAAAAGTGACAATGTCTCGATTATGAAGGATAATGGAAGACCAGGAGAATCAAGCTTATTTTTAAATGAAATCAGATTGTCGGCTGCAAAATCCTTAGGATCTGTCGATCTTGAGGATTCCCTTCTATCCATTTGTTTCTCATAAATTATATACATCTGATAAGCGAAGTAGAACAACTAGCTAGAAAATTGAAGATTGTAATTGTTCACTTTGGACATCGAGTATTCTCACTACTGTGATGTTGTAACTTTATTATCGAGTTTAATGAAGAAGGATGTGTTTTAACTATAACCGTATTTTGAGTATCTTTCAACGGTGACTTCTAGAGACTCTGGGCCTAGTCGATAGGAGATTTACTGCTTTAATTATGTCATACTTATTTATGTTTACTCTCGCAACTATTATTCCTGTTATTTCATTAAACTAGAATTATTCTGATTGATGTGAATATTTATCATTACAAGTTAACTTTACCATTTAAACTAGACTCTAGATATTGCTATGTTCACAACTACATGTTAATATTTGGTGAAATCAATAGATTAGGTAAGTATCTAATTGTTGTTCATTATGAAGTAGTGTTATCAGAAATCTTAAGTTTACCTTCGTTTCTTTCAATTAAAAGCTTGAGTAGTGCTTGCTACTCATTTGCTGTAGCTTTCCTTTCTTCTTGAATGACTTATTGTTGATGATATTTAGATCTACTAATAGTGATTTCTTTTACTTCGATTCAGATTCAGTTTTCTACACGATAGGTTAAAATAGATTTGAAATTGTTTTAAGGTTTTTCTTTTAGTTTTTCTTGGATTGAACTTCGAGAATTAGATGTTAATTATTGAAATGATTCTAAATGATTTCATTTTGAATTAACCTCTAAATTCACTTGCATAGAAAATGTTGGACACTCTTGAAATAAACAGACTTACCCTAGGTTGATAATTAATGTAGGTATTAAGATTTCTTTTAATAGTCATGTAAGTGAACCAACATTTTGGTATCGTTTCCAGGGAGTGTGTTTGAAAGTGATCTCTTTTTATTTCTCTTGTTGTAAAAGAATTGGGTTTTAAAAACGGGAGGTAAGAACGTGCGTATCCATCAAGTAAAGTGCTTGCTCATCATCCCACTTTTCAGTAGGTGTTTCGAGATTAAATACAAGCAGGGGTTTTTTATGAATAACTAGGAATAGAAAGATATTAAAAGATCAGAACCCCATACCCAAATCCAAAAAACCCAAGTATTGGTGAACCTTGGAAGATCCACTTTTATAGACGAAATAACAAGAAAAGCAGAATCTCAAGCATCAGTAGGACCTCGGACTGTATCTGGAAAAATCACTACCATAATCCCTCAGGTAGTAGGCTCACCATCTGTAGCCTATGTTGAGATTCATAGCCAAACTAGAGGATATGAACAGAGCTTTCATGTTATGGAAAATTTACCTTTTAATCCTTCACGAGAGGGAAGATCGTGCAATTTAAGAGAAGGAGAGGGAGAAACAAGTGGAACTTCTAGGGCAGAGCCGTAGCTGTATGAACAAGGATCTCCTGTGATCCCAGATCTGAGAAGTGTTGTAAAACCACATTGGATTGAAAATACTCCACCTACTCAGATAGCATCCCCTGAAATCCCTGACGGATATTGGCACATTTTCAACCAAATGGAAAATCAAGCACCTCAAGGCCATATCTCGATGTTGGCATATCCCATAGTTGACCCAGTTGCCAATGCCCTGATGAAAGCAATCCCCTTGCAAAACATCTGAACCTTTCATCGCATGACCATAAAGGATATAGACTCCTTATTCGAATTTGACGTCCTATGTAAAGGATATGATTACACCACCAATCCTAAAATATTGAAGTTGTCTCCTTCTACCCTTAAAGGAGAAGCTTTGAGGTGGTTCATGGGTATAGGTGGGCACACTATTAACTCTTGGGACGACATGAAAACTTCTTTTCTCACAAAATATGGGGACTATTGTGGACTAGGGAATCAAAAGATGAAATCTTTAAAATTTCTGTGAAGGATAATGAAACTCTACAGGAATATGTTGAATGGTTTCACTACAATTTGCAGAGATCCCCTCACTCCACACTACCAAAAGAAGTCCTGAGAGCCATCTTAATTAAGGGAATGAAAGAGCAATGGATGGAAACTTTAAATTTGATGGGGAAGGGAGTTGTTTCTCAAGAGGATTATAATGAAATTATTTGCTTCTGTATCATTTGTTCGTGAGGTAACACACACACCAGGTCAAGAAGTTGAGATTCTATGACTAGAGGAAGCAAACTACCAAGGCATGACAAGAGTAGAAATCTGTAACCTCCAGCAGGATTTCAAGATAGATAGCATGGGCAATTTTACCATGCAATTAGACGTCCTGCATGCTAAATAGAAGCAAGCCTTAGCAGAACAAAATTTGGTCGCTTTTTTCCCATGCTGCCGGAATAAGCATAGTCAATGGAAGTGTCCATTGGACATGGTCCAGACATGCGCTATCTGCACCAAGGACAGTGCCACCAAGTAGTGTCCATCGCTTCCAGGGCTGAAATCACTTTTTAAAGAAGTAAAAGAAGAGACAAAACCAATATACCTAATGAACCAGCGTTGACAGTGGCAAACCTACAGGTATGTCACAGGACCCATCCCAGATATTTCTTTCTTTGTCAATTAATGAGTAGCATAATTACGGGACATCAAGGCAAGGTCAATCACCTTTCTCAAATTTGTAGTCGCAACCATTTTCTATGTCACCTTGGCCAACTCAATCCTTTCTAGGTAATGGTTAGTTGAATTCTCCTTTTACTCTTTGTTGGCAAAATAATCCATACCCATCCCAGTGGCCTACCTCTACTTCACAAAATTCAAACTGGTCTCCAAATTGGCAGCGACCTCTAGGGATAACCAGTTCACTTATTGGGATAGGTCCTTAACCTCAACCTACATTATCAACCCCATATCCATTACAAAAAAATCCTTAGCCCCTTCTGCATCCCCAACTACCATCTCAACCAAATCCAAACCCCATAACATATCGGTTCATTTGATACAAATTGTTGAAAACTCAAACCTTAAGATGGAACAAAAAGAATGAAATGAACTTAGGACGAGGTCAAGAAGCATGATCACCCCTGAGGAATACATAGACCAGCCACTAATTAAGTTAGAAACATCACCTGTACATACACCATCGATTGTGACTGACACAAAAATAAAACGGGGAGAAGACACAGTTGAACAGGAAGGTCCTAAAAAACTCATAATTACTTCTCGCCCGTTCCCTGAAAGATTAACAATACCTAAAACCATTGTTTATCTAGAATTTAAACTCGTAGGGGAACTAAAAAATATTTGCATTAAAATTCCTCTCCTCCAGGCCATCCAAGATATTCCTATTTATTCTAAAACAATAAAAGAACCATGTGTGAAAAGTCCTGTGAGGAAAATTAAAGCTCCACCAACTATCCATGTCATAGGAACCTTGTATGATTTAATTTTAGGTAGGGAAGCATCGATAAAATATGAAGATCCAGGGAATCCCATCGTTAGAGTTCAAATATATGTCCGCTCCTTTCCAAATACACTAGTTGACTTGGTTGCAACTATCAACATCTTAATCGTGGAAACTTGTGAGGTACTTGGTATCATAGCTCTAGAACCAACCACCACCTTACTAGAACTAGTTGATCGTTCAATGGTAAGACCAGAGGGAACTTTAGAAGATGTTACAATTTTCGTTGACTCGTGAGAGTACCCAGTGGATTTTCTAGTTATCAACCCAAAAATTCAATTAGATGGGCACCCTTTAATTTTGGGCCGACCTTGGCTGGCAACATCCAATGCTTACATAGGTTGTCATGCAAGCAGCATGACCGTTTGACGCACTGTAAAGAATCTTGTTTTATATCCTCCTACCAAACCAAGTCCCCCCATTGTGAAAATACATGAAAAACCACCCACATACCTAGAAGAAAGCATTTGTTCAGTGCTTACAGTAGCAGAAGCATTGGAGTTCAAACGATTAGATGGAAGACGATGTAATCAATAACTTTATTAATCAGCCAACCACTGTGAATGATGTGAAATGTCAAATGTTAAAAGCTATTCTTGAAAATGAAGCCTTGGAAGAGTCTTTGAAAGATACTAATGATCAGCATATTCCAACAACTGTCGTTCATAATAGCAAGCCTGTTAAAATTCTACTAGGCAAAGTTTTAAATATCAATGATAATCTGGATAGTGACCAACAACAAA
This sequence comes from Pinus tabuliformis, assembly GCA_031772625.1. Lineage (NCBI taxonomy): Eukaryota > Viridiplantae > Streptophyta > Pinopsida > Pinales > Pinaceae > Pinus > Pinus tabuliformis. Next base: position 853,413,620 of record CM062819.1, on the reverse strand, counting down.
TTCTCATCTGAGTTCTGCAAAAATATAAAGGGTCCTTTTCTTGGGACTATCCAGACATGAATGGAATAGACCCACAATTATGTACACGTCATATCTACACCAAAAAGGATGCTCATCCTATTCGGCAACCTCAACAGAGATTAAATATGCATCTCAAAGATATTGTAAAAGAAGAGATACAAAAGTTGCTAGACATGAATTTTGTTTATCCCATTTCGGACAGTAAATGGGTCTCTCCGCTGGTAGTTGTTCCCAAGAAAAACAGGAAGTGGCGTATTTGTGTGTATTATCAGGAATTGAACAAAGTCGCATAGAAACATCACTTTTATCTTCCATTTATTTATTAAGTCCTTGAAACACTGGCAAGGTAGAAATTATTTTCCTTTCTGGATGGATTTAGTGGCTATAATCATATAGAAATTACCCTTGAAGACCAAGACAAAACCTACTTTACCTACCCATCGGGTACATTTGCTTACAGAGTGTTTCCATTTGGCTTATGCAATGCCCCAACTACATTTCAGAGGGCCATACTCAGTATTTTTGCTGATCTGATAAATGAAGGACTTGAAGTTTACATGGATGATTGTACCTCATATGGGGATGACTTTGAGCAAGCTCTACAGACATTGGAGAAGGTTTGGGAATGATACATCACAACTAGGTTGTGTTTAAGTAACATTAAGTGTCACATGATGATAGAAGGCGTAATCCTAGGACATTATATTTTTGCGGCTGGGATATAGGTAAATCCAACAAAGATACGGGTAATTCTCCTACTACCTACACTTGTACTTAGACGAAGGTACATAGATTCCTTGGATATGTAGATTAATATCGCAGGTTCATAAAAAAAAAAAATCACAGGTTGTTGTTCCTTTGTATGCTTTAGCAGGAAATGTTGACTTCAAATGGTTTGATAAATGTGACACAACTTTTACAGATTTCAAGAAATTAGTTTTGATGGCACCAATATTGCGTGGACACAACTGGGAGATACTCTTTCATATCTCCACAGATGCGTCAGATGCAGCAATAGGTGTTGTCCTCGCCCAAGAGGAGGACAGAAAGCCTTACGCTATTTACTATATCAGCAAAAATATCACTGTTGCTGAACTTAATTACATAGTAATAGAAAAGGAATTTCTAGCTATTATTTATGTTATAAACAAATTTAGACATTATATAACTGCTTATCAAGTTTTTATGTATACTGATCATTCTGCCATTAGGTATTTAGCTAACAAACCAATTACAAATGGTCGAGTGACTCGCTGGTTGTTACTTTTGCAGGAGTTTGATATCACTACTAAAGAATCTCTAGGGAAGGAAAACCTAGTTGCGGATTTCCTGTCTTGGGTTCCAAAGATAAATGATCCACTCGTAGTGGATGACCAGTTTATAGATGAACATTTGTTTGTCGTAGCAGTTAAAACATCATGGTATGTAGACGTAGCAAACTATCTGGCGGTGGGAAAGTTGCCCAGACACTTGACAACAAGGGAAAGGAAACATATCATCCAGCATAGCGCTCGATTTTCTTAGATTGGTGGATACCTTTTTCATATAGGGTCTGATATGTGCATACATAGATGCATTCGTGAAGATGAAATCTATGACACCCTGAAGGCCTGCCACGAAAAGCCTTGCAGAGGACACTTCGCAGATCACAAAACTGGGCACAAGTTATAACATATGGGATATTATTGGCCCACTATTTCTAAAGACGCTAAGAAGTATGTCTAGGCTTGTGAGAGCTGCCAAAGGATGGGCCTTCATAGTCAATTTGATGAAATGCCACTGCAACCCCAATTGGCAATAGAACCTTTCGAATGATGGGCATTGAATTTTGTTGGCCCATTTCATCCACCATCAAACCAAAAGGCCTACATATTGGTTTCTACATACTAGGTAACAAAGTGGGTAGAAACAGTAGATTTACCAAGAGCTATAGAAGAGGCCGTAATTAATTTCCTTTTCGGGTTATTTGTATGGCATGGGTTACCCAGGGAAGTGATAACAGATGGAGGGGGGAAATTTGTAGAACATAAGATTACATCCACTATACAAAAACACCACATCATGCATAGAATCACTTCCCCGTATCACCCGTAGGTAAACAGGTAGGTTGAAAACACTAATAAGGGCATCAAAGCAATTTTAACCAAGACAGTTTCGACGCATCGGTGGGACTGGGTTGCTAGACTGCCAAAGACCTTGTGGGCCTATTGAACAACTTGGTGAAATACTATTGGATATTGTGTGTGCCAGCTTGTATTTGGCAAAGAGCCCATCTTTCCTATTGAATTTCAAATAAAGACTCTTAGGACAACCCAAGAAGTGGGATTGGATCTGACGGAGGCCCAAACTAAATGACTACATCAAATAAATGAATTGGATGAGGCTCGACTACTTTCTCTACAACACACCATGATTATTCAATAGAAAATGGTGAAATGACACGACAATCTTATTAAAAAGAAGATGTTTCAAAAAGCAGACTGGGAACTCCTCTATGATTCCAGATTTCAAGACTTTCTGGGTAAAGTTACAGATGAGGTGGCTTGGCCCATATGGACACTCTCACTTTAGCCACCATTGATGAGTCTGGCCATTCTTTCTGGGTGAATGGACCATCGAGTATGCCTTTATCATAAACCACTCACCAAAGAGTCATTTTTCCAGCAAGTACGTAATGATCCCACTATGCAAACTTTAGTTCCAGAGGGTAATGACCCTGTAGCTTTACTTTCATGAAAACTCATCTCTCTTCAGCTATAAATAACGTGTATATTTCTTCATATGGTTGGCTGTAATTTATTTTAGATATGCATCACTATGTAAATATTGGGAGTTCTCTTGCTTTTGGTGTGTTTAATAAATTGTTTTTCAATCAATTAAACAACTGTTGTTCAGTCAATTGAATGGTTGTTGTTCGAAAGAATGACCAGATTTGATTTCATTTTTGCATGTTTGTTGTTCAATCAATTTAACAATTGTCATTCATTAAATTTAACGATTGTTGTTTGAAGGAATGAGCAACTCTGATTCCATTTTGCATGTTTGTTGTTCAATCAAATGAAAAACTGTTGTTCAGTCAATTGAAGATTTGTTGTTCGAAAGAATGAACAACTTTGATTCCTTTTTCCATGTTTGTTGTTCAATCAATTGAACAGTTGTCATTTAGTCAATTGAATAACTTCTATTTGAAAGAATGAATAGCTCCGATTTCATTTTGCGTCTTCGTTGTTCACTTAATTGAACAATCAATGTTAAGTGAATTGAACAATTGTTGTTCGAAAAAACAAACAACTCCAATTTATTATGTGTGTTTGCTGTTCAATCAATTAAATAACTATTGTTCAGTCAATTGAACAACTCCGATTTCTATTTCTTGTTTGTTTGTTGTTCAATCAATTGAACAACTATTATTCGATAGAATGAACAACTGTGATTTCTTTTTTTTAAGACCAATAATTGTTGTTCCATCGCCATTCATTTTTAATAAAATTGCCATTTTCTCTCCCAAGTTTTCCTATCAAAACCATTTTTTGGATTTGGAATTTGTACCCAAAATAAAGGAAAGATAGTAATATTAATAACATTGACTTGTAAAACCTTTGATAGTTATCTTTATTCTGAAACTTACCTGGTTCATCTATATAATGGCTGGTTGAATATCTTCTCTTTGGACATACCATAAAATGATTCACTATCTTAGTACCATGCTGGTTTATCTTTCACACTTTTAATTGATAATTCCCTTTTGTATGATGATGCAGGAATAAAAGTATGACTTCCATTGACATTTTTTTACTTCTAACGGCATCCCTAACTCTTAAGGAGTAAATGAGCCTCCCTCCCTTTACACTAAAAATATGAAAATATGAAAATGCAATACAAATATTCCTAAAGAGGATAGGGGGTCTCATCATGAGCCAACCTACCATGATCATAAGGATGTAACATGTGACATTCCATTATGGCTACCACACCAATGTAATGACCTTCTTGATAGTTAAAATTAGCAGAATTACATTAGGTCTCATCATGAGACAACCTGATCACTTTGTTATATCTTGGTGAATGGCACTATGATTATCTGGTTACCATGCCAGCATGGTGGTCCCTTTATAGTAATAAAAAAACACATATAAATACTAAATGGAGGACTCTGGCTCATTTCTGGGTTAAAAAGCAACCCTATTGATGCTATGAACACCTACTGGCAGTAGTGTCTCTTCTTATGGTATTGAAGTTCTATGGTACATTGCCAAATATTATTTTTCCTATTATTTCCTATTGATTCATTTGTGAAGGTGAATTTACCATTTGAACAATGTTTATAACTAAATTAATCAACATGCACGGTAAACTATATTTTTATATGCATTATATCACTATTGTCCGATCAATCGATACACACAGTCATTATCACTTGTCGCTGACCATGCATTTGTCACATTTTTTCCACCTAAGGAAAATATCTATTTACATATTGATCTATTCTCTATTTTATTCCTTTTATGGACATTTCAAATCTTTCCGACCTGTACTGCTTTGACCATTTTCTACCATATTTATGCAGCTTTGATTTGTTCTGTCTATATTTATGAATTCATGACACCCTTTCCCTTTTTCCCATGCTTTATGGTCATGGATGCCCTTTTATGATTGGAGGGGGGAAGTTTTCATTATGAATAGCGTGCGTAATAATTATTAAACCAGTTTCTGAATGGAGGGTAGAGGGTAAGAATTATGGATAGCATGCGAATTAATTATTAAGTTGCTCCAGAAACAACTGATGTGACAAATAAGACAACCACATTTAATAACAACTGTAAAACAACATCACTGCTCTATTAATAACTTTAATGTTTTGTATGTGGTTTATGTTGTTGTTCCAAACTGCGAAATTGTGATAAAAACACATGAAAAATTGGAAGTGAACAGCTACTAAGAAACAACAACCATGGGAGGAAAAGTCATCCGCAGTGAACCTATGGTGCTATGGGTATGACAGCAGGCCCACAAAATTCTTGAGTGTGCTGGTAGGCTTCAATACCTAGCCAAATTGCAGGGATTTCATGACGAAATAACACTTGAATTCTTGCAAGATCTCTATAATGGACGCACGACGGTGAAGGGTAGAAATATAACAGTTTTTGAAGAATTTATAACTGAAGTCTGTGGACTTCTAGTAGAGGGCACAAGATGGACTGATAAGCATGTTCTCTTGCGGGACGCAATGGTGGTATTCCAAGACCCAAATGAATAATTGGTACAGAAAGTCAAAGGGATTCACACCACATACTTAAAGCAACCATGAAAGGAATTTGTGACCATTGTTCATAGGTAAATCACTTGTGATGGATGTCAAGATGTGGTAAAACCTCGACAACTCAAACTTTTAACTATTATGAAGTAGAAATTACAGTTAATTTGCCATTTTATTTATATTCTTTATTGCATGACATTGCTAGTCGGGTTAGGAAGGCTAAGGACCCACATTCTATCATCAACCATAATGGTCTGATTAAGTTAATCATCATTCATGGATTGGCCTAGTAGTAATTAACTTGGGATAACCTTGTAAATCTTGACTTAAACCCCACCATAAGAAAACCCAGATGTGTAGATAGGTATAGATGATAGAAACATGGATGACACAGAGACTGAACAACAGAGGGTAAAGGTATCAGGTCCAAAAAGGCTAAGAAAAAGAGGGAACCCTTCTTTGGCCTCGGGCCTAGCAAGGCATAGGCACCTTGTAAGGATACAATCACAACAGTACACCCCAATTCCAACAAAAGAACTAGGGCCGTCTCATATGCCCGCTCCAAGTCCACAGTAAGATTTTCTGCAGGAATATGAGGAAGAAATGGCTCTAGTATTAGAGAATATGGGTACATTATGTGAAGAAATGGATCTGTCTAGAAATTATGAAGGGAAAATTCATTTTCTTAACTAGTATGCCTCTGCTGGTAGTTCTGGCCATTCTGAAACTTTGCCATCTACTAATAATTTGGAGGATCAGAAGGGATCAGTTCCCCTTATGAATGAGTCCCTTGAAAAACAAATCCATGTAGAAGAAGCCATTGAGGGAGAACCCCATGCAAAAGAAACCTTGGAGGATGGAAATCAACCAGGGGATAATATTTTAATGGAGTCTCTAGAGGAAGAGGCCCATGCAGGAGAAGACCCTGAAGATGAAAATAACTCAGGAGATATTGTTCGATTGGAATCCCCAGAGACAGAAGCCCAGGTAGAAGAAGAACTTGAAGATGAGAATCAATCGGGAGATACCTTTCCATTGGAGCATAACCTTGATACTGGCACAACTCCTCCTGAACCCAAAATAAACACAGCGATGCCACCTCCAATCAGAAACCCCATGACGAAGAAAGAGCACAAAAATAAATTGAGGAGGGTGATTAAGAAATATAGGAAACACAAGAAAAAAATAAAGCAATGGACAGAGTGGTTAAAGGAAGCAGTTAGGGTTCAGAAACTGAAAGTGGAATTGGAAACTATAGGGACCCATACAGAACAATGTTCTTTGGAGGATATTGAAACTCAGACTGAGAGTCCCTATGCTTTCGCAATAGGGATCCAAACAGAGCAGTGTCCTTTGGAGAATATTGAGACTCAAACTGAAGGTCCTTGTGTTTGCTCAATGGAGACCCAAACACACTTTCCCACCACAGATATTGTTGTCCAAATCAATTATGAGGAATATGCCCAGGTTAACTATTGTATGCCCCAAGGAATAGTTAAAGTTGTTGTTCAAACAAATTTTGAAGGAGATGCCCCTGCAGATTGTTGTATGTCCCAAGAAGTAGCAGAAGTTGTTGTTCAAACTAATTCAGTGACAACACAGAATGATGAAACTCAGACAGAGGAAACACATCACTATGTTCCTCTGGTATATGAAATTGTTATCATAAAATTGTAGAATGAATTAACCAAGACCCTGCAAGAGTTGGATCAACATGAGGAAGAAGTAGCACCATTACAGGTACACCCGGAGTTGCAGAATAAATTCGAGGAAGTTACTGTAACAGAAGATGAGACTTTTGCCAACTTCAAATATGAGAATAAGAAGTTAGAAAAAGCACAAGCCAAGCTTCAAAAGGCCAAGGAACAAATTGAAACTATTTGTTCTCTTTAATACGATGCTTTTTCTTGTCAGTCACCTGCCACCAATTATGCACTATTCTTGTTGGAAAGGTATGTCTTGCTAAAAGTTAACGCTGTCGGGGCTGGTAAGCCAGTAGAATTCAAGACCACTCTAGACTTTGTCAAATGTTTTAAGGAACAAAATGAGTAGGTAAAACACCTTCTATGTGAATTATATATGCACAAATTCTTCTTGGAGGATAAACTGGATAGTAATCCTGTCTCCTTCATTAGGGACATTCAATTTCAAGATTTCCTCTCCTTTTCTACCAATCAGGATAAATGGGCTAAAGCTTATAACACTATTCAAAAGAGGGAATATAGTATAGATTTATGGGTCAGAGGATAACCCACAAAACCCTTACACCTTTCTATCCAACATAAATAGTTCATGCAACGAAAAGGAGTCATGGCTCAAGTAGGATCACTCCATATAGATATCATACAGGCAGGAAAAGAATACTTTCAGGAAATTAAGGAGGAAGCTTTGTTGGTAGCAAGGCAAAGATGGGACGCTTCCACTAATAGTGTTAAGAACATGGAGCCATTTGGGTATAGAAACTTTAAATCTGATGCTGCCCACCTACACAAGTACAACAATATGGTCCTAAGCATGGGTCCTGAATTAATAGGATGCCGTTACATATGTCCTATTATCTGGTACCCCCCTGACGGGTATTACAGTGATTATGATTTGCCAGATTACCGTGCAAACTATGATGTTTTAATACTTAAATAGAAAAATGGTTTTAGGCTATATAAGGAAGAATTTCATCCTGCCTGCTCTTTGACACAACTACACCTCAATCATCTAATTGCATGAGGACATGCAAAAAGGTAAGAAGGGAAGTATGTTGGGCAATGGAAAAGGTATGTTTTATCCTCATCTTAGATTAAGAAGTCATTCATTTTATCTTCATTTTAGAAAAGAATTGAGAAGAAATAATTGTAGAAGATGGATAAAATTGATCATTAACAAATTAAGTAATTTTGGTTGTTAAAGTTAATTTTCACTATTTTTATATGTAGGAATGTGAATTGGATGATTGTTGTTCAAACGATGGAACAACAATGACTAAGAAAGGGAAAATGACAATGTTTTAATTATGAAGGATAGTGGATGGCCAGGAGAATCAAGTTTATTTTGTAATGAAATTGGAATTTCGATTGCGAAATCCTCAAGATATCCTGATCCTGAGGATTTGCTTCGATCCATTTTTCTCTCATAAGTTATATAAAGTTGACAGGTGAAATAGAACAACTAGCTATAAAATTGAAGATTGTAATTATTCACTTTGGACATCGAGTATTCTCACTATGGTGATGCTATAACTTTATTATCGAGTTTAATGAAGAAGACTGTGTCTTGCCTATAACCATATTCTGAGTTTCTTTTGATAGCATCTTCGGGAGACTCTCGACCCAACTGATAGGAGATTTGTTTCTTTAATTGTGTCATATTTATTTATGTTTACTTGTGCAACTGTTATTCCTATTATTTCACTAAATTATAATTATTCTGATTGATGTGAATATTGATCATTACGATTTACCTTTTCCATTCAATCTAGATTCCAAATCTTTCTATTTTCACAGTTGTGTGTTAATCTTTGGTGAATTCAACAGATTAGTTGAGTATCTGGTTGTTGTTCATTCTGAAGTAGCGTTATTGGAAATCTTAAGTTTACATTTGTTGCTTTCAATTAAAAGCTTGAGTAGTGTTTGTTGTTCATTTATTGTAGCTTTCCTTTCTTCCTAAATGAGTTATTCGTGGAGATAGTTAGATCTGCTAATAGTTATTTCTTTTACTTACATTCAGATTCAATTTTCTGCACAATAGGTTAAAATAGATTTGAAAATGTTTTAATTTTTTTCTTTCATATTTCCTTGGATTGAACTTCGAGAATTAGATGTTAATTATTGCAATGATTAGAAACCATTGATTTTGAATTAACGTCTAAATTCACTTGCTTAGACAATGTTGAATAGCCTTGAAATAAACAGACTTATCCTAGGTTGATAACTAATGTTGGTATTAAGATTTATTTTAATAGTCATCTTAGTGCACCAACAGTTGCGCCCTTACATTATTATTTTTATGCTGACTTTGATTATATTGTAACCCCTTAGACTCCTATATATAAAGGAGGTTTTATGATTTAAATCATCCAAGAACTATTCATTTTTGTAATGTAAAGGAGGTTTCCCCCTCGAAGACGCTTATTTTGAAGTCGTTCATCTCTCTATTCTTATATTTGGTGAGATGGTTGCATAATAATGAGTACCCAAGCTGATGGGACCAGCCCAACACTATTCGGACTATCAATAATTAAATGATTTTAAATATGATTTAACTGTGGATTAGTTTTTCATTACCAATGCTCTCGGATATTTCTGGAAAGTGATAGGTGGAATTTATGTTTGCAATCAATGTTATGTACTAACCTCGGGTCACGTTTCCCACTCCTTGTTTTGCCAAAACTCCTCCTCTATCTCTCAATTGGTCATTTTGCATTTGTTCGCCGAGGTTTTGTTTTGGTGTGGTTCTGCTACTTGTGCATGCAACTGTGCTACAACTACTAAGTGCGCCTTCTGGTTTGTTTTCTGGTCTAACAATGTGACTCTTGTGCTTGGTTTTTATGTTTGTGTGGATAGCCTTTGGCCTTGGTTCATTGGGCAACCAAGAATGGTTCTACCACCACCCATGTAAGTATATTTCAGTGCCCTTTCTGCTATTGTCTCAACCAGTCTTTGTTCCACAAGCTTGGGTTCTGGTATGAGGTTGTCTTGTTTGCAAAACTCAGTGGTTGGCATGCATTCAGGTCTCGAAATAGTGGCGTTCTCCAGTCTTCGGCTTTAATGTAGGTAGCCTCCTCTATCCTTGATTCAATTTTCCACTTTCATTCCCCTGTTTCTAACGTGACCGCTCCTTTGTCTCAGCCATTAGCTGGAATTCGCGGGTTAAAGGCTCGTTCTTTTTTCTTGCTGTAAATCCTTCAGGCATGGAAAATGTATCTTTCATATATTTGGTTTCATGCACTGTGTTTTTGTTTTCCTCTGTCAATTTGTGCTAACAACTGTGTGTTGGCTCCTCTGTAGGTGTTGGGGTTTGCAGTTGGATTATACTTGGAATGAACATGTCGGTCTTTGCCTAGTAGGCTCTGCCAACGTAATTAGTCTTCAGTCTTTTTCTTGTTTTTAGAATAGGCCTGTGAGTATGGGGATTTGTTTTCCCTCAGTGCTTAGTCAATGTGGCTCTTGGCTATAGCCAACGTTCTGGCCATTTTTTTGTCTTAGGCTTTCATGTTCTGGTGATTGTTGGCTGTAACTTTCTATGTATGGGAACTGTTTCCCAAAACCCTCACCTAGGGTTTGTCGACCGTCGGCTTATGTGACTGTTCGTGTATTATTTGGAACTCTGTTGTATATTCTCATACATTTCATTCCATAATTTGAAGAAAACTTTCAGGAAAAATATTGGTTTCAATTTACCTTAGTTTTAATGATGGTGATTTGGCTGTCGTTCTCTTCAATCTGGCTTCAACGCCTTCAAATTTCAATTGTTGATTTCCAACTATTTTTATAATGCTTTTCCATGAACAAGAAATTTTGTGGTTGTTCTGATAATTTTTCCTGGTGGTCGATTTCGAACATAAAAGATATTGTATGGCCTGTATATGTTGTACTTGTCTGGTTTATCTATCTGCATTCACTCCTATTTAGTCAATGCTGTTTTCTTCTATGGAAATACAAACCCTTGTTCTGGCATTTGCATTTCTGTCTCATTGTCTGGACTATCTCTTAGGAAAAAAAAAGAATTAAACAAATTTGTCTGTGAGCATTGTATCGTTTACTCTGATGTTCGGTGAATTAGGAAGCAAAATGAAAATATAGTAGAATACACAGATGGATTGAATTGTCTACTCTGTTATTATTATTACTTGAATGCAAAGAAATGCTGAACCCTTTCAATGGATTTTTCATGTACATTTGTAGTCTCTGTTCACAGTTACCTGAACTGTGCAGTTACTGTTTGTCAGTTGTAATTCTATTTAGTTACATAACGATGCTTGTATTCGGTTCTATTCCATGACAAGATTTTACATCAAATACATTTTTTTTTTCTTCCAGAATGACAGAACAATTATTAAATCTCTATTGTTTAAAGACAGACAACCTAATGACCCTAACCGACCAAACCATCCATTAACTAGTATTGAAATTAAAAGTAAAACAAAAACTTACATCCTACTTTGACAAACTAACATAAAAAAAAACAACTTGTTAAGACAACTTCCATCTTGGTGGAGACCAACACCTGGTCATGGTGCCCTAGCTAGATGCTCTTGCATCAGGCTCCCAGGGTAAAAAGAAATCATGACTCTGATCCATGAGCTTCTCGACTGAAGAACCTGCTTGCTCAATCTGCTTGGCATCAAGCCACGAACTATCCTCAATACGACGGTTCTTCCACTTGACTACGTGTTGCAGATACTCCTTCCGTCGAGTTCGTTTGGCCACCTGAGTATCAAGGATGCTCTCGATCTCGGGAGGTGGAACGTAAGGCATCTTCCTCATCCAAGTTTCTCCTCCATCTTGGTACTTCGTGTAGGCCGTATAGTTCTATCTTCCTCTTCTGGGTCAGTAGTGTAAGGGAACAGGTCTGCTACATCAAATATGGGTGAAATGCCTATTCCAGGTGGTAACTGTATCTCATAGGCATTCGCTGAAAATTTCCGAAGGAGTTTGTAGGGACCTATCTTCTTATACTTCAACTTATTGTATGCGTCTCTAGGAAAGCATTCCTTACACAAACGCACGAGGACTTAATCTCCTACATTGAACTCTACTTCCATTCTTTTCAAATCTGCTTGCTGTTTATACTTTTGGCTGCTGTCCTGCAATTTAATTTTCACCTACTCATGCAAATCTCTCATCGCGTTAGCGAAATCTTCTCCATCTACGCTTTTCCTTTCTTGTAGTCCAAGATCCCGCAACTCATGCACTGTGCGAGGATGCATTCCGTACAGGATCTGAAATGGACTGTAGCATGTGCTCCAATTAGGCGAGTGTTGGAAATAATACTGAGAGGGGGGGTGAATCAGTATTATCAGATCAATCAAACTTTTTCAATTTCATGCTCAGAAACATATACGCTACTTCAATTAAGTGAACCCGCGTGTACACGCTACTGTGTCTAATGAAACTCGCGTATATCCAGAGATCTTATAATTCAGTTAGCTTAATCTTCAGTAAATGCATCAGATCATTATTAAGCATATTAACAGTAAACAGGTGCAGAATAACAGAACAGAACATCACACAAGAGCCACACACATGAACACCATGATATAAGGTGGAAACCCAATGTGGGTGAAAACCACCTGCTGCAATTCGTCTCTTTCTTCTTTAATAAGAAACTTCTTTTACAATGCACTGGTGCAGTCTTTTACCAGCACGCAGGCTGCAACCTGCAGAGGGCTACAACCCTCATAGCTCTTGTACTAGCCGATCCATTTACTAGTACGTAGGTACCAACCCTACAGAAGGCTACAACCTTCATAGCTCTTGTACTAGCCGATCCATTTACTAGTACGTAGGTGCCAACTCTACAAAAGGCTACAACCTTCACTCGTTTTCCAGCTGCTCCTGGAAGGGAGCTACAACCCCCTTGGCTCTTGTACTGGCTGATATGTTTACCAGTACGTATGTGCCGGCCTACGATCTTCCCGGGACCACGTTTCATACATTTTCATACTGGATCCATGAAACAATCATCATTGTAGAACAACCTGCATCATCAATCACTGAAACACCCAATTCTGAATCACTGTAACCCTGTCAACAACAACCAGACAACATAACAACAACCAGATCCAACTTCATCTTCAAATATCATACTTCACATTGTATACGCTACTTGGATGAACCCAACCTGCGTGTATACGCTCTTTTACCAAAGCCAACCCGCGTACAGATCTGCAAATTCTAACTTATAACTCTGCAGCTATATCAGACATCAAAACATACCCAGATCATAATAATAAACATGCGTCAGTAGATCTGATCTATCCACAGGCAAACCATATGAAGATAATCATTCCAAGCCTTGAGATCTCGTTCCATCATTCATCATCCTCCACATGAGTGAAACCTTGGTTCAGATCACCAACCCATAACCAGCACTTGGATCTCACACTTCCTCAGATCTTCATCACTCACACACTCTTGCACCTTGCTTCCCTTCATTTGCCTAATGATCTTCTCCTTATATAGCCTTAGGCCCTTTACAATACCAAGAGCCAAAACCATAGAAACACAATACCATCAACTTCAAAACTAGGGATCGACACGCCCGTCGAGACACAATGGTCCGAAACCATAGGCACAACTTCCAAGGACTAACCGCCATGGACCAAAGGTACTTTTCCACATACACGCGCTTTTTCTGAAGCCAACCTGCGTGTACACGCGACTTGGGCTTAACAAACCTGCGTGTATGAACTTCCTTGGCAAGCTGTACTAGGATCTGTCTTCTCATTAAGTTGCCATCACCTGTACCAACTTCTGAGCATCTGTACCAACCTCTGAGTGAGTTGCCATCAAGGACAACACTTGAATCATAATGCCAACAGCGAGTCATTGTAAGCGAACTTTGCCTGTGCAAGCACTCGATCCCACATCCGTGAATTCTCACCAATCAAGCTCCATAGCAGGTTTCCCAGAATCCTATTTACCACCTCTGTTTGTCCGTCAGTTTGCGAGTGATAAGCAGAGCTATAGCTTAGTTGTGTATCCATCTTCTTCCACAAGGTACACCAAAAGTGCCCTGTAAACTTCACATCCCTGTCCGAAAGAATAGACTTAGGCAACCCATGTAACCTGACAATCTCCGTGAAGAACAAGTGGGCCACGTGAGTGACATCACTGGTTTTTCTGCAAGGGATAAAATGCGCCATCTTCGAGAATCTATCCACTACTACTATCACTGATTCATAACCCCACTGTGTCCTAGGTAGACCCAAAACAATGTCCAAGCTGACTGAGTCCCACAGTCTGCCTGGAACAGGTAACGGTGTGTACAGTCATGTGTTTTGACTGTGACCCTTCGCCAGCTGGCACACTTTATATCTGGTCACAAATAGTTGTACATCTCTTCACATCTTTGGCCAAAAGTAGAAATGACTGAGCTGCTCAAGTGTCTTGTCTATGCCAAAATGTCCAGCTAGACCTCCACTGTGCTTCTCCCGAATAATGTTCTCTCTCATCGAGCAGTTAGGAATGCATAGCTGTCCTCCTCTAAATAGCAGTTTCTCTTGCAAGTTGTAGTCCAACCATGGATTGTTATCTGTCACCAAGGGATTCTGACATGCCTCATAGGCTTCTTTAAAATCTGTGTCAATCTGATATAAATCTTTCAAGTGTTCAAAACCCGGCACTTGTACAGTGTTCTCCTGCAGAAGTAAGGCCCTCCTACTCAACGCATCTGCCACCTTGTTGGCCTACCCACTGACATGTTTCAACACGAAGGTGAAACTTTGTAAATATTCCACCCACTTGGCATGTTTGAGATTCAGCTTGTGCTGTTGCATTACATACTATAGTGCAGAATTATCTGAAAACAACACAAATTCATTTCCGAGCAAATAATGCCTCAAGTGTTTTAATGCTTGTATTACACCATAGAACTCTTTGTCATAAGACGAATATTTCTATCTGCTTTCATTTAACTTATTGCTGAAAATGCAACAGGTTTATCCTCCTGGCTAAGTACAACTCCAATAGCCATACTGCTAGCATCACAGTGAACCTGAAAAAGCTTCTTAAAATCTAGCAATCTCAGGATCGGTCTCTCTGTGATCTTTTTCTTTAGTAGCTGAAAACTTCTCTCTGCTGCATCAATCCATTGAAAAGGTTGACTGGCCTTTTTAATGATGTCCAACATAGGTGCAGAAATTTCAATAAAATTTCTTATGAATTTCCAGTAAAAACTTGCTAGTCCATGAAAGCTACGTACCTCAAATAAGCTTTTCAGAGATGGCCAATTAAATATTGTTGCAATCTTCTCCGGATCCATCTTTAGTTCATTTTCTACTATTACAAAGCCCAAATAAATCAATTCCTTTTGCAGAAAAATACACTTCTTCAAATTTATCAGCAGTTTATTCTGCTGTAATTTTTCCAGCACTCTCCTAACATGTCGAAGGTGCTCCTCCCTTGTCCTGTTGAAAATTAGTATGTTTTCTAGGTACACTATCACAAATTTTCCGATGTATTCTTTCAGCATTTCATTCATTAATCACATAAACATACTGGGTGCATTGCTCAACCTGAATGGCATAACCAGCCATTCATACAGTCCCTCATTCATCTTAAAGGATGTCTTCCATTTGTCCCCCTCTCGAATTTGGATCTGATGATACCCGCTCTTCAAGTCTATCTTAGAAAAATATGTTGCCTCGCTTAGGCAATCCATCATGTCATCCATCTGTGGCAGTGGAAACCTGTACTGGATGGTGATTTTGTTGATGGCCCTCGAGTCTGTGCACATCCGCCATTCTCCTCCTTTCTTGGGAGCGAGAACCGTTGGAACTGCACAAGGGCTCAAACTCTCCCTTATCAATCCTTTGTCTAGCAGTTCCTGCACCTACTTCCTAATCTCTTCATTGTCCTTGGGGCTCATTCGGAAGCTACCTTGTTCGGTAAACTTGCTCCGGGTATGTAGTCAATATGCTGACTTATGCTTCTTTTGGGGGGTAATTTGTCTGGCAAGTCATCCACCACTATGTCTGCAAATTCTTGCACCATCTGCTGGATTTCTAGAGGTAAATCTGATATCTCTGTGTGCAACAACACTGTCTTTGCTCTTCTTACAAATGCATAACTCACCTTGCTATTCTCAACTTGTTTCAGAAACTGTTTTCCACTAACCAACAATGCTCTTGGCTCACTTGTTCCTATTGTTCCTTCCTCTTTGATGGGCACAAGCATATTCTTGATTCCATCCTTGACAAACTTATAACAGTTTGTCAATCCATCATGTACCACCTTTCTGTCATACTGCCATGTCCTGCCTAGCATTACGTGACATACATCTATTTGTGGGATGTCACAAATGACCTTATCCTTATATCTACCTATTTGAAACTCCACCTCGCATTGTTCATCCACCAGCAACTGATGGCCTTTTGCAACCACGAAACTTTGTAAGGGGTGGGATGTTTCAATTGCTTCAATTCCAACTTTTCCACCATCTCTATGGCCACTAAGTTATCTACACTACGACTGTCAATAATTCACTTATAACACTTACCATGTGACTTACAAATTGTTCCAAACAAAACCCTCCGCTGAGTTTGTTTGGTGGTTTCTTTTGCTAGTTTTAGCAACACCTTGTTCAACAGTAGGGCTTCCCCTGTTTCTGGAGCATTCTCTGCTTCTTGGAGAGGTGCCTCTACTTCTTCTGGTTGTGCGACATATGTACCTCTCTGTCCAGCTTGGTTTGCCTTAGGACACTCAAATGATGTGTGCCCCCATTTATGAAACCTGTAACATTGGTAACCAGCTCCTCTACCTCAGCCATTTCCCCTGCCTCGCTAATATGGCCTACCACCTTTTGAATTTTCACCTTTGTCTGTTGATCCAGAGGCTTTAGAACTGTTGCCTTCTTCATTACTACCAGTAGTCCGCCCTTTGCCATATGACTGGCATTTTCCCTTGCCGATTCCTTGTCCTCTCCTAGTATTCTGCCTTCTCGTAATTTTCTCTTCAACTTTCATTGCACTCTGATATGCTTCTTCAATGTTCTTTGGAGACAGAATATTAATTTCATCTAAAATTTCTAGTCTTAAACCATTTACATACCTGGCTGTCTTTTCTGAGGTATCCTATATATAACTAGCCCTTAAGTTCACTCGATAAAACTCCGCAGTGTACTCCCTCACTGTCATTCCTTTCTGTTTCAGATTCTGCACTTGTCTGTGTAGTGCAATCTAATAATCTTTTGGCAAAAATCTGCCCTTCAACTTGGCCGCCAACCTTGACCAGGTTTTGATCGGCAGCTTGTTTAATCTCCTTCTCTCCATTTGGACATTGTCCCAACACAGGGCCGCATGTCCCTTAAACTTCGTCGCAGCAAATTTAACTCTGCGATCTTCACTGACCTCCTCACACTCAAAATACTTATCCATCTCACTGATCCAATCCAATAGAACCTCTATCGACAAGCTTCCATCATAATTTGGGAGTTGTGGTTTGGGTTTACTGCTTGCCACTAAAACAGATCTCAACAGTCTCATTTTTGGGCCCTCTCCATCTGATCCATCTGTTGTTGCTTCAGCTACCTCTTCGCTGTCATTGCCTACCTCTAGGTCTCTTCTTCTCCCTACTTCTGCTACCTCCAAATGGGCAATAAGAATCCTGATCTCCTTTTTCAATCCTTCCTCTTCTACCCTCTGAACACCTCTTCCATGACCTCTCCTTCCTACCTCCATTTCTTCAGTCAATTTCAACTGCTCTGATACCACTATGATGGGACCAGCCCAACACTATTCAGACTATCAATAATTAAATGATTTTAAATATGATTTAACTGTGGATTAGTTTGTGATTACCAACGCTCTTGGATATTTCTGGAAAGTGATAGGTGGCATTTATGTCTGCAATCAATGTTATGTACTAACCTCGGGTCGCGTTTCCCGCTCCTTGTTTCGCCAAAACTCCTCCTCTGTCGCTCATTCGGTCATTTTGCATTTGTTTGCTGAGTGTTTCTTCTAGTGTGGTTCTACTACTTGTGCATGTAGCTGTGCTGCAACTACTGAGTGCGCCTTCTGGTTTGTTTTCTGGTCCAACAGTGTGACTCTTGTGCTTGGTTTTTATGCTTGTGTGGATAGTCTTTGGCCCTGGTTCGTTGGGCAACCAAGAATGGTTCTGCCGCCACCTATGTAAGTAGATTTATGTGCCCTTTCTGCTATTGTCTCAACCAGTCTTTGTTCCATGAGCTCGGGTTCTAGTATGAGGTTGTCTTGTTTGTGAAACTCAATGGTTGGCATGCATTCAGGTCTCAAAACAGTGGTGTTCTCCGGTCTTTGGCTTCAATGCAGGTAGCCTCCTCTATCCTTGATTCAATTTGCCACTTTCATTCCCCTGTTTCTAACGTGACCACTCCTTTGTCTCAGCCATTGGTTGGAATTCGTGGGTTAAAGGCTCGTTCTCTGTTCTCGCTGCAAATCCTTTAGGTATGGAAAATGTATCTTTTGTATATTTGGTTTCATGCACTGTGTTTTTTTTTTCCTCTATCAATTTGCACTAAAAACTATGTGTTGGCTCCTCTGCAGGTGTTGGGGTTTGCGGTTGGATTATATTTGGAATGAACACGTCGGTCTTTGCCTTGTAGGCTCTGCCAACGTAATTAGTCTTCAGTATTTTTCTTGCTTTTAGAACAGGCCTGTGAGTATGGGGATTTGTTTTCCCTCAATGCTTAGTCAATGCGGCTCTTGGCTATAGCCAACGTTCTAGGTGTTTTTTTGTCTTAGGCTTTCACGTTCTAGTGATTATTGGCTGTAACTTTATATGTATGGGAACTGTTTCCCAAAACCCTCACCTAGGGTTTGTCGACCATCGGCTTATGTGACTGTTCGTGTATTATTTGGAACTTTGTTGTATATTCTCATACATTTCATTTCATAATTTGAAGAAAACTTTCAGGAAAAATATTGATTTCGATTTACCTTAGTTTTAATGATGGTGATATGGCTATCGTTCTCTTCAATCTGGATTCAACGCCTTCAAATTTCAATTGTTGATTTGCAACTGTGTTTGTAATGCTTTTCCACGAACAAGAAATTTTGTGGTTGTTCTGATAATTTGTCCTAGTGGTCGATTTCGAAATTAAAAGATATTGTATGGCCTGTATATGCTGTACTTGTCTGGTTTATCTGTTTGCGTTCGCTCCTGTTTAGTCAATGTTGTTTTCTTCTATGGAAATACAAACCCTTGTTCTGGCATTTGCATTTCTGTCTCGCTGTCTGGACTGTCTCTTAGGAAAACAAAAGAATTAAACAAATTTGTCTGTGAGCATTGTATCGTTTACTCTGATGTTCGGTGAATTAGGAAGCAAAACGAAAATATAGTAGAATACACAGATGGATTGAATTGTCTGCTATGTTCTTATTATTACTTGAATGCAAAGAAATGTTGAACCCTTTCAATGGATTTTTCATGTACATTTGTAGTCTCTGTTCACAGTTACCTGAACTGTGCAGTTACTATTTGTTAGTTGTAATTCTATTTAGTTACATAACGATGCTCCATGCTCTTCAAGTGCATCATCTAATGAGTATGATTTTAAATTGACACAAGGTAGTGAGGTCATTGATGGTGAATAGGGAGGTAACTAAATCATCCATCATCCATTCCATTCCTTATTATTTATAGTTTTTCATAAGGAAAATTCTTAAGTTTATGTTACTCATGATATTTAACGAGTCTAGCCATCCTTGCTTCTACATTTACAAAAAATTTGTGAATTTAGTAATGTTTGTTGAAGTTGGAAAATATGATCAAACCATTGATGTAGATGGTTGCCATCCGGATAATAGTGATTTGGTTAATTTAACTGATATTAGTCCATATGAAATTTGTGATCTAACTTCATTCTCAAAATGTAGATATCCAGCCTTTGAAAGTTCCATAACTTTTCAGGAAGTCGAGGAACTTGAACTTCTATTGATGGTTATGTCAGGTTCTCGTAATTCTTATAAGATCCTCGAACCAAGAGAGATCTAGAATTTCTCACAAATATTTTATTTGCATGGTTTCACTCGATGGAAACTCTTCCTTGAGAGACTTTTAGTACTCCAGATATAGATTTTCTAACTTTCAAGATTTGGTTCCTAATCGAATTAAGGTTTATATTTTAGTTGTTTCATCTCCTTGCAAATCTCTTGTATGGAACTTGGGTTTTGAATGTATATCTCTCAGAGATGCATAGAGCTATGAAGCTGATAATTTTGAAGATTATCATTAGCCGAAATATTCATACCTATAAGATACTTTTGAAAATAATCAACTTCTAATTTTTCTCATGAATGTCATGATGCTAATCATCTTCATAATTTCACAAGATGTCTACTTGAGTGTTAGTTACTGCTTGAGCTATTTGTTGAATCAAATTCATGTTTCTCACCCATTGTATCCTAACTGGTTCCATTTATTCTCTATACTGACATTCATTTTTAATTCTTTCAATGATTATGATGCTAGTTTAGTTTGTAACCAGGTACAAGGAAATGGTTTGCAACATTTAAGATACGAGGAAGATGATTCTATTTTTTTAAGAATTTGTAAAGATGTTCAAATTGATCTATATCTATTTATTACTAACAAACAATCTTAAGCCTTAATCAACCTATCTAGTTATAATTCTAATCTTAACAACTTCCATTTAGCTAATCATGTTCCCATTAATGTTTCTAATGATATTTTTGTCACATCGATTGATATTTATGGTTTATCATCTCACTATTCAGATACTTTTCAAGCATTTTAGGCACTTTATCATTTGTTTATCGTTATTTTAGATCCTCACTATCTTGAGAAGCCTTCTAAATATCATCAAATTCATTTTCCCTTACGATATTTTCATACTGACTCTATGTCCTTAACTAGAAATTCATTTTCCCATGTATTTCAGGGTTTCAAGAGGATGGTATTAAATTTTATGATCCAATCTATGATTAGTTGGAAGAATCTTACTTACAAAGGCCTTTTGAAAATAATAAACTTTTTTTTTTTAATGATTGCTAAGGGGGACAACACAGATGTAGGTGCAATCACAAGAATCCTACAAGATTTGTTTCATTGTTCTATTAATGAAAAGGGTAAGGTTGCAAGTTGGTTAAGGTTACTTTTTATGACACATGTTTCTACCTTTAGGCAAGACCTTCGACCTTTTGTGCAAGTTATTCAAGTTCTCATCTTATCTTTCACGCATTCTATTATATCAGTTTTAATTAATAGTTATCTTTTTGTTTGCAATTTAGGACTAGTTACAGTAGTTACATTGGAAATTCCATCACAATTGACCGTCACCTTCTAGTTGGTTAGGTTAAGAGTAGGTCAAGTTTCATTATATTTTTTCTTTTAAACTCATTTAGCATTTCCTATCCTTTAGTATCTCCTTTGTTCTCTCAAAATTTGATGTTGCTTTTAGTCTTCTATTTTCTTTATTCCTTTAGCCTTCATCTCTTGTTCTATTATGTCTTTTCTTTCATCTTTGTTTAATAAGACATTACATGAAAGATGCTCCTTTTGGCATAAAATACAATGTGGAAAAGATTTGAAAAGGTTAATTGTGATGATGACCAATGTTTGCCGAATTTTTTAGCCTCTTCTCTATTTGGGTGTACATATATTTGAAGTCAATGATGTCTGAATGGAAAATATGATCCATTTGAAAGGAAATCCTTTAACAAAACCATGTCACCTGTACCAATTCTACTATCTTTGTTCCTTAACTCGGTATTGTAATTAAATGGCGTTCTTCTTACTGACCCAACGAAGTAGATAAGGGAAAGGGGAAAATAAATAGTGATCAAATTAATATAAGAGGTATATATAATAGTCTCTAAAGCAAAAACCCCTCCTTTTCTCAATAAGTTGGGATCCCTCTTCCACCCTGGTAAATAAATAAGTTCCGAAGAACATTAAAGTAGTGACTTCATCAGGGTATTGAACAACCTCGTTGGTAGTGTAGTAACACTATAGATGAAAACTAAAACTTTGACTATCTTAAACATGCAACTGCAGATTACCCTTCTCCTAGATCAAAAAAATTATGATATGGTAAGCTTTATGAATATGGTAACCAAGGAAAGGAATAGAGGAGACCTTATCTATAACTTGGTCAAATGCAGAAGCCAAGGTAATCCACATGATTAATCAATACTTACAGATAGGCTAAGACGTTGCACTTAAGCATAGAACCTAGATAGAGAAGTTGGAGTTCTACTAGTGTGCCCCCAAATGTTGATGTTGCGATTAACACCCTACAAAATTTTTCCTATAGTTAAATTTTAGAGCCTGCTGAGGAGCTTATGATTTGTTGTCCCATAGACACTCCATGGTTGCTTGATGTTTTTCTAAGCACTCAAGTATTCTTCATGGATTCTAAGTGTCAAATTCACTTTCTAACACATGTTAGGCCCTTGATGTATCCACAAGCTCACCTCTCTTTCACAAGCCTAGACAAGCATTACACATTCCTTGAAGGTAAGGCTTGCATAGTCTCTAGAAATAGAGATTGCACAATGCCAAGTTACAATGTTTTCACAATCACTGTTAAGAGTGACTGTGCAGTCAATGAGAATAGTTCTAGCACAATGTTAAACCCATGTAGACAGTCAGTGCACACTTTCCATTAATAGTCCATCTCACTTTGGTTTCAATTGTACTTTTATTTCGATGAGTTTTCCTAACTTTCACTTTTTTTCTTATTTTTTTTCACAAGTGTCAGTTTCACTTTCGCGGCTATCATTTTAACTTGATTTCACTTTAACGAGGTTTTCTTCACTCTAACATTTGTCACTTTCACTTCCTTTAGCTTTTGCAAGTATGTTTTTCATGTTCTCTTACTATCATAAGTGTCACTTTTAACTTCTTGCACTCATTTATGCATCACACCTTTGCACATAACTAGAGGCATATCTAGTAGTCTCTTCTACATTAGATGATCCTACATATCATAATAATATGTGCTAGACGCTTTCCTATGAATTACCACACATTCTAGTCATAGTCAACACTTATGTCACAACTTGTGTTCTGTGTTGTAATGATACATTTCAACTGTCACACTTAGAAATAAGTGTCACTTTGCTGTCGTTTCAAGGTTTTATTGTTTTTTATTAGTCTTGTGCATTCCCTTGGATTTTATTGATGGAATTTGTGTGTGTGATTCGTGTTTTAGACTTGTTCAGATGTATTTCTCTCTCTTACTCCATTGGTTCCACACTTACCCATTCTGTACCTCTTCTTGGTCCTTTGTTGACTGAAAGTTATGAAAGATTGAATCCTTCACCAAGTGATGAGCACACACTATCAATGAACCTTACTGATCAAATAGATCCCTCCTAGAC
Source organism: Pinus tabuliformis (assembly GCA_031772625.1). Classification (NCBI taxonomy): domain Eukaryota; kingdom Viridiplantae; phylum Streptophyta; class Pinopsida; order Pinales; family Pinaceae; genus Pinus; species Pinus tabuliformis. The sequence goes on along the minus strand of CM062819.1, from coordinate 853,390,305 downwards.
TTGTGCACTGAGCTTCTCTTAAGGTTAGCTCCTTTCATTGCAAGTTGATAACATTCAAATCAATGTCACCTAGCCCATTTTTCATGCACTGAATCACTACATTGAGATTTGAGCAACTCTACCACATATAGTGCATGGAGCATTTCTAGTGACCCTATACAAAATAAAATTCTGCCATACAAAGGTCCTTCCTCTCTCATAGTCAAGTAGGAATCCCCAAGGAAAAGTGACTTGACCTTCTATTGATTGCCTTAGTGAACTGCACAATCTTCGCTTCTAGTGGGACTTCCTAAGCACAGGTTGCATTTCTAGTGGATAGGCATCCACTGCAAAAGAAAATTGTGCTAGCCTTGAAGCCTCCCTTTCAAGTAAAGTGCATGCATAGCTACAATGCTTAGTCTTTCTTTCTCTGCTCATTGCAACTCCTCACTGTGCCATGCCTTATTTTTCTTTCCTTCTGTCACATGCCATAGTTCTAGTGGATAGTGGAGCCTTTCCTAAATCATTGTTGAAGAAAACTATGATATTCCTTAAGCTTTCCTCTTAGTCATAGAACATGTTGTAGTTTTAGTCAGAATGCTAGCAACACTTATCCACTAGACTCCCTCATTGTGCAGTCATTGAGTTCTTCCTTGAATATTTAGTGCATGTCGCATTTATAGTGCATATTTAGGACCTCGCTCATTCATTGTGAAACTCAAATATCCTATCACTTTCTCCTCCTCAATTGAGCCCCGTGTGTGTCACAGTTTTAGTCAATAAGCTAATCACTATGTTTGTTGCACTTTCCCACTACATTGGACCCTGGGGAGTTGCTCCTCATAGCCCATGGCATAGTTTTAGTCGTTAATGGTGCATTCCCAAATAATTGTTGAACCCAACTATGTCATTCCCTCAATCCCATTCCTTCTTAGTCCTTTCACAGACCCATCATAAGCCGCTTCTTCCATGATAAAATTAGGGATAAAATAAATGATTTCATCACTGATCTTTCAATTTCACAAGTGAAATTAATTGGCAGATCTACCATCTGAATAAGGCAACATGATTCTCAAGGAATATGTCAAGGAGAAGGAATAGAGTAGAACTTGTAGAGAAGAAGCACAAATAAGAACCATCATGAAGACTTGAAGTAGATCTTGTACCATGATAGAATGAAGACACTTCACGATAACTGAGAAACTCCCATACTGATCCAAGACCCTTTGGTGCGTGAAGATGAAGAACAAAGTAGATATTTCTTGAAGATTGAAGACAAAGTGGCAAGGAGAGAAGCTCGACATTGTCACATCATCATGAACCTCCATGTCATGATTTCCAAGTTATGGATTGCACAAGTTTCATAATAGTTTCATATATGTGAAGGTGTGTTTCCACATAATGTGGAATGTAATTATGTATTATCAAAAGGAAAATGAAGAAATGTAAATGTGTGGAAGTCCAAGAGTCACATGTGGAATATGAAAGGTCACTTGATGACCAAAGAGTCAATAGAAGTGAAAAGGTCATTTAGGATTCCAAGATTCATGAGGGTAGCTTAAGAGTAATAGTGGATATATATGAAAGGTCATTCCTCTTGTTATAAAAGAAACCTCATAACTCAAACAAGGGAATTTTTTTAGTCTTAAGACTTGGGAGAGCTAGCCTTGGCTTCTTTAACTTGGTGTATGAGAGAAGATCATTCCTTGGAGAAGAAAGAACTAACTTAATGTTCCATTATTGGAACTAGTGCCTCACCCTTGTGACTGTGTACTTGGATCTTTCACTTCATAATCATAAGCTCATTGAGGCAACACACTTTCATTTTAATTTTTTTTATTTGGGTTATATTAATAATTTGGATATTTTTCTTGATAGGTTCTCTTGTTGAAGATTACAAACCTATTGCATGAGATCGATCGATCAATTTCGAAATTGAATTTCACCTCTAGGAATTAGTGAAGGATCAATTGAAGTTTGAAAATAGAAAATTTGTTCCAATGATTTTTTAGGGTCTCAAACCTCTTCTAGCCTAGCCAATCGTTGCTACAAGATAACAGATATTCATTAAGAAGAATGTATATGTAGAGAGGAAATATTTCAACCAATGAAATTCGTCAAATATATTCTCTCCCCATTCGATCTTTCTTTGGAAATAAACTGTTAAAAATACTTTATTACTGGGACATATGTATCATTATATAAGGTGATTGAATTCTTTGTAAATGGGGTCAATGTATAGCATAGTAGTGGTACTGGTAGTATAGGAGGATGCACATTCTAAAGGTTGTCGATAGTAGGATATGAGTTGGAGAAAATCAAATTTTGGTCAATTGTATAGTGACTATGGAACACATTTAGGTATTTTTGTAAGTTTTGGACTTAGTTTCATTCAGTCAAATTTACTTATACTATTTTCATTTTCCATATCCATTTTATCTTATCATCTTTTCTATTTTGTGTAATTTAATTTCTCAACGTTTTAGAAGACATAAGTTTGTTGTTGTGTGATTTGATTCCATAATATGGAAACAATAATATTACCTTTCCATCCACATCCATAATAGTTCAATTAATATTTTCCCGTATTCGATCAATTTCATTTTCTAGTGACATGTCCTGAGAATGAAAATTGATTTGGACATTCTGCTTATTTGGGTTTCTGTGGTTTCATTCCCGAAACTCAGATTATGAAGATATGTTATTTTCTTCATTTAATTGGACTAATATTTTCATTGTAATAGTCTCTAATATGTGATTTCATTTGATTTTTTATTTATTGGTTTGATTCATAAATGAAAATTGAAATATGGTTTAAACTTTGGAAATCGTTACAACTACCTTCATAATTTAGATCCGCCAAAACCATAAATTAGTTAGTGTTAGTTAGGTTGTCTTTTAATCATTTCATTCAATAGTAATTATTGATTCCTTAATATTTAAAACAAGTTTAGTTTGATCTATATTCATTTAGAAAGATTGAAAACCTAGATTTTCACACTTTTCATCTTTTATTATGTACATCATCAAGAAGTATCACCATTTCATAGATTTAGCATTACATTCTTAGTTTACAATTAATGTTTGTAGTTGAGCACTTGGTATAATATACATTCGTTTTTATCACTAGTTACATTTTTTTATGGCATTTAACCTATTATCTATATTTTTATATCATATGTTCTAGTATTCTACCTAATTTGTAATATATTTGAATTAATCCTTTAACTTTTAGAGTATCTAAATTAAATTAAACAGTAATATATATTAAAAATAAGATAATGATAGAATAAGAACACCCTTTCCTTTTCCTTGAAAAGAGGAAGAGGCAAAAGGCTAACAGAGCCTTAAAACCCGTCAAGAGTGACCACCCCAAACAACTTGGTCTATTTAAAGAGCTATAGTCTATGTCACTTCTCCTTTGTTGACTAAGGTTATAAAACTTGTTCCAAAACAATGGTGCTAGAAGGATGGCGAGGCTAAATAAATAATAAAATCATTAATTCCTTAGCCTCTTATTATTACTAGATCTTTAGGCCTTCTTCTTTGTGTCATATTAGCATGCACGAGAAGGTAGGTTAGAAGATACGCTAACCTATTTGAATTTAGAATTTATTTTTACTTTTAATTAATGGATCCTACCTAGACCTCTGTATGTGAGGACATGTTTAGCCTCACATTACCATATATTCCTCATGACATAGCTGATCTCTTGTCCAAACTCGAGGTTAATGGTGAAGGGAGTATACTTGCATTGAAACATCTAGACAATTTTTGGCATAAGTGTATTAAATATAAGATTACTGATTTAAATATTTTATGGGGGTTATTTTCTTTCATGTTCAAGGGACAAATTGAGGTCTAATTTGAAATCTTTCCACCACATTCTATTTTTAATGTGCTTCAATTTGTATAGGAATTTTGAAATCCTTTTGAAACCTATGATCAAAATAAGGTATGTGATGAATTAAGGGTTTTATTAATCAATGATGCTTCATATTCAAAGAAGATTTTAAAAAAATTTAACCATGTTTTCTTAAAATTTCATCTTAATGTTTTGTCTCTTATATTAGATATCATTACTAAAGCTTTTGTCCCTATCATTAATATATATTCAATTTCATTTGGTATAGTAGACAAATATCATAACACCAAATTGCGACATGAATTTTCCTTAAACATTTAGATGGGTCTTTTAGAAAATATAAATTCTCAAAATTTCATTGAACGGGTACAAGGGGTAAAACCAATTGAGCACAATTCTATTCATAAGAAAACTAGTCCCTCTTTGAAACAAACTTCTACTAGGGACAAAGTGGAAGAAGGTTTAATTGTTGATAAATATGCATTCAATTCTAATTTGTTCTTAGATTCAATTGTTAAAGGACCTGTGAATAAAGATCTTGAGTATTCTAATGTCTTAATGGATCAGGATAGGGAAAAAGTGGAAGAAGATTTAATTTTTGATAAATATGCATTCAATTCTAATTTATTTTTAGATTCAATTATTAATGAACCTATGAATAAAGATATTGATTGTTCCCATGTTTTAATGGATCAGGTTAGCGACACTAAATCTCGTTTTGAAAAGAATACTATAAATCTTAATTAACAAATTTCATCTCAGAGATATTAGATGCTTGCCATAAATTTGCTTATCAAGATTTTGACTTGTCGAACATGTAAGAGGAAAATATTGATGATCACTTAATGTTTGATGATTCATCACCTAAGAATAATGAAATAAATGAGTAAGTTGATGAGGGATCTCATGAAATTATCATTAATCATAATTTTGATAGTTCAAGATAACATTTTCACTTCCTTGTCTCCAATTATTTCTACTTCTTAAATCTTAATTTGTTCTCAGATGTTGGTGTACATTCATGTTTTTCTAAATCATCATGCATGATGCCATTATAAAATGTTTATTTGGAAATGATAAATATAGGTGATGTAGCTATATAACATGATATCTATAAATTTGAACACGATTATCTTTTTCTTCAATCATTCACAAGGAATGGATTTATGTTATCTAATGACTTTATTTCATTAATACCTAATTACACACCCTTCCTTGTTTATTTTGAAGATATTACATTTTATATTCATCCATTTATTGAATTAAACCTTTACTCTCCCATTTCACATCTTGAACTAATTAATTTAATCAATAGGAAGGCTCAAACTACTTTTTTATATTATTTAATGAATCCTGAAATGTTACATTTTACATTTGCACGTTTAACTTATCAAAGCTATAATTGCATCCCAAGTTCTATGACAGGATATTGTGATGGCTTGAGGATTCATATTTTGAAAAATCTCATGAAAGTGGTAAGGTTTCTCTTACTTTGTTTCTAAATGGAAATCATAAAAGTAAGTGTGACTTGTTGAATTGAGACTTTTGTGATCCATATCAAGATTATGAGAAAAGTTTTTCCACGTAAATCACATGATAGTACATTTGTCGATGCGTTTCAAACCAACAAGTGAGGTTCATCGTCGGGACAAGTTGAAGAACCAGATCATGGCTACATATTAAATAGGGAGAGAAGATCATCCAACGACTAGGATTGACTGAAAAACAATTATATTGAAAAAAAAACTATATTAGGTCATGCTTGATAGACGACTAAGATTGACCACGAATGGCTAGATTTGACTATTCAAGTTGTTTAATTATATAATATTATTATGCTAAAAAAAATTTATTTTAACATCTATCATATGTTATTTAAGTGAAAAGTTAACCATATTTGAGTGAACAATAATATTAGGGAATATTTATAATAAAATTACTTGAAATAATATATCAAGTACAATAATTGTTAGTCATCGAAAGGATTTAATAATAACTAATAATAATTAATATTATATTATTATTATTATAACAATTTTATAGTATTAATGTTATTATTAATGTCTTGTGTAACTAATCAATATAAATTTAATAGTAAGGCTAGGGATATTAGTAAATGTAAGGACTTAACATTAACTAAAATAATATTCATTATTGTTATATTATATATACTATATCATTTTGATATGAAAAGGGGAATATCTATTTATCATATAATTAAAAGTAATATTAGTTATGATAATAGTACTATTATTATTATTATTAATGGTTAGGGTATCAATTTATTAGTAATCTAATAGGAACCTATATTAATAGTTCTAGGGAAATTAGGATTTATTGTATATTTAATATTAATATAATAGTGTTACCCAGATGCGGGAGTTTACATGCGTAATCAATGATCGTGCCTACCTCGCAGACACCTGGCCTGACGGATGGCAGGCAGGAGATTAACCGGGTACGCGTCGTTGAAGCTTGGTTAAGGTTTAAGGCAGGCGAATTAAAGCCTGTTCAGTCTCGAAGTAAGCTGAACTTCAATGCGCGCATGGTGCCTCTGTCCTTGATTCGGCTCATCAACATGGAAAGCCTAAATTCCTCTGCTGCAGTAAATGCCTTTGCTCTATATGAAACTATGCCGCCTCAGTTCCCTTATCTGGTTTTTCATGTCGTTTTAGTGGTTCGGCTCCGGAATTGTCTGGAAACCAGTAGCATTCTAGCCATTTCGGGTTCCCTCTGTCTCAGTCGATTGCTCAGGTTTTCTAGCTCTGTTGCAATGCCTCGCAGTCGAGGTATTCCGCGTCGGGGGGGTCGGTCTGGTATCAGAGCTAGCCCCTCTCAATCTGAGCCCCAACAAATTTCTCCTATGGCCCTGGTCCCTCCCTTATCTCCGTCGTCAGACCATGAGAGATTCATCCCAAACAACTCTTACCAGACATCCAGATTTGTTTTCCAAAGTCGGCTCAACAGGCCGACGGTGACAGTGAATTTTACAGTTTTTATTTTCGAGGAGGAGAGCTACCAGCTCAGCTCGACCCCTCCGGCTTCCTCAAATTCTCAGGAGAACAACATTTTACTTGGGGATATGACTGGGTTGGTGTTTCATGTCGACCGCATGAATGAGGGCGACCCTGCCCAGGAAGTGCCTCAGCATCCAGCTCCAGCCAAGGATGATGATAATGTCTGCGAGCCATCCCACTGCCCAATTGGCTGTTTGCATTTGGTCACTGATTCGGGTGGAGCGCCGCTTCTGGACGCCGATGGGTTCGTTACTTGGGTCGCCTCTCCAAGCCAGGCGAAGGAGGATATGCAAGCTGATCCAAGTCAGGCAGACTAAATTTCCACTGGGTGCACATGCTATGATTTTTGATTCTGTGTCTTCTGTTTTACAGCTAAACTCTCTTGTCTGTTTTAGTCTCATGCTTCAGATAGTAATTTCTGTCAACTCAGACTTCAATTTTTGTTGTAAAGTCAGCTATGATAGGTGCTACTTTGTTTTTGAGATCACTGAAGGGTATGATAACTGTAGTCCGTGTATTTTTTGTCAGTATGTCAAGGACTGAAATCAATTTCTTGAGGTCTGCATTGTAAATCCGATTGACAGGTTAAACTGTATTGTCCCTGAGTTTATGGTTGAGGATTGGCTTTGGCCTCCTCTGAGGCTCTGACCTCATTGTACATATTTCTCCACTTTTTTAATAGAATAGTATTTACAGAGAAAAAAAAAATATTAATATAATAGTGTTATAATAATAGTATTTAATTAAGGGGTGGGTAACTAATTATAAATTTATTAGTAAAGCTATCTACTTAGAACATAAATTTTCTATTTAGATGTCTTATACTATATTATCTAACCCGCTAAGAAAGGTATGAAAAGGATTAAAAGAATTCAAGGAAGATTTCTAAAGACGATCAAATAACTATGGCTAAAGAAAGCATGTTACAGGATAACAAGGGGAAAATTCCTATTAAGAAATCGAGAACAACCTACTAAAAGAGGGAGGGGAGGAAGGTGAGGAAACGTCTAGGAAGCAATTGTCAGGACCCAACAACTATTGATCTTCTAGTCCTCATCTCTATTTACATTACTTTGCCTTCTTTCAACCTCAATAGCTTCCCTAAATTTTGAATGATGGAACTGCGAAACTCTAGCAATAACATTGGCCTCCTCAATACAAACATGATGTTTGGTTTTCTCTGCACGCTCTGCTGGTGCGGAAGACTTAGTTCACCTATGTTTAAGGTCAACTACATGCTCACTAATTCTTTGATTAATGGAGCTTCCAGTCTCACCAATATAGTGGGTCCCACAGGAACAAGGAATAATATAGACACCCTTCATGTCCCTAGGGTCGATAGGATCCTTCACTGATCAGAGGGACTTATGAATGGTGTTAAGGGCTCTAAAGCTCAAGGGAACATTATGCTTCTTAAGAATCCTCACAATCTTATCAGGGGTTTGTTGAAAAAAAGGTAGATGGACCCCTGGGACTCGTTCTTTAGGTTCTTTTTTAACTACCGAATTTTTGGAAGCTTTTAGGAAAGCCTTCTGACCCAAGTATCTACTATAACCATTCTCAACAAAGACATTAAGAAGATGGGATTTTCTTTCTTGAAGCTCTTTTCATCAGAGATCCTCAGGGCATGAGTAATGAGGGTGTTGAGAACGCCCAACGTTTGAGCCAGGAAACGATGGGAACTGGCATGAAGATATTGCTCAGTATGTGTTTTCTTCCGAAACACTTGGTGGGAGAGGGAACCATCAATATTCTTTGAAATAAGAATATCAAGGAAAGGGAGGAAACCATTGACTTCCTATTCCATGGTGAACTTAATTGCAGCGAATTGACTGTTGAGATGATGGAAGAAGAGATATAACTCTTCTTGGCCATGAGACAAGATGACATTAGTGTCATCTACAAATCTTTTGCAACGTTTAGGTAGGAGACGGGCCAAGGTCAGAGCCTTGGATTCAAAATATTCCATAAAAATATTAGCAATGACAAGAGATAGGGGTGAGCCCATGGCAACACCACAGGTCTGCTCAAAGAACTCGCCCTCAAAACTAAAAAAGGTGGAAGTGAGACAGATCTCAACTAACCAAGATGTATCAGGGTCTGTTAGGCAGTTGATCACCTCCATGGCCTCATTTATAGGTATGCAAGTGTAAAGGGAGACTACATCAGAACTCACAAGAATGTCCCCAAGGTCAAGCTTTATGTCCTTGAGCTTTTCAACAAAGGAAGCAGAGTCTTTGACGAAGGACTTTGTTCACCATGGAATAGGAAGTTAATCATTGCCTCCCTTTCCTTGATATTATTATTTCAAAGAATATTGACGGTTCCCTCTCCCACCAAGTGTTTTGGAAGAAAACACATATGGAGCAATATCTTCATGCTAGTTCCCATCATTTCCTGGCTCAAAAGTTGGGCATTGTCAACACCCTCGCTACTCGTGCCCTGAGGATTTCTGATTAAAAGAGCTTAGAGAAAGAGAAATCCCATCTCCTTAATGTCTTTGTTGAGAATGGTTATAGGAGATACCTGAGTTAGAAGGCTTTCCTCAAAGCTTCAAAAAATTTGGTAGTTAAAAAAGAACCTAAAGAACGAGTCCCAGGGGTCCATCTACCTTTTGTTCAAGGGACCGATGATAAGATTGTGAGGATTCTTAAGAAGCATAATGTTCCCTTGACCTTTAGACCCCTTAAAACCATTTTTAATTCCCTCTGATCAATGAAGGATCCTATCGACCCTGGGGACATGAAGGGTGTGTATATTATTCCTTGTTCCTATGGGACCCCCTATATTGGTGAGACTGGACGCTCCATTAATCAAAGAATTAGTGAGCACGTAGCTGACCTTAAACATAGGAGAACTAAGTCTTTTGCACTAGCAGAGCATGTGGAGAAAACGAAACATCATCTTTGTATTGAGGAGGCCAATGTTATTGCTAGAGTTTCACAGTTCCATCACCGAAAATTTAGGGAAGCAATTGAAATTGAAAGAAGGCCAAGTAATCTCAATAGAGATGATGGCTGGAAGATCTGTAGTTGCTGGGTCCCGGCCATTGCTTCCTAGTCACTTCCTCCCCTTCCTCCCCTCCCTCTTTTAGTATCTTGCTCTAGATTTCTTAATAGGAATTTTCCCCTTGTTATCATGTAACCTGCTTTCTTTAGCTATAGTTCTTTGATCCTATTTGGAAATCTTCCCTGAATTCTTTTAATCCTTTTCATACCTTTCTTAGTGGGTTATATTATATAGTATAAGACATTTAAATAGAAAATTTATGTTCTAAGTAGACGACTTTACTAATAAATTTACAATTAGTTACCCACCCCTTAATTAAATACTATTATTATAACACTATTATATTAATATTAACAATACAATAAATCCTAATTTCCCTAGAACTATTTATATAGGTTCATATTAGATTACTAATAAATTGATACCCTAACCATTAATAATAAGAATAATACTATTATCATAACTAATATTACTTTTAATTATATGATAAATAGATATTCCCCTTTTCATGACTTATCTGAATGATATCGTATATATAATATAACAATAATGAATATTATTTTAGTTAATGTTAAGCCCTTACATTTACTAATATCCCTAGCCTTACTATTAAATTTATATTGATTAGTTACACAAGACACTAATAATAACATTAATACTATAAAATTATAATAATAATATAATATTAATTATTATTAGTTATTATTAAATCCTTTCGATTACTAACAATTATTGTACCTGATATATTATTTCAAGCAATTTTATTATAAATATTCCCTAATATTATTGTTAACTGAAATATGGTTAAATTTTCACTTAAATAACATATCATAGATATTAAAATAATATTTGTTTTAGCATAATAATACTATATAATTAAACAAATTGAATAGTCAAATCTAGTCATTCATGGTCAATCTTAGCCATTTATCAAGTATGACCTAATATGGCCATTTTTTCAATATAGCCATTTTTTAGTCAATCCTAGCCATTGGATGATCTGCTCTCCCTATTTAATATGCAGCCATGATTTGGTTCTTCAACTTGTCTTGATGATGAACGATACTTGTTGGTTCGAAACGCGTCGACAAATGTACTATCAAGCATGACTTGTTTATCATTATTTTTGAAACACTTTGATTCTCTTTACTAGTTGCTCATTTCTTTGTCTTTGCAAGATTGGAGTTGATTCGATCATCACATTGCAAATATGACTACACCTAGTATTGTAACCAATGATTAGTTTAGGGCTATGATTAAAAGTAGATTAATTTTTGTTTGTTTTTCACATTTTCATTCTGAATAATGGAGTTGTGAAGGCACATTGATATCATATGCACAAAGAAATCCATTATCTAAATACAATCCAAAAAGTTTATGTAAAGCCCTTATCTCTTAGTTATTTTTATGCTTTTTCATAATTTTAAAGAATTTGCTTTTAAACCCCATTATTATCACTTAATTATGAAACTCTTAAAGAAATTGTGCTCAAACATTATGAGGCAAGCATATTTTTCAAAGAAAGTAAAGAGATAAGGAAACTAATCTTTAAAGATTCACATTAACTTTCTCTTGAAATGAAATTTGGCTTACCACTACACATAACTGCACATTAGGATTTGTCTTTTTAGTTTTAGTTTCTTATATGTGTTATTTTTCTTTTCTTCTTGAATAAAATTGTATCTCGTGCATGATCCCTATTTTAAGGAAAGAACCTATCAATATCAAAACTCTTAAACAAATGATTACTTTATTTTTTTCGATTCATATTCATATGTTAGTTTGTTCAAGGTTTAGTTGTTTTATTCTTATCTTGAAGTTTGAGTGGTTTTGAAATAAATGTTGACATTTAGTCAAATTTTTATCTCTCTCAAGAAATCTAAAGTTCCACATTAAGGAAATTTTTTTTCTCCTAAAATCTATTACCATGATACAATATTTATTCTAGTTTTATTTATAGAAGAATTAAGTAAAATTTTTAAACCATTATTCAAAGACAATATTGTTTCTAAAAACAAGTTCACTTTTAAAGGAATCTATGAACCAAGGAAAGTCAATGACTCGAGTAATAATCTAAGATTTTACACCGTCCTATCTCTTAATGATATTTTATACATGCTCCCCCATTTAGTTCGTAATCTCAATTGAGATTACCAATATTTTTTCTTGGTTTAGTTCACTACAAGGAAAAGGCCTTCTAGCAGAGGTTATAATGAAGTTTTTTAGTGTTATAAAATTGATAAAAATTGTTAAAAAAAATCTACTAAAGCATCCATTTGTGGGAATGGATGTTTTAGCAAAGCTTATAATGGAATTTCATCACAACTGAAGAAATGTGGGTAGACAGAGGTTTTAGTGGATGTTTCCTTTTGGCATACTTTATGGAACAACAAGCTCCATTTCACTACTTATAGAAACACAATAGGTTTCATACATTATTGAAAGCACAAAAGCGTTTAATTGAAAGAGAACCAAAACCTAAAATGGATACCTCCCTAGTGCTTACAACAAAAAAATCCATGGTGCATTCAACTCAAGGAGAACTGGAAATTGAAATGTATACCGCCTTGGTGATTATATAAAAAAACCCTTAGTCATTCTTTGATGAAGTAATGGGTCTGGGGCATGAAAAATAATTGCAGTTCCAATGCTTTTGCTTAAACACGTAACACCAACAAGTCTTGTTTACATAAATGCACTGGTGCATTTGTTATATAGAGGGTTCAGTGCTGTTAATTTTAATCGTGCACCAAGAATGGAAATAATTTTTTGTATAACCAGGGGTTTATAGTTCTATGAAATCATTTGTGCGTTAAGAGTTATAATGCGCCAAGGCATTAATTAAAAAAAATAGTAATGATTGAAGATCAAAAAGCCCTGGAGCTGTCATTTTCTCAAAAGGCATTGTTTATGCTAAAATATAATGCCACAATGCTTTTAAGCAAAGCACCACTGCATTGTTATGTTATGGATGCACTGATGTTTTTGTATGAGATTTTCTCTTTTTTGGAGACATCGACCTGTGATAGTACAATCATTGTAATCTTTAAATCCATTATTCGTTGAGAAATCAACATATATATTATAACAATATTCATATAAATTAATATTTTATTAGTGCATTTGTATATGATGTTTGGATTAATTTTTTATTATCAAATTTCACATCTTTTCATTATCATATTTAATCATCCATATATTTAGTTATTGGTGTAACATTTCATAGCGACATTGAATAACATAAGAGAACAAATTAAAATGTATTTTATTATATATCAATGAGAGGCTCTTTTTCATACAAAATGTGATTGCTATTAGTAACCCCTTATCTTTCAATTGGGACACTATTTCCACGATTACATTAAACAAAATTTTTGATTTTCATAGACAATTATTTCAAAAAAGAAGATAGGTTGCATTGGTATCCAAATAGATAATATTTCTTCACTAGAACTATTTTTAGAGCTCACACTACTGCCATGGCTTGGATTATTTGGAGGAATGTGTTGTTCATTGCATCAATTGTTTTCATCTTCTTGATCGTGTTCCTTATGAAAACATAAATATAACGTGTAATGAGTTTATATACATTGGTGAGAATAATGGAACATAAAATAAATAATATACATCAATGTAAATTAAAAAATATGTACCATAGCATGAAGTGACTCATGAATTATACACATTATTTCAAAACCAAATATCATGCCTTCTTTCAACAATTGTTTTATTGGCGTAGTTCCATACTTTGTTTCCTACAAGTTTTATACCCCATAATAAATCATATATTTAATATGAAGGATTTTCATGTTCTATTAATTATAAACTGAAATAAGTAAAACAACATAGATACTTACAAATTCCATAACTAATTTTTTATATGCCAACCTATACTCCCAACCATTATTTAACCCAATGTCAATCAATTCTATCGATGGTTCATCTTTGTATGTTAGAACCTATTTGAATACATTCAAGTATGGTTGTTGTAAAACAATTTAAACTATAAAACAAATGAAAACTTCAGTTGTTATGAGGAAATATTAAAAATTACTCAAACCTTAAAATCAACCATTTTCTTCCTTATCAACTTGTTTTATGTGTTGAATGCATTCTGTCGTGTTTTATTTTGTGCAATAAAATACTTGAAAATTAATATCTAATGCTAAATTATTTTTTTATATGTTAAAACTCAATCATGATTACATACATTTGAAGCATGTTGTTGTTGATATGCCTCCTCCTATGACACAATTATGTATTTTTCGTTGACCATCTACTTATACATTTTTTTGGACATTCCTACTAGCATGTTTCATATATCACCACATTGATCATTTGGGATTTCCATAATCTTCCTAAGAAAATTAATAAACTATTTTTATAATAATATATGAAAACTAAATATAACTAAATCTCTGTTAATAAATTAACGTTTTGTAGCAATATATATCTATATATCTATATATCTATATATATATATAGATATATATATATATATATATATATATATATATATATATATATATATATATATATATATATATATATACATATATATAGATATATATATATATATATATATATATATATATATATATATATATATATATATATATATAATTCTAGAAAAGCATTTTATTCAATTAGAAATATTTCCTTTTCAATGATTCCTTTTGGTTGTTGTATGTTTTTGCTATTTCAAGTGTGACATGTCTCATTGACCAATGATCTGGAAACACTTCATGCAATTTAGATATAATTTTGTTCTTAGAATCATTGCATTCATTTTTGTATTGTAAGTGGAAAGTACATATATACATTCATTCCACTAGATCCCTCATATTTCCTTAAAATCCCCCCCTCCATTTCATTAACCTCCAACACCAGTCCAAATGAGCTAAAGACCAATTCATCGTCATTTGCATGTTCCATAAGTTTTCTTTTCTAAGAGCAACATTGACCTTTTCCTTCGTTGTTTCTCCCTATAGAACATTAAATATATATGAATTATTAGATTGTTTGAAATATTTTATCTAATATTCTTAAGTATATTATAATGAAAATGAAAATGAAAGAAATAAAAAAACTCATACTAAATAGTATTTTTTTCATTCACCCGATTCATCATTATGTTTCTATCAAGATTTTATGCTCTTCTGCACTTTAATTAGAAATAATATTATCCATCTTGTTCATTTTGTGTCTCTTCTTGATACACACCAACTAATACATATTAGCTAAACTTACATATAGTTCAAACATATTGATTTTGTAAAGAATTTAAAAGGATTTTCCTTATCTGATTTTTTTATGTGTTGTGATTGTGTCGATCAGTTTTTTCTTACTTGATACCTTTTGAGACATTTTATATCAATATAAAATCTGTACCATTCAATACAAAATCCATTAGATATATTTTACAAATAAATCAAATAATTTTCACCCAAAAAAAGTTTTGGTAACTCGTGTGTTTATCTGAATAAATGCACCAATGCATTTATAAGATTAAATGCATTGTATTTTTAATTGTTCAATAGTATCATGGAAAATTAATTTTAAAATTAATTTTAAATTAGGACCGTGCGATTTGTAAGGCTAAACACACCACACTAATTTAATGGTGATATTAGGAACATGCACGTTGTTGTGTTGTATTAAACCAGGAGAAATGATGAATAGAGTAGATAGAACCAAAAGTGTTATAATATACCAGTGCGTTGAAGTACTTGGGTAGCCCTAGTGCATTATGTTACATAGCGCACACCGCGAAACATATACTCATTTCTTAAAAATCGAAGACAGCTCACAATGTTATTTGTAAGGATTAATCAAAGACAGCTCACGATGCTATTAGGAACAAGTGCGTCATTGTGTTATATTACATTGGAAGCAACGATGAAAAGACTAGCCAGAATCAAAAGTGTTATAATTTATCGGTGCATTGTATTACTTAGGTAAAACTAGTGCGTATGTTATAGATGGTGCACCACACAACATATAGTTGTTTTTGAAAAAAGTAGAGAGGGATAACAAGTTTTGGATCTAATTCAATAAGTGATTCATTACTTTATATGTAAAATTCACTGTATATAGTATGTACACAAACCCACTAAATCTAAAATTCCTAAATTGAAAAACCCTAATTGTGAAGTGGTAGAGAAAGTTAAGCCCTGATGTGAAATTTTGCAAGAAGAAGCAAGGGTTTAAGGTAAGTATTGAATTATTATTAATTTTTTATTTTCTTTCAAATTTTAAATAAGAATAGAGATAATAAAAAAATTTGCTAGTAAAATATGTAGTATTTTTTTTTATTATACATGGTTTTTAATTTTATCTTTCTGAATTGCGAATAAATCTACAGAGGTTGTAAAATATTTTAATAGTAAAATCTATTATTCTTGCTATCTATGGTTTTAAGTGAATCACCATACCTTTCAACTTTTGATCTTTCAACGGATGCAAAATATTTTGTAGCTTTGATCTAATCTTCTCTTGCAAATGATCTCTCTTTTAATTAAACCCTAACAGAAATTGTAAATATTTTTACAAGTAAAATAAATAATAAATTTTAAAACTTACTATGCAGGTTTTTGAGTGAATCACCATACCTTTTAGCTTCAGATCTTCTGAATAGTTCAGCTACTCCAAAGTGTTATGCTTTTGCGGCATAGTTCTACTGGTATATCTCTCTTGTAAATCACTCCCTTAAAATTTTGGGTAAAATAATGAAATGGAGAATAACTTCTTACTATTTAAAAGACTTTATGAAATTAGATTTGAAAAAAGTAATTGTTGCTCGTTCTTGAATAAAAATGAATAAAAAAATCATGCTTTTTTATTCAATCTCTTTGTACATCATTGTGTTTGATAGTCAAGTGCACTGACATTTCTGGGGCGCCATATTTTTTCAACACATTGACTTGATTCTTTTTTTTCATTTTCAGAATCCTGAAACGATGCAATTATTTCTCTTAACACAAATGTGTGGTTTATATTTAAAAGAGCACCAAGATGGTTGAATTTGTTTTTATTTCCTAAATTCAGGAAACAATTGCATACCAATATCGTTTTTTATTTAAACATGTTAGTTTTTTTTTTTTTTTTTTTTTTTTGAATGTGAAAGAGCACGGATATCATAACTTATTGTTAATTTTTTCAAAATACCAGAAACCGGTGCAGGTATTATTTAAATGACCACGTTCTCTTATTATTTAAATGTAATAGTGCGTTTTATTCTAATTAGTGCATCGGTGTCATCTAAAAACTATCTGAAATTTTATTTTGACATAAAATGGCATATTAGTCTCAAATTATCATTTAGGATGCATCCATATAAATTACAATAGTTCATATTGTACATTTTCCACTTAAAGTCACCTTGTTATTGAAGAGAAGTTTCAAAACTATATTGAAATTTATATTGTGGTTATATGGCTCTCAAGAATAATTTCATATATTCATAGAAAATTTTATTTCTGGTTTTTCTCAAATACACAGACAAAATATCTATAATATCAAATGGTCAATTCTTCAAATTCTAGCTCATTCCATATTGTTGATCAAATTCCTTCGTGAAGTTCTCTGTTTCCTTCTCGATTAAGTTCTGATTTTATTTATATTTCAATAATCTAATTGATTTTTTTTTTAATCCATATCAATTTGAATAAAAATGTATGAAAATTATTTATAGGATCCAGATTAAAAATGGAGTTTAGGTGCAAAAAATATTACTCCATATTATTTTCAAAAATGTTTGAAGCTCTTATGAGGAGCAACATATCGCAAGTAGTTGGTAGATGAAAATGGAGAGACTCTTCACCCTGCTTGTTGGAACATGGCATATTGTAACGACAATCCTGGATCAATGATGGTAATAATTGTTTCGTATATTGAAATTTGAACAAACCAATTTCATTTCCATGCTTACCAATATCATTAATATTGTACTAATGATGTCCAATACTCTTGGAAATTAGGATTCTATTGATGATGAGTGACCCACCTACCATATTTTGGTGCAACCCACTACAATGGGAAATTGAGAGAAAGTCGCATTAAGAGAAAGACTGAGAAAGGAAGCATACACAGAATGGTTGAATCAACCACCTATTAGCCATGAAGGATATAGAACATACATGGCCTGGAAAATTCAATGATGAAGTAAGAATTCTATGACTCAACATAGCCATGGATGGCATCAACACATATTCCCTCTAAAACACCAACTATTCTATTTTGTGTGTAGTAGTCATCAATAACAATATCCCCCCATGGTTTTATGTGATGAAACAACATGTTATGGTTTCTCTCATAGTCCCTCGAAGAAGACAAGTGAAGAATATGGATCTCTACCTACAACCATTGATAGATGAATTTAAGGAATTATGGGAAGGGATACATGTGTACAATGTATCAAGACCCATTACAACATAGATGGGTTTCACGTTGTATGGGATATGTGCTTACACCATACATGCGTATTTAAAGCTTGAGAGTTTTCTCTCATAAATTACATTCTTCCTTTTTTTTAGTAACAATATTGTTTCACATATTAATTTAATTCGTCGCAATTGTTGATATCTTCATGGTCAGTAATGTGCCATCATGTATACAATAATTTTGTAGGTGTTGTAAAAAAATGGTGTCATCGATGTAAATGTTGTCGACCTTCTCTGAAGGCTAGGTGGTCTAACCAGCTACGAAAGCCTATGGATGACTTCTCCATGGTATTCCTTCTAGAAAAACACCCTTAGAGAAGAGAAACATCCACTTTTAATGTAAATCAAGGAGAATCGAAAGGCATAGAATAATTACACTAGCTATATGTCTTAGATCATATAATATAGAGAACAACAAGGGGTTTGCAGTGGTCTAGATGGCTCCAAAAACCTCCAGAAATTGAAGTGGCCTTGAAAAAGATAAAAAAAATAATCAAAGTCATCATAATGATATGAAACTACAACATGATCATAGTTATTGTCATCCTGATTCCAATGGCGTGAACGAGACCCAAATCCGAGTTCGTATGCTCAATATATAGCCAATCAAAGTTCTGGTCAAACTAGGCCAAGTGGTAGTAACTAATGAGGAAAAAATTTAGAAAAGGGTTGGTGCACGGAATTAGGCAGTCGAAATGGGTGAATTTGTTACCTACTTAATTTTTCCAGTTGCCCTTAAAGATGGCTCAAATTTGTTTGGCTATTATTTCTAATAAAAAGCAAAAAATATAGATATATTAAGGGGTGGCATGCTACCACCCTCGATAGTATTATACATATTATTAATAAAAGGACTGAGGCCTGTGGCTCTGACTAGGGATCTTGGCCACGACCCACGATCATTACAACCATATGCACACATATATTTCAGATCCGGTGAGGTTGGAACCCACACCGACCACATGGACAACTCTCCCGTTGTGCCGCCTCCATATATAAATAGTCCACCGAATGGATATAATAATCTGCCACCTCGAAATTACACTAACCGCTCAAAATTTTAATGCAATCAAAATTCTAAACGTCATTTATTTTGGGTTGCCACAGGGTTGGAACCTAGGTGGTGCCCAACCTAATTTGGGTATCCACCAACGGCCTAAGTGGCCCGACGTTGTAATTGACACCCACCAAAAAATATTTAAACACCACATATTCAGTCGCCCAAGGAAATAGAAGGAACGAGCGGAGCAGAACCAGGTGCAAATAAAACCCAACGAGGAGTGGGCATGAATTTCGAGGTGGGAATATTTCAGGGGAATATTCCATAGAATATTTGCATATAGAATCTTCGAGGAATATGAAAGATTCCCTTGAGGGTAATTTTTCCCACTGAAAAAATCATGCCAAGTTTATACTCAAAGGAACCATAATTTGACACGGAACATGATGGTGTGGTCTGTTTACTAATCTAAGCAACAAAATTTCAAGAAGTCAGCATTGAGTCTTCACAAAATATTGAGGAATCTAAAAGATTCCCTTGGAGGCTGATTTTTTACCAAGGAAGAATGATGTCAACTTTATAATCATTCTTCTTGGAATTTCGTAGGGAGTAGGATGGTGTGCTCAGAATTTTCATCCAAGTAGCAGATTTTTTTAGAAATCTCTAGGAAGAAATCTTTAGGTGAATCTTCGAGATTCCCAAGGGTCTAGATTTTGATGGTTTCAGAAAGGGGCCAATTTTATAGTCGTTTGGCATGATTTCGCACCATGATTACAATGGTGCAATCCATTTCATCAGCTGATCTTTTTATTTTTCGACCCCCAAAACTGGAAGTTAATGATGTAGTGATGCCATGTCCTTCTTCTGTTTTTTTGAGATGATGTTTTGTTGCTGAGATCCTTGTTAGCATTATTTTGAGGGATACTTGTATGCCATGTCATGTGAGAATTTATTATATTGGCATGGTGAAGGAGGGACCATTTGAGTGACAGTTCCTATAGGAGAAGGTGTCGTGGAGAGACATGCAAATTTGATTGAGGGTATTTATCCTTGTAATGAAAAAGAATGTATCATGTACCTGTCATCATCTTACAGCATTTAATGAAACAGACTCCCCACTATTAACTTCAGGCTTGAATAATAACCCACACTCGGTGAACTCCGTTATCAAGGCGTTTTGGTTCTTTTATTTGATGGATGTCATTGTGTTTCATCTTCTTTGAAGAATGCATGTGTCTTTTCATACTCTTACATATGCAATTCTACTAACATCACAAAAGTAAAACATCTTGGTTAATTATAGTAGCTGGCAAGATTCAGATCAAGGTTGGAATCAGAGTGATCTTCTCGCTGATGGGAATTGTGAGCATGAATGGTAACCAGATATTGAACGTGTGAAGAAGGAAAATGAAGAACAACAAATATCTCTACAAGGACCTCCTTAGGATGGCAGGCATGGTACATTGAATTATGAATATTTTGAGGAGAATATGGCAAGAGAGGAATAGGAGAAAGAAAGAGTAGAAGATGATTCTACATCTCCATATTCCATTGATTATTCATATCCTTCATCGTCTTCTCATCATTGAGATGACGAGATAAATTATAGCCTTCATTTATAGAATATTGAATTAAGAAGACCTCTACGAGAAGAAAAAGAGGAGAAGCATAGGCTACAATTTCAGTTACAAGCCACGAAAGAGGCCTTAGAAAATTGAAACACAACGAAGGCTTAGAGAAGCCATCATCACCTACTTCAGAATCGATAGCTGAGGTAAACAATGTTGATCATTCTTTAGTTTCATTTTCACATGAAACTATTTCTATTGGAAACAAGAAGGTACCCATTTTAGGAACTAGCATGAGACTCCTTACCAAGATGGGTATAAAGGAGGAGGACTTGGTGTTATTGTCTAAGGAATGACTTAGCCATTGGAGGTTGTACAAAGAGCTTGATTTGCAGGTTTGGGATACATTGAAGGAGAGCACTCAAAGGTATCAAAATATTTCAATGCACTATCGAAACCATCAGAGAAATAGGATGATGGGAACATATCACAATCCTCTCATGATAGTGCACATTGCAAAGAAAAAGCTAAGGCAAATCCTCACATCCAGAATTGCACCAGAGACAACAAAGAGTGTTATAAATAGTATCAATATTCTAAACTTCATTTTGATTACAAGCATATTGTTAATGATGACCAGAAATGATGGCATAAATAACCATGTAGTTTTAGTGGTTTGCATAACCGTGTGCTTTCTCAGTATTGGAAGAGAATGACAGCAAGAAAGAGGATGATGCATGAAGGGCCTACTCCACATGAGGGAAATAAGAAGGTAAAGAAGGTTTTCACGAAGGAGACTTTTTGCAATCATTGGAATAGAGGTGGGCATCAAAGAGCCACATGTTAGAGGCTCCATCTAGAGCAGCGTCTCAAGGACAATGCGCCTGTTCATGAACCTATTCAAAAGGTTGTTCAACAAGCGAATCAGCTCGAGGATAATCACCCGTTCACCTTGATGAGTGAGAGATGGTTTTACTAGATATGGTATATTTTCATGGATGACTTTTGTAAATCATGTGCTGCAATATAAATATAAAAGTGATGATGTGTCTTCTATCACTTGTCAAAGCAACAATGATGTTTTCTGGCCTTTTATTGATAGCTGAGATATAAGTTTCTATTATGATGTAAACTTGACCAAAGTGTGTGTGTTATAAACTATTGGAAAGTATGGGGATGCTTGGGTCATGATTGGTCATGTAATTGAGCATGTAGTTTGAAAAGACTGTATTACAGGTTTGTAGAGGATACATGTGTCATTTCATCACTTATGGCTCAGAAGAACAAGGGCGAGAAGAAGGAAGTGTGACATGTCAAGACACCTATGGTGCAAACAATGTAACAAAGTAGTTTCAGATTATCTTCATGATTTTCGAGGACCAAAATCCCGTCAGTGGGGAGTAATGATCCACGTGGCTCCAGAAACATCCAAAAATATAAGTGGGCTTGAAAAAGCTTAAAAATAATAGTCATCAGATTGATATGAAACTAGGACTTGATCATAGTTCTCGTCATCCTAATTCTAATTGTCCAAATGGCACTCAAATCCATGTTCGTGTCCTCAAGATATAGACGGTCAAAGTTCTGTTCAAACTAGGCCAAGTAGCAGTCACTAACAAGGCAACAGTTTAGCAAAGGGTCGATGCACATAATCTGGTGATTGGAAAGGGAAAATGGTTTTTCCTACTTAATTTGTCTAATGACCCTTAAAAACTGGTCAAAATTTTTTGGCTATTAGTTTTAATAAAAAATTAAAAAAAAAGTATATTAAGGCGTCGTGGGCTACCACCTCTGCCACCCCTAGTCATATGATATATATTATTAATAAAATGTTCGGGGCCTACGGCTCTGACCTGGGCCCCCGCCCATGGCCCATGACGATTACAACCATATGCCACCAAATAATTTGGAGCCGATTGGGCTCCAACATGCGTTGGAAACATGGTCGGCCTACCTATTATGGCGGCTCCACATATAAACAATCCATCGAATGGATATAATAAATTGCCACCTCCAGATTACATTAACCACCGAAAATTTTATTGTCACCAAAATTGTGACCACCGTGTATTTTTGGTGGCTGCAGGGTTGGAACCCTGGTGGTGCCCAACCTAATTTGGGTGTCTACGAACTACCCAAGTGACCCAACATTGTAATTTATGCCCACCAAAAATATTTTAGCCCAACATATTTAGTTTCCCAAGGAAACAAAGGGAACGAGTGGACAAAAACCCAACCAGGAGCGGGCAAAAATTTCGAGGTGGGAATATTGCAGGCAAATATTCCATAGAATATTCTCATGCAAAATCTTGGAGGAATCTAAAAGATTCCTTAGAGGGTGATTTTTCACAGTGATAGAAGCATGCCAAGTTTATACTCAAACGACACAACATTACATAGGGAATTTGATGGTGTGGTCCAATTCCTCATCTGAGCAACATAATTTTAGGAAGCCAACTGTGAGGAATCTTCACAGAATCTTGTGTAATCTAAAAGATTCCCTTAGAGGCTGATTTTTTATCAAGGTAGAATGATGCTAAATGTATAGTCATTCTTCTCGGAATTTCAAAAGGAGTGTGATGGTGTGCTCTGAATTTTCATTCAAGCAATGAATTTTTCTTCCATCTTCAGGAAGGAATCTTTTGGGGAATCTTCAAGATTCCTGAGGGTCCAGTTTTTAAAAGTATAAAAAAGGGGCCAAGTTTATAGTCGTTCGACACGATTTCATGCCACAAATTCAATGGTGCATTCCATTTCATCATCTGAGCTTCACATTTTCCGGACATCCTGGGAAGTGGAGGTAAATGATGTTGTCATGCCATGTCTTTCTTCTTACTTGTTGAGATGATGTTCTGTTGTTGAGATCCTTGTTACTATTATGTTGATGATACTTGTATTACATGTCATGTGAAAGTTTATTAACTTGTCATGTTTAGGGTTGGTCCATTTGAGTGATATTTCCTATATGAGAACGTCTCATGGAGAGATATGCCACTCTGGTTGAGGGTATTTATCCTTGTAATGACAAAGAGTGTACAATGTACCCATCATCATCTTGTAACATTTAATGAAACGACTTCCCCACTATTGGCACTAGGTTGAGAGATGTAACCCATATTGGGTGAACTATGTTATCAATGTGTTTGTGTTCTTTTATTTGATGGTTTTCATTATGTTTCATCTTCTTTAAAGCATGCAAATGTGGCTTTTCACACTATTTCATATGCAATTCTGCTAACATCAAAGAAGTAAAATATCTTGATTAACTCTAATAGCTGATGAGATCAAGATCATATAGAAATGTTAGATTGAAATGGGGATCCTATGTTTGATGATCTGAAATTCGTTGACACCTATGTTGAGAAATTTCGCATTGGGATGAAAATGAAAAATTTCTTTTATGAGCTCCCATATAGGGAGCATCTTAAGATTGCCCACTTAGTAGGTTCCATGCATATAGTTAAAATTGTTTCATCTTCTTAATGGAGGCACATATCATCGATAGAAAGTGACACTAAAAAGAAACATTGGCCAAGATAAGAAACTAGAGGAAAGGCTATCCCATCTTGGTATTTCAAAGAAGGTGATGTCTCATGGGTTTTAAAGAAAGTTGATATTTCTTTGGCAAAAGAAGTTACAATGAATGTGATAGTTCTTTATTTATATGGGTCTTCACTACATCGATGCTTCCCTTTGGATGACCATCTGTCAGGGTTGAAATCACATGACTGTTTTGACCTTCTATGAGTATGTATGTCGAAATGAATATTTTATTATTTTTCTTCATTTTTTTTGTAATGCGATGTTTTATAATTAATTTTTTTTTATAATGTATTGTTTACTATGCAATGTCATTATATTCTCTTCATGCATAGGTGTGTGAACCATGATTTCACCCAAGACCTACAACATGTGATATCTAAATTATCTACATTTTTATGTTGGATCACATTAAAGGAGATTCATACGTCTAGCATTCCATGGTGGTGTCAAGAGATAACTAAGATTGTTTTTATGTTTGAGAAGGAACTGGCGGCAAGTTTCATGGACTTGTAGGTTCATCTTCTAATTCACCTAGTAGATGAGGTTGAATTAGTTGGGATCATTTCTTGTCATTGGATGTTCTTCTTAGAGAGGTACATGAATAAATTGAAAGTTTTTTTTGACAAAGAGTGAAACCTGAGGGTTATATATCGTATTAGTCTTTCTATTATGCCAATGAGTATATCAAGCAGATTGAAAACACACCAGGTGTGAAAATTTGGGACAACGAAAGGGATGAAGACAAAAGAGAAGGGTAGCATCTTGAAACAAATGGAAAGAGGCGCATGATAAAGAGTAAGTGCATTCTTATCATTTGTCAAATTACTACACAATAACTACTCACATTGAACTTCATATTAATGCATATTTTTATCTCATATATATATATATATATATATATATATATATATATATATATATATATATATATATATATATATATATATATATATATATATATATATATATATATATATATATATATATATATATATTGGTTTGATTTCATCAACGAGTTCATAAATCAAAGACATAAAAAAATTCATTCTTTACGATATGGAAGTGACACAACAATGGGTCACATTGTATAAAGAGAAGAGGATGTAATGGGACAATGATAGGAAATAATTCAAACAGTTGAATGGTAGAAGGGTACCTTATCCCAATCATTTAAAAGAAAATATGCTAATGAGATGCCCTAATAGTTGGGTAATTGATCAAGTCAGAGAGGAATATGGTGCATCTAATTGTTACCCACATGCTGAAGAGCATGCACTAAACATAGATATTTGGTGTGATAACTTGGTAATTTTGGATTTAAGAGATCTGTGGTTTGTGTATTTTGAATTAGTGATCCGAGAATCCACAGTTTGAACATCTTTATACCAACGTTTCAAATCCCAAGTGGGATCCATCATCAGGGTTGAAGAATCAACCCTGATGATGGATCCCACTTGGGATTTGAAACGTTGGTATAAAGATGTTCAAACTGTGGATTCTCCGATCACTAATTCAAAAAACTTGGTAATTATAATATTCTTTTGTACATTTTTAACTTTGTATATTTGAATTGTAACATATATATATATATATATATATATATATATATATATATATGTATGTATGTATGTATGTATGTATGTATGTATGTATGTATGTATGTATGTATGTATGTATGTATGTATGTATGTATACATATAATATATATATATATATATATATATATAGATATAGATATATATATATATATATATATATATATATATATATATATATATATATATATATATATCTATATATATATATATATATTATATGTATACATACATACATACATACATACATACATACATACATACATACATACATACATACATACATACATACATACATACATATATATATATATATATATATATATATATATATATATATATATATATATATATATATATATATTATGTTTAATTACATTCACGTTATTAGACACATGACACTGATTTTTTCACTTTTCTGTAGGTGCATTTGTTCCCATCTATGTGGGCATATAGAATCATTTTCACACAAAGGATGTTTTTGATGGATGCATGACACAAGACTATGGAGTGGAAGTCGAGTTCGACCAATCTTGTTGTGCTAGCCACCAAGATCAAAACCTAATGGAGGGGCCATTAGGATACATTGGAAAGATACAATAGATCATTCAAGTGGACTTTTCTTCATTCCAATGTGTTATATTTAGGTCCAGGTGGTTGAACACCTTTAATGAGAATAATGTAAACTAAGATCGCAATAGTGGGCTGATATCTATCAACTCTAAAAAGATGTGACATGAAGTTAAGGAGCCTTATGTTTTCCCAAAGCACTTGAACTCAATGTTTTTTTACCTAGATGTTTAATACGGGGATTTTTGGTTCATATTAAGACATGAACCTAGATGAAAACATGTTTTTGAGAATAACAATATTATCATGCCAAGCATCGAGGAAGACAATTAAGGTGATTACAATGGATAGTGATATGTGCTTGTGTTATTTCGTCATCTAAACTATTGTTGTATGTTTTTATTTTCATTATTTCGATAAGTATTTCCAATTGTTGTTGCTCCCTCTGTTGATGTATATGTTACATGATTGACATATGAAAGACATTAGCCTCATACATAAAATACAGGTTCTTTCTTATTAAATGAAAAATGTATTTATTAATATCGAAACGTAGCTTTCAATTAAAAAATAATAATTATCGGTGCATCAAAAACACATTCATGCACCGCCTTCGATGCTCTTTAAAACACAACTGCACTACAAACGGTACGCACATACCTATGACACACCATTGCTGGTTCACAAATTTAAAGTTTTGTAGTGGTGCATCACACGTGTGCACCGATGTGCACGTATAACACTTTTGTACTGGGATGGAGCGTTCATGTTATTGAATGCACCGATATATAACTATTTTTTTAGATATTATTTAGGTGGTACGTTGGGTAAATATGATAGCCCCGGTGCAATCAAAACATATCAAGCACACCACATTTATGGTGTTGATTAAGAGGCATTTGTTTGAGTTTTGCATAGGCTTGGTGATGCATTTTTGTTTCCTGTTTAGGTTATGTAAAATAAATATGTATTTTTTATGTATTTGTAACTAAATTATTTAAAGTAGGCGTGTCTTTATGATTGTGAACTTAATGTATTATTAGCTAGAATAAATGTGAAAAAGATGAATTTCAATGAATATCTCATGATAATTTACTTTGTATTATTAAAACTATGTTATTTAACTCGTATTTTTTTATTAAAAAGAGTTAAATTAAACCAGTACAATAGAAAATAAAGAACCAAAATAACATGAAAATGTTATATATTTAGTACTAGAAAAATGTTCACTTGCCTCTTTAAGGGAGAACTTCCAATAGAGAAAATCCCCAACTACAACTAACTTGATCACAAGCCTTATTTTTCTTTTCTTTATCCTCATCTTTAGAGAGGGAAATTTTTAATTTAAATTTGTAAGAATTGCGATAAAGATTAAATTTAAATTGCTTGAAAATCTCATAACTTTACTAACAAAATAAATTTTATAAACATGTAATTTTTTAAGTTGTATTAAATCTAAATTAATTATGTGAGCTCTACAACTCAGCATGGGAGAGATGTTCTCACATAACGTTACATTTAAAAAAAGTAAAATAATAATTGAAATTAACAAATTAAAAATTTAAAAAGAAGAAAAATTAATGTCAGCCATAATTGCAATACTTCAATTTACACCTTAGCCTTACATAGCTTTCTATATAGATATAATGTAACCAAAAGTAAAAAATATATATATAACTTATCTTTTATTATGACGAATAAATGTAATGAGTAAAAAAATATAATTTACTTTTTACTACAAGGAAAAAATGTAATTTTTTCACCTGATAAGAAATGGTATTATTGATATTACATTATGTGTAATTCATTCTATTTTCCATTTACATGTGATATTTATACCAAAAATACATTTATAAAAAATATTTTAAATAACATAATTCTATAGATATTTTATATAGAGAAAAAAAAGTAATTTAAATTGAAAATTTTCTTATATTTTCACTTTAGTGAGAAAGATGGAGAGAATTCTTATTCCATTAATAGTTTCTTTCTAATTCAATGTATGAGGGATATTTGTAAAACTTGCAATGTTTAATATGAATTTGATATGTAGTATTTTAGAAAGTATTAATAATAAAAATAATTAAATGTATACATACATGAAAAAAATATGAGGAGCCAAATTTTAACATTTTAATATGGAGAACCTGAATTATAAATAAAATATTTGGATGTCAACCACTACATATATATTATACCAAGCTTCCTAGATCCACCAAGTGCCTAGAGGGGTCAAATCTCTTTTCACTCAAAAGATGTTTGCATCTCAAGAGATTTGATCCCTTTCAGCGCTTGGTAGATCCAAAATTAATATGGATCTAGGCTGCAAATTTTAAAATTAATAATATTTTATATTAAAAATTGAATGAGTTACACATTTTCTTATTTCTAAGAAGTAACTAAATTATTTTACCTTTAATTATTTTTTCATTGTGAGTATTGAAATATTTCACTAATTAAGTTAGAATGAATATCAATGAACTATATAAGAAATAGAAAAAAAGTTATCGTAATTTTATAATCATAGTTTCAACCATAATAAGCTTTGTAATTTATAAAAATATATTTGCATTTTTCTGCAGTAAGTCAGTTTACATGAAATTTCATATATAAAAGTTTGATATAAATTCACCAATACATAATCCACAATAAACGTTATTTCATAAAGATAAACATCATGATTATAATAATCTAATAAACATAAACATCATCTAAGATACACATTTGAATTCACTACCATCATCTAATTATATGCACTTTTAATAGCACATATAAACGTTGTTAGCTAGCACAAAAATCTAATAATCTAATAGGGCATCATCATCGTGATCACATATAACAAAACAAAAATATTGTAATCTAACATCACCACCACACACATCCTCAAATTAATATAAATCTCATCTCAAGTAACTGCTATCACGTACACATCTATCTACAAGAACATTAAATGAACATATCTACAATGACCTAATAATATACACATCAACGCCAACATATAAATTAAGTACATAAAGATGAACAAAAAAATGTACCATATATATATATATAGAAAAATTTGACTTTTCCTAGAAAGTCACCTTCTCTAGATTACACAACAAATGTAAACCTCCATTTATGTTACCTTGATCTCTTCCTTTCTCTGTTGAATGCTCAACCTACACTTCAGCTTCACTTGAAACTTGTGCCACTTTAACTTTTTTTGCAACATCCATCCACACCTTTGATATTCATTGTCTTATTGTAGTAACTCCACAAGCACATTCAACCATGCTTTCATTTCACCAAGTTCCCTATTAAACTCTTCATCACTCATTTTATTCTTGTTGTCTTTTTCCTTGAAATATTCTTTCCTTATGCTATGGATTCCACCTCAACCTTTTTCATGACCCTCTGTGGCCATCCTTCTCTCTATATTTGTGAGTTTATCCATGCTAAATGGTGAACTGCATCCAAGCCTCTCCTTTGTAGCAAGTCTCCTCTTATTTTTACTCAATACCTCATCAAGCTTTGTTCACTAGCTTGACATTTTGGTATTTTCCCTAGTTCTCTACTTAGAAATTTCTCTTGGAAATTCTACCCACACATGCTATGGAACTTCCCTCTTACAACTTCTACCCAAATTCTACTTGTTGGAATTCATCCTTTTTTTGGTTGCAATCCTCAATTCCAAAGAGCTCACTGGCTCTAATACCACTGGGTGCAGTAAAATTCAAATTTTCATGGAAATTCACATTCTCTAGATCACACAACAAATCACTTCATCATCAAGCCCTTAATTTGTTTCACAAAATTATTTCATATAAAAAATTTACTTCACTTACAGTGAAATCTAGAGCATGCACAAACTAAAATCCTTACATTCATACAAATATAATTCATG
The DNA here is from genome assembly GCA_031772625.1 of Pinus tabuliformis. Lineage (NCBI taxonomy): Eukaryota > Viridiplantae > Streptophyta > Pinopsida > Pinales > Pinaceae > Pinus > Pinus tabuliformis. The sequence continues at coordinate 853,359,835 of CM062819.1, read as the reverse complement.
ACCACCACAAATATATGAAAATCTATTTCATTAAATCAAATATGTACATATCCATACACTTAGAAAACTTTCATTTCTCTCCATTCGCTCTCTGTGGCCTAATTCTTCATGCATTTGGACATTTTTTCTCATTAGCAATATGCTTAAAATAAATAGAATTAAGAAATAAAATATATTTTCTAAATCCTAAAAGCACTCCATAAATCACTCCTGAAAAGTATATTTTTCTAAATCCATAAATCACTCCCTGATTTATTCCCTAAAGCTCTCATGATTTATTCACTAAATCTCTCATGATTTATTCCATAAATCTCTCATGCTTTTGAAGGCAACGTTTTGTTTCCTTATTGAAAAAATCTCACCTATCCATAGGTTTTTAAAAATTATGACTCATCTAGTTCAAAAAATCATAAAATATCTCAACTCATAAGATACAATATATTTACATAAAATAATATGAATTCTTCTAAAAAATAAACACCCCTTTTTGAAGATTTTCTAAATTGATGACTTAGTGGCTTGAAATCTCCAATGATCCCGCATCATATACAAAATTAAGTCAAATAACTACATCATGAAGTCAAATAAGAGCAATAAAATATCCAATGCAATAGACGTAGTAGTGCCTGGAACTTGGCCTGTAGTAGAAGACGATGGATGGTCAACTTGTTCCTGATGGAGTACATTTGTCGAACTCAGCTAAGGGGTAGGACTAATAGGTGGTTTGTACATAGTAGAAGGTGGTTAGTCTATAGGATAAGGTGGTTGTTCTAATCCGTTATGAGAAACATATGACACATCTTTTAGCTTTGGCATCTGATCATCATTAGGCGACTAACGAGCATGTGTACTACCAGAAGGATCACCGATACCATGGTGGCCATGATCTGATGGGTTGGCACCATAAGAAGCATCGTCATCACCATCATCATCATCATTACTATGATCATTACCCTCATCATCATGATCATAATCATCACCCTCAACATCATCACACTAGGACAAAATGGCTAATTAGTTTCTTAAAAAACAACAAAAAATTGCATATAAATGACCATTTTTCAGTCAGTGACCAATAGTGGCTAATTTACAATATCTTATAACATGACCAACTTTTAGTCATTTTTGGCTTAGTAATTGATTGGTTCTCTCAATTTTATCAGCTATTAGTATATTTGGTCATAAATTTGGTCACTAATATAGTCATTAATTGCCACAATTAATGACCAAATACACAACAATTATACTACTATATGTTCATCCTTGAAAACCAATTAATGATGAAAGAAATATCAAAAACATGTTGGTTACATTATAAGCTACTGTAAATTAGCTACTAATAGCTATATATATGCAAGTTTTAGTCATCATTTGAAAGTAATTAATGACCAAAGAAATATGACTAAACTTGGGTTGTGTTATAAGATACCCCAAATTAGCTTCTAATAGTTATATATATGAAAAATCTAGTCATTATTTGTAATCATAAATTTATCATTTACAGTAGTCATACATCTTTTTTTAGTAGTTTCATTTCATTATATAAAAAACCGATTTAGTAGTTTAAATTCATGTCATTTACTTTCATTAATAATCATCATAAACGACTAATTTAGTTGTATATCCATTCTATTTGTGTTCATCAATAATCAATACAAACTACTACTTTAGTAGTTTTAAATTGATTTTATGCTTTATTATTAATCAATATAAATTAATCAGTATGATTTTGCGACTAAATTAAAAAAATGTCATACAATGTTCACCTAATATGAAAACACAAAGTTTCATATGTTAATTACAATACCAAATAATACCAAGTAAACTATAAATAATTTTACCCACATAAATTATATTATATGAAATGTCAAGTATTACAATATGAGTTTCCAACTTAATATTGGTTGGACTACAATTTACACATAAATATTGTTTCATCACTTCAAAACATTATAATTGTGTTTCCAAAGCATTACATGTTGGCATTTTGGCACAGGTATGGAGCTATGGTAGAGGTGTTGTCCTTGATGGCAACTCACTTTGGTGACAGATCTCAGTTCAAGTGTTCAGAATGAAGGAAATCTTGTATACGCAGGTACACCTTGCATAAGACGCGTATACACGCGGGTTATACGTTCCGAAGTCACGTATGCGTATACACGCACTTTTATGCACATAAAAGCGTGTACATGGTGGGAAACTTATTTTTGGTCTGTTGTTGTTAGTCCTTGGAATTTGAACCTATGGTTGTGGACCATTGTATCTCGTCGGAAGTGTTGACCCTAGGTTTTTGGGCCTTTGGTATTGTTTATTATGGTTTTGGACCATGGTATTGTGCAAGGCCTATAACTATAAAAGAGGAAGGAGATCATGTGGCAAGGCAGCATCTGAATTATTGAATATATTATATTGTGCTAGATCTGGAATACGTGTGATCGGGTTATGGTGCAGATATAGATCTGAAAAAGGAGGAACCTAAGCACAAGAAGGATAAGGGCTATTGATGGATCAAAATATCAAGGCTTGAACATTGGTATCTTTGTATAATTTTGATCTATTATATGTGGCGCTCTCTTGATCTATAAATCTGGGTTAACTAATGTCTGAATGCTTAAAAGAATAAATTATCCCTTATAGATCTGTACGCAGGTTCAATGAATTGCAGGTGCGTATACATGCTTTTTCTGTGACTGAAAGAAGCGTATACGCAGGTTCGTTGTGGTACAGAAGTGTATACGCGTAGGTCTCTGAACAGTGAAGTAGCGTATATATATTGATTTATGTTCTAGCTGCTTCTATTTTATTGCTGCAGTGTTCTGGGTTCAGAATTAGTGTTTGATTATAGTTACTGTGTTCTGGGTACAGTGGTCAGAGAAGTGCTTATTTGTTTCAGCTTTTGATTGGTGAAAAGGAGTTTGGGTTATGCAAAAATACTTGATATTTGATTGATGTTACTTGTGGATCAAGTCTGAAAATTAATGAAACGAGGTCCCTGAAAGCAAAGAGAAGGTTGCAGCCTTCTGCAGGTAGGAGCCTGCATACTAGTATCTCAAGCTAGTACAAGAACTAAGGGGGTTGGTGCTTCCTTCCAGGAAAGCTGGAGAATGAGAGAGATTTGTAGCTCTCTGCAGGTTGCAGCCTGCGTACTGGTAAAGACTGCACCAGTACAAAACATTGTAAAGACAAGTTTCTAATTAAAAGGAAGATAGAGACGAATTGCAGCAGGGGGTTTTCACCCACATTGGGTTTCCTCCTTATATCTTGTGTTCTTGTGTGTGACTGTCTTCTGCTCTGGTTCATTGTTTTTGGTACTGTTTATTTGCTGTTGATACGCAGATTAATAACTAACATCTGAAAGATAAATCAAATTATAATTTTGCCTTGTATACACGGTTTTCTTTTTCTGTAGTTGCGTATATACGCAGTTTTCATTAACTTAAGTAGCGTATATCTTCTGGAATTGAAAAAGGAAATATTTGACTTGATAATACTGATTCACCCCCCCCCCCTCTCAGTATTATTTTCAACAATTGGTATCAGAGCCAAGTCCTTCTGAAGAAGCTTGATCGCCTGAAGGAAGATCTTTCATCATGAGCAACTACGAGAGGGAAGCATCAATCAGGCCACCGGTTTTTGATGGGACAAACTTCGTATATTGGAAGGTAAGAGTTACTGCCTATCTTCAATCTTTGGGTACAGAAGTCTGGGATATCATAGATACATGATATACTTTTCCAGCAGCAACTCCTATAGACCTGGCTGAGAAGAAGAAATATGAAACAAATGCAAAGGCGGTCAATACTCTATTGGGATGTCTATCTGAATCAGAATTCGTAAAAGTTATGCAGTTAAAATTAGCAAAAGAGATATGGGACAAGATTGTCCTAAGCTATGAAGGAGATGATGAGTTAAAATGAGCAAAACTTCAAACCCTCAGGATTCAATATGAAAATCTCAAGATGTATAATGATGAAAGTGTGGCTAACTATTTTCTTCGTGTAGATGAGATTGTTAATTGTATGAAAATTATGGGTGAAGAAATAAAAGAGGCTGTTGTGGTTGAAAAAGTTCTAAGATCTTTGTCCCCTAGGTTTGAATCTAATGTTTCTGCAATAGAAGAAAAGGAGAATCTTCAAAACCTTAAAATGTCACAGTTGCATGGAATTCTAATTTCTTATGAAATGAGGAAAGGAGGACCTTCAGATAGGAGAGAAGTTGCCTTCAAGGCTTCCGGCAAAGGAGACTACTATGAGTCAGGACACATATCATAAGAAGAAGAAGAAGAATCAAATTTTGTCAAAAATCTTCAAAGGGGTGCTGGACGATTCCGAGGTAAGTTACCTTTCAGGTGCTTTGCTTGTGGAAGAGTAGGTCACTATGCTGCCAAATGTCCTCATAAGGATAAGATTGACAAGGGAAAGGAACCTGTTAGATGGAACAAGAAACAGAATGCAAATAAGACAATCTATTACACTCATGAAGATAGTGATGGTCTTTCAAATAGCGATGAAGATGAACGAGGTAATGAATATAAACTTTTAATGGCTTTTGAAGATGATGACTACATGGATGCTATAGATGTAGAAGGTTTTTGTGAAGAGATGACTAATCTCAAAATTTTCTTAGAAGAGAAAAGTGCAATTATTGATTCTCTACAATGTCAACTGGCTGAAAGGGAAAAACATCTTGAAAAATTGGAATGTGAAATTGTTTGTCTTAGAAAGGAGATTGAGAAAACAAAAGCTATTAATCTTAAATTTGTTAAGGGATCTGAAACTCTGGATGAGATTATCAATGTGCAGTGTTCTCCACTAATCAAGACAGGTCTGGGATATAATGGAGAAACATCTCAAGCATCCACATCCAAAAGTTATCTTGATGCAGCAAGGAGGAGCGAGCAAAGGCCTAATAGAAATCATCAGGTAAATCAGGGACAGTTTACCTCAAGAACAAATAAAGACTATCAAGAAAATCAGGGGCAAGCTACCTTAAGGACAAATAGAAGCTACAATCAGCCACAGGTAAAATCTTCTCAATTTGCCTCAAGAATGGATGTCAGTAGAAACTAAAATCGGTTGGATGATAGATTTGATAATCACAGGAGTTTCTTCAATGGCCAATGTTTCTCTTGCCATAATTTTGGTCACAAATCAGCTCAATGTGTTTCCTATAAGACAATCATGACTGGAGAAGCTCAAAAACAAAGGAATATGACAGGGATCACGAAAAGGACTTATAACAACTTTTCGGCCTTTGAAAATGAAGTTGAATGTTCTATTTGTAATAACTTTGGTCATGAAGATTCTGAATGCAGGAGCAGGTTTTGGAAGACAACTCAGAAGTAACAAACCTCAAGTGCCAGAACATGGAGAATGAAGGAACCACAACCAGAAAGATGTGGGATAGCTTTTTATGCAGAAGGACAGGAAAATCTATGGTATATTGACAGTGGATGTTCGAAGCATATGACAGGGGATAAAGAAAAACTTGAATCATATACTGCATTAGAAAAGGGAAAGAAGGTTTCTTTTGGAAACGATACCCCTGCAGCCATAAAAGGAAAAGGCATTGCTCAGTTGAAAGAAAAGGTCAAAGCTGGAAATGTTTTGTATGTTGATGGCTTGAAGCATAATCTCCTGAGTGTTAGTCAGATGTGTGATCAAGGAACCGAGGTAATATTTAGATCAAATGGATGTCGTGTTCGTGATCTTGATACAGGTGAAACAGTGATCAAAGGTAGAAGAACTCCAAATAATCTATACATATTTGAAGAAGGACAACAACAATGTTATTTGAGCAAGGATGATGAACACTGGTTATGGCACCGGAGGTTGGGGCATCTAAGCTTTTCACAAATAAGGAAAGCATGCAAATACCAGGCAGTTCGTGGTCTTCCAGATATCAAAATTCCAGACAACACCATATGCAAATCATGTCAGTTTGGTAAGCAAACCAGAACTAACTTTCCTGAGAAGGAAGGATCAGCTAGCAAGCCTCTTGAGCTAGTTCATACAGATGTATGTGGTCCATCTAGGAAAAGGTCACCTCGAGGAGAAGAATACTTTATATTATTCATTGATGACTTTTACAGGATGGTTTGGATAGGACTCATGAAGCACAAATATGAAGCGTTTGAAAAATTCAAATCTTTCGAAGCATTGGTTGAAAATGAATCAGATCGCAAAATTAAATGCCTCAGGTCTGGTAGAGGTGGGGAGTTTACCTCAAATGAGTTTTCCGATTTCTGTGAAGAACATGGAATAAGAAGGGAATTCTCTACAGCTAGGACTCCTCAACAAAATGGAGTAGTGGAAAGAATGAACAGAACGGTTCAACAAATGGCTCGTGCTATGCTTGATGAGTCTGGAACTCCCGCAACCTTCTGGGGTGAAGCAGCTTATGCTGCGGCGGTTATTCTCAACAAAACAAATGTCCGGGTAAATAGCACTCAAACTCCTCATGAGCTTTGGTATGGTAAGACTCCCTCAGTAAAACATTTCAAAATTTTTGGAAGCAAATGCTACATCAAGAATAATGATGAACATCTTGGCAAGTTTGAACCTAGAGCTGATGAAGGCATTCTTCTTGGTTATTCTCCCCACAGCAAAGCATATATATGTTATAATAAAAAACTTGGAAGAATTGTTGACAGCATTGATGTTGTGGTTGATGAAAAAGGAAACGTTCCTAGGCAAGTAAATTATGAAAATATAGAAGAAGATGAAGACTACCCTCCAAATCAAACTGATGATGAAGAAGAACCTCAAGAGGCACCATTGGAATAGATAAGGATAGAAGAGAAGACTCCATCCAGGTATGTGCAGAAGAATCATCCATAATCTCAGATTTTGGGGTAGAAAGAAGCAGGTGTACAAACTATAAGAACAATTGCAGAAGCCTCAAGCTATGTGGCTTTGCTCTCCTCCACTAAACCAAAAAATGTAAAAGAGGTGTGCAAAGATGAATGCTGGGTCAAGGCAATGGATGAAGAAATTGAGCAGATCGAAAAGAACAACACTTGGGATTTGGTTCCTAGACCAAAAGATAAGAATGTCATAGGAACAAAATGGATCTTCAAGAACAAGTTGAATGAAAATGGGGAAGTTATTAGAAACAAGGCCAGGCTTGTTTGCAAAGCGTATACTCAAAAGGAAGGAATAGACTTTGAAGAAACTTTTTCTCCCATAGCTAGACTTGAGGCCATCAGAATGTTCCTTGCCCTCTCTAGCTTTCAAAAATTCAAAGTATTTCAAATGGACGTGAAGTCAGCCTTTTTGAATGGAGACTTAGAAGAAGAAGTGTACATTGAGCAACCAGATGGCTTTATCCTTGGAAATGATCCAAATCTTGTATGCAGACTTAAAAAGGCTCTCTATGGGCTTAAACAAGCTCCAAGGGCTTGGTACTATCGGTTGGACAAATACCTTCATCAACAAGGTTTTTCAAAAGGATTAGCAAATAGCAATCTCTATATAAAAATTGAAAATAACAAATTGCTAATACTTGTTGTGTATGTAGATGATATTATCTTTGGAAGCAATGAAGAAGCTATGAGTCAAAGCTTTGCCTTCGTGATGCAGAAAGAATTCGAAATGTCCTTGCTTGGAGAACTGACATACTTTCTTGGATTGCGAATCCAACAAAATGAAGGTGGTATCTTCTTGTCTCAATCAAAGTACCTCAAGCAGATTCTAAAGAAGTATGGCATGGAAGATTCGAAACTTGTATGTACCCCCATGATTACAGGATGCAGCCTCAGTGCAAATGATGAATCAACAGCAGTGCATCAACCAACCTATAGATCCATGATTGGGAGTTTGCTTTATTTGACAGGTACCCGACCAGATATTATGCATGCAGTGGGAATAGTTGGAAGTTTTCAAGCCAACCCAAAGGAAACTCATCTTTAGGCAGTCAAGAGAGTCTTCAAGTACCTTCAAGGAACTCAAAATTATGGCTTATGGTATCCTAGAGATACATATCTCACTCTTCATGCTTACACGAATGCAGATTGGGCTGGAAGCGTGGATGACAGGAAGAGCACAAGTGGCAGTGCATTCTTTATGGGTTCCATATTAGTATCTTGGTTCAGCAAGAAATAGAGTTCGATTGCTTTATCTACAGCTGAAGCGGAATATGTGGTTGTTGCATCTTGTTGCACACAACTCCTTTGGATGATGCAAACCTTGCAAGATTTTCAAATCACTTGTACTCCACCTGTCTCTATCTTATGTGATAATACAAGTGCAATAAGCATTTCAAAGAACCCAATCATGCATTCAAAGACCAAACACATACCGATCAAGTATCACTTTATCCGAGAACTAGTGTTGGAACAAAAGGACAAATTGGAGTATGTTCCTTCTAAGGAACAAGTTGCTGATATACTCACCAAACCACTACCCAGGGAAACTTTTGAATATCTCAGACAGAAGCTAGGAGTCATTGATGCTTCATCCTGCTGTTGAAGCTTGTCTGTTCCAAAGAAAATTGGTGTACGCGAGTTGGATGAGGGGTATCCGCGTACATACGCTGATTTATGCAGGTTCAGTCGCGTATATGGAGTTCTGAAGAAAATCAGCAAGGGCAGACTCTGGTTGGAGAGAGTCTGAGATGGGTATGTCAGAGACCATCAGGCACAGATTCAGGGGGAGCAGATAATCCTTTAATAATGCATTGTTGGCATTACCTTAGAAGCTCTTGGTTCTAGTACTCAAGCTGTTTTTGGCTCAGGTGGATCAGCTGCAGAAAGAAGATCAGAAGGAGAACATGATTGCTGATATATACAGTGATTGTCAGATGCTGCTGGTGATTTGCATAGTCTTGATATTTCGTCTCTATGTCATTTTTTTTATCAAGGTCATGTAACGGCCTATTTTGGTTTCCCCACTATGCCTGGGATGATTGATGTGTTTGGTTGTCATGTGTAAATTTCTGATGTATCCCCATTTGGTTGGGTGGATGATACCCACTTGCTTGGGTAATGGTTGTATGTATTGAGTCTTTTGGTGCTAGGAAGGTCTTTTATGATGTATAAGTCATGGTTCTTCTTGAAGAACATCTTTTATAGATCTTGCCTACTGTCAGGGGGAGCATGTTCAGCACAGCAGAGCAGAGATATTGGCATGTACTCAAGGGGAGCATAGCCCTTTGCCCTTGATGACAAAGGGGGAGAAGGATTTTGAGGATCTTGGGGTTGCCATCAAGTCCAAAGGGGGAGATTGTTGGCATTTTGGCACAGGTATGGCGCTATGGTACAGGTGTTGTCCTTGATGGCAACTCACTTTGGTGACAGATCTTAGTTCAAGTGTTCAGAATGAAGGAAATCTTGTATACACAGGTACACCTTGCATAAGACACATATACACATGGGTTATGCATTCCGAAGTCGCGTATGTGTATACATGCACTTTTATGCACATAAAAGTGTGTACATGGTGGGAAACTTATTTTTGGTCCGTGGTTGTTAGTCCTTGGAATTTGAACCTATGGTTGTGGACCATTGTATCTCGTCGAAAGTGTTGACCCCAGGTTTTTGGGCCTTTGGTATTGTTTATTATGGTTTTCGACCATGGTATTGTGCAAGGCCTATAACTATAAAAGAGGAAGGAGATTATGTGGCAAGGCACCATCTGAATTATTGAATATCTGATATTGTGCTAGATTTGGAATACGTGTGATCGGGTTATGGTGCAGATCTAGATCTGAAAAAGGAGGAACCTAAGCACAAGAAGGATAAGGGCTATTGATGGATCAAAATCTCAAGGCTTGAACATTGGTATCTCTGTATAATTTTGATCTATTATATGTGGCGCTCTCTTGATCTATAAATCTGGGTTAACTAATGTCTGAATGCTTAAAAGAATAAATTATCCCTTATAGATCTGTACGCAGGTTCAGTGAATTGCAAGTGCGTATACAAACTTTTCCTGTGACTGAAAGAAGCGTATACGCAGGTTCATTATGGTACAGAAGCGTATACTCGCAGGTTTCTGAACACTGAAGTAGTGTATATATATTGATTTATGTTCTAGCTGCTTCTGTTTTATTGCTGCAGTGTTCTGGGTTCAGAATTGGTGTTTGATTACAGTTACTGTGTTCTGGGTACAGTGGTGAGAGAAGTGCTTATTTGTTTCAGCTTTTGATTGGTGAAAAGGAGTTTGGGTTATGCAAAAATACTTGATATTTGATTGATGTTACTTGTGGATCCAGTCTGAAAATTAATGAAACGAGGTCCCTGAAAGCAAAGAGAAGGTTGCAGCCTTCTGCAGGTAGGAGCGTGTGTACTAGTATCTCAAGCTAGTACAAGAACTAAGGGGGTTGGAGCTTCCTTCCAGGAAAGCTGGAGAACGAGAGAGAGTTGTAGCTCTCTGCAGGTTGCAGCCTGCGTACTGGTAAAGACTGCACCAGTACAAAACATTGTAAAGACAAGTTTCTAATTAAAAGGAAGATAGAGACGAATTGCAGTAGGGGGTTTTCACCCACATTGGGTTTCCTCCTTATACCTTGTGTTCTTGTGTGTGACTGTCTTCTGCTCTGGTTCACTGTTTTTGGTATTGTGTATTTGCTGTTGATACATAGATTAATAACTAACATCTGAAAGATAAATCAAATTATAAGTCTGCCTTGTATACGTGGTTTTCTTTATCTGTAGTTGCGTATATACGCCGTTTTCATTAACTTAAGTAGCGTATATCTTCTGGAATTGAAAAAGGAAATATTTGACTTGATAATATTGATTCACCCCCCCCTCTCAGTATTATTTTCAACATTACAGGTGAATTCACCAACTCTAAAGACTTGACCATCAGTCTCTATGTGTGTGTCTCAATGGGGATATTGGCTTCAAAGGATCGCTTGATTGGTTCTCTTCTCTCTCTTTGTGCATTTGTCACTATAGTGTTATTGTTCTTCTCTTTCTTCAAATTTTTCTTCTTACCATCAATACTAAGTTCCTCTTCTGAAAATGAAACAGGATACAATGGAGAGTATAAGACATCAAACATGATGAACACTCGAATATAAACTAAAGTAGACTATAAAGGATTTAAATAACATATACCTAACATCAACAATGTCAATTCCATACTTCTCGAGAAAAGCAAGAAACTCGAACAAGTTTTCTTCAGTTGGGCGATAATGGCCATTATATGGCCAAATGACCTGTATAAACAAAGAAAATAAAACATCACCATAGAAAATAACACCTTAGTATATTCAAACTTCAAGAAAATTTTAGGCACAGTCATGCTAACTAAGTTACATGCTAAAAATCTTAAGTTGTAGATAACTCATGAAAACAAATAATATGAGGTGTGATGTCTAATCCTTGTTTCTTTATTCTCAATAGAATATCATTCTATAACACATCGTCTTCTTAAATAACAACATGAAATTAAATTTTTCTAATAGTCATGAATATCTTTTAACAAAAACAACTAAAAGGATTTCAATCAATATCGTGTAATACTAATTTCATCTTGAAGCTTTGGATGTTGTTTAAATGGACATGATACCAAGTATTTTTGATTTCATAGTTAAAAAATAAATTAAAAAAATCAAAGGAAACATTCAAAATACAATCAACAATAAAGAGAGGATATCATGGAATGGACATTGCAATTATAAAAAATCAAAAAAATAAAAAAAAATTTACCTTTCCACCACTGTTTCAAATTCCTATAACATTTGTTTTCCAAAAATAACTATGAGTTGAAAAAATCACAACATTGAAAACCATAGGAATCCCTACTTGAAACATTTCCAAATTTGATGGATCATATGCCCGGAGGATCTCCAACAACATATGAATCATATCCAAGACATGTTATGCATGGTCTCCCCATCATTTTTCCAATCCCATTTCCTGTAACCTACCCACACCAAAGTTAAGTAACAACTAAACATGGGCATTGTCATTTGTTTTTATCTTTTATATCTATAAAATTTCAATTTTATTTTTTTCAAGGACATATTAATTCATATTCAAGGTCATCTTGTCATGAGAAGATATCAATAAAGTAGGACATAAAAAAAATTGACCTCAAGGAGTTATTCCTTCAATATCAATATTTGTCTCGCTATGATGTATTGGGTAGAAAAAAGAACATATCTGCAAAAGAAAAAGCCATATATTACTTGTGTTCAAAATCATATATGGCGTACTCTTAGGAAACTTTTTAATATGTGCCTCTTCCTTTACCAAAGGAGACTGTAGCTTGGTTAAACTTTGTATACTTTCATTCAACATGAATTCTTGCAAGATAAATTTCACTCATTATTCTTTCCCATTTCTCAACATGCTACAAATGATAAATTGAAAGTCATATAAAACAAATAAACAAACAATGTGTCTAATAAAACTTCACACCTCATAAATTACTCTGCCACATGCTTAGGCTAAAGGTGAGATTATTTGAATCATCTTTATCTCATACTTAATGGGATATTTGTATTGTTACTTTGATGCCAATTTGTTGCTAAAAGCAATATATAAACCGTCGTCATTATTAGTGAAATTCATGTATAATTTAGAAAAATAACATTACAAGGTATTCATAAATATAGAGATGCAAACATCTATTCATAATGGTAAATGAGGGTGGACCCTCTCAAGCTTATGTGATTGGGTGGCACTACCATAAATAAATTATTGGTTGTATTAAACATTTGCATTTAAGCCATTTATTCTAAAGATTTAATCAGAGAACAGACAAGCAGGGTCCCGGGACTTCCTAGTCTTGACAAGAAAGAAAGAGACATCCACTCTATGATGATTTCATTATAGAGACAAAAAATATCCTACATCCTACCCACCAACAAGAAAACATAAAAAAAATATGGAAAAATGCTCATACAGGTTTTGTTCAAACTATAAGATAATATAGTTTTATTTGTGTCCACCCAATGACCACAAAAGTCTGTCAAAGGAACAAAGATAGTACATCTAGTGTTAGCACAAAGTGTGAGTGTCAAGAAATTTACAAAATAGATGTTAATTGTCTAGAAAAATAAAGTATAATCTAAGCTATAATTACAAATATATATGTTATAAACTAGAAAGCTCTAAAAATATCAATATTGAGCAAGAGAAGAAAGGATAACAAGACCTATTAGAGCTTACAGTTGAGGATGAGTGAGCGTACCAAGAGGTAGAATATATATATATATATATATATATATATATATATATATATATATATATATATATACATCATAACACTAATATGAATTATATATTTTGAGAAGCTTCTACACACATTGTATTAAAGAACAAATAACTATAGTTGGAATTTTTCCAAACAAAATGCTAGGAAACCAATCTGTAACAGAAATCAAACTTGCAGGAGTATGTCCCAGATCACAAAGGTTTTTTATTAAATGAAAAGTTAAATTTGTAACATAGGAAGGAGCATTTAGATGGAGCAAACATGGAAAATTACATATTGAAACTAGATCTAATACACAAATTTCATAATTACTGGCGTACACTAAGTTTTACTTACCTCACATTGAGGAGCTACTACCAAATACAATGGTTTATTAGTTGCAGATGTACACAAGCCCATATCAACAAATGATGATCGTCTCCAACAGATAAAAAGGGTACTCTTGCCTTAAATTCCATGCAACATCTTCCACAACACCCTCGTGGACCTACATTGACATGAGGTCATCAAACATTTTCAACAAAGATAACAAAATTAGCATTGTAAATTTAAAAATGCAGATAAAAACATAAACTCACCAACAAATCCCATTAAAATTATACCAAAAAAATAAAGAATGATAGTAAACATTAAGAATAATGTTCGCATCTTTTAATGATCACATTTATGGGGTTGTGAGCTCAGTTCTAACAATGTATTTACCCTTTTTTTTATTCCATGCTACCATCATGTAAAACCGTTGAAATTTATGATGAAAATGGATTTTCACACAACCTTAATAGCATAAAACATTAAAAAACCTAAACAAACTAACTTTCGAAGCCTAAAAACTTATGTGTGTTCAATTTCATATAGACTCCTCAGCTAAGTTGCAACTGACAAACAAGAAAATATGCACCAATCCTATTATATGGAAAATTCGTCCAACTCATGAACTATATTCATTTTCCAACCTAATGATAATGAGAAGACATTATAATGGGTTTATTTATTTTCAGTCAGACACAAAGTTACTTTGGATAACATTTATCAAAATAACTCACCTTATATATTTTTTGTGCCTCAAGCACTTTGTGTTTGGTAGGTGCATTAATGTCCCACAAACAGATTTATGTGTCATTTGAACCATTTAGAATATGGCCATGTTTAATAGGGATCCATGATAAATCATAACCTTATGTATTATGACCCCTCAGTCTCAGATCAGGATTACAGGCATCATCTTGAGGGGGATTTCATGGATGCTTGTTGTATTCAAACACATAGACTTATGCACTATTTTTTTTTTTATGTCATTAAAGAAAGCATTATGTGGCATGTATGAGGCTCTATCAAACTCCCCATCATGATGGATTTGTTCTATTAATTGTAACTGCAATAAAGAAAATCCACTCAGTAACCTAACCTAAATGAAAAAATGGCATACTTATAACAATTTAATTATAAAGTTTCAATAACATTGAACTAAACAAAATAGTTTTAGCACCGACAATGAAAAATCTTCATCCCAAACATACAACAAATCCCAAATGTGTGGAAACCGTTAAGGAATTTGATAAAATGACAACTTTGAAAACCAAAAAATTACATTCAATATATCCCTTCCAATAATCTCAAATAAAAGTAATCACATTATACAACAACGAGCATCATTCATCATAAGCGTGGTGAATTCTTACAATCATAAGAAAATGTTCAGAAAAAATTATAATTTTTTTGTGGATATACACTGAACTAGTAATATGCCCACATATTCATGGATGAAACATAAAGTGGGTTATAAAGTTTTTGATTCACATACTCGGGACCATAAAAGATGATAAGGTCCTTCATGAGTGAGAGAAAAATACAATTCCTCACATGTTCTTGAAACAATTCCGAACTTGGTTACAACTGTAAGATTCCCAGCTTCTCAAGCATGGAGAAGTTGTGTTAACAGGTCTCCCAATGCAAAGAGACAAAATGATGGCGAGGGTGCAGGCGTTAGAGACAATCTCCCTAATCTGTCTGCAAGATCTTCAATATCTCGATCAACTTCCCTTTCTTCTCCTCTGGGCGCATCAGTCATTAAACTGAGGTTTCATTCTTTAAAAAAAACTCGCTATCAGGCTTATTAACAAACAGTGGCTTTTCAGAGCTCTTAAAAGAAATGTCTAATTGGCGGATTTACGCAACACAACATATATATACCACGTTATATTCTCCCTTCCCTTTTTGATATTGGCTATGGTATAAGTGGAACCTTACCGTGGACAAAGCTCATATATGTATATCGCACTGGCTATGATTATATGCGAGACTTTATCATGGACAAAGGTTCGAATACTATGGACGGACGGCTATATATCTCCGCTCCCTATGCTGTTCGGTTTGATATATATATAATTCAGTGATCGCTCAAACAATGGTCTTCTTTCCTCCGGACCCGATACACCTATAAGCAGCGTTTAATACTTCGCCAGTTCCGCTTTTCGGCGATCGATTCAATCAACACTTCCCCGCCTCCGAAATGACGGACTCAGCGATAAGAATATATTGCAGTTTATATTAATTCGCTCCCAAAATTGTTGTTCGACTCAAACAATAACTCTCCACCTCCGAAATGATGGACCTGGCGACATATATATGTCACAGTTTATAATAGTTCGCTTCCAAATTCAGAACTCGCCCTTTGTCACACTATGTCTCCGTTCGGACGGAAGGCTTTGTAAACCGGCATATAGACCCAACGAACAGTTCAAAAAAAAACCTCTCGACGCCGATATGGTCTTGGACCGATATGGGTCAGCACTTTCAGTTATGAATTCTCAACGGTGCCACAGCCACTTAATGAAAAATTACAAGAGTTCTTGCTATACCAAGAATATATGCGCCACAGTAAAATAAGAGTCAAAGCAATATAACCGTGAATGAAAGGAAAGGTGCCTTCAATGATTAATATACAGTATTATAGCGTGAGGAATTAGAACCATTCAACACCGTCGACACTATCTGATAATCTATGCATGCATATACTGAGTCGTTTAACAAGAGACACTGAGAGAAATTTTTTCCAAAATAATACTATGGCACTCGCCCCTCTCCTCTGTCTGATGAGAGCTTTGCTGCCTTTCTATTTATAACTAAGGATAGGCCCTCTTGGTCCTTATCCGATAGGAAGAAAAGCATGCTTTACATGATGATTTAAAGCTTGAAAAGCTCTGTTACAAATAGCATGATTTATTGCTAGAATTTATTCTATTTTTTTTTAACTAAGAAAGCATAGAAATTGAAGGCTAAAGGACACCACTCCCTTGCCTGTAATTTTTTTTGGATTTTTGGAATAATTTGGAAGATTTTTCCCCTCTGAGTCACATGCTCCCCCATCAGATTCCTGAGGACAAAATTCTTCATAGGCTCCTGTCCATGAGCTCATCTACAGATTTGCCCAATTTCTGTAGAATGTCTTCTGTAACCCAACTAGCTTCAGCGATCGGCTGTCCCTTCCATTTCACCAGATACTGGAAATACTCTCGTGCCCTTGTCTTCTTATACACTTTCTTGTCCAGAATTCTTTCTGGCTGTAATTTCTTGGCTGTGGGCAACTATTTTACCCAGTCAATCTCTGGAGTCTCTTGATCCTGTGCTATATCATCTGCAGCTTCATTCTCATACTTGTACAAGTCTGCAACATTAAAAATTGGTGATATTCCCACACCATGTGGTAATTCAATCTCATAAGCGTTTGCAGAGAACTTTCTCAGTATCCTGCATGGCCCAATTTTCTTGGATTTTAACTTATTATATGCTCCCTTTGGAAATATCTCCTTTCTGAGATGTGCTAAAACCAAGTCTCCAACTTCAAAGTTCATTTCTCTTCTCCTCATGTCAGCTCTGGTTTTATATTGAATGTTGCTGTCCTGTAGCTGCTGTTTCACCTATTCATGTATCGCCTACATTCTTGAAGCAAAGTCTTCACCTTCTGCACTTCTCACTTCTTCTTTTCCCAAATTCCTTAATTCAAATATTCCCCTTGGGTGCATTCCATAAACAATATGGAATGGGCTTTGTCCTGTGCTCCTGTTTGGTGAGTCATTATATGCATATTCAACTTGTGGTAACACTTGATCCCATTGCTTTGGATGTTCTGCAGTAAAGCTCCTCAAAAGATTGCCTAAACTTCTGTTCACAACTTCAGTCTGTCCATCAGTTTGTGGATGATAGGCAGAACTGAAATTTAATTTAGTTCGTAGCTTCTTCCATAGTGTTCTCTAGAAATGTCCAACGAACTTTGAATCCCTGTCTAAAACAATGCTTTTGGGCAATCCATGTAAGCTTACAATTTCTTTAAAAAACAAGTTAGCAATATGAGAAGCATCACTAGTTTTATAACATGGAATAAAGTGTGCCATTTTTGAAAATCTGTCCACTACCAAAAAAATTGAATCATAGCCTTTTTGATTCTTTGGCAATCCTAGCACAAAATCCATACTTACCATATCCCAAGGCCTATCTGGAATTGGCAATGGAATATACAACCCTGTGTTCTGGCTCCTTCCTTTTGCATACTGGCAGACTTTACAATTTCTTACATACTTCTCTACTTCAGATTTCATTTTCAGCCAGAAGTAAAATCTGTTGAGCTGTTCAAAGGTCTTCTCTCTACCAAAATGTCCTGCAAGTCCTCCACTATGTTTCTCTTTGATTAAATTCTCTCTCATTGAACAGTTGGGTATGCATAGCTGATTTTTCTTAAACAACAAACCATCTTGTATAAAATAATCCAGCCACTTGCTCCTGTCCGCCAAAACAAGATTCTTACAAGCCTCAAATACCTCTTTAAAATCTGAATCGGTCTCATATAATTCTTTAAGAAAATCAAAACCCAACACTTGGATTTTACTTTCCTGCAGCAATATACTTCTCCTACTTAAGGCATCTGCGACTTTGTTTGACTGTCCAGTTATATGCTTCAACACAAAATGAAAGCCTTGAAGATACTCTACCCATTTAGCATGTCTCTGGCTGAGTTTTGGCTGCTGCATTATAAACTGCAATGCATGGTTATCTGAATAAAGAATAAATTCTTTCGACATTAAATAATGCCTCCACTTCTTTAGTGCCTGCACAACTGCGTAAAACTCCTTATCATAAGAAGAATACTTCCTTTTTGCATCATTTAGCTTTTCACTGAAATAAGCTATTGGTCTATCTTCTTGGCTTAAAACTCCTCCAATTGCTTCTGCGCTGGCATCACACTTAACTTGAAAAGTTTTGTTAAAATCAGGAAGAACCAAAACAGGCTTTTCAGTTATTTTCTTCTTCAACAGCTGAAAATTTCTCTCTGCTTCAGCAGTCCACTTAAATGGTTGTTTATATTTTTTTATGGTCTCAATAATAGGTGCATTAATCTTACTAAAATTCTTAATGAATTTTCTGTAAAAACTAGCAAGACCATGAAAACTCCTTACCTCAAAAATACTCTTGGGTGAAGGCCACTCCACAATTGCTTTGATCTTTTCTGGATCCATCTTTAATCCTTCAGCTGAGATAACAAATCCCAAGTACACCAGCTCCTCTTTCATAAATAAACACTTCTTTAGATTCAACAATAATTTTTCTTGTTGCAGCTTCTGTAAAACATAATTTAAATGCCTCAAGTGTTCCTCCTTGGATCTGCTGTAGACTAATATATCGTCCAGATATACTATTACAAATTTACCTATGAATTCTTTAATAACTTCATTCATAAGCCTCATGAATGTACTTGGTGCATTGGACAGCCCAAAAGGCATCACTCTCCATTCATATAATCCTTCATTGGTCTTAAAAGCGGTTTTCCATTCATCCCCTTCTCTTATCCTTATCTGATGATAGCCACTTTTAAGATCTAACTTTGAAAAATATTTTGCACCAGACAAGCAATCCATTAAATCCTCAAATCTAGGTAACAGAAATCTATACCTGATTGTAATCTTATTGATGGCTCTTGAATCTGTACACATTCTCTAGCCTCCATCTTTCTTCGGGCTCAGCACTGTTGGCACTGCACAAGGACTCAGGCTTTCTTTAATCAACCCCTTGTCAAGCAATTCTTGCACCTGTTTCTTAAATTCTTCATTTTCTACAAGAGTCATTCTATATGCTGCTTTGTTAGGTAGACTTGCTCCAGGAATCAAGTCTATATGATGGCTGATTTTCCGAATTGGCGGTAATTCATTAGGCAAATCATCAACAATAATATCATAATAATTCTCCAGCATTTCTTGAATTTCAATGGGTAATTCAGAAATTTTAGTAGAATTCAATATTACCTTGGGCTTGCAAATTACAGCAAAATTTACCTCATTTTCTTCAATCTTCTTCAAGTATTCCTTCCCTCCAAGTAATAGATTTTTTGGATCAGTCTTCTGTCCCGGTACATCTTCTTCTTGCAGAGGCAACAATCTATGATTAACACCATCTTTTCCAAACTTGTAGGTGTTTCTCTTCCCGTCATGTATGGCTCCTCTGTCATATTGCCAAGGCCTTCCAAGAAATATGTGACACACGTCCATAGGCATCACATCACAAACAATTTTATCTTTGTATTTGCCCACTTGAAATTCGACTTCACACTGTTCACTTACCAACAGTTGATGTCCCTTTTGTAACCACGACACCTTATAAGGTGTTGGATGCTTCATTGTCTTCAGCTTTAGTTTCTCCACTACTTCTGTAGAGACCAAATTATCAGTGCTGCCACTATCAATGATCATCTGGTAGCATTTCCCTTAGACTTTTCACACTATCCTGAATAAAGTTTTCCTTTGTGACGGTTCAACAGCCACCTCTTTCATGGGCTTAAGTAAGACTTTATTAACCACCAGAGATTCTCCTCTTTCTGGTGTGTTTTCTTCTTCTACTACTGTTGTCGCTGGTGCTTCTTCTTCAGCTGGAGCAACAATTGCATTCCTCTGCTTTATGTCTGCATTCTCTGGGCACTCAAAAGCTCTGTGTCCCAGCTTGTTACATCTGTAACATCTTATTTCTCTGCCTCTTCCTCTGCCTCCTCTTCCTCTGGAAAAACTCCCTCTGCCTCTTGCATCACCTTCTCTAGGTGCATGTTGGGTTGAGCTACTGCTAGCTCCATCTGTAGGTGTTGTAGACCTTCCTCTACCACCTTGACTTCCTTTTCCTCTGAAAGTCCCTCTCCCTTTGGCAGACTGCTTCCTTATGAGCTTTTCTTCAGTTTTCAGCGCTATCTGATAAGCTTCCTCTACTGTTTTAGGAGACATCAAACTTATCTCATCCTGAATGTCCATCCTGTGGCCATTCATATATCTAGCCACCTTCTCATCTATGTCTTGGGCTTCTCCAGCTCTTATGCTTACTTTATAAAACTCTTCTGTATATTCTTTTACTGTTAAGGCTCTCTGTATAAGATTTTGCATTTGTCTAAACAATGTTTGCTAATAATTACTTGGCAAGAACTTACCTCTTAACTTTGCTACCATTCGTCTCCAGTTCTTGATTGGATGTTTACCAAGTCTCTTCCTTTCCGCCTACACACCATCCCACCAGAGTGCTGCATGGCCTTTTAACTTGGTGACAACAAACTTTAATTTCTTCTCATCCTCTGTTTCCTCGTAATCGAAGAATTTCTCCATGTTGTTAATCCAGTCGATCAATTCTTCTGGATTCAGTCCTCCTTGATATATCGGTACTAATTGGTTCCATGGCCTGGCTGTGGATTTTAACACTGACTGAAAGAATCTCATCTCAGGAGTAACCTGTACAGCTTCCTCCTCTTCAGCAGCTTCAATTTCGGGCTCACTGACATCTCCATCATCTATATTTCTATCTGAAGTTAATGCATCCACTCGAGCTCGCAGCTCTTCTACTGTTTCCATTAGTTCAGCATTTGCAGCAGGTCGTCCTCTTCCAACTCTGAAAGCCATCCTTCTTCTGCTCCTGAGATTCAATTCAATGTCAGTTGTTGGCTCTGATACCACTAATGATGGCGAGGGTGCAGGCGTTAGAGACAATCTCCCTAATCTGTCTGCAAGCTCTTCAATATCTCGATCAACTTCCCTTTCTTCTCCTCTGGGCGCATCAGTCATTAAACTGAGGTTTCATTCTTTAAAAAAAACTCACTATCAGGCTTATTAACAAACAGTGGCTTTTCGGAGCTCTTAAAAGAAATGTCCAATTGGCGGACTTACGCAACACAACATATATATATCACGTTATATTCTCCCTTTCCTTTTTGATATCGGCGATGGTATAAGTGGAACCTTACCGTGGACAAAGCTCATATATGTATATCGCACTGGCTATGATTATATGCGAGACTTTATCATGGACAAAGGTTCGAATACTATGGATGGACGGCTAAATATCTCCGCTCCCTATGCCGTTCAGTTAGATATATATATATAATTCGGTGATCATTCAAACAATCGTCTTCTTTCCTCCGGACCCGATACACCTATAAGCAGCGTTTAATACTTCGCCAGTTCCGCTTTTCGGCGATCGATTCAATCAACACTTCCCCGCCTCCGAAACGATGGACTCAGCGATATGAATATATTGCAGTTTATATTAATTCGCTCCCAAATTTGTTGTTCGACTCAAACAATAACTCTCCACCTCCAAAATGACGGACCTGGCGATATATATATGTCACAGTTTATAATAGTTCGCTTCCAAATTCAAAACTCGGCCCTTTGTCACACTATGTTTCCTTTCGGACGGAAGACTTTGTAAACCGGCATACAAACCCAACGAACAGTTTAAAAAAAAACCTCTCGACGTTGATATTGTCTTGGCCGATATGGGTCAGCACTTCAGTTATGAATTCTCAACGGTGCCACAGCCACTTAATGAAAATTACAAGAGTTCTTGCTATACCAAGAATATATGCACCACAGTAAAATAAGAGTCAAACCAATATAACCATGAATGAAAGGAAAGGGGCCTTCAATGATTAATATACAGTATTATAGTGAGGATTTTGAACCATTCAACACCGTCGACATTATCCGATAATCTATGCATGCATATACTGAGTCATTTAACAAGAGACACTGAGAGAAAATTTTCCAAAATAATACTATGGCACTCGCCCCTCTCCTTTGTCTGATGAGAGCTTTGCTGCCTTTTTATTTATAACTAAGGATAGGCCCTCTCGGTCCTTATCCGATACAAAGAAAAGCATACTTTACAGGATGATTTAAAGCTTGAAAAACTCTGTTACAAATAGCATGATTTATTGCTAGAATTTATTCTATTTTTTTTAACTAAGAAAGCATAGAAGTTGCAGGCTAAAGGACCCCACTCCCTTGCCTGTAAATTTTTTTGGATTTTTGGAATAATTTGGAAGATTTTTCCCCTCTGATTCACATGTTCCTGCATCAAAAAACCCCAAGACATTACAAATTTGAATCAAATTATTTCAAGAAACTATAGAATTTTTTAGTGAGACTATTCAATACAATTTAAGAAACAAAAAAGGAATGTAAGGTAATTGCAACCCAAAAACTAAAACAACCTCACTTGATCCAATAGTTGCAAGAAAAATTGGTGTCTCCACACAGTTCCTTAGGTATGGATAACCATAGGCAATCCTAAACCTTCCTCTCAAAGAAGCAACATAGTTTTGTGGATACAAGGTAGATGAGAGTGACAAACATCCAATGCTTTCAAATCCATGCTTTCCTGAAAATAATTTGATGTCCAAGAAGCCACAAAAAATAATGTTGATTATAGTTGGCCCCCAACAACTTGGATTAGATTTGTAACATCTAGAGATGAGTCATAGACACATTTACCAAATCCAGGCATAGATAAAGATAGTGTAAGACTAGACAAAGCTTTGATGTTATAGAAAATAATCATGTATCTGATCCAGACATTTTGAAGTGGATTGATGAACAACATGTAACAAAGATGGATTTGATGCTTCGCTTGTTTTAGTCATTTTTGTCTACTAATAATTTTTTCATAAGGGGAATCTACATCCTTGCTCAACACTCCTCTTCATAACCCCAAGGGTTCTTGTGGATAATCTAATTTACTATTTTGAGAGACATTGAATATACCATCCCATTTTCATTCTGTAAGAAATGGGGAGGTGAGTGAGGATTTTTCTCACTTGTTATCCAGGAGTCTTTTCACATTTCATCTATGTATCCCTCTTTCTCTTGCCATCTTACAAATATTACAACAACATAGGAGGTTGATTTTGGTGAGCTTGATAATTTAGTGTTATGACTTGTCATCTCATGAATTGCACTCTTAGGGTTTCTCATGCAAGGATTTCTCTTTTAACTAATGGAGTTACTCTTCTATGTCGAATGTTTAATCAATTAGATAAATTTATTTCTTGTTAATGTTTCTTTGTGGAAATCTTCTTAATCAACAAGTTTTGGATTAACTAATCTATTTTGTAGATTTTCTTCTCCTCTATCTCCATTCACCCAATTTAATAATTCACCAGTGAAATTTTTACTTAAAACCATAAAAATCTTAGTTCTAATTTTTAGCATGCAGTAACCGAAAGTGACAGAAAGCTAGCTGAGGTGAAATTTGGCTAGTTTATTATTGCTACACCAAAGATATGCTTGTTTTTTTTTGTTAGATTACTGATGACCTATTATCCACTATTTTTCATAAGGATAGCACATGTGATTTTTCATTGTTTAGCCAGGTACCATAGTGATTCTAGCTTTCCAACAGTTGGGAATATAAAAATCTCTCTTAAGAAAGAACACTTTTTGCACAAGTTTCGAGGCATCATGCTAAAGTAAATGATATGCTTAGATGAATATTGCATCTTGTAAACCCACAGGAAAACCATCATCTATGGCATCTATGTCACCAAAGAAAGTTACAGGAGGGAAAATTTAAATACATATTTGATTGATATATAAATTGTGATGAGTATAGGAATGAAGCAGGCAGTAGTATGAGGAATCTGGATTGCAAGAAGTTGCAAATGCAAATCAAACTTTGAATTCTCTAACGAAACACTTCTACAATTGGTGGGATCCTACTCATTTTTCTTCATTTCATTCACTGAAGTCAAGAAGGACAACCAAACAATCAAGAACCAAAAAATAACAAACAAATAAAACTCCCTTCTAAAGAATAAGTACCATTCTAGTACTATATTAAACCATAGTTCTTACTCGAAATGACATAGTTGAAGATAATCCACATTTTTGACAATTTTTTACGTCAACTAGTAGTAAGGAAGAATGACCCTAACTTGTATGTTTTCTTGGCCATAACATAACCATTTTGTGCTATCATGATCTTGCATATCAAGTCTCATTAGAACTTTTCATTATTATAATCATCCAAAGCAGAAGATATTGAGCATATCTAAATTGAGGATAGGGCATGTTGAAATGGATTCAGAAGTTAAGGATGAAGAGGACCCAACATACTCAAGGATTCAGTTAAAAGATGAGAAGAATTAACAAATGACATGTTGAAATGGATTCAGAAGTTAAGGATGAAGAGGACCCAACATACTCAAGGATTCAGTTAGAAGATGAGTAGCATTAACAAATCCCTTTCAATTTTGTTAAACTTGAGATAAAGTTGCACAAAAAGATGATACAGATGAAACTACAAGTTTAAATTATAATGTTTGAAGTTTCCAGTCTTCCAAGACTGGATATAATAAAAGTCTTGGATTTTTTAGAGAAAGAGGAGAGAAGAATGAAAGAGGCAATAGAAATTGATCTATTACCATTCCTTTACATATATAATCTGATCATGAGTGAATATACATAAGAGAACTTTTTTGTTGGTAAGGGAGCCATCAAACTCAACCAACACACACATTGTTCTAGAGATCCATTTGTTATGTTCCAAAAATGGGAATCTAATTTTCTTCTAGTTTTTTAAATTTTGAAACAAAAATATTGAAATTTAAATTTCTAATAGCAGCAACCAATAAAGAAATAGATAATAAGAATTGTACTAGCAAGAGTGGATTCAGTACTAACAACAGATAATTCCCACAATTTACCAACAATATACCTCATAGAAAATTTCAACAATACCAACAATACGACAAAAACAACAGTAACAACTAGTAATACTTAAATGCTCATAGACACTTGGCACATAAGGTCTAAAACTATCCTAAGAAGGTGTGGATGCCAACTCAGACCAAATACAAGTTTGTAAGTACATGTGTTCTTATAGCCCAAAAAGTCTCTTCCAGACTATCTGTAATAGCACACTTCCCAAAAAGTCCCTCATTCTAATGCCTAAAAGAATTTCTCTAAAGAAAATTCTCACTTTTTTTATTAATTATATTGACTGATATTATTAAACTAATTGATATAATTAGTCTGACTGATAAAATAATTCATTCTTTTTGTTAGCTCTCACTTTTTTCTTCAATTAGACTGATTGAGATAGCCTAGTTAAACTAACTGACTGACCTTTTCATTAACTCCCTTAATTAGACTGAACAATTTATGGAAATTTTGTCATTTGAGTATAGATAATTACTTTTGAGGTTGAGTATCATCAAGTATTGTAATAATCCCCCTCCCTGAAATGCTTTGCTCCCAAATTAGTTGTAATGTTAGGTATTATAGAATATCTAGGCCTCACTATGTCGCCTCTTCTACTTGTAGATATTTCCTCAACCCAATGGTAGTTAATAGCATATATCTTTGATGATACTTGTAAATTCATCAATAATCCATTGATGCTTTAGTATTTTTATTTTTTGGCTCCTTACCCTACTACACAAACCCTTCGTGGAATTAAACAAGAAAGTAAAACTTGCCTGATTCTTAGCAAGATGTTTTAAAATTTTGTTTGGTGTAATAACATTGTTTGCACTCATTTCTAGTTCTATAACACTAATTAGATATTGTCATTCCTCAAATTTTAGGTAAAGTTCCTCCATATTCATGCAGAATTCACCCAAGGTCTTCAACCACTGAACTCCAACAACAACATCAGCCCTTGTAGCTGTCCAATTGCAATTTCATCCCTTTAACCATCATTTTTCACTCCATCATACTAGAATTTCCCATGGACTCTTGGAAATTCTGTAACTAGACTACTTTTAGCTGCAAAAAGTTACCATCTTTGCATCAATAATGTTACGAGTGCTCTCAGAATCGATGAGAGTCATCATAATTAACCCTTCTCTAACATTTTAAACATTGTCTTGCATAGCATCCCTTCTTTTGACATTCACAACTAGTCACATTCCTCAAGTCCTCCCTCTCATAATGAGACATTTATCATGTTTCTTGCCATTCCTAGGCCCTTCTCATATTTATCCTTCCCACCAATGACTACTAGCCCATTCACTTTCTCAACTCTAGTTGCTATCAGTTCTCAAATCATTTCTTCCTAGGTATAAATGTCCCAAAGCCTCTAAAATATGGCTATGTTCACGAGCACAAATATTTCATACAAAGGTTTCCCATGTTGATGAGGGCCCATTTAATGCAAATAGGCACTAGCTCTTCATCTTTGACCTTCATACCAATAACAAAGAGCTATTCTCTAATCTTGTTCATCTTCATTGGATAGCTAGATACAATGTCTTTATTGCTCATATTAAGTGAATTTGTTCTTTAGGAGTAGGTTTGGAGACATTTTGACATTTTGATATGAGGAGTTCAACACCTCAAACATCTCCTCTTCCAACTTCCCTACAATGTGAGGGATCAAATAGTCCTTCATAAAATACAACACGATCCTTTTCACCTTCGTTATTTTCTTCTCAAATTGGGTTAGCACCTACAGAGCGGTGGCTACTTTGGCCCTCCAATTATGCTTCATAGACATATCTTCTCCATTAGCATCTGTAATCTACATTTCCAGGGAGTGTTCGGAGCTCCCTCTAGCTTGACACATAAGCCATTACACCAGTTCCTGAAACATAGTTCAAGGAAAAACAAATTGGCTAGAAAATAAACAAGTTACAACCAATAACTGGTTCAAACTAACCCTCATGTGCATCAACAACAACAACAATCTCTTTCAGGCATGAAAAAGCTCCAATCACTAGAGATCAAACCCTCACAAGTCCCATTGTCTTTCTCAGGCATGGATTACTCCACTCTCTAGAGATTTTTGAGCATCAAACCCACTGAAATTCTCTAATATCAACTTCCTTCCATGGGCAGTTAACTCTTACATACACTCGATGGAAGATTCCAACATGTACAGATCTAATACCATCTCAATTTCAAAATTATTGATCAGATCTGCACTCAAAGAATGAAACCTATAGGTACTAAAGCTGAAAATTTAGCTTGCCCCTGTCAAGCCTTTAGATATATATACACTAAAACTTTTGTAAGGTAAATTTAAGAGTGAAAACCTAGAATATTATGAGAAACTCAAAATATTAGATAGGAAATGACTAATCTACATACATCTGGAATCAAGAAATTAGGACAGCAAGCCACAACATCTAGATAGGGTATTAGAGCCTGATCGACATCACACAGTGAACTGAAACATTCCAGATAGCAAGGATGAGCTCCATCAATAGTCACATTAACTCTGTCTTACTCAGAAAATAAAGTATTATTGCCACTTGGCATCACACACAATCTCTATTAAAAACATAAATATACCACACACATTAATTTTCACTGCTAAGATAATGTGTCGCTTCTCTCTTTATAAGATCAGAGAGTGAAGGGAGATCATAACTGCCTCATAAATGGCTTTGAGGAATGCACCCTCATGCAGTTAATGTCATCGAATAAGACTGAATTCCACTCATGAGTGTAACTTCAACATTATATGGATACAAGGAGTGTGGTACACCTACAAGGTGTCTTCTACCATCAATGTGCCCATGTTCAGGTGTAACCACCAACATCTGATGAACCCTTGGGAAGTGCACCCTACCTAAATAATGCACAATAACTCCTACAAACCAAAAATTGCAAAGATGGTTTATAAAAACATATACCCTTCGTGAATATATCTCTCATAAGATCACCCTCTCCCAACATTGCAATGTTTGCTCCTGTAGTACACCCTTTCTAAAAGGTGAACTCTCTTGTTTCTTTTCCCAGGTTTAAGAAGAAGAACACCTCTGAGCAATAGGTAATCTAACATAATGCATATACATAAGACAACTAGCTTTTGCAAACATAACCATTGAAGCAGGTCGACATGCCTAACCTAATATTAACTTTTTAAAGTCTAGATTAACATGCCACAAACTTAATTCTTATTCCTAGAATTCACTAAGAATGTCCTAGTCATTTACTTGCAAGACTAACATTTATTGTTGAAAATACCAATAGACAGTAACATTTCTAACAATCTAAGCTAGCCTACCTACTTAGAATCAACAAAAAAACTTGAAAGTACTATTAAAAATGTAATACGATTTTACTAGAAACTAGAGCGAATCAAACTGAAAATTATAACACCAAAGTACAATAGATGTAAAACTCAAATCACTTCACTGTTATATTACTCTTAAAGACAATAAATCCAGACACCATTCCTTAGTTGTCTGGGACATCCTATAAAGAATATAACATCTCCATACAAAGGTCAAGACAAGCATTTCACATCTATCAAAGTCACAAAAATAAAAATCTACACAAGTCAACTTTTCAATCCTAGAACACCAAGCTCATGTTATAGGAAACATCCTATGCATGGCCATCAACAACCTACCAAAATGAAAATCAATCTCATGCACCCCCCCATTCCTTTGGCAACTAAACCAACCAGAACTAGGTCAACTTCCTCATCCCAAGATGATTTTGAAGCAAGAGTAACATCATGGGCTACTTCCTGTGTGTGGGAGAATCCATCAACCCAGTCACTCTACCGTACAATATTCTCATCAAATACAAACTTGGGATCAACCCCAACATCATCTTCCCTCAAAGGTTCTGAACCTCCCTCCATATCATCCCATAATGCAAGATCAATATATGGCTCCCCAAAGCTAGAAGGTTGATCTAGCCTCTCACTAGAATGTACAAGTGCCAATGTATCAGCAAGTACCCTATAATGGTCACCCTCTCTCATCCCACTAGCAAAAGTATTTGAAGTATCTAGACTAAAATCATTAATGGTCCACTATTTTCCCTCAAAATAAACTCTCCACTATACATCTATCATACAAGAATCTAAAAGAAAATTATTCTTCTAATCCTAGACAAATAAGACATTATCCAACTTAAGAGCATCACCAAAAGGCATCTGAAACAAAATGGAGACAACTTCTCTTACGGATTACGTATCTTAATCCCCAAGCTCAATGAACATGTTTTTGTGTTTTTCTTGAATCCTATGGAATAAATTATTGTCATGTCATATGTTCTAAATCTTCAGTATCCACATAGAATCTAAGTTCCAAATTCCAACACTAGACATAGAGTTAAAAGAAATGCAAGAGACCAAATCCATTTCCATCTTGGAAAATTTGCAATAAGAAGAAGATCCTCCACCTATCACAAGTGAAAAATAATGACACCTATCAAAAAAATCAACCAAATATCACAATTCCTCCTAGGTTTCTCACCTGCTGAAAATAAAACTATGCCAGTGAAATATCACATAGATCTAGCACCTCTCAATCCTGAAACAAATCAGAAACCTATGGTACATCCTCCTACGTATCCAACCTATAAAAAAATGCAAACATAACCATCATTAATATGGTGGATCCATCATCTATCATTAGAAGAGAAACTAGGGTTTCAACACAACAAAAGCATCTCATAGGTGCAAGTGCTCATCTCAAGCAACCTGGGGTTAATGCCCTATTTAGAATTGGAAGTCTAAATATTGGTTGGGAAAGTGAAGAATGATATCAAGATTTTATTACGGGCCTATGGTCATCATGTATAGGTATCCAATTGGTTTTCAAGGATTCTTTGGACAAGGAAACAATATTTGAAGATGGACCCTACTTCTTCTACTCTGGTGGTATCTATTTTATATGTTGATAGAATTGTTCATGATGTACTATATGCTCCCACAAGAGAACGATGTGAAAAATTCCTTCAAATTTTTCCAAGGTTGTGAGAGATTCATAATATTTGAGAAGTTGAGTAATCACATACTGCAAAAGGACTTGAAAGAAAAAGGTATTCAAAAGTATAATGAAGCACCCAAAAATACCTTTGAAGCAAATATTAAGGACAAAGGAAAGTAGAAGAAACAAGGAACTACTAGCAAAAACTACGAGCCTCTTGCTTCAGGATGAGCAGTATAATAATTGCCAATTTAGAAAGAACTAGATCAATGTCACAAGACATGAATAATAATTTATGCTTTCATTGCATCATAAGCAAGAGATAAGTCAACAGAGTGATTCTCTGATTATGGAGCTACTAAGCATATCACTAACCATAATGATTTGTTTATTGCATTTGTAAAAGGCAAAACCACGTTTTGGTGGTTCTCGGTGAAAGAAAGAAACACTTTATTGAATGGAATTGTAATGCATAGGTCAAGGTGAGAGGTATATACTTCCATGTTGATGAATATAACTTGTTTTCCTAGTTTAAGTAAAATTTTCTTTTAGTTAGTGTAATTATAACGCCTACGCTATTTTTCAATGTTTTGGAAACAAATATGCTTTCTAATTGATAAGTAAAACTAGGTACAAAGGAACAATGGTTGTACAATATTATGGATGATAAATTATGGTTGATATCTTTTATATCCTTGAGAAGAAAGAATACCAAGTAAGCAACACAAACTACCCTTTGAAAGAGGGAAGGATTGAAAAACCAAAGTTGTTTTGAATCTTTCCCATGATGATATTTGCAATGTATGCAAACAACTTCACTGGTTGGCACAAGGTATGTCCTATTCCCTATTTCATTTATAAGGATAATATGTTGTCCCAAAAAACATGACCATAATTCTTTTGAGGAGCAAGGTTTAGTTCTAAATGTTCTTGCCAATACCATTGGTAAAGAGCAAAGAGATATTAAGAAATAAATTTGGTCATGAAAAGGAAAAGTTTTATGAGACATTGCGAAAGAGATATAGTTGAAAAGGGTTGCCTAGAGGTATATTAACCTTTAAGGAAAATTCATAGTACAAAAGAGTGGAATGATGGGATAGACCAAATGTCACAAATGGATGGTGAAAACCATGCCAACATTAAAGGGAACAAAATCTTGAACTTGCATGGAGGGAATATCAGTTTGTTGGGACATGATGAGAAAATGTATTCTCAAATTTTAGGTTTTATGCATGATGGAGAGTTTAACATCAAAGAATGAGATAACTCAAATTAGAGAAGTGTGCATTTTTTTGGAGTAGCATCAGTAGATGAAGGTGCAAAAAACATTGCATATTTTCAAGAATTTTTTGGAGAAAATAGAGGATTCAAGATTACAATGCAAAGTCAGATTCCTTTCAGCCCATGGAAAGAATGTTATTTTTAGAGAGTAATTTCATTCCTCTTCCATGAGAATTATGTTAATGGTGAGAAATTATTTGGAAATCAAGCATTTGAAAAAGTAGTTAATGTGTGCCAATAAGGAATTGGATGAAATGGAATGAAAGGTTCTAAAACTACTGAGGAAGAAATTGATAATAAATAGGAATCCATGCAAATATTTTGTTGTCAAGAATCTTATTTTATGCAAAGTCACAAGAAGGGAAGAGAATGGATTCTGTTTATGAAACAATTGTTTTACACACAAAATCCACTGGAACTCTAAGGCTAGGCTTATGCTTTAAGAAAAAGAATCCCTATACTCATCATGTGATGGGAAATTTTTGGAATCCATACCCTTTATTTCTCATTCCAAGACCTATTGAAGAACATGTGTCAAATCTCCAAGAATTACTACACAAGTACAAACAGTATTTGAAGATCATATTGCATAATCCAAGATCTACGGTCTTAAGGTCACCCATACGTATGTTAATATTTTTAAATGATTTAATGGTTAGTGCTAGTCTTTATGTTTGGCATCTAGTCATAAATGGGAGATCAAAAATTTGATATGTGTAACTAAAAGAGCATGTGAGTCTAGAAATCAATATATAATGTAGGGTCAAATTTTGTGGTAGTTCTCCAACATTTCCTATAGTAGAATTGGGTACATGTCAAAGGCTTTGAAGTCACTAATTTAATATAAAATGGAACCCTTCTATGTTAGCATTATATCCTATGATTTGAAAATGATATAGCATATGCCATGTTGAGGAGTATTAGCAGCAAAGGAGGCATGTTCTTGGGATTTTGTAGTCTAATCCTATTATTGTTATAAGGAATAAAATGGATGACATGTTCTTTAAGCATTGATTGGGGAAGCCAACAAAGAGGGTGCAATATCCTATAGTTTGTAGAGCTACTCTTAATGGATTTTTGGAGTTTTGTAGCATGTTTGAGGAAAATAATTTCACTTCAGTTCCAAGGAGTGGGATTTATATCTAATACATGTATTCTTAGAATTTGCATAGTAGAGAAGGCACATTCCTAGAAATTTAGTCCTAATGATGCTTTTTTTCTCCATAATAGTAGTTTCATCAGTTGCGAGGGTTCCTAGTTGGGGGATGTTTTCACCACCACTAACAGTTTTATCTTTTGGTTCCTCTTGTGTTTTTCTTTGACTAGATTAATGCACTATTTTAGTGATTGATTACCAACATGTATTAAGTTTTTTTTAATACCAAGTACACATAAAACACATCATGAAGTACACCCACCCATGTTGCAAACAAATTTGGAATTCATCTTATGATTAATGTTAATACTTTGATGCATCTTTGGAGGTTTTTATCTGGAGTCATGGTATACCTATAGTTGATATGGTTTTCATGTAGAACTTATCAGTCTTGAGTAGTGAATTGTGCATGATTTTGATTCAGGATAATTGGATACTAATCTACTAGCACGCATTGTTAATACAATATGAAAAAATTCAAAAATTGTTGTTTACAACATTATTTTATCCTTGTATATGTTTTGGAAATATCAATATTGGCATTACTTGCAGATGATCACAAACTAGGAAATGGTGTCCACATAGACAGTTAAGAGCTAATAAATCCAGTGGATAAAAAGAAGACATGCCAAATGAGGAAAAATGACCCTGAGTTTTTTATGATGATGCTTATGATGATGATCATCATCAATCTAATTGTACCAGAAGAAAAGTGTTGGAAAATGTAACTAGGTTCGGTCTTCACTAATGTAATTGAGTCATCATGACATGTACATGGTAAATTTTAGGGGCGAATTTTAGCCCAAGGGCGAAATTTAAGGGGATTTTCATTTTAGAGGGGCAAAATTTTTATAAAACACCCATTTCATATATTTAGCCCAACTTTTATTTAAAAGATAATTATTTTTTTCATTTTAGCCCAAAAAAGGGGCAGACAAACTATGAAAAGGCTCATTTGACCCAATTCCCCTGGTTTGGGAGATTATATTCCATTACAATCGCCCTATTTTGTGCTTTGCAATGTTAAATTCATTTGCAATCGCCCATTTTCGGGTTTGAGAGGTTGTATTTGGTCCCAATCATTGTGATTTATTCTGTGAACAACTCCCTGTTTTCAAATATGGTTTTCATCGATGGCAAGGGTGTAAATAAATAAAAATATAAGTAAAGTGGAGGTATGGTAAATAAATAAATCCTCTTTTTATACTTACTCCAAAGGTATGGTAAATAAATAAAAATATAAATAAACTAGACGTATGGTAAATAAATAAAACCTCTTTTTATATTTAGTCCATAACCCTCTTTCTATTTAAGAAGGCTCAAAAAATAGGTTTTATTTAAGTGAATCCTAAGGGCCAAATACCATATTTATAAAAGAGGTATGGTAAATTAATAAAAATATAAATAAACGATAGGCATGGTACATAAATAGAATATTTTTTTATATTTACTCCCTAAGTTACCTTGTATTTATGAACACTCAAAAAATGTGTTATACTTAGGTGAAGCCTATGGGCAAAATACCATGGGCCAAATGATTATTAATACCATGCAAAAAAATTATTAACCTTAATATTAGTACTAATAAAAATAAAGATGGTGCATGGTATTGAGGTGGAATGTAGCCTATTTAATGGGGGAATTAAACCAGCCTAGATCCATCTTTACCTTGGATCTACTAAGCACCAAGAGGGATCAAATATCGTGATACGCAAGCTAGCATAGAGTGAAAAAATATTTGATCCCTCTCGGGGCTTGGTAGATCAAGAGTAAAAATGGATCTTGTAATTTAATGTCACTTAAACATTTTAACTCACTTCAAATAAAGAAAAATAAAATAAAAATCAATTATTAACTTTTATAAATTACTAATAGTAGTTTTTAAGCTCCAGGTTTATGATAACCCATGGTATTGACCCATGGTAATACCATGGTATTCAAGAATAGACTATTTAAAGGGGAAATTCTATCAACTTAGATCCATCTTAATTTCGGGTCTACGAAGTGCAAAGAGGGATAAATAGATTTCATCCCTCTAAGAGTGGTAGATGTGGAGTTAAGATGTATATAGGTTTGTTTTTATGATAGCAAAGATATTAAATAGACTTAGGAAATTATATTGTCAAAAACATATTAAGGTGAATGGTTAAAGCTACATTTAGCCACTTCACAAAATTTAGTAAAAAATACCAATATCTCCATTAATATTGGTTTTTATGATTTAACAAAAAAAATTCAAAAGAGTGAAATATTATCACTCTTTCTGCATCACCCTCATAGAAGAGAGATATGTGTTGCCCAGATTTCCCACCATTTTTCAAATGTTCTCAATATGACATCTTCATGAAAATTTTAAGGTAATGATGTTGGATTAGTTGTTTGAAAAATATGTTGGTTTGTACAACCTTTCATTTTCTCTATTATTCTTAGTTTGTCTTAA
Source organism: Pinus tabuliformis (assembly GCA_031772625.1). Lineage (NCBI taxonomy): Eukaryota > Viridiplantae > Streptophyta > Pinopsida > Pinales > Pinaceae > Pinus > Pinus tabuliformis. The sequence goes on along the minus strand of CM062819.1, from coordinate 853,324,820 downwards.
TGATCTGTAGGGGTTAGACCACTACACCATATTGTCCTAAAAGGTGGAGATTGTGCACCAAAAATGAAATTAATCCACATGTTACAAAGTTGTTAAAAACTACAAGACGTGTGAAGGTAGTGAATTATGCTAATAAGCAATTTAGATTGGCAGAGACGTAATTAAATTTTATTATTTTATCGAATGTTTCCAATTAAAATAATAATAAATCTATATGTATATATTTATATATTGATAGGAGGGCTTCTCACAATGGTCACTTCTTTCCATTAGATCCCCTTCAGGCCCTTGGGATACCTACTAGTTGGAGCTTGCTACTTGTTGGCCTATTGGGGTGAACAAACTTGATGTGTTTTTTTTAATAATAAAGAAATTTGATTTGCATTTTCTCATCCTGATAGGTAAATGTTTGTAGAAGAAGATTCCATCTTAGTAACTCTGTCACAAGGAAATTTTGTATATTTTTTTGTTGCTAAGTTCAAAATCAAGCATTTTGTTTTTAACTCAATGTTGGTTGCATTTAGGAGCAAAGAGTTGTCTCCATGTCTTCTTCACGCAAAAAAGTTGTATGGTCCAACGATCCTGCCATATGACTATTGACATCTAGCTTGCGGTACAAGGACATCTTTAATGATGAAGCAATATTAGTAGCTTGGTGGTGGGGAAGAATTGGAAAGTTAAATCTTCAACGAAATCCATCATTTTTATGTGGTTGGCCCTAACGAATAATTTTTGACGTGAGAGGTGTTATCACTAGAATCTATAGTTCACGTATATGTTAATTATCCATAAGTTTTTATAAAGTCTTGAGGTCTTGTAAATAAGTTTGTTAACTTATGTCAATTTCAAATTTTGAAATTCAAGAGTTATGAATGAAATTCGTGTAAAGGCAAGGGCATTAGTCATCTTCCATCATGGTTAGTTATGTCATGTCATGTCATTGGTACTTGCGCAGTTTCGCAGCGCGGGTATGATCTCTTAGGTACTTGCGCAGTTTCGTAGCGCGAGTGTGATTGGTCAGTTCTGCTGCTAAATAATGTTTGCGTGTTTTCGTAGCGGCCCGTTTGCCAGCGATTTCGTAGCGCATTCCTTTAAATTTGAACTGCCCGCGCTACGAAATCGGGGTTTCGGGCTGTTGTCTAGTTTTTTTTCCTGAAATGTCTAATCCGAGAAGTGGTGAGTCACGAGTCTGGTTATGATTGTTTCCTCACACCATTTACGTGTCATGATTAGCCATTACTTTGCCATCAGGTCTGATTTCATTGAGTTAGGTGTCAGTTTGGAGGACGTTATAGGAAGTGGTCATTCCATAATGTGTTTTTCATAACATATGAATGTCTTCTACTCTATGAAAAGCGTGAGCTTTATTCTAATCAGACTACTGCAAGCGAGCCTGAGTTCTACAGCCAAAGAGTGTTATCGTGCTGCAAACCACCGTCATTTCCTTGTGTAGAATTGTGCAAAGAAACATGGAGAGAAAGGAGCACCGTTCGGGTAGATGTGTGAGAACAGAGCCGGAGGGATTAGATGTAACCCTCAGTGATGAGGAAGTAGCAAAGGCGTTCAGAGCTGCTGGTTGTTGGCGGTTCTGTGAAAAACTCAAAGGTGGACATGCAGAAGTGACCAAGGCATTTGCAGTGAACTTCACGGGATTAAATTCAAAGGTGGCCATGCTGGAGTTTCCGGTTTCCCCTGAAGTCATTTCTATAGTCACAGAAATCCCAAGAGGTGGCCAAGAATGGTTCAAGAATTTCAAGTTTGATATGGGTCCGTGTAAGGAGTTCTTAAAGGCACCATATGTAGACGAAGATCTTACTAAAGCTGTCCCAAGGAGCTATCTTAAGGAGAATTATGCTACATTATTGACATGCATCCAGAAGTACTTGACATGTGAAGGTCGGTACAACAAAGTCTACTCATATCATTTCAAGCTGCTACTACACTTCACTGGTAAGAGCTCAATAGACATCCCTTTTTACTTATTCAGGAGTATTTCTAAGATGTGTGACAAGATTCAGTTGAAAAAGGAAGCTTATGAAACATCTCTTTTTCATCATGGTCTGGTTAAATTATTGGTGTTGGATAGCCTACATAAAATTGGTAAAGACTGGGATTCGTTTGTATTCATGGCCGGTTTCCCTAGTAAAACAGGCCTCACTCCATTACCTGTAAGAGAAAGAGAAGATAGGAGTGAGGATACTACTTTGGCTGAGATTAGGAAAGAAATAACAGACCATAAGAAGCCCAAAGCTAAAACAAAGAAGCCAGAGAGGTCTGTAACAGTCAAAGAAACACCTGAAGCATCAACAAAGAAGACTCCTAAGTTAGCAGTCAAAGAAACTCCTGAGGCATCAGTAGTCAAAACTTCAAAATCATCCAAAGTGTCTGAAAAAGAAGCCTCTAAGTTGCCGCTTAAAGAAACACCAGAATCATCTAAACAGAAGACTCACAAAAGAAAAGATGAAATTAAGTCTAGTGAAGTTGAAAGAGTTTCAAGAGCAAGAACTAGAGGCCAGCTGAACAAAGAAAAAGGAAAATCTGCTCATGTGGAAGAGAGTCCTGTTTCTAAGGGTAGTCTAAATGATTTGCTGGAAGCCATTGAATTAGAACAAGAACATCCAATCCAAGTTGAACCACTTGAAATAGAACCAGATCAATTGGTGGCACCTATACATATTGATCTAACACAATCTTCACCTGAGAGTTCTAAGAAGTCAAAGGCTTCCAAAAGGTTAAAGTTTGAAGAACCAGGTGAAGAGTATGCCTTTAAACCTCGCAGACCAATGACTAGGAGGCAAATAAAGGAAGCAGAAAAGGCTCAAAAAGAGAAAGTCCCTTCAGACATGCCTAGGACAGAGGCACTTGAAATCTTCTCTGGAATAGTCCAAGCAGTTAAAAACAAGAATAAGGACAATAAGGTGGTTATCAGTCAAAGTGGAAATGTGGTTGCCATTACAAAACAAGCTGGAGCAAGTAAGGAGATACCTCAGGTTCATAACATTTTTAAAGAGAAGGCAGTGAGATATACTAGTTATAAGAAAGCTGTGATGAAAGGTAAAACAAGTTTGATCAGTCAAGCTAGTTCGGTATCTGACGCCTATGTATGGACAATACCAGCTCTAAAACAGGCAAAAACTATGAAACAAATGAATGCAAGTCTAAGAGCACAGAACAAGAAGTTGAAGGAGGAAGTCATCAGCCTGAAAGAAAAGCTAGACAAGCTAGCTAAATGATTCAAGGAGGAATGTGTTTTCTCAAATTTTGATATATGTTAGGCCATTGTCTTTTTAAAAGATTTTGAGACTTTTTTGTGTCTTCACACCTGTATGGAAAGACTAAAGGAATCATAGATTTGAAATATTGCTGTTTTGAGGTTCATATATTTAATTTTGATGACCTACAGCAGTTTCGTAGCGCGCTACGAAACTGCTGTAGATGACTGGTTAGGTTTAAAGCTTGAGTTGGAATGCTGAGATCAGCATATATTCAAAGAGATGGTTTAATATCAGCATGTAGACTATAGAAGATCAGTCAGAAATTTTGAAAAGGAGGCCAGGTGTAAATATTCAAAGAAAAAGTCGAAGTTTTGTCTTTTGCCTAAAAGTCACTTTATCTCCGAAATTTTAGGGTTTGGATAGAGCTGCTGAGGTGTTAAATGATACACTTGTCCAGTTGTGGGATGGCTGGGTTATGAGTTTTCTTCAGTCACACGGGACTATCCAAGGTTTAAATGGCTTAAAGATGGATCATTAATATATGAACACCGAGGGGAGGCAGCAACCAAGAATATAGGCTTCATTTTCTTTTCGGTTGTTGAAGTCATCTATGCATCAAGTATCTGGAGCTGTATGTACATTGAATCTGTTTTAAGCTTGGATATGGTTATTATTGCAGTACTACAGGTGGCAAGCTCAAAGGACACATCAGGGTATACAAGGAAGAAGACTTAAAGTGCCAATATGATGGAATCCTCTGTTTTCGTAGCATCATATCTCTTGTAATAAATTAGTTCGTTTATGTTATTGTTAAGGTCATTTATGTCAAAAGCCCGAGCTCCCTTCATGCTTGATGAGGAGTCTCGTACAGCAGTGTTTTGATAGGCTATATATAGGAATAACTTAGATGTAAAAAAGGTTGGATACTTAATAGAAAAAGTGTGTTGTTTTGGGCCACTGTAAGATCTTTTTTGACAGTAATAGTAAAACAGAGTTATACTCTTCTCAAGATTCTCGAAGGATTGTCATGGTCAAATGAAGTGATGATGTGTTATACCTTATGTTATTTTATGGTTTTGTTGTATGCAATCACTCAGAATTCATACTTATATGCTCTGACTTCCTGTGTATACAGCAAGCTATGTGTGGTGGAATATGTTTGACTTGTAATGCTAAGAGCCTTGATTTCTATGAGTTCACTGTGTTTTTCTTGTTTACTTGATATTATAGACTCCATAGCCCAATGAGATATCTTTTGGTGTGTTTCCAACCAGTTATGCTTACATTAAATCTATTGTACAAGAGTTAGCCCTCTTATCAACATTCAAAATCAATAACCTTTTCTTGAGAGAGCCCTCTCAGGCTAGGGAGGCTAATCCTTAGTCAAAAGCTTGGTCTGAAATAGTTACACAGAGTCTGCCTGATCAGCAGCCCTTCAGTTGTGATTTTGTGATAACATTTTGGTGCGTCTGCCGGGAGCTTAAGATTGAATTTCTGAAGGTAGCAGGAGTTCAAATGATTTTCGAGGCTGCATTCTACCTTGGTGACTCCATTTGTTATTTTAAAGTTTAAAGGTGGCTTCGAAAGGAAGGTACACAAGGAGTAACCCTGATCCAAATCCACCTAGTCCTGTGGAAAATCCGAATATCATCTCAAGAAGTAAACAAAGATTCTCTGACATACCAGGTACTTCAAGTATTTCAAAGTCGTTATTTACTGAGTTTTCTAGAAGTCTTGAGAACAAACTTGTGGATGATAAGGTTCAAGAGGTCATATTAAGGTCTGAAAATGAAGAAGAAGTAATAGGCATTATCTTGGATATACAGAAAAGAGGTATTGATACCTCTTCTTTAATTTCACAAAAAGATAAAGAGGAGTTTTGGGAAATTGTTTCTTCTGAGCTTTTGTTAGAAAAAGAAGATTTAAAACAGCTCAAGGAGCTTGATCCTTTTGAAATTCTGCTTAACTCAAACCTTGGGTTACCTCTCCCAAATTGGAGCTCTTTTGTTGGTGGGTTACAAAGTCCTAATAGTCCTTTTCGTACTCATATTTTGTCCTCACCTTCCGCAAGTCCAAACAGTCCTCAACTCACATCTCATACTAGTCTTGGTCATAGCATACCTATTGTTGCTGTTCCTCCTTTCATCATGGCTGTACCTGCAAGGTACGCGCCTTTGGCCCTCCCTGCTGTTTTGCATGACTTACCAAACAAATATGCTTCTAAGATTCCAACCTGGGGAGGGGATGAAGACATTACAGCTGAAGAGCATGTAGATAGATTCAATGACTTTATTGATAGGTATGAAGTAGATGATGAAGATGTCAAATTGAGATTATTTGCTCAGTCCTTTATTGGGGAAGTTAGGAAATGGTTCAAAGCCTTGGGAGCTGGTAGTATTCACAGTTGGATTGAGTTTGAAGATAGTTTTTTGAGAAAATGGGGAAATAGGACTAATCCAGTACAAGCCCTCACTGAGTATAATAATTTGAGAAGAGCCCCAGATGAGACTATTCAGAACTTTTCTAAGAGGTTCAATAAGATTTACAATTCCATTCCAGCTCACTTAAAACCTCCTGGAGCCCTGGCCCAACTAAGATATGCTGAGTCCTTTGAATCTGATTTTTCTCTCTTACTCAGAGAAAGAGAGTCTGCTACATTGGCTGATATGCAAAATGATGCTATCAAAGTTGAAGTAAATATACTTGCTGCTAAAAAGTCTAAGATGGCTAAGACCAAAATTAAGGAAGAGGAGAGGCCCTCTACTTCAGCTCAAGATGAAAGATTTGAAACCATGATGAAGACTATGGAAAAGTTAATGGACCAATTAGCACTTGGGAATACTGCTGCTCCTCAAGCACAACAAGAACCTCGGTTCAGAAATCCCCAGTTTAGAAGGCCACAAAATCAACAAAGGCCAAGGGAAAATAGAAATCAGCCAGATGATCCTCCTGTAAGACCTCCATTTCAGCAAAATATGGTAGATGGTGAGGAAGAGACTGAGGAACCAGAAGAAGCTATTCATTGTCTTGGTGAAGAAGATTCAGAAATCTTTTTAACAAAAGAAGAACATGATGAGTCTAGTCAACAAAAGGTTGAAAAAGAACCTTCAGATTTCCTAAAGGGTTATCAACATGCCATATTTGAAATTCAGAAGCAATATAACCTCAGAAATCGAGATGTCCCCATTACAGCAAATAAGGGTCAGCCTAAGAAGAATATTCCAAAAGCAGTGGAAGACAAAAAAGAAAAGCCAAAACAAGCTGAAGAAAAAGGTGATGCTCCTATTGAAAAGAAAGAGAATCAAGCTCTTGTTCTTCCTAAGGAAGTTGAGAAGTCTACTCCAGGATTCAATATAGAAAATGAGATTTCTAAAATTAAAATATCAGTCCCATTTAATGAACTTTTGAAAGTAAACAAGTATAGAAGCAAGATTGTGGAAATGCTTAATTCTCCCCCGGGAGGAGCTGATATTTTAAATTTGCAAGAAGACAATCCTATCATTTGTTTGGGCCCAAGGCTGGAGGATGAGCAGAATGATGAATTTCCTCCTTTTTATATAAGCATCAATATACATGAAATGGCTCTTCATAATGCCATGTTGGACTCAGGAGCATCTCATAATCTTATGCCCAAAGTCATTATGGAAAGGTTAGGATTGGAAGTGACCAGACCTTATAAAGATTTATTTTCTTTTGATTCTAAGAGGGTGCATTGTATTGGGTTAATTAAGGATGTTGTTGTGGCTCTTACACAAATCCCAGCCAAAACCACTGTCATGGATATTGTTGTGGCTGATGTTCCACCTAAATTTGGAATATTACTTTCAAGATCATGGGCAGCTAAAATTAAGGGTACTATGCAAATGGATTTGACTTATGCTACTATTCCAGTATTTGGGGAGCAGAGAAGGTTATACCGGGAAACAAGGATGGCATATATGGTGAGTAGTAAGGATAAACCACAGAATTTTCCTATCTATTCTTGTGATACAGGCTTGGGATCAGCCATTCTGTTTAATGAATCAGTGGGAGAGGAATCACAGAAAGAAAAAGCAGAAAATTAGTGTGAAGAGTTGCAGCAAAGTAATGAAGAAGACATTTCTGGTTGCTGGTCTTTGTATTTTGATGGAGCAGCAGGGAAAGAAGGAGCTGGCGCTGGAATTTGGATCATGAGTCCAGCTGATGAGAGTAAGTTTCTGTCTTATAAGCTCAATTTTGATTGCACAAATAACATGGCCGAGTATGAGTCCTTGGTTTTAGGCCTAGAAAATTTGATTGAGTTCAAGGCAAAAAACATTGCTGTTTATGGGGACTCTAAGCTAGTTATAAAGCAAGTTCAAGGTGTTTATCAAACAAAAGATGCAAGAATGAGAGCTTATAGGAATTTGGTGTTAGAATTGTTGGAAAAGTTTCAATCATACACTTTCAATGTCATAACCAGAGAGCAGAATTCCATGGCAGATTCTCTTGCTGTAGCAGCTAGTCTTTTTGTCATTCCTAAACATGCTTCTGACAGTTATGCAGTCAAAGTCCGCCATAGGCCAGTGATCCCTGACAATATCCTAAATTGGCAAGTATTTGAAGATGACCAGCAGGTGAAAAGTTTCTTAGAATTGAAAGGAGAATTTGAGAATTGTCAAATTGACCAGCAAAACATGTTAGTGGAAACAAAAGAAAAGTCTGAGGTGTTGCAGCTGCAAAATAACCTCATTCCTAAGGGTCTGATTCCACTTGAGAAACTTTTTGATCAGAATGATGTTTTTAAGGCGCCAAGGTTGCAGGCAAATGAAGAAGAGATAGAAAGCTGCAATCTAGGTGATTTAGTAGCGCCTAAATTGATCAAAATTTCAAAATTTTTATCAGCTGATCTAAAGGTTAAGTACATTGATCTGATGAAGAAGTTTATTGATGTGTTTGCTTGGAATTATACTGATCTCAAACAATATGATTCCTCAGTTATACAACATACAATCCCCATCAAGCCAAATGAGAAACCTTTTAAGCAAAAATTGAGAAGAATAAATCCTCTGCTGATGCCATTAATTGAGAAAGAGGTTAAGAAGTTGTATGATGCGAAGATTATTGTTCCTATCAGATTTTCAAATTGGTTAGCCAACTTGGTTCCAGTGAGGAAAAAGAACGGAGAAATAAGGATTTGCATAGACTTTAGGAATTTGAACAAGGCTTCACTCAAGGACAATTATCCTCTTCCTAAAATGGATCTCATGTTGCAGAATATTGTAGGTTCTCAAAGAATGTCAATGTTAGATGGCTTTTCAGGATACAATCAAATCCTTGTTCATCCAGAGGATCAGGAGAAGACAGCCTTTACTACACCATGGGGCACATTTATGTATGCCAAAATGCCCTTTGGCCTCATGAATGCAGGGGCGACTTTCCAAAGGGCTATGGACATTGCTTTTGCAGAGGAGAGAGATAAATCAGTTGTGGTATACCTTGATGATATCACAGTATTTTCAAAGAGAGAGGAAGATCATTTAAAGCATCTAGAAAAGATATTATTGAAGTGTAGAAGGTTCGGCATTTCTTTGAATCCAACTAAAAGTATCTTTGCTTTGACTTCTGGTAAGTTGCTTGGGCATATCATTTCTCAAGAAGGCATTAAAATAGATCCAAATAGAGTTAGTGCTATTTCAAGGCTGGATTTGCCAAGGAGTAAGAAAGAAGTTCAGTCCTTTCTTGGTAAAGTCAATTTTGTTAGGAGGTTCATTCCTAACTTTGCAGAGGTGGTTAAGCACATCACAAAAATGCTAAAGAAGGGAGCAGACTTTAGGTGGACAGCTGAGGCAAGAAAGTCGTTTGAAGAAATTAAAAAAGCACTCACTCAAGCACCGGTGCTTATTAGTCCTGATTTCTCCAAGGAATTTTTAATATTCACTTATGCCTCTGAAGATACAATCGCTGGAGTTCTTTTGCAGAAAGGGGATCAAGGTACTGAGCAGCCTATTTCATTCTTTAGTAAAACATTGGCAAATGCTGAATTAAAGTATAACATTTTAGAAAAGCAAGCATATGCTTTGGTTAAGGCAATCAAAGATTTTAGAATCTATGTGCTTCATTCTCATATTATTGCATTTGTGCCAAGTGCTGTTATTAAAGAAATTCTCACACAAGCAGACCCGGATGGTAAAAGAGGGAAATGGATAGCCAAATTGTTGGAATATGATATTGAAATTAGGCCAACTAAATTGGTGAAAGGCCAAGGGTTAGCAGAGTTGCTAACTCACTCAAATCCAGACTGCAGTGATATTAATTTTAATGCAGAAATATCAGAAATTTTTGAAGAAGAGGAAGAGTTGGTTCAAATCAATGAAAAATTTCTGATATCTGAATGGTATAAGGATGTCTCATTTGTACTACAGCACAACAGAGCCCCTGACAATCTTCCCAAGTCTAGAGCCCGTTTCATCAAGCTGAAATCTCTTAAATATTTTGTTTATGAACAGAGTTTGTTTTGGAAGGATGCTGGAGGGATTCTGCTAAGTTGCTTAATTGAAGAGGAGGCTGATAGAGTGATTGAAGAATTTCACAAAGGAGACTGTGGAGGTCACCATTATTGGAAGGCTACTGCTAACAAAATATTGAGAGCTGGGTATTTTTGGCCCACCATGTTCAAAGATATTTATAAAAAGGTTGCAGCTTGTCATGAATGTCAGTTGTTTGAAGGTAAAAGAAAGCTCATGGCTATGCCTCTTGTTCCTATTTATGTAGAGGCGCCTTTTCAGCAGTGGGGGCTAGATTTTATAGGTGAGATACATCCCTCTTCATCAGGCCAACATCGGTGGATACTTACAGCCACAGATTATTTCACAAAGTGGATAGAGGCAGTGCCAACTAGACAAGCTAATGATGCAGTCATTATTTCTTTCTTAGAGAACAATATTTTATCAAGGTTTGGATGTCCACTCAAGCTTATCACAGATAATGCTCAAGCATTTAAGTCTAAGAGAATGATAAACTTTTGCCATCAATATCATATTACTCTTGGTCATTCAACAGCTTATTATCCACAAGGCAATGGTCTAGCTGAAAGTTCAAATAAGAGTCTTGTGAGGATTATCAAGAAATTGCTGGAGGAAAACAAGAAAACTTGGCATTTGAAACTGAAGTATGCATTATGGGCTGATCGCATTTGCACTAAAAGATCTATTGGAACCTCTCCTTATGAACTTGTGTACGGAGCAGAAGCTATTTTTCCAACGTCTCTTGGTGTCCCAGTTATGAAATTAATTCAAGGACTTGAAGAAGAGCCCAATGCCATACAGAGGAGGATTAATCAATTGATTGCATTACAAGAAAAAAGGAATGAAGTGGTTGAAGATTATCAACAAAGTCAGAATAGAGTCAAAAGGGCTTTTGACAAGAAGATTAAAGATGTGACCTTTCAAATTAATGACAAGGTTTTGAAATGGGAAGCCAAAATTGAGGAAAAGGGCAAACATGGTAAGTTTGAGAATTTATGGAAGGGGCCATATTTGATCTCTGCCTTCCATGGAAACAATACTTACATTTTGCAAGAAGTTGATGGATCACAGTATGCTGGTGGGCCTATCAATGGCAGGTTCTTAAAGCATTATTATCAGTGAGAAGTCTGCCAAGTAGTTCATGATCATTGTAAATAATCATTGCTTTTGAAGTGTTTGTGCTAGCAATAAGTGACAAGCTGAACTAGCAGATTTTAGCCCGAGGAGAAGGCCCACAAAGTTTGAGAGGAATGCTTGTCAGCCAGATGTGAGTGTAATAAATGGATAAAGCACTGGTACTACGTGTTCTTAGTGTACCACAGGGGCACACTATCCCTAGTGGAGCCGCTGTTATCACTAGAATCTATAGTTCATGTATATGTTAATTATCCATAAGTTTTTATAAAGTCTTGAGGTCTTGTAAATAAGTTTGTTAACTTATGTCAATTTCAAATTTTGAAATTCAAGAGTTATGAATGAAATTCGTGTAAAGGCAAGGGCATTAGTCATCTTCCATCATGGTTAGTTATGTCATGTCATGTCATTGGTACTTGCGCAGTTTCGCAGCGCGGGTATGATCTCTTAGGTACTTGCGCAGTTTCGTAGCGCGAGTTTGATTGGTCAGTTCTGCTGCTAAATAATGTTTGCGTGTTTTCGTAGCGGCCCGTTTGCCAGCGATTTCGTAGCTCATTCCTTTAAATTTGAACTGCCCGCGCTACGAAATCGGGGTTTCGGGCTGTTGTCTAGTTTTTTTTTCCTGAAATGTCTAATCCGAGAAGTGGTGAGTCACGAGTCTGGTTATGATTGTTTCCTCACACCATTTACGTGTCATGATTAGCCATTACTTTGCCATCAGGTCTGATTTCATTGAGTTAGGTGTCAGTTTGGAGAACGTTATAGGAAGTGGTCATTCCATAATGTGTTTTTCATAACATATGAATGTCTTCTACTCTATGAAAAGCGTGAGCTTTATTCTAATCAGACTACTGCAAGCGAGCCTGAGTTCTACAGCCAAAGAGTGTTATCGTGCTGCAAACCACCGTCATTTCCTTGTGTAGAATTGTGCAAAGAAACATGGAGAGAAAGGAGCACCGTTCGGGTAGATGTGTGAGAACAGAGCCGGAGGGATTAGATGTAACCCTCAGTGATGAGGAAGTAGCAAAGGCGTTCAGAGCTGCTGGTTGTTGGCGGTTCTGTGAAAAACTCAAAGGTGGACATGCAGAAGTGACCAAGGCATTTGCAGTGAACTTCACGGGATTAAATTCAAAGGTGGCCATGCTGGAGTTTCCGGTTTCCCCTGAAGTCATTTCTACAGTCACAGAAATCCCAAGAGGTGGCCAAGAATGGTTCAAGAATTTCAAGTTTGATATGGGTCCGTGTAAGGAGTTCTTAAAGGCACCATATGTAGACGAAGATCTTACTAAAGCTGTCCCAAGGAGCTATCTTAAGGAGAATTATGCTACATTATTGACATGCATCCAGAAGTACTTGACATGTGAAGGTCGGTACAACAAAGTCTACTCATATCATTTCAAGCTGCTACTACACTTCACTGGTAAGAGCTCAATAGACATCCCTTTTTACTTATTCAGGAGTATTTCTAAGATGTGTGACAAGATTCAGTTGAAAAAGGAAGCTTATGAAACATCTCTTTTTCATCATGGTCTGGTTAAATTATTGGTGTTGGATAGCCTACATAAAATTGGTAAAGACTGGGATTCGTTTGTATTCATGGCCGGTTTCCCTAGTAAAACGGGCCTCACTCCATTACCTGTAAGAGAAAGAGAAGATAGGAGTGAGGATACTACTTTGGCTGAGATTAGGAAAGAAATAACAGACCATAAGAAGCCCAAAGCTAAAACAAAGAAGCCAGAGAGGTCTGTAACAGTCAAAGAAACACCTGAAGCATCAACAAAGAAGACTCCTAAGTTAGCAGTCAAAGAAACTCCTGAGGCATCAGTAGTCAAAACTTCAAAATCATCCAAAGTGTCTGAAAAAGAAGCCTCTAAGTTGCCGCTTAAAGAAACACCAGAATCATCTAAACAGAAGACTCACAAAAGAAAAGATGAAATTAAGTCTAGTGAAGTTGAAAGAGTTTCAAGAGCAAGAACTAGAGGCCAGCTGAACAAAGAAAAAGGAAAATCTGCTCATGTGGAAGAGAGTCCTGTTTCTAAGGGTAGTCTAAATGATTTGCTGGAAGCCATTGAATTAGAACAAGAACATCCAATCCAAGTTGAACCACTTGAAATAGAACCAGATCAATTGGTGGCACCTATACATATTGATCTAACACAATCTTCACCTGAGATTTCTAAGAAGTCAAAGGCTTCCAAAAGGTTAAAGTTTGAAGAACCAGGTGAAGAGTATGCTTTTAAACCTCGCAGACCAATGACTAGGAGGCAAATAAAGGAAGCAGAAAAGGCTCAAAAAGAGAAAGTCCCTTCAGACATGCCTAGGACAGAGGCACTTGAAATCTTCTCTGGAATAGTCCAAGCAGTTAAAAACAAGAATAAGGACAATAAGGTGGTTATCAGTCAAAGTGGAAATGTGGTTGCCATTACAAAACAAGCTGGAGCAAGTAAGGAGATACCTCAGGTTCATAACATTTTTAAAGAGAAGGCAGTGAGATATACTAGTTATAAGAAAGCTGTGATGAAAGGTAAAACAAGTTTGATCAGTCAAGCTAGTTCGGTATCTGACGCCTATGTATGGACAATACCAGCTCTAAAACAGGCAAAAACTATGAAACAAATGAATGCAAGTCTAAGAGCACAGAACAAGAAGTTGAAGGAGGAAGTCATCAGCCTGAAAGAAAAGCTAGACAAGCTAGCTAAATGATTCAAGGAGGAATGTGTTTTCTCAAATTTTGATATATGTTAGGCCATTGTCTTTTTAGAAGATTTTGAGACTTTTTTGTGTCTTCACACCTGTATGGAAAGACTAAAGGAATCATAGATTTGAAATATTGCTGTTTTGAGGTTCATATATTTAATTTTGATGACCTACAGCAGTTTCGTAGCGCGCTACGAAACTGCTGTAGATGACTGGTTAGGTTTAAAGCTTGAGTTGGAATGCTGAGATCAGCATATATTCAAAGAGATGGTTTAATATCAGCATGTAGACTATAGAAGATCAGTCAGAAATTTTGAAAAGGAGGCCAGGTGTAAATATTCAAAGAAAAAGTCGAAGTTTTGTCTTTTGCCTAAAAGTCACTTTATCTCCGAAATTTTAGGGTTTGGATAGAGCTGCTGAGGTGTTAAATGATACACTTGTCCAGTTGTGGGATGGCTGGGTTATGAGTTTTCTTCAGTCACACGGGACTATCCAAGGTTTAAATGGCTTAAAGATGGATCATTAATATATGAACACCGAGGGGAGGCAGCAACCAAGAATATAGGCTTCGTTTTCTTTTCGGTTGTTGAAGTCATCTATGCATCAAGTATCTGGAGCTGTATGTACATTGAATCTGTTTTAAGCTTGGATATGGTTATTATTGCAGTACTACAGGTGGCAAGCTCAAAGGACACATCAGGGTATACAAGGAAGAAGACTTAAAGTGCCAATATGATGGAATCCTCTGTTTTCGTAGCATCATATCTCTTGTAATAAATTAGTTCGTTTATGTTATTGTTAAGGTCATTTATGTCAAAAGCCCGAGCTCCCTTCATGCTTGATGAGGAGTCTCGTACAGCAGTGTTTTGATAGGCTATATATAGGAATAACTTAGATGTAAAAAAGGTTGGATACTTAATAGAAAAAGTGTGTTGTTTTGGGCCACTGTAAGATCTTTTTTGACAGTAATAGTAAAACAGAGTTATACTCTTCTCAAGATTCTCGAAGGATTGTCATGGTCAAATGAAGTGATGATGTGTTATACCTTATGTTATTTTATGGTTTTGTTGTATGCAATCACTCAGAATTCATACTTATATGCTCTGACTTCCTGTGTATACAGCAAGCTATGTGTGGTGGAATATGTTTGACTTGTAATGCTAAGAGCCTTGATTTCTATGAGTTCACTGTGTTTTTCTTGTTTACTTGATATTATAGACTCCATAGCCCAATGAGATATCTTTTGGTGTGTTTCCAACCAGTTATGCTTACATTAAATCTATTGTACAAGAGTTAGCCCTCTTATCAACATTCAAAATCAATAACCTTTTCTTGAGAGAGCCCTCTCAGGCTAGGGAGGCTAATCCTTAGTCAAAAGCTTGGTCTGAAATAGTTACACAGAGTCTGCCTGATCAGCAGCCCTTCAGTTGTGATTTTGTGATAACAAGAGGTTCTACAAAATAGGGCAAGGTAGGGTCCTGGAATTTGTACTCTATGCAAATATGAAGGGGAAACAATAGACCACATGTCGGTGTTCATTTGTATTTTTTCTGAGGAGGTATGGGGTGTTATTCTCCCCTTATTTGAGGATAGGGTACTTGACAGGAGGCTTCATTGTTGGATTGTTTGATAATAGAGCACTCAAATAACATGGATAATTGCCCCTGATTGCCTCTAGAGCCATTTGGATGGGAAATAAGGAACAACAATTTTGTAGACAAGGAGATGCCTCCTTTTCAGGTACACCATCAAATAAAATACCTATATGAAGGCATAAAAATGACTCCAAAGGTTAAAGTTCCAAGGTGGGTTACAATCTGGAGGTTGATAAAACTTATCCATGGCCTTTCTTTTTTGGTGCTTTCCAAGGTGATATTCTTGTTATATATGTTATCTGTGAATATGTGTGATATTCTTGTTCTATATATTATATACGATTCGAACCCAAGTCAGTTGCTCTTGCATGTGTGATATTCTTGTTCTATATATTATCTTCTATTCAGACGCAAGCGAGCAACATGTGGGAGGAAAATTCAAATTGGTGCTGCTTTTGGTGTCTTTCATGTCTACCTCTACCAAAGAATTATCGAGAATACATCAAGTTATAGATTCACATGTCTCCCGATATTTGATTATTTTCCACATTTTGAAGTGGGCACAGAGGATAGATCTTGTTTCATGTGCAAACATATTCATTGCAAGTCATAATGGGCAGTGGAGTAGTAGGGATGGGCTTGTTGGGTCAATATAATTTGAACCCAACTGCAAATTTGATGCCCAAAACTTCACAACTAGTTTTCGGGGTTCTGTGGCAATAGAAAAGTAGAAAATTAGGAGGTTTGAAACTTTGAGGTTGTGCCCATCATATAAACCTTTTTGTATCACAACAAGATTTCCAATGGGAAATCCTTTTCCATTCATTCTGGCGCAACCATGCAACTTCCCAAGTGTGCATGTTGTTCACAATTCACACTATGATTTATTTAGTAATTTATTTGTTTTTGGTTGAAATTGCTACATGTATAGATAGCCTATGTGAAATCCTTAATAATCTTGCCATTTAAAGACCAAGTGAAGAAAGCACAGATCATTGTTGAATATAGTTTAACTTGGAGGTGTTTAGAAGATTCATTTGTGAATTGAGTTGCTGCAAATAAGCTTCTTATCCTCATTTAATGAACTATGTCAAATACCTCGGTTTTATTTATAGTTTTTTTGAGTTAATGGTTAGTGAATGGCTTCATAAAGACTTTGTTCTTGATTTGGATTCCGCTCAGATGCCAGCAAATAGAAATTGTAGACCTCAGTAATACAATTAATTCTCCTCTCAAACCGTGCCTCAGTTATCGAGGGTACTAAATTTATTGTGATTTCACTATCTAGTTTGTAAATTACTCCGTGCAGAAGGAAAGAAGATATTTGTAGATCCTCCTTTGAGTGAGCTCGATCCTCAAATGAATGTGATAATTGAGAAAGAAAATGAGTCGTAAGTCAATGGCTTGGAACTTATTTCTTCTAAAAAGTTTACATCCTGGGCGGTTATGGAAGCTGTTGGATCATGTCTAACAAACAAGCATTCAGAAGGACTCCCTGGTAAGAGGTAAGTGCCTGAAGGTATAAATTGGAATGTGAAGAATGACACCATCATTCTTGTGATTGTGTGTAAACTGCTTGGAAGTTTCTTCTTGCCACTTGGTATTTTTTTCTTGTTAAACTTAGTTTCTCTTAGCTTCTGGACCTGTACTTTTTAGTTTGAATGTTTCACATGTGTGTAATGGTTTATGGGTTCAACGTTATAGTGTAGATACCAGTGGTTGTTGCATGAGTATTTGTTATCACAATGATGGATACAATTGTTGGACACTTTTCTATATTTATTCACTACTGTGTTGGGTTGGGATTTATGCCATACATATAATATGATGGCAATGAATTCAATGACCAAAGTGAGAGGATTTTCTAGAAGAGGACCCTAGAAGCATTCCATATTGACAATGGTCCATGGGGCGTTAATTTTCAACCATTATCTCGATCCCCAACTAATTTTGTTATTTATACAACTCTCTTCTGACCACATCATTGCATATGGTGTGTATGGTTATGAACTACGAACCTCCTTTGATAATATTATCATTCCTATTTGGGTATAGAACATGTGAAAATTTTCTTTGCAGCATTTAGGGTTTGGACTTACCACATGGAGGGAATCTATCTTATGGATTCATGATAGCAAAAAACTGAGTATTTACTACATCAATTTACTTTGAATCAATGCCATATCATCTAGATGAGTCCATAGGTGATCTTGCATTTCCATTCTAATAATAATTAGGAGGGAAACATTTCCATCATTGACAAATATTGAACCAATATTTTGGGGAAGTGTTAAAATTGTTAATGGTCGGGTTTGTTTTCTTGGGTTATAGGATTAATTGACTATGACATGCTTGAGAAGAAATCCACCCTTTTTACGATCAATATCAGTGTTGGTGCTAGTGCATATCTTCGAGGTATTGATTACCCTCACATGAGGCAGGTATTGAAGTTGGGTATTTCTAGATCTTATAATGGCATTCCTTTCAAAAATTTCTCTTTCCAACAATGTTTATTCTTGCATGTTTTATTAATATGTTCTTATAGTATGTAATGTTGGATTTTTTAATTATTTTTAGTAATAAAGATTTTGTGGTTTGGGAAGATTGCCAATACAGTTGGGGAATACTTAATGATGGAAATGGAACACATAAATGGTCTCATCGTTTTTTCTATAATGGTTAGTCTATTTGATTTTTGTGATGTAGTAACAACTACAATGCACAAGGTGAGTTGATGCTATTAATTTTCTCTGCATTTCACCCTTTCGATTAAAAATATGAGTATATTAGATGGACCCTTTTTAGGATCTATCTTAATGCTACATATCTATGCCATTTCCCCCTTGTAGAAGAAAAAGAATCCCATTAATGTTCAAGAAACAACAAAGAACTAAAACAAATATGCAATTCCCATCATAGGAGCAGTGATTATAGAGTTAAGATGTGTAGATTTTCCCTTTGATTCTCTTACATGTTCTTTGATCCAGTTTCCTGTTTTCATTTTTTTATGTTCTTTTTGATTCTTATCACTACTAGATCAAAGCTTCGATGAAACTCATTATGTTCCTTGAATTTTTTGTCAACTATTTCACTTTTTTCCTTTCATTTTTATCTTTATGATATTTTTCATTTTGAAATATTTTTGGGTTGTAGGGATGTGATTTTTAGTCTTTACAAGGTCCTTGGGGAGGCATGATATTCTTCAAGAAGGAAACAATATTGGGGGTCAACCTAGAGACAACCATCAAAAATGTAGTTTTTTCAGGGTTACAAGTCAATCTGTGTTCTCATTCATTTCCTCCATCATCCATATTGATCTCCTTCTCACTAATATCATAATATTGGATATATCAATTTTTTGTATCTTTTCGTTTCTGAAAGATACATGAAATAATTTGTGGCTTTCTAGGGAGGACCACATAACCATACCATAGGAGGGTTGGTTGTTTGTTTAAAACATGATGTAACTATAGAGTTCAAGTCTTATCAAGTACAGGTGTATCACTCTCACATGTCTAAGCTTCTATAAAATTCATGCATGTAAAATAGTTTTAGTAAGTTGTAGCAAACTGTCGAGCCCTTGCAAAGAGCCTAATGGATTTGGGTTAAAATTTGGTGTCTGGTGGTTGTGAAAATCACCTAGTTCTAGTTGATTTGAGGCCCTTGGTAAGGATCCTTTGTTCATATGTTGGTGTACACAACATACTTGTATATTCATTTCTAATGGATTTAGTTGGTTGAATGTAACATGGTATATATTAATGGGCTTGGATAGGGCATTGATGGTGCAAGAGTAGAGGACATTTTGGATGTTGTTTCTATCACACTAAACAAGAATTTTGTACCATGTTACATGAACTTTTTCTTTGTATATTTAGATGTAAGGGATTCATTGATTTTCCTTTCTCCATGGGATGATATAGCTTACTTTAATACCTTACATTTTCAGGTTATAAAAGTGGTATGTTTCCAGGTGGTATACGCATAAGGGCTCATGCATTAACCACACGTGGGATTCTTGAGGATGACTTTATTAAGGTTGTAGATTTTATCCATGAGTGGGTGCAGATAGCCAATGGTAAAGGCTCTGTGAAAAGTAAAAAATTAAAAGATTTTATAGAATTCATTAAGTCAAACAATTTCCAGCTACGAAATAGCATTGTTGATCTCAAAAAGTGGGTTGAACCATTTTCTAGCCAATTTCCGTTGTCTAGTGTCGGCACTGAAAATCTTAGTTAGATATATGACATGATCATGAGATCAGAAGTGTCCTTTATTAACTTTTATGTTGGGCTTCAGTGATGATAACCAGGTTTGTAAGATTTGGTTCCATGTGTATATTATAGTGATGAATAATGTTTTAAGTTGAATTTTTCCTAAAGTTATATGCTTTCCTAGCAATGGCATTAACAGATTATATAATGATGTGTTGGATGTTGATTTTGCCATTTTATTTATTGGCAATTAAATACGACTCTCTTTTTGTTGATCACAACAATGTTGGGCTGAAAAATATTGATAACTTGTATGGATGCTAGTATAGCACTTATTTATGTGGTTTGAATATGTATATCTTATATAGCATGTAAAGCAATATTCCATACTTCGCAAGGGCCCAGATACTGGGCCAATTACACAGTTTCATAAAGTGTGTTCATTAAGATACTTCTACACATGCACAGATTCCATGTATACATGACACATTTGCAATTAATTGGGCTTCTAAGCTTTTATTGTTACATTCATCATCTCACATAGGTTGGCAAGAACTGGTCTCATTTGTAGATTATAGCAATGAACCATGTTGAGATCTATATTTTTCTTGAATTTATGTGCTTTCCTAGTATAGGCATACATATTCTATTTTGGTGTGATGGATTTTGAGTTTTCTATTTTATTTATTGGCAAAACAAGTCTACATAATTTGTATGGTACACCCTTTCAATCCTTCATTTTCCTGAGCAGTTATTTCGACTCTCTTGTATTGGTTAGGACTAAGTAATAGGAATAGTAGGCATAAATACTTATGTAGGAATTAATAGAAATAAAGCGCTACTGTTATATTTATTGTACTCACCCTTTATAGAATGAATTTAACACCCTATCCATGGTTTATAGATAGAATTGACGTAGCTTGGGTAGGTACTTACACAGGGTTTGATTACTGAATTTACCACTTTACACACTTTGTATGTGTTTCATTTGATTGGTTGACTAATTTTACTATTTTGAATTATATTTGTATTAGTCAGTATAGTAGATCGATTGGTACTTACATTGTTAGGAAGCTAC
The DNA here is from genome assembly GCA_031772625.1 of Pinus tabuliformis. Taxonomy (NCBI): domain Eukaryota; kingdom Viridiplantae; phylum Streptophyta; class Pinopsida; order Pinales; family Pinaceae; genus Pinus; species Pinus tabuliformis. Next base: position 853,304,402 of record CM062819.1, on the reverse strand, counting down.
ATCCCGATTTTATTGAGTCTATATAATCAAACTCTCATTTAGTCTATAGGATAGAGGAATACAAAGTATATAGAGACAAATTTGAGAGCCAAAAACACACAAAAAAAAAAAGTGGAGTATTTGATCCAATTACTATTGGATTCACTTATTCCAAAAAAGTGTATATATAATTTGCTATGGAGTTTTATGGGGTGAAGAAAAAAGAGCAAGGATTGTTGGATTAAGGTTGTGAGACGTGATGTGATGTGCCTGAGGACTACAAAATATACCATGACTAGGTTGTATCTATTTGGCCAAAATTTCATAGGACTTGTAACTGGTCCCATACACAATAAGAATCCCCTTGTGGAGGTATGCCAGTCCATGAGAGGTGCACATGTCACTTGGGGGAGTTGAACCCCAGTGGGCATGATAACAACACCACTCATTCACTGACTAGGTAAGACCATGTCGACAACATTGTTTAGCTTTTGATTTAATAGCCTTATGGTCTTAATTGTCTTAATAGGAGAGGTTATTATTCAAAGGAATCATAGTATCTAAATGATGAAAATGGGTTAAGTTTTGTTTCAAAATATTTTACTCTTGAATGCTTAAATTTTTGTGTGACCACCAAATGCAAGGTCTTTCAACCAACTGGATGTTCAATGTAGCACAAATTATAGTGATTGCAGTTGAAGTGCTAAATAGAATAATGGGAGTTTACCAAACTGTGATTGTGAAACATATGAGTAACTACTTCTATACCTTGGTGAACTTTCATTTGCATATACATATATTCCAGCTAATCTCTCCTTGAATTAGCAGGATGTAAAATCTTTTTTGAATGTTGGGCATGGTGTATTGGGATGTTTCCATTAGCTCAGGTTCTGAACATCATGATTGAGTGTCAGGTTACAGGTAAAAACTTGGCATGTTTTGAATTAGTAATAATTTCTTTCTCAATTCAAAATTTTCATCTGCATATAAATCCTAGCTGGACTCTCTCGAAAATGGTAGAATATAATTAACATTTATTGTTGTGTCATGGATGGCATAAAGTAATATTATTTAATTAGCTCAGGTTTTCATTAGGTGAAGTGTCGAAGATTAGGATTGAAAGTCATCTACAATCGTGGTACTTTATCAAATAGTAATGGTGTTTTAATCAGAAACCTTCATCTGCATGTACATTCCAACTCAACTCTTTCAAGAATGGTAGAATGAACTTTTGTGTTTTTAGTATTATTGGTTGAACAAGCTAACATTATCTAGGCAACTCAGTTATTTCATAGAAGCCATGATTTTCGTGTGTCTAGTCATAATCTCAAATTCTTGTGCTTGTTTTTTTTGGTGCAGAGTGCAAAATTCAGATTTTTTTGCTTTTGATCAGCTCCTCTAATTTTTCAATGGGAATTTATGTATGATAATGTGGTGATTGTTCATGATTTTTTTTAATTCTTACACAGCCGTTGTGATATGTCATTCATCAAAGATAGCATTTTTTCAGTCTAGATTATTTTTCATTACTCCACTGCCAAAACATAGAAGTCCCTGTTGGGTTATGCATGTATTTGATTCTTGACATTTTATGTTGGCAGTTCCTTTATTGTTTGTTGCAATACATTTGAAATTAAACATGAGGTGTTGTTTGTGGGGTAGTACATCATTCTTAAGAAGCACTTCTTGTTGATCAATGCTTTGAATATTTTTGTATTTGATGTCATGATCCCCAGTTGTTCCTACTGTAATGGAGATCGTTCTCGCAAGCATTATTGCATGCTTAATGTATTATCCTAATACAGTGACCCAATTATGTCTTTTTATTGTTGCAAATCCAATGATATTATTGTCAAGTTCCCATCGGTTCTATTCAATTGTAATCAATGGCTCATGAGTTTTTTTTATTTTGGAGAAGGTGATAAACTAGGGGAGGGAAGCCAATAGTGTAACGGGGACCAATAGTGGAGATAGAACTTGGCCTCTGAAGCTATAAAAAATCATAACACAGCACACTGATAACACATTATAAAAGTGGTATTAAAATAATGAAGAATGCTTGCAAGTTTAAAAATAGTCCATAAAATCACTAGGCATATAATTGTCTAGAAAGTGACTCTTAGTTCACTACCATACAAAAAATCAGGTCCAAACACATCTTTAAATGCTCTAATGTAAAGGCACTTCAAATCCTTAGACATTAAGAACCATCAAATGTCTAGTCCAACAAGGTTCAGTTTTGATGTACAGATTACCTATCACATTTGATAGAGAGGTTGATTGTTGGAGAATGTCAGCAGTAAATGATGTTCCAATATGTATAACCTCAGGTCCATATAGAGCCCAATGCTTCTTTCCCATTGTGCATTTGATTAGACATGAATAGGTAATGCTTATCATTCAATGCTTTCCATGACCCATCCCTAAGCTTGCAATCTATAATGCAAAGGAGTAACTTATTCAACTCTGTTCAAAATGACCATTAATCAAATCAATCTGCCAGGGCCATTAAACATTTTAGAAGCACTAGCATTGGCTAGGAGAAACTAAGAGCCCCTAGATCATAATCAAATGAATACTAGACACATATATCATCATTCTGCATATGAAATCCATGTCGATGACCATTCACCACTCAAATTTCCAATGGAATGTTATACATTTAATCTATAATTCATGGAAGCGCCATAGCAGAAACTCAGTTTAGAATACTGCTCTCTAGATCGCTATCAGAATTTCAACCTCTAATATTCTACAATATTTGTTTGTTTAATGTTTTTCTATCATGCATGAGGAAATAATGTTTCTTTTGTGAGGGTAAGAATGCAAGTGACAAGGGTCAATCATCTACAAAATTCTTCCTCAAATGACGAGTTAAATCCAGTAGGTTTTGAAGAGCATAGTGATATAAAAGTTGAAGAGCATATGATGTAGATTTTGAAGGTGGTGCTTTTGCATGAATTATAGTGCAAGGTGCAAGTTTAACCAAGAATATTAGTGTTAACAGGGGCCAAACTAAAGAGGATATGTTGAAGGAAATTGATGTTGTTGACTTTAATGGATGCTTAATAAGAGTTGCAGTGAGAAAATATGGAACTCACCAGCATAAATACATTGTTAGCTAAATACGTCATGCAAGGAAGAAGAAGAAAGGGGTTATTACAATGTTAATTGAACAAAAGGAGGAAATAGTTGATTGGTGTAAGGAGATACTTGAAATTGGTGATGACCTAGAGTTGATACAACATAAGGCTAACATTGCTCCACTTTGAGTCCATTCAAAGATGGATTTTGGGTAAATCAAGTTGTGCAAGAGTTAAGAAAATATATAAATAGTTGGCATTATGAACAATTGAAATCATAAATAGAGACAAAGCTATGGATTTACACCCTACAATTATGACCAAGTTCTATTACACTCTATCCAAGGCATACAAAGATCATTCACACAGTTTACAAAATATATATGCAATTGTGACGAGTTTCCTTTCCAAGTTCGAAGGAATTGTGGTATGTGGATAAATGCCAAGAGAATGAGTGAAAATGTGCCAAAGTGTTTCCTAACAACAATGTGGATAACTATATTTTGTTGTACAATTACAATTGGTTTATCAATGTCTAGGCTATATTTGTTTTAGGGAAATAAAAATATGAAGAACCATGTCAAGAGTTGTGAGCAAGGAATATACATGGTCGCACATCCTAATGCATGTATGATTAAATAATTGTTTATGATTTGGCTATACCATTTTGTCACCTTTTACCTAGAGGTGTCTATATTACAAACATATACTTGTTAATTTTTTATGTCCATCACAACAACATAATTTTACAAACCACAGAGGCAAACACAATAGGCATACATAGTGTTGGCACTGCTTAGACATTACTCATAAGTTGCAACCCCTAGAAGTGTGTTTGGGCCTTTTAAGAATTATTTAAGGTTTGAGAGAATACATTGGATGGCAAAGAACCCATGGAGAGAGCCAAAAAGTTTTGAAACAATTGAAATTTCTAGCATATCTATTGAAAGGACCTTGACACCCTCTAATATTAATGTGGAATGTAGGTGCAATGGAATTTCTCTAGTCAATTATGATGTTCTTACCAATGATGAGGCTTGTAGCCATGTTTTTGAAATACCTAGTGATAAAGATGCAAAAGTTGTTATAAACATGTTGAGTCTACCTCAAGGATGTTATCATCTATTATGTGATGATGATGAACATGGAAATGCTACAAGAATATGATGGAGCAATTAAAGAAACAATAGTAGCAGTTGATGACAAAACCACATACAAATTTTACAAATGCTAATCAAAATGAAATTGTTGAAATGAATATGATTGAAGGTGGTCTAGTGATGGGAAGCATTAATGAGAAATTTTCATTTCCAAGCCAAGTCACCCTACATGATTGGTTAGTGGAATCCGTGATGAATATGAATTGAAATGATCTTTACAAACAATAATGAAGAAATACTTAAAATGCCTTCATTTGTGTTGGGCTATAAGGTGTTCAGGTGGTGGGGACCAGAGTTACATAGATATTTTATTGTTGGTCTATTAAACTCCATATTCAAGGTAGGAACCATTTGTTGGTTGGGTAAGATAGAGCTATTTAGGTAAGAGAAAGGAAGGTAGGTAAGTAAGGGGGCTCTGTTTCATTTTCCTACTTACATAAAGCATGCTTGAAGGGAAGGGACTTTAACACAATGACTCCAAATAGAAGATGGCATTGTAAGACCACAAGTAAGGTTCATGGGTATGGGATTCCCTTGATTCAACACTTCATGATATGGTAGAATGATTTTCATAACTTATATATTTCTTGAGGAATGGAGTGTAATGACCAAATATCATATGGTAGGATGAACTACCTAAAGGTTAATGGCATAAAAATTACCCGGAGAGCGAATGAAAGTGTTTATAAATTTCCCCTACAAATATAACAACTTCTTCTGACAATGAGGCTGTAAATTTGTAGAAGCAACGAAGTCCTTTGTCATAGTTAGCCTAGCATTTGAGAAATTGGTTTGATATGGAATCAACAAGGTAGTGATGGAAACACTCGAGGAAACAAAAGTTGGGAGAAAAGTAAAACAAAATTTTTACAAACATTAACAACTCATAGCTTGACAAAAGTGGTAGAGAAAATATTATTCTATCCTACCTTGACATAACTGGTGGTCAAGATCAAGACCTACAAGAACTTTGTTGTGGAATATTATCAAAACTAATAGAAGGATATGAAATAGTGTACAGTGAGAACCTTGACAAACACGGCCACTGAAACTTGCAACTTTGTTTGTAGGAAGAGAAAATTATGTTTTTTTTTTCCAAACATGTATGTTAGTATATTACAGTTTAATGAATATGTTTTCCTATTATCATATATGGTTTCATACTTTAACAAAACATTCGCCATGACTTCACAATGTTTTATTATTTAGTGAAAGATTTGCCAAGATCTTACAAGATTTTATAATTCAGTGAAAGATTCTCCATGACTTTACAAGATAATATAATCTAGTGAGATATTCGCCAAAAAAATTATACATACATATTATATTATTGATAAAATCGCCTCCCATTTTTCCTATGTATAATGGGGATTCGCCCATTTATTATACATATAAATTTAGGTTGGTTATTAAAATTTTCCCTGGACATGTATCAATGACTTATTAAAACATGGGTTTCATGCTTGGGTCATCATTATATTAGTCAGGGGCCGCATTGTGGACTCCTAGAATTAATATTGAGTTTATAGAGTCATTCTACAATCAAAGAAACCCTTATTAGGCTTTTGAATCAGTAAAAATATTTACTATTGAGTCAAATGTAATTTATGTAACCTCCACACCAAGTCACCATGATAAAAGATCAAGTCAACCTAAGGACACCAATTCACCCTCACTTGGAGCCTATAAATAGAAGGAAGTGAAATTCATTTGGAGCATTTGATCTCAAGCAAGTTTGATATCTCTATGGAAGATGGAGAAGTGTGAAGTGTGTAAAAGCAAGCAAAAGGAAGTGTGAATTGGGTCAAGTCCAAGGAAAAGAAGAAAAATGAAATTTTGGAGCCTCTGTCTCTCTATTTCGTGTCCTAGTTTGGGATATCAAAGTCTTCCAAGATTTGTTTATGCCTGATGCTAGGAGTTGCTCCATATTCAAAGTTGTTGGGAACAAAGTGTTGTTAGAAAGGGATCGAATATTTGGGAGGCTAAATTTGTGTGGAGGGAAGGTTTGGTCATTTTTTAGGGTGAAGAGTCTCAAAGAATACTATTGAAAGGAGGAAAATTTTTTACTATCCTTTCCCCTCCGGTGGGGTTTTTCCCAGGCATGGTGCTTACATCTTGTGTCTTTTGTTTTTTTATCTTCATACACACATAACTCACAAGTAATTATCAAGTAAGAGGAATCAAACCCTAATATACTTGCATTGATTTCTCAACATGGTATTAGAGCTAAGGTTTGTCAAAGTTGAAGATCACCTTGTTGGCATAGATTCTCCCTCTTTGATAAACTACATAGGAACGGATATCAACACTACTGGAAGCTAGATTAAGAGGATCATCCACTACTTATTCAACAAGGTCAAAAGTCAAGGATTCTTGGTTTCTCTTACAGGTTCTCTTAGTAATGACAATGCATGGATCATTGATAGTGGACCATCAAGACACATGATAGGAGAATGTAAACAACTTCATACATTATCAAAGGAGCCATATTTTCATGCAGTGGAATTGGGCAACAACAAAATCTATATTGTTAGAGGCCTGGGATCAACATCATTAAAGCTAGAAAATGGATTGATGCTACACCTCAAAAACATTATATCCATTCCAGGTTTGAAAAATAATTTTCTTTATCTTTCTTGATTAGAAGATAAAAGGGTTAGAGTTTTTTTTGTTGAATAATAAGTATTGGTTTGGGGTTAGACTCTAGCATTGATAACGATAAGGTTAAGGAAGTATTTATAGAGTTATTACACCACCTCCTCAAGCTTTTGTTCACATTGAAATCAATCCCATTGAGCTATGGCATAGGAGCTATAGTAATCTACATTATAATGTCATCCCTACTCTTAGTCAATTGGTTCATGGTATCCTCAATATGAAGTTAGATCATGAAGGTGTGTGGAAGGGATGATCTTTGGGAAAGCATACAAGAAAACCATTTTTGAATAGTGAAACTAGGTCTAAAGAGATATTACACCTCATACATTCTAATGTGTGTGGGTCCATGTTCGAAAAATCACTTGTAGGTCATCTCTAGTATGTAGTATTAATTGATGACCATTCTAGAAAGACATAGCTCTACCTTGTCAAAAAAAAAGAAGAATTATTTGAAAAGTTCAAGGAGTTTATTTCTGAAGTCGAACACCTAACCGAAAGAAAGATAAAGACTCTAAGGTCTGACAATGGTGGGGAATACACATCTATGTAATCCATTTCATATTCTAAGGAAACAGGAATTAAGCGGGATCTCATTGTTCCCTATTATCCAGGTCAAAATGAGTGGCCGAAAGGAAGAACATTTCAATTGAAGAAGACATTAAAACTATTTTTCTTGCTCAAGACCTAGCAAAATTCTTATGGAGAGAAGAAACAATGACAGACATGTACATTCAAAATAAAAGTCCTCATATAAGTCTTAATAATATATCACCCAAAGAAGTATTCACAGGAAATAAATTGATTGTGAATCACCTCTAAATCTTTGGAAGTCCAACATACATCCATGTTCCAAAGGACAAGTGAAAGAAGTTGGATTCTACAAGTATCAAGGGAATATTTGTTGGATATAGTCTCTCCTCAAAAGAATATAGAATATACATTAAGGAAGGAAGACATATAGAAGTAAGAAGGGATGTCATATTCGATGAAAATCAAGGCTACAAGAAATAAAATGATATTCCTATTGATTTTGATGACGAAGACGTTCCAATATTTGAAGAAGAAGAAGATCATTAGGAGAACCCTACTACAAATCTAGAAGAAGAAGAAGGAAAAAGTGAGCCTATTCAATCAGTTGTCATCCCAACCACAAGGAAAAGGCCAAATTATTAAAAAGATACATTAGAATACATTGAAGGACATGAAGCTACGAAAGGAACCTTTAGAGAAAGTAAGAGATCGAAAATATATTCTCATTATGCTGCATACATGAAAAAGTTAATTGAAGCTAAACGATCTACACTGAAGGAAGCTTCTCATCAAGAGGTTTGGAAGAAAGTGACGCAGGAAGAATATCAATCCATCGTGCAGAATGGTGTTTAGGAATCATTCCTAGACCTAGTGAAAAATTAGTTGTCACCTCCAAATGGATCTATAAGATCAAACATGTTTTTCATGGAAGTATAGACAAGTACAAAGTGAGATTCGTTGCAAGGGTTTTCTCTCAAAAGGAAGGCAATAATTATGAAAAAAATTGTTTCTCCCATAGCGAGGTACACTACCATTAGATATTTAGTTTCGTTGGCTACTACATTGGGTTTGAATATTCATCAAATGGATGTGAAGACATAATTTCTGAATGGGACCATTTATGAGGAAATTTATATCGAACAACCCAAAGGCTTTGAAGTTAATACCACGGACTCTCATGTATGCAAACTTAAGAAGGCCCTATATGGTTTGAAGCAAGCATGCATGGCATGGTATGCAAGGATAGATGCATATCTACTTAGAATTGGGTTCGTAAAGAGTTCTCCTTATCTGAATACCTACATCAAGGTTGTTGATAATAAGCCTGTAAATATACTACTATATGTGGATTATCTATTCATCATAGGTGTGGATTGAAGAATTGAAGAATGCAAGAAGATGTTCAAAGCTAAATTTCAAATCAAGGATCTAGGAATGATGTAGTATTACCTAGGTCTAGAAGTATGGCAGAGACCCAAGGAGATATTTTTGGGGCAAGGAAGGTACATCATCAAGTTTTTATAGAAATTTGGGATGATGGATTCCACGCCAATGACTACTCCTATGACCACCAATCTCAAGAAGTGGAGGGGCTCTAACTCTAGTCTCATGGATCCTACCTCCTATCGACAGTTGATGGCTTCCCTAATGTATCTAGTAAATACTAGGCTAGTTATATGTTTTGCAGTAAACATTCTTAGTCAGTTTCAGATCAAGCCTCATCATAATCACTAGATAGCTACCAAACATATATTGAGGTATCTTCGTGGCACTACACATCACTACCTAAAGTATGATAGTAAGAAAGTCAAGCTAATTGGCTTCACAAATACAAACTGGGGTGGAAGTGAGACCGATGGAAGGAGAACTACAGGAGGATGTTTTAGTCTGGCAGTTTCTATGGTCTCATGGATGATTAGGAAGGAAGATCTGGTTGCTTTAAGTAGTGTTGAGGCATAATATGTGGCTACATGCGAAGTAGGAAAATAAGTTATTTGGTTAAGGAAGCTTCTGACAGATTTTTTCGATAAGTCTCTGGGTCCTATTGTGATTAATTGTGACAATCACAGTTGTGTCAAGATGTCTAGAGATCTTGTGTTTCATGCTAGAATGAAGAAAATCAACAATAAGTTTCAATCTATTAGGAACCTAGTGCAGGATGGGATCCTGAAGTTGGAGTATGTCTTGACAGATGAAGAGGCTGGACAAATGAACCGATAGCAGAAACATTAACAAAGGATTTTCCTAATAAGAAGTTTGAATATCTAAGGAACCAGTTTGGTTTAGTAGATATTGTTGATTGTATTGACGATAAGTGATTGGAAGATATTTGTTGAGGCTTTGCGAGTGAAGCATTTCCTAGGAGGACACTTGGTCGGAACTTTGTGTTGATGTTTAGGTCCCGAAGTAGGGAGGTGGCATGGTTCGTAGAGCTATGAACATGGATACGCACCTAGGTCCTTGGGTTGGTGGTTAGCAAGTAAGCCTAATGGTACCTAGAGATGCTAAAATCTTGAGTCTACCTTATTCCCACTTGGATAGATTAGCATGGTCATGAATCTAGTTTGTGTCATTGTGGTTCCTAAATTAATGAGAGACCAATGGATATATTTCCCTGGTCAAGAATCTAGTCCATGGCATTGCGGTGCCTAAAGTTCTTCATTGTTCATATAGTTTGAGATCTTCCATTGTATTCATATATTATGAATACCTCCCTAGTTAAGAGGGAGTGTTAGAAAATGTAACTAGGTTCAATATTCATTAATGTATTTGACTCATCATGAAGTGTACTTGTCAAAAGAATAAAGAAACTAATTTTTATTATTGTATAAATGGCTTAATAAAGCATGGGTTTCATCCTTGGGTCTTCATTATTGTATTAATATTGAGTTTATAGAGTCATTGTACATTCAAAGTGACCCTTCTTGGGCTTTTGATCATGTAGAAAGGTTTACTATTGAGTCAAATGTAATTTATGTAACCTTCACACCAATTCGGCTTAGAAGACATGAAGTTGGCCTAGGGAAACCAATTCAACCTTACTTGGAGCCTATCAATAGAAGAGAGTCGAATTCGTTTGGAGAATCTCATCTCAAGCTAGTTTGATATCTCTATGGAAGTTGGATAAGTGCGAAGAAGGTAAAAAGAACAAAAGGAAGTGTAATTTGGGTCAAGTCTAAGGAGAAGAAGAAAATCTAAATTTTGGAGCCTCTCTATCTTTGTTTCGTTCCCTAGTTTTGCAGATCAAAGTCTTCCAATTTTTGTTGTTTCCTAATGCTGGAAGTTGTTGCATAGTCGAATTTGCTGGGAAGGAACTGCTACTGGAAAGGGATTGAAGATCTAAGAAGCTAATTTTGTGTGGACTGAAGGTTTGGTCTTTGTCTAGGGTGAAGAGTTTCAAAGGATATATTGAAAGGAAGAGAATTTTGACTAGGTTTTTGTTGGAAATACCAGGGGGGGTGAATCAGTATTTCTTTTCGCGACTATTGTTTTACCAGTTAAACAATTTATATTCGGAACACAAGATGAACAACAATAATAAATGATTTTATTAATAGAATCTTTGCAATAAAATAGATACAATATATAAGTGGTTGCAATCAGTTGCCAAGCTCCAACTCGGACTTTGGTGTGGCTCCAACCTCTAGAGGACCAACTGTATTTCACCAAGACACTAATCTTGGACTTAGGAGCACCAACTCCCAAGGACTTCAATCCTTCCATTTCCTGAGACACCAGTCCCAAGGACACCTATCCTTCCTGCTTCTGAGGCATCAACCCCAAGGTCTCCAATCCTTCTTACTTCTGAGGCATCAAGCCCAAGGACTCCAATCCTTCTTGCTTCTGAGGCACCAACCCCAAGGACTCCAATCCTACTTACTTTTGTGGCACCAGCCTCAAGTGTTATGACCCAATCTTGTCAGGGTTCATTTGATAGTGATGTTCTTCTCTCAGAACTCTTCTCTACTAAGTTCTATCTAATTGTTGCTTCACTGCAGTCTCTAAGCTACAACATCAATGACAATCAGTCTTCTTATGAAGTAGTCTTCCCAATTCTTCATACTACCCACACAGAGTGTCCAGTACCCTTCATGACTTCTGATAATGTCTTCACACAACTTTAGTTAGTCTACTATTAGCTGCACTAAGCTCTGCATAAAGAACAACTTTCTGTTCAAGCTTATGTTCTCTGTTGGCTACTTCTCCCCTTCGACTATCTGTTGTCCTGTTGGCCCTTCGACCCTCTTTCTATTTTGTTGGATCCTCTTACTCCCTCTATCTCCTATAGCTTATTTTCCACAACGTTCAACAGCCTTCAACTCCTAAGCAACCCCTTCAATCAATTCTTTATTTTCTTATATCTAACACCCCTGGCCTTTGGCTTCCTTTCTCCGCAAGCTCTTCGACTTCCTGAACGCTCGCTTATCTTGTTAGTTATATCCTCAGTTGTTGTCATTTCCTCTGCCCTTGCTTTTTTCTTCGACTTCCCGGATTTCAGTTTCCTTTGTCTATTTGAGCATTCCAATATTCACAGGACACGTTTAGGAGGAAGAGAGCCCATATAGATAGAGAATACTTATTACAAGTTAAAATCTATAACAACACTCCTTTTATCAACAATTATTTGACATATACAGGGCTTTATGGTGTAACAGACATTCCACATCTTATCGCAATCAAAATTGGTTTGATTCTTAGTCTTTTGAGCTATCGGTATCATTCCTTAATGTATCTCTGTCACCAAAACTCCGTGCAAGCAATATATACAAATACATAGGAATTATGATTGAACTCAAGCAAAAGACTAAAGAGCAGACTTCAAAAAATATTACAACCACACCTAAACTATATTGGATCTGCTCCTCCACAGTTTTATCGCAATCGGGGCTCAAGACTTTGGGGGGTCTTTAATAAGTCATGCGCTATTGCATAGCCAATGGTCGGTGGCCAATTCCCCTGCTCCGATGGACTGGATGTGATATGGTATTAAACCATAGTTAATATACCCATCAGGTTCGTAGCCTTATCGTAATTAGCACTTTCAGGTGGCAAGGCTTTATGGCTTGCAATATAGCGACAGACATGATATTACAATAGGCGCGATATAATAGGACCATTGGGTCTACAATTGCATATTGCAATCGACGGTTTTAATGTGGTAGGTTCTTAATCACTTGTGATACGTGATGGATGCAATGACAGATTATGTCATATTATAATGTGCAGTGGGTCTGCGTGGATATGCATCGTAGTTGGGAGTTGCCCCTAGTGGAGGTCCAATGCGATATCGCTATCGGCGATTGCAATGAACTGCTTGACATATTGTAGCCCCCACTTCCGAAGTGGCGATGCAATTATCGCTATTGGTGATCGCAAGTCGCACAGGTTCAAGGCTCGATGTTAACGTAGACCCCTCATAGTGATGCAATGTGCTGAACCCGATACAACTCAACACTCCCATGTATAGAGTTTCAAGTCTGCAATCTACCTCCGATAGTGTATTTTCCCTAGAGCCAAGTCTTCCACCTCTGATAGTGTTAAAGCATGTATACATGGGTTTTACATGCCCGATAGCATAAATGTATATATATAAGGTTCTACGCCTCCAATAGTGTAAAAACACATATGTATGATATATGCTCTTGTGCCTGTATCTACGTGCATATAGTTCTTTTGTGGCCCGATAGCTCCCAATAATATACATGCACCCATTGCTCCTCTGATGGCTCTGTCCACTTCCTTATAGCTCTGCTTGTTCCTTTGTTGCTTCAATGGTTATCTGCGTCCTATGTTGGCTCTCTTTGCTCCTATACTCTAGCATATATGTATGGTATATATATATGGCTCCTATGTAGCTCTGATAGCTCTATTTTGGCATATATGGTCCCCGAACGCTGTTTAAATACATGCATATCTATATATATATATATATATATAGATATATATAGATATATATATAAGTTCTTCTCCTCTTGGCTCATTATATCTGAGTTCTGCTCCCCTTGGTCTAATGCGGCTCCTATGGCTTGGCAGTGTCTTTCAAAGGCCTCTCTTGCTCTGATATCCTATAATATCCTTTGATATGCCTCCTTTGGTAACTCCTCTTGCTTATGGCTTGGCTATCCAGATGGTCTTGCTCCTGTCTCTTCATGGATTGCTCGACTTCCCCTTGGCTTCATTGTCATCCTCTAGTACGTAGAATATTGCCATATTGACATCAGTGACAACCTAGGTCAATAGAATTCCCCTCAAGGGCGATTTTTCCCTCGCATAGTGCCTACATCTTGCGTCCCCCTTTTCGTGATATTCATACACAAATAATATGGTAATATATTGATGAAAGATAAGATAATAAAGAAGTAAAAGAAGAAAACATAACTCAGAAGTAATTATATAGTAAGAGGAATCAAACCCTTATATACTTGCATTGATTTCTCAACAAAAAGTTCATTTTTGTATCTGCATCTACATCTTGTTCAAATTTTACCCTCATGTTGGTCTATGTTCGAAATTCCTTAGCCTCCATGATATCATCACAAAGAAACTGCAAATTTTTTAGCTTTGTGGAAAGTAATATGGTATAGTACTCGCAATTCAAAAGTTTAAAATCCAAAACATTTTGTCCCAGCCAACTTTTGAGACCCCAAGCTGGGGGATATTCTAAAAAAAAAACTGGCCATGTTACTGGCTCTTGGAAATTCGAGTCAAGTTAGCCTCAAAAATATATTCAAAACAATAAAAATTTTATCAGAGAATAGTTACTAAGAATAGGCCCTTAGTAGTCACTTGAAGCATGTGTATAAAGGTAGCAACATTTTCATATAAGCATGCTTTAATGGCAACCTACATAAAATATTACCAAAAGCAGAATATTAAAAATAAGTTCAATAGGAAAAACCTATATATTTCAAACATGGAGGAAATTTGAAAATGAAAATCTATATCAGAATCCCAATTTAAAGAATTGATTAAAATGGATTGCGAGAAAATTTATGATGGAATTGAAGTTTAGGGTATGTTTATGTGGTTCACCGTCCCCAAATATTGGCGACCACTACATCCAAGGAATATTTGTACTAGGTAGATCTGCATAAAAGAATCACTTCTTGTCGTCTAAACCATAGAGCCTGGCCTTGAGAGTGTCAAGAGAATTGAACTTGTAACCTCTCAATATCATAGGTGCTTTACTGATGAGGACTCAACCAACTAAGCTAATGCTCGGGGCTAGATTCAAGGTATGTTTATTTTCTATCTTTTTTCATTTGATTTTGGTTTTTACTTAGGGTTGGCATGGGTAGTAAGGTCAAAACGAGTTACAGAATCATAAACAAATATTGAACAGGGGTTAACCATAGTCAAGCCCCATTGCCTACATTTTGTTTAATATATTGAAGATTTAGCTGAATATCTAGTTTGCGAATGATATTTAGTAATTTGGGTAATTGGAAAGATAGTGAAGAGAGAAGATTGGAAGTCAAATTTTTTATTCCCTAAAACATTTTGATGCCTCTCATTTCCCTCCTTTAGCTAAAAGTGTTTCTACATTTACAGAGAGGTTAGGACTCAACATGGCGGGACCTCTGAGTATATGTCAATGGTGAAGCCTTAAGTCGTTGGTGCTATGATGCCATATCAAATACACAGATGGGTATGAAGACACCTTGCTAAATATTATTATCAAACTCCAAAAATAGCCACCTCGAACATGATGAACATGATGGTGCTGGGCTCAGTAGGCTAGAATTAGTAGCAACAGTAACAACAAATTCACCTCTTCATGACAAAGAAAAATATGGTTACTTACCAAACGAAGTGGGCTGACATCCACCCAGATTCAGAGAAATTCCTATTGCAAATCGAGGAGAGAATTCTAGAGTACAGGGATGAAAGCAAGAGGCTTGATTAATGTGTTCGACTTTATGATACTTCAGCCCTAAATGAAGGTTTTAAGCATGATGTTGTTGGCATTATGGTTCATGGTTCAGGTGTTGTCCTTGATGGCAACCCATTCAGGTGGTAGATCGCTGTTCTTCATGTCAGCAGCAAAGATTGATGATCAGCTCTTAATTTATTGAAAAATTTAAGAAGGACGCAGGTACACCTTTCAGATAGTGCGTACCCGCAGGTAATCCATGCATAGACCGCGTCCAGGGACGCAGTCCAGCCGTTCAGAAGGTGCGTCCACCCAGTGCACACTTTTTAAGGCAGAGAAAAGCACACGTGGGGGTTTCTTGTGATTTACTCCTGGTATCTAGCCGACGGTATTGTGTTTTTAAGGTGTTGGCTCGTGGTATTGTTCCTTGATTTGAGGAGGAGCTTGCCTATATAAAGCAAAGGAGATCATTTGGTTTGTGCAAGTCTTGGGTTGAATATCTTATTGGGTGAGGTCTAGTCTAAATCTAAAGAAGGCAAATCTACTGAAGGACTAAGATCTCTTTGGCGCAAGATCAGATCTGTAGATCTGACTGTTTGGGTTACACTTAAGGTCTTGAAATCATTCATATCTGAAGGTACGCAGGTTCAGTGAAGGCCAAGTGCGCCGGGACGCAGCGCAGCAGAGAGAGACCTGCGTGGGGACGCAGGGCAGACGTGGCTCAGGTGCGTCCGGGACGCAGCTCAGTAACGGGAGATCTGCGTGGGGACGCAGGACAGACCAGGTTCAGGTGCGTCCCTGAGGTAAAAAGGCGCGGCACGATAGTGTCTCTGGGTGCGTCTTTGGGGTAACAAGACGCGGCGCGATAGTGTTCTTGGGTGCGTCCCTGTAGCAAAAGGACGCAGTGCAGTTGAAGGAACAGTGCGTGGGCACGCAGCGCAGCAGAAGGATATCTGCATGTGGATGCAGGGGAGCAGAAGGTTAACTGCGTCTGGTCGCAGGCCACAGAAGGGAAAACTGCGTCTCTGTTCTGTTGATTATATTTCTCTGTTGATAAGGTGTTCTAGGTTAATTCTGTTATTGCTGATCTGATATCTGTAGTGATCTGTAACTGTTATGTACTTGTTGATTATCTGATGCTTTATGAAAAGAAGTACGGGGTTGTAGCTCCCTTCCAGGAGTAGACTGGAAAACGAGAGAGAGTTGTAGCTCTCTGCAGGTTGCAGCCTGCGTACTAGTAAAGGACTGCACCAGTACAAAATCATTGTAAAAGAAGTTTCTAATTTGAAAGAAGATAGAGACATATTGCAGCAGGTGGTTTTCACCCACATTGGGTTTCCACCTTACATCTTGTGTTCTTTGGTGTGACTATCTGTTTTCTTTGTTCATGCTCATTATTTTATGGTACTGACATGCAAAAATAATTCTAAGATCAAATAAGAAAGATTTATTAAAATTGCTAGATAATACTGATTCACCCCCCCTCTCAGTATTATTCTCAACAGATGTTGCTCGTATATTGCAGGAAATTGGAGCAAACAACACTCTTATAGACAGAGAGAAGGTGCTACTTCAGAAACTGATGAATACTGCAAAGACTATGTTGAGGAATGTTGAAGGTGTAGTTATCGCTTTTGTGATATTGTGACCTAGGTTCGTTCGTCCTGAAGTATCGTCTGGTGCCACCATATTTACGGGTCAACAGTCCTCCAAATTCAGCAGCCTCTCAGTTGTTGTTATACTCTTGACCTGCAAGAAGATACCAGAATACCAAATATGCGAAGAGATATACCTAGAACACAGAACAATAAGAAATAACAGCAAGTATTTTATTATTCAGAAAGGAGAGCAATGTTCACTTGCCTCTTCAAGGGGGCAACCTCCAATAGAGCTGGGCTCAATTACAAAATAATACATGATGCTCCTCGAGGGGAGTCTCTATCCTTTATATAGGATTCATATATGCAATACCATGGATCAATACCATGGTTCTTATTAATACCGTTTATCTAATACCATGACCCATTTGCAACTAACTGTGGTCCCTTCTTTAAATCCCGGTCAACCACTTACAATTATTAATATTGGCTTTATTGAATCTTTACTTAACTATAACTATGACTCAATACTATTACATAAATAAGCGGGTTAGGGTTGGTCCCTAACATGCCCTCCCCCATAAGAATAGCCTTGTCCTCAAGGTTGAAGCTGCGGAAACCCCTGAAGGATAGTGGTTGGTTCCCAGGTTGCATCTTCTAGAGAGGTGTCTTTCCACTTGATGGGGACTTCCTTGATCGTGCGGCCGCGAAGGTGTTATTCTCGTGTGTCAAGAACTTGTTCAGGTTGGAGCCAGATTGACCCTTCTTCATCCAATTCAGGTAGACTGGTTTGAATTTTGCAATGGTTCTCAATCACTTTCTTGAGGCATGAGACATGGAAGACTGGATGGATTTTTGTAGTGGGTGGCAAAGCTAGCTTATTGGCGACTTCTCCAATGCACTGAAGTACTTGATACGGTCCATAGAATTTTGGAGATAATTTCTGACAACCCTTGTCTTTGAGTGATGTTTGCTTATATTGTTGCAGCCTCAAAAATACTTGATCCCTTTCTTGAAATTAGCATTCTAAACAATGTTGATCTGCCTGTTTCTTCATGTGGTTTTGAGCTTAATGGAGATTCTCTCTGAGGTGAGCTAGCATGGTTGTGTGGTTTTGTAAGAGTTGATCCACTGCTTGTACCTTTGAGCATCCCTTGATATAAGAAGTAGGTGAAGGAGGGAGTTGACCATAAACTGGTTCATATGGAGTCATTTTGGTGGTGGCATGATAGTTGGTGTTATACCACCATTTGGCTAGAGGTAACCATTGTACCCATAGATGTTGCTTTTCTAAAGTGAAACACCTAAGGTAGGTCTCCAGACATTTATTGACTGCTTCAGTTTGACCATCAGTTTGGGGATGATAGGAAGTACTGAGTTGTAGTAGGGTAGCTTGTAGCTTGAAGATTTCCTGCCAAAATTACTGGTGAATATTGGGTCACGATCAAACACAATGGAAGTGGGCATGCCATGCAATTTGAAGGTCTAGTCCATGAAAGATTGAGCGACCAAAGTCGGTGTAAAAGGGTGGGGTAGGACGCAAAAATGAGGATACTTAGAAAGTTTGTCTACAACCACCATGATGACTGACATTTTTCCTGACTTTGGAAGACCTGTAATGAAATCCATAGAAACCTCCATCTAGATTGAGGCCGGGATGGGCAATGGTTGTAATGTGCCTAGGGATTTGACTGTTTCTCCTTTGTGGCACAGACATATGTCGCACTCAGCTACAAAAGTAAGAATGTCCTTTTTCATGCCTGTCAAAAAGAATGAACATCGAGTGTGAGCATAAGTCTTCTGAAAGCCTGAATGGCCTGCAGTGGGGGATGAGTGCAACTCCACCAAAATGCGGCTTTTGAGGGTGGATGTTGGTGATATCATGACTCTATCCTTCTAGCAAAGAATCTCATCCTGCCAAGAGTAGCCCACTGTGGAATTTGGATCTGCCTATAATTGATTAATGAGTTGGGAGAGCAAAGGATGTGAAAACCATTCATTGCGAGCCTCTTCAATCCATTCTGTAATGAGAAGAGAGATTTCCAGCAGGGTGCTTTCCTCCTCAAATTGGTGTGATAGCGCATCTTCTACGAAATTTTCATGCCCTTTCTTTTAAATTATCTCATAATCATATCCTAGTATTTTGGCGAGCCATTTATTTTTTTGTGGTGAGGATAGGCATTGCTCCAAAAAATATTTAAGGCTTTGATGGTCTGTGCAGATTTAGAAATGCCACCCCAATAAGTATGGTCGCCAGGTATCTACTGCATGTAAGATGGCCATCATCTCCTTCTGATAGGTAGATTGTCCCAGATTTGTCCCACTTAGTTGTTGGCTAGTGAAGGCCAAGGGTTGACCTTCCTGCATTAAGACTGCCCCAATACCCGTACCTGAAGCATCACATTTAATCACAAAAGATTTGGTGAAGTCGAGTAGTGCTAATACGGGAGTGGAACACATGGCATGTTTCAGAGCTATAAATGCCTGTTTCGCTTCATTATTTCAGAGAAATGAATTTTTCTTGAGGACGTGAGTGAGGGGTCTAGCAATGCGACCATAATTGTGGACAAATTTGCGATAGTAGCCCGTGAGACCCAAACTTCCTCTCAAGCTCTTCAAGGTCTTTGGTTGAGGACAATCCTGCATTGCCTAGATCTTTTTGGGGTCCACCCTGACACCTTCACGCCCCAAAATGTGGACTAAATACTCAACTTCTTCCATGCCAAAAGAGCACTTGGACATCTTGACAAATAATTTATGCTTTTGGACCAGTTGCAAGAGCAGATCTACATGCTAAAGATGTGTGGCCCAGGTGCGGTTGTAGATGAGGATGTCATCACAGAAAACAAGGAAAAATTTTCTGAGATATGGTTCGATCAGGTGGTTCATGAGGCTCTGAAAAGTGGATGGGGCATTACAAAGACCAAATGGCATGACCAGGAACTCATAATGGCCTTCATGAGTTCGAAAATCAGAATTTGGAATGTCTACTTCTTTCATGCAAATTTGGTGATAGCTTGAGCGAAGGTCGAGCTTGGTAAAGAACTGAGCCCCATTTAGTTCATCCAGCAAATCATCGAAAACCGGGATGGGAAATTTATCTTTGACCGTGAACTTTTTGAGGGCACTAAAGACTAGACACATACTCCATTCCCCATCTTTCTTGAGCACCATGACCATAGGCGATGAATAACGACTAATGCTAGGACAAATGACGCCTTCTTCCAAGAGTTCCTTGATGATTTTTTCAATTTCATTATTTTGGACGAATAGATATCTATATGGGCTCACATTTGGTGTTTGGGCCCCTGGGACCAAAGTAATGCTATGATCATGTTCCCCTCTTGAGGGTGGAAGCTCATGAGACTTGTCAAAGATTGGAAGATGGTTGTTTAAGATTTGTTGCATCTCAGGTTGAATATGAAGAAAAGTGGGTTCAAAGGCATGGATGGCATTAAATTGGGTTATAACTCCATGCTGGCCCTTTTTTAACAATTTTTCCATTCTATGTGAGCTGATGATTGAGGGATCACCTGCCTGGAGTTTGTGGAGGGTATGTGTGTGGTTGTTCTGCTTAAAGCTCACATATAACTCCTAGAAATCCATTGTGATTGGGCCAAGTGTGCAGAGCCATTTAGAACCCAAGGAAATGTCACACCCTCCCATGTGTATGGCAAACATGTAGGTCTTTAATATAATCCCCCATTTGAAGTTTGACATTTTCACAGCGGCCTTCACATTTCATTGTCCCCCCATCAACAATTTGGACCTAGAAGTTATAGACTACTCTGATAAAACAATGCACTACTTCCACGACTCTTTGATGGATAAAGTTATGCATATTGCCACTATCAATCAAGACTACTTAGGGTGATGCTTAATAAAACCTTTGGTTTTGAGAGTTTGGGGAGAGGAAATCCCTGCGAAAGCATGAAGCAAGATAATTGGTTATTTAGGTACATTGTCTGGCTAGTTGTCCTCATCTTCCTCCTCTGGTTCCTCAAGTGGTGGGGCTTCCTTCAATGAACTGTGATCAGTAGCATCAAATTGAAAGAATTTGGGCTCCTTGCATTTATGCCGTGGGAGTATTTCTCATCACACTAGTAACACAGTCCATGCTTTCTTCTTTTTGCCATTTCCGCTGGTGACACCTTTTGAACCTTGAGTGTTTGGGTAGTGCTTTAAGCCTGGGTGGGGCGACCCTTGGCTATGAAATTTGGGTGATTGGACTAGGCCGCTAAAGCACGTTCCACTTCACGAGCTGTCTTGCAAGCACCCAACCATGAGTTTTGTTGTTGCAATCATACATGGGCTTGTATGGCTTCTTTGAGACCACTGACAAAACATCCCAAGTAGAACTAATCGTGTAGACCTCCTGTGCGGAAGGCTAAGGATTCAGAGGCTGTAATATATTTGTTCACTATTCCTGTCTGTCGGAGCTTAGTGAGATGACCCAAAAAGTTAGATTCATGGTCAAAGCGATCCATAAGAGCTTTTGCGAATGTCTACCAAGTCACGGGCCTTCCATAGCAACGTTGATGCCACTGCCACCATTGCCATCTTTCATTGTCCAAGTACATGCTACCCACACTAAGCTGAGTTGCATCATCTCTGATGTGATTCAGTGTGAAATATTTCTCCATTTGTGCTAGCCATGTGGCCAAATGAGAGCCATCAAATTTATACATGTCCAACTTGGGTGATCACATCTGGGACTGTTGGTGGTTGTGAAAGAGGTGAAGAGAATGGCTAGACTCGCCCTCAATGTTTTCATTGAAATAATATGCCTCCAGGTGTTCCTCTGACTTGGCCTTTGTGAGTGTGTCAGCGAAGGTCTTGAGTGACGACAGTACTGCGTCCAAATTTGTTTCAAGGGTGTCGATCTTCTCATTGGCCATAGCTTGAGCTCTAGTTTGTACAATGCACAGATCTAGTGCACTTAAAATTTGGGACCGCCCGAAATTTTTGACGCTAACAAGTGAATGGTACCACCTTGCTTATCTCATCGACCTAATTCTTATGGGCTAAGTCCCCTATAAGCGTCCCGGGAGGGTCTTAGTTTTTTTTTTTTTTTTCTTACTCCAAATGGAGTTTTACTTCTTGCTTAGGAACACTACAGTAGCTAAATCCTAGAAAGGTCAATTATGCCTAATGTCCTACGAGAATCACGCCCAGGTAAAGGGGCCTACATGAATAGTTTGATCTGTCGGCTAACACGCAACTGCAGAGTATGAGTTGGAATGTGGTAGTGATCGAACCCCTGCCACCAGATCTGAATGGCAGATCTGATTGTGGCGACTGCTACCGAACCCAATGGCTAGATCTGAATGGAAAATCTGATAATTCCGGTTAGTTGATCTGATAGATCTGAATGGCGAAACTAATTGTTGTGGCTACGACAGAACCCCACTTTCTTGATCTGATCTGGAAAAGATGATGCATGATCTAGAGAGAGACCCGGGAACTATGGTCTCAAGGAGTGTCAGGTGCTACAAATCCCAATATACATAAGGGTCTGATAGTAGTACTTGTTCCAATATTTCATGTCACTAACCAAGGAGGATCAACCGTACCCTTAGCCATACAACCTGACTACCCTATCATATGGGCGAGTAATCTCCCTGAGTGTTGTTCTCAGTGTACTGTAGCAGCAAGCCGGCTGACCTTTTATCTTTGACGAGGGAGAAAGTGCTCTGATACCACTTGTTATGCTCTTCACCTACAAGAAGATACCAGAATACCAAATATGTGAAGAGATATACCTAGAACACAGAACAATAAGAAATAACAGCAAGTACTTTATTATCGAGTAAGGAGAGCAATGTTCACTTATCTCTTTGAGGGGGAAACCTCCAATAGAGCTAGGCTCAATTACAAAATAAGACATGGAATACCATGGGTCAATACCATGGTTCTTATTAATACCATCTATTTAATACCATGGCCCATTTGCAACTATCTGTGGTCCCTTCTTTAAATGCGGGTCAACCACTTACAATTATTAATATGGGCTTTATTTACTCTTTACTTAACTATAACTATGACTCGATCCTATTACATAAATAAGGGGGTTAGGGTTGGACCCTAACAATTACCTATCTCCTCCAAATCTATGATGGATTTCTAAAGTGGTCTACCAACCAAACCCTCTCTAATTTTACAACAGATAGTGGCAAGATTTGAGAGACAACTTGGGGAGTGCCAACAATGGATTAAGGAATTGGAGCAGTTGCTTCTCTCTGAGTGATGAAAATGGGAGTTCTAGTTCATATTTGAAAGTATTGGAGTCTTTACCCTCAGTAATATCTAATGTCCATGATTTCTTCATATATGTTGCTGCTTAATATCCCATTAATTAAAGAATAGGATTAATGCATGTTGCATATATTGTTTATCAATTCCGCAGGGGGGATGAGAACAACCCTTTCCTTGAAGCTTACAGGTGGGAATTATCAAAGAGAGAAGTTGTACCCAAAAGAGTTCATATGTCATTGCATGCATCTACATTTTCACAAAACTGTACTCAGGTTGTTGGCTTGTTTTCTGGTTTAGCAGCAGTTGTCTGTTCTTTCTCACAGATGACCCATTCTACACAGTCAACTCCTGGGACTTTTACTCCTGCTTCGTCTAGGTCAGGGTTTACCATGTTTAGTGCTCCAGCATCATCTTCAAGTTATTCATATTTTCTCTTTTCTACATTAGCAACTTTTGTGCCTAGTTCTATTTTTGGGTCTTCTGGGACCTTGCAAACACCCTCTATGTTTGGGACTTCACAAAAAATGGCATTAATAATTGGGGAAAACACAACTTCTTCTCGTTTTCCTTCATCCATAACAGCTACGAGTTCCTTACCACTATTTTCATCTTCATATTTTATAACAGGTGTTGGAACTACTTCAGGTTCAAGTTTTGGCACTGCTACCCATCCCGAAAAATCTGGGAGAGGCTGTGGATGCTATGGTTGTGCCATTGGGGAAATCTCACCATATAATAAAACATATAAGCCCAAACCATCAAGTTTCCATAGCAGCGAATAGAGCGTGGCATTGAAATGGAGATATTGTGCATCTATATTGAAGATTTCTCAGAGAACATTCGCGATTTTTTTTGTCAAACTTCAGTTTTAAGAAGGAATTAATCCACTGATGCACGAAAATGAGAAGAAATTTTGCTAATTTTTTTGGGTCAAGCTTCAGATTTACAAAGGAATTAATCCACCCGCCCACGAAAACAAACACATCTCTTAATTTTTTCCACCTATCATCACAATTCAAACCTTAAACTATCAGATGACTTCTCCCTTTCTTTTTCATTCATTTTCATTAATTAACGGGATATCACTTCATTTCTAAGCCTAATTTATTGTGCACATTCCCCCTCTTACTTGCAAATAAAATGGTGGGAACTTGGAATGTGAACCACCATTAAGTTATTTTACTTAGTGGGAAATTCTGATAAAAAATATTAAGTTTATTTTAGGAGATTAAAAAGGGAAGATGTTATTGTCCTCACTCATATTAAATTATTTCTTATAATAAATCAGTTCTTCATGAATTTATTGTTGATTATAGTTTTTTGTGAATCAATTATTGATTGAGGTTGGCAATCTACCAATGATCTCGTTTGCACATTTGGATTAGACGATGACACAAATAGTTACATGATTGATAATGAAGATGATGAGAGGAACTCATATCCCTCTCAACTCAATGGCACCTACATCAAACCCTTGTAGGGTTCCACCTATAGATTGCACAAGGATTCTTGATTGCGAAGCAAAGCAAGAAAGTCATTAAGTTCAAGGGAGAAGCAGAGCGATGACACCTCTAAATATCACTTGGATTCTGGTTATGTGTTTTCTATGACCAAGCTCAAAGGATTTCTCTCATGCTCTATGTGATTTTCATATGAAGCCAACCTCGTAGACATACTTCAAGGGAACATTAACCTACACAACTTAACAACATCCCAATCAGGGTAATGGGCATGTGTATTTTGATGGTGGTGTCCATGTATTTTCTGTTGATGGCCATAGATATTTGCATCCTATTGAGGATGACAAAAATGCATCTTAGATTTATGGCAACATGCATGTGAATTGTGTTGATGGTAGTGACCTTATGTCTTTTATTGATATTACATTGAGATATATGTTGACGTTGGTGAGCTCTTCCTATGGACTTGGATCTTTTGCTCATAGAAGTTCCTAGTGGCTTTACTTTCATTGAAATGAAACTTATTCTACACAATTAAAATGACTAACATAAACAATTGATTTGTAAGATTGTAATACTTTTTAGGTAGTCATTTTTTTGTTCCTAGACTAAATTAGTCATTCATGTTAGTCATTTTTAGTTGTATTACTTATCAGCTAGTCATATATTTGAGCCCAAGACTAAATTTGTCATTTATGTTAGTCATATTTAGTTGGGTCACTTAAGATTGTTCATTTTTGGTAGTATTTCACTTGGAAAAGCTACGGTGACTAAAGTTTTTAGTCACCTAGTCACTCATTTCTCATTTTCTATTGGTGTCATGACCACCCTAATCTGATGGATGTGCTGCTGCATGATGCCCTACCACCCTCATCTCTTCTAGTAAAGTATTAGCTCCGATGACATGCCACATAAGAGATATCAAATCCCATGGATAGTCCCTATAGAGATCCACAAATATAGGAGCTATGCTGATATCTCAAGGCCTCGTAGGGTGGAGTCCTTGCCAAACCAAAATTCTCGCTAATGTATCATAGTAGTCCATTCAAAATTGCATAGCAGTTCTCTGCCCCTAGATTCCCACGCCCCCTAAGGATGTGCGTCACTCTCTTGGGCCTCACCCATCTCCTCATCTTATCCATCTGGAAATCAAGGAGGAGGCATGTCCCCATCATATGAACCGATTTCTACAAAATATATAGTACACAAAAATAACTATACAATTTCATTAAACAATTTAATAAAACAAGTTAAAGAATGTGCTAGAATAAATTTTATTCTAATTCATTAAAACACGAAAATGAAAATAGATTAATTTAAACAAAATACTATCATTACCTATGTCATTTGGAGGCTCAGCTACTGTGAAGAAGATGTTAGGACACCCTCTCCAATCAATCCCCATGTACGGATACCCCAACACGATGAATGCATGGTCATCCACACTAGCCAATAGTGCAAGTGCCTCATTCAAAATCCTAGACGGAAACACTGGCATGCCCATCTTGGGCATCATCTTCCCCCACATCCGCATCTGGGCCTCAGTGATTGACCAAAAGGGTGACGATCAAATGTATGCCTCGCCCCGAGGAACCTCTAAAAAAATAAACAAAAAATCTTAGAAGAAAAAGGGAAGGTCTCCCTCCACTGTCTAGACAACACACGAAATATATAATTCATAGAAAACTGCCTCAAAAAAATGGAAAACCATCTAATGCAATGTGGCACATGAATCAAATAATAAACATAATACAAAAGAGGCCAAGTAATGTGCCACTCATCACCACAATAATATGCAATGGTGATGACTAATAATGAGAGGCACCGAGGCTTCTCTGTAGGAAAAGAAGAAATATGTAGCTATCAACCACAGACCTAGAAATATGATGGACAGACCAGATGAGGCCCGACATATCTCTGAGCATATGCAATTTGACTCTCAGCTCCAACACCATGGAGGACATCAGGGACTAGTGAAAATCCTCCCTTTTCCTAGATAGGCCACTGATAAAGTATATTTTCTCCTCAATGGGCCTATACTAGAACTGAGGACTGACAAAAAAATCTTGTTTCCGGACATTCCATCTATGGATCTAATGCCCCAGTAAGATAGATTGTGCCTTCAGGGATGTACCCTGCTCATAGCACTTAAGGAGACCTACATTCCTCAAGAGTGCTTGGGTCACTGGAATAATAGGGCAAGAGTATAAATCCCTCTCCCTCTCTCTTGCTTGCCATGGTTAGACCATATTACATGTGTTTTCCTACTATTCTTGCTCCTATTGTTGCTCCCTCTGCTGACGTTTTTGCTACATTATTGACATATAAAATATATCAGCCCCATATATAAAATACAATTTTTTTTAGCAAATGAAACATTTATTTATAATTATGGAAACATAAATTTCAATTAAATAAAAAAGAAAAAAATTACAAGTGCACTCAAAACATAGTCATGCATGAGTTCTATATATTTCCCATTATTTACTACATATTTCCCAGTGTGTTTATATTTACAAAATCCACTGCCACAAGTCCAGTGCATTATGTTCATGGCCCAAAATGTGGTGCACCATGTAAAGTTACAGGGTGCACCACTCCCAATGTGAGCCAAACATATTGAGCAGACCATGTGTCAATTTTTTTTGTTTTTGCAAAAAGAATGGGAAATTCAAACTAATTTGCATTTCTAATCTGCTAAAAGCTTAAATTGGAACGAAACTTAAAATTCACACCGTTTGAAAAAATTGGAAACTCAAACAGTGAGCACATTATTGAAAGGTGGTCAGCAAGAGAAGCACAGACATTAGGAAATTTGTATGTGGCAAGAGTGGCACAATTTCTTCATAGTTTTCCCACACTATAGATGGTAAAAATGTCAATTATGGCTGGGAGGGTTTATTCTATTCAACCCTCCTCTAGTGTGTTTCACAAAGCACATCGGGGCAAGCTATATCCCAAAGCACTGTGTTTTTTTTTTAATTTAAAATTATCACAATGCTTTTTAAGATTCCTCGGGGCTTTATGTTATTGGTAATGCACTAGTGTTATTGTTAGAAATATCACCGATCCTTTTTTGGAAGTTAGAAAACATGTATCGGTATTCTATATAAGATACCCCAGGCTATTGTTATATATTTACCACACCGGGACGTCATTTTCGAATAACACTGGTATGTTTTACTATATGAAGGAGTCTGGTGCTACAGAATATTCAAGCACCGACGCATTTGGGTATTTAGCACACCATGGTTTTTTATTTCAAAAAAAAAAATCTATGATGCACCATGTTAAATGGAGCTCCGATGGATGTGTGCATAATAAACACCTGTGCACCTAAATAATTTAGATGCACTATTAAAGAAACATCCGCTAAAACATCCACCCACCCACCTCCGCTAGTGACCTCTACTAGAAATAGGTTTTTTGGCTATTTTTATAGGGGTGTCCACAAAAATATCTGCTAGAGGGTATTTTCCTTGTATCTGCTCCTTTTTATTATGTCTTCCTAGGATAAGATTCCTCAGCTAAAATGGGTTGAAGAGAGTCCCTCTCGAGGTTATGGATGCCTGTTGGAAGTAGTGGTTCGATCTATGACATATGGGATTCCAAATCATATTAAAATATATTTACCTTCAAGAATGTACGTGTCATGCCATGCCTTTTAGAGGCTTCTAATTTTGCTTCCCCAGTAACAAATAGTTGGCGCACTTAAACTATGAATCTATAATTAGTACAATAGAACTCGAGTGTCTAATATGAGTCAAAAAGTATCTCTGCCAACGCTATAGACCTTTGTTGGCAAAAGTGGCCATACCTATGGTCTTGGGATCATTCTTGTATACTATTTGTTCATTTGATGACTTGGTAATTTTTATAATTGATTCCTAAAAAGTGTACTTTGTTATTAATAAATTTGTTTCTTATCCTTCAAAGTTCTTTGGATAATGTTGGAACTATTTTTATTATTTCTGATGAATTTTAAAAGACTAATTAATAAATGGAAGTCATGGTATTTAAGATTAATTAGTGAAAGAATATCGTTATATTTTATTACTTATGTTTTAAACCTTTAGATCATATTGCTAGAGATAACCAGTTCGCCTTGTATGTTGCCATCTGTTGGTCTTCACACAACCCCCTTTCATTTTAGCCCTAGTGAAGGGGCCCCAACTTAATTTTTTTGGGAAATTACTCCTTTTAGCTTCATTTCAGTGTTTGGCGGCTCCTCATCTCCTCATTTTTTGGTTTTTCAGCTTCTTGACCCTTTAGGGTTCACCCATGTTTATTCACACTTGTCTTGTTATGAACATTTAGATTATCACTTTAACTGCTTCTCCTTGTCTATTTTCAACATTTTGATCTTAATCACCCCATTAGGATCATCTCTCGCACAACCTTTTGATTATATAAATTTTTCTTTACTTTATTTGAAGATTTTCTTTTGACAATTTTCCCATGAATGGATTGGTGCACTTCACTAGCAATTTTGAAGTTCAACTACTCTCTTGATTATGATGTCTTGCTTCGGTGATTCCTTTCTGTGGGTTGTTTAGTGATTTTGAGTTTGGGTTGTTCGATGATTTTTATTTTGACTTGATCCTCACATGACATCTTTGATATTTCCTTCTTATTTTAAAAATGTATAAACACAAATGTATGTAAATTAATATAAAACAATTTTTATAAATACATCTAAATACTTAATATTATATACAATGTCATTTATATATAAATATAAAAATTTCATTAACGTGTATATATTGAAAATATTTATAA
The DNA here is from genome assembly GCA_031772625.1 of Pinus tabuliformis. Lineage (NCBI taxonomy): Eukaryota > Viridiplantae > Streptophyta > Pinopsida > Pinales > Pinaceae > Pinus > Pinus tabuliformis. The sequence continues at coordinate 853,275,026 of CM062819.1, read as the reverse complement.
ATGATATGTATGTTATATGTAATATTTGGAAACACATTAGAAAAAATTAAAATTTAATCATTTCATATATTTCCTTAACATAAAACGATTACATTACATGTAGATAATATAATCATTTAAACCTATTCATTATATATATATATATATATGAAAAGACAGGTACGCATATTAGAAATCAGAGAGAAAGGGGGAAAATAGAATTAATTATATGAAAGAAATATAATCAATGAAACAAATTATTAAGAAAGTGTTATCACCCGGATTGAACCTCGAGCTGAAGGAAGGCAATGCTAGGGTAACCACAAACCACGCTTAGCCAAGTAGCTAACCCTATTAGGCCGAGAGAGGGCTCTCTCCGTAAGGATCTCAACCAAGATGACTGGATTAGGAAAAGGATATTAGGCTAGGTATAGTAGCACAAGGTTTGATTTGATTTTGAAGGGGTTTGGTTGGATTAGGACAATCTAGACAAATAGGGCTAGGGAATTAGGTCAAAATTGCAGGGTGTTTAATGGGGCAAGGTAGGCATAAGGTTTATCACTCTAGGGCTTGATGGGTTAGGTATTTTAAGGCTGGTTAGAAGCTAGGAAGAGCATGTGATGACCATGGATCCTTCCTAGACTGTGGAAAACATATAATGGTAAATATTTCCCTAAAGCAGAGCAGTGATGTTATGAATTCTTCCTATCAACTTGGAAACATTCACTTAGAGGCAATGAAATAATTAATGAAGTACACAAAACATTCTAACATATGATCACAAGAGAAGAAACGGAACTAAAATTCATACCACATGGATCCCAAAGAAATAGCTACAATTTTTATTAATCTCCTGCTAAACTGCTACAAAATGATGTACAATCAAGGCATAAGCATCCAGTTGAGTCCAACCCTTTACAATGAGAAAGAAGAAGAAGATATAGGTTTTGTTTCAACCTCCTCCAATCGTCAAGGGTTGAATCCCTAATATGAGGAGCTAATCCAACCAACTCTGAACAAGAAACTGGAATATAGGCATCTTAACAACTTGCCTCTAAAAGCGAAAAAACGGATTTATTTAAGCTCAAATTGACTTTTAATGTAATGAATATACTCTATACTACTAATTAACCGTCATATTTAAAATCCAAATCATCATTTACATCATTAAAACAAAATCCATGAGAGAAAATCCATGAACACAGTCAAAACATATAAAAATAGCCATCCTATGCAAAATTTGTCCTACGCGCAGTGCAATTGGCCCAACGCGCAGCACCACTTTGAGGTCCTTTTTGGAAGCCTTCCCGATATCCAAATTGAGCTCATGATAGCTCATTGGAAAGGTCTTGAAGTCTAATTTCCAAAAATCCTATAATTTCTTCATTTGAAGCTCATTTGGCCCTTCAAACGTTGATTCTCCCAAGACCTCTTCTGTGTGTCCAAAAAGTGGCAGAAAGTCATTTTTAGGGTGTTGTTTGACCTTTTAGTGAACCAGTTCTGTCCTAAAAAATTAGAAAATGCATAGGGTGAATGTACTCATCTCTACGAATCCAGAAATGCAAGCCATTTGTGCATTGGTTTCCCCTAGGAAAATCATAGTGCGAGTGGCGCTGCGCGTTGAGCTAGATTTTCTATGTGTGCAATTTCCAAAATTTGCAAAAAGTAAAATCTCCTCCAAACCTCACCAAAATTGATGAGCAGCACCACCATCAAGCACCTTGATGAGCCAAGGAAGCTTCAGCAAGCATCCTAAGCCTATCCTCCTCTATTTTTCCATTTTGAGCCATCCTTAGCCTAGCTTTCATCATTTTGATCCTCAAGTTGCAAATTTTGTTTCGGGTCCTGTAATGGTAGGCCATGTTCCTAATCATCTGGTTGTCCCTTTTGGCCTTCTACAACAGCTTCTTTAGGTGCAAATTGACTCTCGCAAACCAAGTCTCTCTATCACCCTCAATTTCCCTCTCAATAGGAGACAAAGTGACCGATGCCTCCTTGTCACCTTGTCATTTTACCTTGAAAAGTTCCAGCTCCATGAGGACCTGCTTGTCACTCAACTGCTTGTTCTCTTGTTCCAAATATCTGATGACATATGTGGCTCTCTCCAAATTATCTATCAATGCTTGGAATTGAGCCTCCTTTTCCTGTATGATGATGCCCTTTATTGTTTCTTCATCCTGAGCCTCTAAGTCAATTGTTTCCATGCCATGATGAGTATAATGCTGCTCTGGCTCATCCTGCTCCATAAAATCAAAGTCTCCCTTTTCCTCCTCATCATTGAAACTTTCCTATGACATCTTTTCCTTCCCTTTGTGCAGTTGTTGTACCTGTACCTGCTGTGTTTATGAAGAAGGCAAAGCCCCTTCGACATCCTGTGGAGCTAGCATTTTCCTATGATTTGATGAAGAAGGCAATGTCTGTTCCACATCTTGTGGAGCAAAAACTTGCCTATTATCTGCAAACAATCTCCTTATGCCCCTTTGATATGTCATGTAGGTCCTGGGCCCCTCAGTAGTTCTAGTCTCGTAGGCCTTCTCATTTGTCTTCACTTGAGCATTGCTAGAAGGTCCTCCTGATTCTTGAGACATTGGTGGAGGAATTTGAGTACCCCTGAAGATGTCATGAATGTCTCCCAAGAGATGTTGAGGAGGATAAGATGATGAAGCAAAATTATCTTGATCAAGGAATAATGATAAAGACTACTCATCGGCTGAGGGTATGGATTTTTTTGTACAAAGTGGGTCATTTTCTCAATATTCCTGAACAATAAATAAGGGAGGTTTAACATTCTCACCCTGGTAAAATGCATGAGAAGGCTGATGTGATAGGTGTGCAGTCCGGAAAATCTACCCTCACAAGTGAAATATTTCACGATGATTTTCATCATGGGGACATACTTGTCTTAAAGAAATCTGAAAGGAAAAAGTATTTTCACCTCATTTCTATACCTGGGTTTGATATAAAGCTCATACTAGTGTTCATCCATGTCCTGTGCCTTGTACCACTGTTTCGGGGAAAATTAGTGTCGATTTGAACTACTAGTCCCACTAATATGGGTAGCTATCTTAGAAACAAACAATGAAAGCTTTTTAATAGTTCCTTTAAGTGTGATAGATGAGAGGGAAGAAAGAAGGACCAACCTGGATCTTTTGCTTTGATCCTAGCTTAATTTCTCCTTTCCTTGATAGAATTTGCCACTCCTTTGCTACTTGTCCCGCTTCAAAGAGTACCTATAGAGTCAAAGTAACAAAAAACTATTAAAGCATCTCCATCTAAAACATCATAAAATTTGCGGAATCAGAAACACATTGACTATACAATTGCATTCAGAAACAATAAGATTCATAAAAACACAATTATATGGAGGAAAACCTAAAGAACTTTATTAATAGTAATGTAAGAGAGGATTAAAACCCAGCTGTCTAATCCAATATCATCCTCCCAATGTAGAAGCCCTCTTCACCTCATGAACAAGCAAATCACCCAACAATGCAATGTCTATTCTCACCAACAAACCAACAACACTTCCTTACAAAATACAAAATTCCAGCCTCTAGATATCTAAGATGAGGGATCCATTTATAGATGTCTTGCAAGGGTGTGAGTCAGCTCTAGGTTTTGAATAGTGTCATTCCACTGATAGTTCTTGGTTCCACTTGGAGATTTCATTGATCTCTTACTCATCCCTAGGCGAATTCAAAAAGGCAAGTGTCACAGGAGAAGTTTCTGGAAGATTCCATGATCATCCACCTAGAAAAATATCTCTACCATTTATCTATTCTCTCTCATAGCACCCCAAAGAAGGCCATTTCAGTATGCATCGCACCTGACTAGTTTGGCATCCAGTATGCATCGCACCTTTCCCATGGAGTAGTCTCTATGGTCCAGTTTTGGCCAGTTATGAATATTTTTTCAGGTGGAACTTTTGGGAAATGATGTAATCAGTTGACATAATCCTTTAGGGTATGAAACAACACTTTTAGGGACTTGAGGAGCCCTTAGTTTATGGACATATGAGTTTTGGGTTGTAGAGCCCAAATATGTCAATAACAACTGCCCCTTAAAGCATGAGGTCGTAAATCTTCTAATGTAGGGTGAAATGCTTTATCATGAGGATCTGAGGTATTCGTACTAGAAGGTGACCTGTATAAGATACAATACAATACATCATCATCATATTATTTTTATGATCTAGCTGAGGTGGGCATTCCCATGATCAGCTTTATAAATTCATTTTCATGTACATAGGACAGACAATCGCCTGTTGTTGCAGACAGGTGATTCTTCACATGAAGAGTCATCTTCCCTGGCTAAGATGACTATTTGTGCAGCTTTTGTGTATAATTGATGTCTTTATTTTCCTGAATATATCACACCTCGGATGGATGAAACTTGATCCGGGGTATTCAAAACTCGTTCAATCTTCGCCAGATGTACAAGTCGATCCATGTGAAAATATGTTCTGAAGTCGAACATGGAAAGACATCGCCTGATTACCAGCCAATGATGTGAGCTGTTAACAGACGCGAGAGGAGTCACCAATAATGATGATGACCCTCAAGGTACTACAGCACAATTCATGTGGTGTGAATATATGAGCCGAAGTCAAACACCATACAAAATCTTTCGGTCGAAGGTCATTTATGTAAACCTATCGCCAGAAGTGAGAAACTTGCCATTGAGGTATGCAATCTTCAAAGTACTGAAAGGGTTGTTTATAAGCCAACTTCTTGGAAAATGAGCTGATGTCAACAACAAGTGACTTGTCGTAGGAGGGTCTTGATGTATCTCACATCTATGACGTGAAACAGAGCAAATGATTTTTGTGGAGGTGAAAACGATATGAGGATATAAGGTTCAGGAATGGCGGTCATGAAAAATGAAGGGTGGATGTAATGTAGTGGATGAGGCATTTGCTGGATGGTGAATTCTCTAAATGACTTCTCTTGAACATATTGGTGACACTGATTTGGACTGGTAGCACTAACCCCATTGATGGCACGGAGGACCAATGGTGATGGTGAACAGAAAAAAACCCAACCCAACTCAATCACGGTGATGGAGTGAAAGTGTCATGTTTAAGAGCGACCTGCTACCAATAAATTTCTTCACGTTTTATTCCCATTTTTCCCCAGTCATTGCTGACTAGTACTTCTTTATTTTTGTCAAGCTTGAGGAGGATAACATATGCTTGGTCTGTAATTTTCCCTTCGGGCAAACCTGTCTCTTTGTGTTTAGCCAGCCTAGCGTCAGTGAGACTCGTTCTTGTCTCGGTGGACAAGTTTGGCATTATTGTTTTAACGAGTTTAACGACAAAGATAACTCGGTCCTTTTCATGTTTAGAGAGTTTGAAGAGGGACGAAAAGGAGACTCCAACAGTCCCTTTTCGTGGCATAATCCCTTAAGTCCGAAAAAGTATAAAATAATACGAAAGGGATGACCTTTCGATAGTTTTAACGAGCCGACAAAGACAAGTGCTCGATCTTTTTGTTTAATAATCCCTCAAGTCAAAAATTATTAAAATATATGAGAGGGATGGCGTTCCCCTTACTTTGACGAGCTGGAAAGGCCAATGGCCCAACAATATTTTTATATTTAACGAGTCTAAAACGAGTTTAAAATGGACTCATTTTTTAGGAACGAGTGGTATTTCTGGGTAGAAAATAGTTCTAGGTAAGTTTGGAACTTCTCAAAACATGGCAGTGTGAAGAGGGTCGAAATCAGAATCACTCATTGCAAATGTTCCTCAAAAGGGTAAACAATCAAGTGGAAGCGTATGGTTGGCCGAATGAATGGAGGTGATGGTAGGAACACAACCAAGGTTCAAAAGGGCTGATAGCAAAGCGATCTCAAAGGTTATTTACCAAAGGTGGTCTCATTTTTAAATGAGTTTGAATCAGAAGAAAACTATTCTCAGTGCAGGTTGAGTTTTTAATGAGCTTGAACCTTGTGGGAACATTGCTCTTTTTCCTTTTTACGTAAGCTAGGAACGGCCAAACTATAAAGCTAAAAGGATAAAAATGCTAAAAGGCTAAAAAATGAAATTGGTCGTTTTTGCTTGTACAAAAAGGTTTGCATGCCTCCAGCATAAAAAAAGTCTTCAGTAACCATATGGAAACTTACTGTGGCTAAGTAGGATGATTTTCTTTCAATACTCAGACAAAACACTTCCTGCACTTTGTCCACCAAATAGACAAAGGTGAAAGGTGACTCGGACTGATCACATAACTTAAGGGAAACTTATCTCTACAGCTGGGGTTTTCCGGAAAATAGACAAGGGTGCATGCCCCATAAGCTTCGTTACATTCACCAGACTCTTCACGGTAATTAGGTGGATGGAATGAAGGTTCTTTTATGAGATCAAGTGAAAGACTCAACTTGGAACTTTTCTCAGCCTTGTTTCATTTTTTAACGAGCTTGACACAAGACAAGGAATTCTGCTTAGATCCTTGGTTTCATTATTTAATGAGGTTGACACCAGTCAACGAACTATCTTCTGATGACCTTTGATCACAACTCATAAGGCATCATGAAGGAAAGATCTGGTTCCAATGCCCCCAGTACATAGTGTACCACATCACTTAATTGAGTCACATCTGTCAGATTTTCAACTATGAAAACCTCGCTGTGATCGACACTATCAAAATGGTTAGTGTCCTTCTTAATCTTTGATGATGTAGAGGATATCATCTGACAGGTTTCCACTGTGGCCACTTCCGCCAGATTACTGGGAGGCGGGAGGGCAAAAGTACCCATTAAGGATGAGTCTTTTAGGAGACCTACTCCGACATGTTGAAGCGATTGAGAGCTTCCATGGATCAATGGAATGCTTCCAGTAAGTTGTGAACTATTGGGGAAAAAGGTTAGTTGGTCAACGATTGTAATTCCACCTTGGAAGGGAAATGCAATCTTTCTAAAATATGTTGACACAACAGTGGCCATAGCATAAATCCAGGGCCTTCCTAGCAAGATATTGTAGTCAAGGTTTCCATCAATGACCTCAACTTCAATTTCTACTATCTTGCCCCCCAGTTCAACTTGCAAGTTACTTAATATCCCATATGGTGTGTATGTTCTTCCATCGAATGCTTTTAATGTTGTTAATGATCGTGACAAGGGTGGAGAGCCTAAAGTTTTCCAGTAACTCATTGACATAATACAAGTAGATTCCCCCTCATCAATGATTGTTCGATGAACAGTTTTGATTAGGGTTTTTAACTGTATAAGGAAAGCGAGTTGGGCCAGTAACTAAGGTTCGTATCCCTTATGATTAAAGGCCACTAGATTGGAATCCATTGGATCAATTCCACCTATCGCTGATAACAAAGCCTACTTTTGGGAGGGGCAATTCTGCAGTACTTCAAGTGTCGACATAGCGGATGGCGATTGGGCCAAATCCTCCACTATATTATAGTTCTATGCTGCTCAAGCACAAGGATTAAACATCGATTTATGTACTACTCCCAAAGGCGGTTTTATTGTTAATTCATGAATGAACAATGTAAACTTTGAAACGGGAACTATAAACTCAAAACGAGAACTCTGCCCAAAAAACCCCAAAAAAACATGAAAAACAGTGCTAAAAACGAAAAGTGTGTATACTAAAACGATGGTTTTTTTTTAGGGTCAATTTTGAACATGTTTTGAAAATGGTAGTGAGAACGAATTTTTTGTGCAAAATTTGTGCAAAAAATAGCCTGAAAATGAAAAGTGCTAATTATGGAATGATGGATCCTTTTTTAGGGTTAATTTTCAATACTTAAAAAAAATGCCAATAAAACCAAATTTTTATGTGCAAAAAACACCCTCAAAACGAAAAGTGTTGATGCTCGAATAACACTTTTTTTCTTTTTTTGGGGGTAAATTTTCAACATTTTGAAATAATGGTGTAAAAGATTTTGTTATGACTCTGAAAAACATTAAAATTTCAAAAAATTAATGAAAACATAAAATTAAAAATAAAAACAATGAAAGAAAACACAAAAAAAAAAAATTTAAAAAAAATACCAAAACGTAAATAAAAATATATCTTAAAAAAAAAAAAAAAAAAAAAAAAAAAAAAAAAAAAAAATCAATCATAAAAATGTAAAAAAAAACCAAAATTAACCTATAAAATATAAGAATTAAAAAATTAAAAAAATTTAAAGAAATAAATAATAAGAAAAACATATTTTCAAAAAAAATAGCATTTCTTTTTAATGTGGTAAACCATAAAAAAAAAATTGAAAAAAAAATAAAGTAAAAAAAAACTATAAAATTAAGTAAAAAATAAGAAATTTTAAAAAAACGTTAAGAAAATCTAAAAAAATAAAACAAAATAAAAAACAAACTAGATTAAAAAATATAGAAAAATAACAAAAGAAACAAAAAAAAATTAAAAAACTACAAAAATTAAGATTAAAAACATTTTCGAAAAACCATAAAAAACAAAAATATGCTGAAATTAAAAATAAAATAAAAACCTAAAAAACAATTAAAATTAAAAAAAATACATATTTTCAAACTAAAAAATAAAATTAAAAAACATTTAAAATTAAAGAAAAACAAAAAAAAACAAAAAAAGAAAACAAACAAACAAACAATATATTTTTTATTTAGAAAAAAAAAACATTTCAAATTTTATATTAAAAAATTGAAAATTTGGATTTGACAATGATTTAAAATTTGGATTTAAAAGAAAAATAAATAAATAAAAAAAAACATTAAAATTAAAAAAAGCTAAATATATTTTTGATATTTTTTAAAATAACATTTAAAATATTTAAAATATATATATTTTACAAATATATATAAAATAAAAAAAAAAATAACATTTAATATATATATATATATATATATATATATATATATATATATACACAATAGACATATTTAACAAAATTTATTTTTTATTTAAAAAACAATTTTATTGGCGACTGCCCCCACAGGCGGGCGAGCGGTGGCTATTCAATTTCGAGAATCGAATAGCCTCTTCCTAGCCACCCCCATGGGTAGTTGGGCGGTGGCTATCTGATTCTCGAAATCGAATAGCCACCACTCAGCCGCCTGTGGGGGTGGCCGGGTGGTGGTTATCTGATTCTCAGAATCAGATAGCCACCGCTCGGCTCCACCACCACGGGCAGCCGAGCGGTGGCTATCCGATTTTTAGAATCGGATGTCCACCTCAACGGTGGTCATGGGGTGGTTATCCGATTCCGAGAATCAGATAGCCATCATTTGACCGGTGGTGGGGGTGGTTATCTGATTCTCGGAATCGAATGGCCATCGCTCGACCACCCGTGGGGGTGGCTATCCGATTGTCGGAATCGAATAGCCATCGCCCGGATGCCCATGGGGGTGGCTATCCAATTCTCAGAACTGAATACCCATCTCCCGGTTGCCCATCAGGGTGGCTATCGGATTCTTGGAATCTCGAAATCGGATAGCCACCGTGGTGGCTATCTGATTCTTAGAATTAGATGGCCACCGCTCGGCCAATAGCCACCCCCATGGGCAGTTGGGCGGTGGTTATTCGATTCCAATTATGGGAACTGATATTGTTATGTGTTCAATATTTGTAATATGTTATTTTCGCATTAATTTTTAAGTTAATCATTATTTTTTGAAAAAAAAATGATTATTATTATTTTTTTGACTTGAAATTCATAAAAAAAATATTATTATTTAACCATTTTTAATTAAAATTTTCGTATAAAAATTGTGATTTCGACTTGTCCATTCTAGCAAAAAATTATCAAAACGTGTAGTTTTTTTTGTTATATTTATGTTAAAAATGGTTATTTTTATGTCCATTGTTAAAAAATAATTTTTTTCAGAAACAATTATTTCATGTGGATTGAAAAATTAATTAAGGATGTATAAATATGTTGGATATCAAAAATTCAAAATATCGACCTTCTAATTTGAAAATTGAAAACAATAAAAACCTCACTACAAGAAAATTAAAATTAAAATAAAAACAAAAAAATATGAAGAAAACGACCACTTCAAAAATTATTAAATTTACAAAATAATTATTTACATTTCATACATTAGAAAATTTAAATTCAAAAAATAGGTCTTTTAAAAAAAGGGTCTGATGTAGAATTACCACTTTTTTAAATCAGCATGAAAATCACTACCATTCTAAAATGCAATGTACATAAAAAAATTAAGGTGCCAAAAACTATGCTCTAAAAAAACCATGTGTGTTCTGCATCACCCCTTTTCAAAATCAGGTCACTTTTTTGCTATCTCTACGAAACAGGTAACAGTATCAGTTGTCATTTCAAAGTTTACATTGTTAATGATTCGTGGAACAACTTCTGGCGAAGTTGTTGTTGAACTACTGGGTTGATCTGTAGCCTTGTTGTTCGATGACTGTGGATTCCCATAATCTTTATTCCTTGTCGATATCAAAGCATCATTTTTCTGTTTTGAGATGGATAGCATAATCACTTGGGATGGGAAGCATGATCAATAGTAACTAGGTTTGTTTCTGGGCTCAGAAACGGATTAGTCAACACCGCTAGGGTATTTGAACTTTTTAAAAATTTCATAACCTTAGCTTTATGTCGACAATCTTTCAGGAACTTCTCGTCATCGCATATGTAACATGGATAACGAGGTTTCTTTTTCCCAATAGGGTTTGCAGAAGATTTTTCAGAAGGTGAATTTTCTTATTTCTTCTTATTATTTTTCCCTTTCTTCTTGCCCCCTGGTTGCATTAGATTTTTGCCCTTTTTAGATGACATGGCATTAATATCTCAAGCAAGAGGCTCTTCATCTGCCTTTTGACTAGAAACTACTCGATCTTTTTTAGATGTAGCCTTTGTGGTTTTTGTGCTTGTGGTACCGATCATGCCATCTTCGGCATGAGAGTTCTTGTTTGATTTAGGAGGGGGAGAAATGGAAAATTCGGGTCTAGGAGTGTCAGGAATTTTTTCTTAGAGCATGCTAGACTGAGTATAAATGAAATCTAAATATTGTGCATGAGAAATGACTTGCTCTTCAGTGACAACTCCTCCCTTAGCCACATCCTCTTTAATAGAGGGTAATAATGACTTTATAAACCATTTAGCTAAAAGTTGATCAGGAACATACATCTTTACCATTCTTCGACAACGTCGCCACTCATGAACATGATCAGATATGTGAGTGGTTGTTGTCTGTTTAAAGTTGGTAAGGAGTTTTATCCCTGTTTCGTACCTTATGAGTAACTAAAAATGGGCTAAAAAGGTAGTGGCAAGGCTGTTGAAGTTATCAAAAGGAGCTCTAGGCAATTCAATATACTAGTTTGCTGTTGGACCAGTTAACATTCATTGAAAAAGGCAAAGCCTAATCGAATCATCATTCAGGGTGTTGGATGATCACCACAAATGGAATGTCATTACATGATTCGATGGATCTTCACCTAGATTTCCATTGAATTTAGGAATATCAGAGGGAAGTTTATGGGGAATCGCTGCCCACCAAGGGGTGTAAGCAATTGGATCATTCATCAATCGATTTAGATCTAGTAATTCTATAGTTTCTACAAAAGGAAACTGTTGATTCAGGTTAGGCGAAGCATACCCATGATAAGATGGAATTGCCTGAGCAGTAGGTCTTTGCATACCAACATAATGTATTTGATGATGATAACTTTGATAAGGTTGATGGGCATAACCATTATAGTATGGTTGTTGATAACCATTTTGGAAATTCAGTTGCCTATTACTTACAAAGCCTTGTTGCTCAGGTCCTTGGTATGATTGTTGGAATTACGATTGTTGATATTGCACCAGCCATGGTTGTTGGACCATTTGCTATTGTCCAATACTAAATGATTGACCAAGATGCGGAGTGATAATACATGTTTGAGCCTGAGTCATTCCTGGTAACAAGACACTAACCTGAGGTTGTGATTGAATCACGGAGACGAGAGGCTGTTGTACTGCAACCTGAGAGACTTGAGGTTGACACACAGCAGGTAGCGCTTGTACTTGCGATATAGTCACAATAGTAGGTGTAGTGGGAATATTCGACATAGGCTAGATTGGTTGCATTGAATATACAACCCTTGGTTGTTGAGGCAATATTGGTACCCAACTGCTGGATGTAATTCCAGTTTGACCTAAATTTTGTTGTAAACTCCCATATGGTTGTTCTCCAAGAGGGAACAATGAAAAAACATACTGCACCCCATATGGTGGCAATCCAGTACTTAAAGGGTAGATTGGCCTTTGAAGACAAATTGGATCAACTTGTTGAGTTTCAATATAAGAAATACCAGATGAAATGCTGGATGAAGGAATAGACCATGTTGTCGAAACAGTCCCTGAGTGGACTCTAGCATGTTGTTGATAACTAGTCGGGACAGATGGTATACTAGCAAACATTGTAGGAACAACAGTAGGAAGCTCCTCCGTATCTGTGTCAGTTGACACAGTGCTAGATGTTGATGGTTGCTCAGACATATTTAGTCTATCCAAAAGATTTCCTAGCGATTCAACAGGAACTTGCAATGAAGGATGATTACAACGACTAACTTCTCTAATAGAAGGATGTAGGGGGATCCCAGTTCCAAAATGCACTGGAGTATTGGGTGGAAGATCCTCTACTATCTCTTCTATGGCAATCAATCCAGGTGGAAGAGGTAGACCATCAGGTCCATAAAATATTTCTGGAGCCGAAGAAAGTGTAGCTTCTACAGTAACAGATATTGGAGGGGTGACACCTTCTGAATTCTCGAACTCAACTTCCAGATGTACAGGCAAGTGAACCTCAGAATCTGGATCAATCCTAGGTGGAGTTGCTTTAGGAATAGAGGTGTCTACTATTACTCTAGGATTAGTGCTAATGTACTCTTGTAACTGCGGAACTTTTTCTGTAAAGGCAGATGTACTAGAGATAATTGGAGTATCTATAGTCTCTGACGATGTTGAAACACAAGTTTCAAATAAATCAGGGGAATTAGACTCAGTTAAACGAGGCCATTTTGCCCGGGATGGTTTCATTTCTAGGGTCAAAGACGGTTGACTCGCTAGTCTCTGCAAATGACAGGGTTTTGATTGACTTTCTTCCATGATTGTAGATTACTTGATCAACTCAAAAATTAAAGGGGAAAAAGTTATTCCGATTTAAATGAATTTTAAGACACTTTGATGCAACTTGGTTTTTCAATTTTTAAGAGTCAAGAAAAAGCTAAAGGTGACTCTAGTCACCTTTGATTTTTAATGAGCCTGAAGTGACAAGTGCTTAGATGGACCTTTTCTTTTAAGGAGTCGAAAAGGAACAAAAGTGAATACTCTGGAAATATAGACAGAGGGATTGCCAAACCAATCGCAAAACTACAAAATACACCTTGGTGATAAATGATAGAGAAATTACCAAGTACTTATGTACAGTAGTCAATCTTCCTGAATGATGTGTTCAGTGCATTTTGATCGATAGGGCAGCAGACACGACTTCCTAAGGATAAAGGATATCAGCCTATTGTGTCTCCCAATATATACTCAACGGTATGGGAAGCACAAGTCCATACTAGCACTTGTCGTATCAAAGAGGAGGAATCACCCAACCTTGGATGAAAACGATAGTTACCAGGTTTTATGATGCGGAACACATCTCTAGCCTAGACTTCTATATGTGTTGTGTTAGGTTCCAAAGCGTTTTTATGTTCATTGAGATTTATTTTAGAGTTGATCTTGCTTAAAAGTTTGTCTTTCAAGGTTCACCCTGTGATGTAGATATAAAATTCCTAAATATGCAATCTAAAATGATAAACAGTGCGGAATCAGAAAAACATTGACCATACAATTGCATTCATAAACAATAAGATTCATAAACACACGATTATATGGAGGAAAACCAAAAGAACTTTATTAATAGTAATGTAAGAGAGGATTACAACCCAGTTGTCTGATCCAGCATCATCCTCCCAGTGTAGAAGCCCTCTTCACCTCATGAACATGCAAATCACCCAACAATGCAATGTCTCTTCTCACCAGTAAACCAACATCACTTCCTTACAAAATACAAAATTCCAGCCTCTAGATCTTTCATATGAGGGATCCATTTATAGATGGCTTGCAAGGGTGTGAGTCGGCTTTGGGCTTTTAATTAGTGTCATTCCACTGATAGTTCTCGGTTCCACTTGGAGATTTCATTAATATCTTACTCATCCCCGGGCGAATTCAGAGAGGTAAGTGTCACATGAGAAGTTTCTGGAAGATTCCATGATCATCCACCTAACAAACTGTCTCTTCCATTTTTCTATTCTCGCTCATTGCACCCCACAAAAGGGAATTTCAGTATGCATCACACCTGGCCAGCTTGGAAGCTAGTATGCATCGCACCTTGCCCATGGAGCAATCTGTATGCTCCAGTTTTGACCAATTCTAAGTAATTTTTTAAGTGGAACTTCTGGGAAATGATGTAATCAGTTGGCCAGGATCCTTTAGGGTATGAAACAACACTTTTAGGGACTTGAGGAGCCCTTAGTTTATGGACATATGTGTTTGGGGTTGCAATGCCCAAATATGTCTATAACAACCACTTCTTTGTTAGGCCCCTATACTACTAGTGTAACCCCTTATTGTTATTAGTAAAACCCACTTATTATATTGATCTACCCATCTAGTGCCCACATTGTTACTATTGTGCCACATAGAAGCCCACTATTGTTATTATTGTGCCCTTACATTATTATTGTTATGTCGGCTCTGATTATGTTATGACCCCTTAGACTCCTATAAATAGAAAGGAGGTCTTTTCAATTGTATCATCCAAGAATTGTTCATTTATGTAATGTAAAGGAGGTTCTACCCTCGAAGAGGCTGAATTATAAGGCGTTGATCTATCTTTTCTATCTTTTCTTGAGCTGGTTTCATAACATTTGGTATCAGAGCTTTGGATTCTAGGGTTTCGCTTCTCCAAACAGGTCATCGTGGCATTTTCGCTATAACTTTGTTTCTGCGATATTTCAGAAGCTAAAAAAAAAAACCATTTGAAAAGAAATCATGCTGAATCTCGGGTCCAAATTTCAGATCGTTTAGCATGATATTTGCAGAGATATGATCTGAGGAAGTTGGTCTTCTTGTAGACTCCTGAATTACATTCCAAACAGGTGACCTGGGGAAAATCGTCATAACTTTCTCTCTAAGCATTGGATTGAAATTTTGTAAGAAGGTACAGAAAGAGGACGGACTGTATTTTCTTTTATATTTTTTCCAGAGCCAAAGGTTGAAGCAGTGACACGTGGCACTTCATACAAGTTCTCTCTTCTGGAAAGGTCTATAATCAAGTCATCTTGGGAAATTGTGCATAACTCTTTCTTGGAGAATTCAATTTGGATTGGACTGGTGACATTGGAAAGAGGATGTAGAGGGCTACTACAGGTCACAATTTCAGAACTTAAAGATTTGAAAGTATAGAGTTACAGTCATTTCAAGGTCGAACTCCTAAAATCAAGAAAAATCAAGATGAGGAAGTTTGATGGCAAGGATCCGGTAAATTGGATACTTCAGATGGAGCAATATTTTGATCTACATGGTGTACCATTGTTACAAAAGGTATGTATTGCATCTTCATATTTAGAACCGGATCAATTTTTATGGTATGAAGGGCTTTGTTCTCGAAAACAACTTGTTACATGGTCAATTTTCACGGAGGAAATGGTAGCACATTATGAGGATACAAAGAGCAACACCTTATTTAGAGAAACATGACAACAATTGGAAATGGTAAGAGGGCTTTGTGACATAGTGGAAAGTAAAATTATGGAAACCAGGAAGCATACCCCTCACAACTATAAAGATGGAAGTGTTGCTTCTCCTAGCCTTCCACAACCTACAAGGGTTACACCAAAACAATTGGAAGAAAAAAGAGAAAAAGGGCTTTGTTACAATTGTGATATCAAATGTACTAAAGGTCATAAGTGTGCTGAGAAGAAATTATTTTACATAGAATATGAAGAGGAGGAAGAAAAGGATCAAGAAACATCAAAAGAACAGGATATATGCCAAGACCCAACCCAAAAGAAAGAAGAAATGAATCAAACCATATCTTGTAAAGCATTGGCAAGAATTACCACTCCTAAAACTCTCAAGATAGAATGACATATCAAGAAGAAAAAGGTGCAAGAAGTGAAATATCACATTGAGAAAGAAGAAATAAATCCAACCATATTTTGTAATTCATTGGTCGAAATTACCACTCCTCAAACTATCAAGACAGAAGGACATATCAAGAAGAAAAATGTTCAAGAAGTGAAAGATCACATCGAGCATCAAGAAATGAATCTGACCATATCTTATAAAGGATTGGAAGAAATTACCACTCCTCAAACTCTAGAGATAGAAGGACATATCAAGAAGAAAAAGGTTCAAGCAGAGAAATATCACATCGAGCATCAACAACAAGTTCTCCAACTTTTAAAGGATATCACCACTTTGGTGCAAAATCAAACGAAACAACAGGTAGATCAACATCGTAGTGAAAAATATTTTGATGTAGGTGATTGGGTATTTTTACTGCTACATCTCAAGCAAGCTATTTATGAGAAGAAAATGTTGGCAATACTATATGCACTTAAAAAATGGCGACCTTACCGAATGGGAAGACTCTTCAAGGATGAGGATGTGGAAGCATTGTTTTGTGCTATTTCTATTATCCAACCAGATTGGATAAACGAAGCAAGGGATGAATGGAAGAAGGATGAAGAAGTATGCCCAATTATTCAAAAGTTGCAAAAGATCCCAATTCAAACAATATTGCCAGAAATTGAAGAGGAAGGAAAAATCATATTTGAACCTAGAGAAGTCACAGAAACAAGAACCCGACAGCTACGAAATAGATCAATTTCAGAGTATCTCATCAAGTGGAAGAACTTACCCGCTGAAGATTCCACATGGGAGGACAAGAATTTTATACAGAAGCATCAAGAACTACTCAAGCGTTGAGGACAACGCTTTTTAAAGGAGAGGGGCATGTTAGGCCCCTATACTACTAGCGTAACCCCTTATTGTTATTAGTACAACCCACTTACTATATTGATGTACCCATGTAGTGCCCATATTGTTACTATTGTGCCACATAGAAGCCCACTATTGTTATTATTGTGCCCTTACATTATTATTGTTATGTCGGCTCTGATTATGTTATGACCCCTTAGACTCCTATATATAGAAAGGAGGTCTTTTCATTTGTATCATCCAAGAATTGTTCATTTATGTAATGTAAAGGAGGTTTCCCCCTCGAAGAGGATGAATTCTAAGGCTTTGATCTATCTTTTCTATCTTTTCTTGAACTGGTTTCATAACATTCTCCCCTACATTCGAAATCCTGGTTGCATCCACAATAATGGAAGGTGAAACTGTAAATGTCACCCCAGCAAGAGTCACCCTTTTGACCTGAACATGGGCTACAAAAATCTTGGTGAGCTCAGGGTGGTTTTGAACTCTCTCTACCTGCTCAAAGAACTCATAGCACCCTAGATGTCTGAAGCAAGTGATAGCTAACTAAGAGGCCTGCAATTCTCTAAGGCTTGATGGCTCTTCCCTGATAATTATACCTCACTTGTGTGGTTTTCTCTAATGTCGAGGTTTATTTGTCGAACTGTCACTGCTGGTGTTTTCCTCCCCCTCATAGCCTCTATCTCCTCTATCCATGTTTGCAAAGTTTGAGGCTATGCATTCCTAGAAAAGGGATGAAGGGAATGAGTAAGAGTGATTTAGGAGTGGGGGAATGGGAAATGACCTTGTGAGGTATTTTGGTGGGCTAGAAAATGAAGGGGAGGGTATGAATCATGAAAATGGGGGAGAGGGGCTTAGATCCGTTTTTGAAACATAACTTGTGGGATGAAGGATGAATGGGTATAGAATGTTATGGAGTGATATAGGGAAGGCGTTTAGGGTTTCAGTGACAGGTGGTGGGAAAAATAGAGGGGAGTGGGGTTTCTAGAATGTAATTGAGGGAGAAACTAGGGTTTCACATTTGTCATGGTAAATTCCTTCAAACACTTCAATTGCAACTTCAATGATGAGGTATAGTGAGGGAAATTTCTTGTTTGAGAGATTGGAGGGTTCTTTTAGAAGTTTTTATGAAGTTTGGAGGTTTTATGGTCTTTGCTACTCAATGCGTAGCGCCTGCTACAGACGCGCAGTGCCCTCTTGAACGTGCAGCGCAGTGTAATTTTGTACTACTAAAACCTCCCTATGCATAGTGCTCAACTCAGATGTGCAGCACCACCTCCATTGCTTGAAACGCGTAACACCAACCTCCAAAAGCAAAGTGCCATTTCTCCTTGGCCCAAAACTCACTCAACCTCTCCTTTTTTTAAATAATATCTCTAGAATTAGTTCTAATTGAATTGATCTTTTTAGAATGCTTGAATAATGATCTTAACTCTTTTCAATGAATATATTAAGTTAATCTACTTTTCAACTTATTAATTGTTTTTGGATTTTTATGTGGCAGCTAAACAAAGCTAATTATGAAAGCATGAAATGGTATAAAGGAAATCCTATTTTATCAACTTAAAAGATGAAATGTGCTTGAGTTGAGATGCTGAGAAAGACTGTCACTCCTATCTACAACAACTTCATTCAATGTAGAAGTAAAGCAGAAACAAGATTACTAAGCTATGAAATAACTAAACTATGAATGAAACGAAATGATTGAGTTATGCTAGGTATAAAACAAACGAAATTACTGATACAGAGATCAGTCAAGTGAACCTAGCCGTCAACTCCATTGAACTATATCTTAAATATATGAAAACAAAGCATGCATGAATTATATCTATGAAATAAAAGAAAACCTAATTGCAATGAATCAAACACCTGATCTGCATGCAGGGGCCCTCCATGAGGCATTCAATAGCCTTAAATCAAAAGCAAATGAAATGTATGAACCAAGATCTTTGCATTAAATGGAAAAGAGTTTCTACAAGATTCTTCAAAGTTGCATATGGTGGTACACCCTTAACATAGAGCTACCATTGTTTTTATAGAGTTTTTAATTAACAATATGATAGATTCAAGCCTATAGGTCTTCGCTACAATCCTTATCAAAACCAAATCATATCACTTATTTTTCAATTTTCTATGGAAAAAGCAAATTGATAATATCTCCTGAAACTCGGACTCTATTCCAGCACATTATTCTGTGGTTGACTGTCATGGTTGACCGTGTTTTAGTGTGGATATATTGATGGATTATCTTGAGTAAACAAGAAGAAATCCATCAGAGGATCATTCCCTATCTACCAATATACTCTTTTGCTTAGTTGGCACACTTGAACCCTATCAACAATTGAAGTAGTTGCAGATCTATGGATTAGTTGCATAATTAGGTCAATTCTGTAGCTGCATGTAAACTTAAAAAAAAAATAAGGCATATAGACAAAATATGAAAAGGAGTACATATGAATGTTTACCTTAACAAAACCTTATGTTATTGTATTTATTTGGATGATAGTGATAGGAAAAAGGATGTAAACATGGAAAAAAGGGTGTCAAGATAAAGTAGTTCTTGCACTCTACAACGAGAATGATCTACTTGAAGAAAGCTAAGATTTTCATATGAAAACCTTATTTTTTTATGCAAAAATGTTTTTATTTCTACTTTTAGAAGTTGGCAAAGTCACATTTCAATTGCATTTTGCAGACACGTGTTCATGTAAGGTTTTTTTTAACTATTTAAATAAATTGAAAATACAAAAGTACCCATTTTAAGAGGACTCATAAACAAGTATAGTGGTATATTTTGAAAATTTCCCATTGTGTATATTTTATGATATTGATTTTTATTCAACATCTTTAATACAATTAAATAAAAATTCAATCATTGTGTTTAAATTAAATTAGATGAAAAATATCATATGAATTCCAAAATGTCAAACTAATATGCCATTGGATAGAGGATTGATTCACGAATCCATGTGATCAACTCCACCACCTAAGGACAAATTTATCCCTAAGTCTGCTAGGGTACGAAATGGAGTCGCAGGAAATTTTGTAGAGCAGGTGTTGAAATTGTTGATTTTAGGAATTAAGAATCTCGATTGAGCACTTACAGCATTCGATCGAGCACCTAAATTTTAAATTTAAACCTAAATTTTAAATATAAATTTCTTTATGGAGGGTTTCGTAAGCCCCCAATCGATCTAGATCCATATAGATGGTTAACATATACATAGTTAACAGAGACTCAAACACAGTTAACACAGTCTTGACCAAGCTATGTAGCTTGATTTAGCCTTTATATTGAATGATCTAAAATCAAACATTTTAAAATTCCAAATCTTATTAGAATTTTTGTTATAATGCAATATAAAGAAATTATTAAATTTAATATTAATATTAAAATAATAATAATAATAATAATAATATTATTATTATTATTAAATTAAATAATGAAATAATATTAATATAAAAAAATTAATATTTATATATTTTAATGTTAATATTAAATTTATTAATTTTGGATTAATATAATATTATTAACATTAATATAATATAAAGTTTCTTATATTATAATATATACAAGCACAACCACATTAATAAGTGTGGTTGATATACGACGCGTTAACAAAAAGTTGACCATTAACACAAAAAGACTCATACAAAATGACTCAATATATGTTAATTTTATTTAACATAATTTTTGTATAAGTCTAACATAATAAAAATATAAAATATTTTTAAAATTATGAAGTAATCAAAACCTAAAGATACTGGAACACATGAAGCACTCTATGTATCTTTGATGGAGGTAGGTGGACCATTAATACTTTGTAAAACTTTAGATAATATTTCCATGGAAATTTATCATTTTCCCTCCAATTGAATCTACAACACACATTTGAAATCTTGCATTTTAAATATATATTATATAAAAAAATAAATTTTTATACAACACCAAAATAAAAAAATAAAAAAAATCTTTAAACATAAAATTTTAATTGTCAAAGTATTTTAAATTTCTTGAAATATAGAGTGAGAGAAAGTGGGATATAAGGGTAACAAAGAGAGGGGGACACAAATATGGAGATATGTAGAGGAGGAGGGAGTCTCTCAGAAAGAGAGGGAGCTCAAGGGATGAATTTGGAGGAAATATTAGGGAAGGAAGAATTTTAAGACAAAGAGAGAAAGGTGGAGAGAGAGAGTGTGTGTGTGTGACAAGGGAGTGATGGAGAGAGAGATAGAGAGCATATTTGGGGGTGAGATATAAAGGCAGAGATGGAGAGAAGGGGGGGACAAAATGAGAGAGGGAGGGAGATAGTCAAGAAAGTTGTAGGATGAAGCTCAAGAGGGAGAGAGTCTAAGTGAGTGACATGGGGGAGAGACACAGGGGGTGGGAGAGAAAGGAAGAGTGAGAGAACTTGAGAGGGATGTAGAGAGAGAGGTGTAGTTAGAGTTGGAGAGAGAGGGAGGTAAGAAGAAAGGTATACATAGAAATAAAGGTGGAGAGAATGAGAGGAGAGTAGGAGGGAAGAGGGATAGAAGGGGAGATAGAGGGAGAAAAGGGGAAGAGAGAGAGAGAGAGAGAAGGAGGGAGATATAAATAGATATAGAGAAACAATGTGTATGTTTGCGGGGTGATATAGAGAGATGAAGAAGGAGAAACATAGGGGGATTGAGATATAGATGGAAGGGGGAGAGAGGGAAGAAGAGAGAGATAGAGGGAGGGAGGGAGAGATCTAGATAGATATGAAAACAGAGTGTGTGTGTGTGTGTTTCTCGAGGGTGATATAGAGAGACAAAGAAGGAGAAATGGAGGGAGAAATCAATATACATGGACGGGGGAGAGAAAGGGAAGAAAATTGCTTTCACTAGATGCATTGATTTCAATGTACAAATGTTGATTTCTAATCCTATTTCATTGTTTGCATTAAATGCATTGATTTTAGCGTAGATGTTAATTTCTCATCCTATTTGATTGCTTGCATTAGATGTTGATTTCTGATAAATGATGTAATTATATATATGGTGTACATTAAGTTCAAGGTAATTAGTTTAACATTGTGCATTGATTTCAATGTAAGCACAAAAAAATATTGATGATGTGCATTATGGCTAAGCTTTTGACAAAATAAAATAGAAAAAAACTTGTATTTCTAACTTTTACATCTCCAGATATTTTAAAATTAAATATATATAACTTATATCAACCATATTTGAGTTTTTAAAAGTTGAATAAAACTTAAATTTCCATCATAACGAATTGGTTGAAATACTGGATAACTACTTGTAAATTTAGTAAATTTGATAACATTATATAAAATTATAGAAATGTTGCCGTATATTGTTGTTTGACCTACATATTAATTTTCAATATGATTAACTTATATCATGTTATGACTAGTCTCTTTTAGATTATCTCAAAAACAATAATTCTGGATAAAGCCTATTTCTTGTTTACATGACATATTTTAATATTAAAATTGAATATTGGTTATTTCAAACATATTTTGTGTTTTTTAATTGAACCTTGAGATAAGAAATTGATTCAAAATACTCAAAAAAAGTTGTCCATGCATTGCGGTATATGGGTGGGTCACAAAATTATCTATTTATCTATATATATATATATATACATATATATATATATATATATATATATATATATATATATATATATATATATATATATATATAGATATATATATATATATATATATCTATAGATATATATATATATATATCTATATATATATATATATATATATATATATATATATATAGATATATATATATATATATATATATATATATATATATATAGATGGATGACTTTATAATTCAAATAATTTTTTTTTAAAATTGAATTGTAAAAACATACATGTTGATTTCATTAAACGACACTTTCTACAGGCCAATATGAAGCATGATTGGAATTATTCCCATGTTCAATATTAATTCTTTTTTCCCCATGGAAAAAGTCATAATTTTATTCATAATTTTGTAGATGCTAGCGAGCATATGCATAATATCCATTCCTATTTTCACGGAAACCAAAAAATAAAAAATAAAAAAGTAAAAATGCTATTCTTTTCTCCCTCTCTTTTTATCCATCTTTCGCCATCCTCCAATGTTGGGGGTAGTAGTTACAATGGAGAGCTGATTTTCTGTTATAGTTATGGGAGAGTCCTTGTCCGACTCAGATCCTTCTGATCCATGAGTTCTCTTGTTACTAGATATTCCCTTTCCTGTTGACTGGGAGGCTTGTTGCTGCAGAGGGTTGCTGGGGGCTTCCTCTTTCATTATTGTGTTGTTCTAGACTTTTTGTTCATCCATTTCTGCTTTGAAATCTGCAGTCTTTGTTGTGTCTTCTTCTTCATCCAATGGATCTGTATGTTGCCAGCCTTTAGGCTTCCTCTGTTGCTTCTTGTTCCATTTGGGGAGGTGGCTTGCCTATGGACAAGCACTAAGAAGGTGGCTTGTTTGTAGACATCCACGACATCAAAACACTGTATTTTCATAATCCAAAGATTGAATCCATTGTGTATTATTGAAGTTCAATGTTATACTTTCTGGTAGTCCCTGACTGAGATCTACTTCAACACAAATTCTGGCAAATGTAAATATTCCCCTTGTGAGTCTGTCTCCATCAGTCTTTAGAAATTTTCCCAAAGTGTTCCCTATAGCAATTAAAACCTTGTGGTGCCAGAAGTGTAATGGAAGGTTGTGCAACCTGATCCAAACTGGCATCTTTGATACCACCATTGTGTTGGCATCGAAATATGGAAACCAAGGGGTCATGAAGAGCCCTGCGCTGCCCCAGAACCATGGTCCCTTGTTGAGGATGTGCTCCTTTTCCTGTTCTGAGTTGAACCTTACTATAAAAAACCCCTTGGGGCATAAGTATATTTCATAATTTGGTGTCCATGTAGTGTGTATCCAGTGGTGTAGCACATCAGATTTAGGCCAAAATCCGTTAAATCTACAGATAACTGAATGGGAATAAAGATCTGTATACAAAGCATTTACCTCAGGCATTGTAATGGTGAGAGCAGGGTTCTCAGTTTTTTGTTCTACAATGTAGGGCCCGGGAAGCTCAGGCGTTGTTACTGGTTTGGTCTGCACTTTCCCTTTACCTTTGACTGCATCCTTGAAAGATCCTATGTTCTTTGAGCTGGTTCCAGAACATCCACCATGCACACGGAGGTTGATGATGATGGTCGAGTCTGTGGTTATGTTGTAATCCTGAAGGGTGTAGTTATCTTGTAAGTTGCATCCCATGTAGATCAGATTTTGCCCATGTTTTGGTATGCTGAGGAGGTTTTGTATTTTATATTGTAGATCCTCGATCCTGCTGCCCTTCCATAACCTTAAGAAATAATGCCTACCTTCCGGTGTTTTGATGAACAACTATGTGAGATTCACCTCTCTAAGGTATCAATCCAACTGGGAATGACCCTGATCTGTCACCCAAGTCATCCTGCTCCAAAACCCTAGATCACTGAAATTATATTTGCCTATCTAGAATTCTTCTGCCTTTATGGCTAGGGATTTAGGGAAGAGAAGCGTCTTGACAGTTTCATGCCCCCAGGTCCTATTCCAGCCTAATAGACCGTTGTCGATCTGTTTTCTTATCAAGCCTTTTGGGCATTTGAGATCCATTATTGTCAGATATGGTACATGATCTGTGAGGGTCAGCATTAGTATTGCGGGTTTCCAAGCTCCTAACAGCACTACCCATATTTTACCTTTCTCTGCGCTTTGGGACTGTGATCCTAGGCATAAAGGAGACTTGGTGTGTGCAGGCCACCAGATCTAGTTTTGGTATGGGCCATTCTGTCTGCTGAGTGCCAGATCTATTAGATCAATGGCAGATCTAACGTTAATACTCCCTTCGATGTTGAGAAGAATCAACTCAGATCCATGTAATAGCGATGTAGGGGCAGTGTGTCATGCTCTGTTTTATGGCGAAGGTATGAGAAGGGCAGGTTGTCCTAGGCCACAGAGTCGATGACATATTGGCTAATGAGTCTAACACTGAGATCGTAGCCCTTCTTTGTCTCCTTCATGTTCACTCCTTCTCCTGTTTCCACACGCCTCTTGCGTGAAACATAGGTGGAATGATGTGGCATTAATGTGATATCTTGAGCATTGCGATCAGAAAATCTAGAGGGAGTGGCAGCCCTTCGGCCTTCGGTACAGATGATGTCCCAACAACTTTTAATCCCCTGCACACGGCTCGAAAATCCATTCTTCACTTCAATGCTATAGTAGACATACCCCTTCGAAGGCCTGCCATCTACAGACTGTTTGCCCTCCGCGTCCTTTGTAGTGTGAAACCCTGTATTCGCCATGGCTCCTCATTCAAGGCAACAATTCAAGATAAACACCTGTTCAATATTAAATTGATACATGATATATTTTAGTTCATTTTAAGCATCAAAGTGACTTCATCATAAATTTTAAGATTGTACCTATTTTCTTACTCTATGAAACTGGAAATAAAAAATGAACATATATTTTACTAATAAAACTTATAATATATAGAAAAATTACTAAATTTGTGAAATAATTTTAACAAATCCATTTAAAATTCAAAAATTAATGAACATCCATAAAAAAAATATCAATACAAATCCATATGAAAATATATACAAATTACAAATCTCACATGAACATCCATAAACTAAAATAATAAGCATCAATAAACTAAAATAATGTCCATGATGTACATCCATAAAATATCAATGTATGAAAATATACAAATTTTGTGTCACCCATGTGAATATTCCCTATAAAATGAGCTTGAAAATATACAAACTATGACACTCTAAGTACTAGTAGAACTCAAGTGTGAGTAATGCCATTCGGGGTAAGTGTCCATAAGTTCGTACTGCAATATAACACATTAAAATTGAAATTAATTACATCATTACTTGTACAAAATAAACAATATGCAAATAAATTATATTGATCCACATTTAATTGCAAGTATATATACATGAATCTATTAACCTCAATCAAGTACAAATGCAAGTCCGATATGATGGGGGTATGATCATGAATCTAGACTTGGTGCTCCCATACTAGTGACTTGATCATTAGGGCTTGCATCGATGTACCTGCATCATCAATGCATTTAAACCCAATATCCCACTCTTGTCTCCACATAACAATGGCATCAATGTCATTCTCTATACAGGGTTTTGTACACAATGGCAAGGACAAATTATAATTAGTCTACAAATTAAAAAGAAAATGCTGAAATATTAGGAATAAATAAGTTTACCTCAACTATTGGACCATCTGGTTGTACATACTGACTCTCATCCACATTAGTGAACATATAATGTGGAGGTGGAGGTGGTGAAGGATCCAAGGAAATGTGCTCTGGTTAAGGATGCCCTGGCTGATCGACTAGTCCGTCAGATGACCTCATAAGCTCATCCATGTATATGAGACGTGTCTACATGTTATCATGAACTTATTAATATTAATTATGTAATCTAATATTAACTATAAATTTATAAATAATTATGCATAATTTCAAAATAAGTGTCAAAATATCATATATGTGTGTACATGGTTTATGTCACATGGGCCAGACACCCTCCAAGCATCACGAATGGCATCACGATACATAAATGTTTGTTTCAAAGGTTGATAAAAGGGTAAACTTGCGAGAAATGCATCATCATATAAGAGAATAGGTGTGTCACGAGGGAGTGGTGGTGGTCTCCTAATCTCGTCATGTAATGCAACATGCGCACTAGTTAATGACGCGTACATGTTGTTTGGAATAAGCTCTGAGGTCTCACCACTGAGTTAAGAAAACTCCTCTAGATCTCTATGTAATATCGTGCGCTGAGACAACAGTGGGAAGAATCTCGAAGGTGGTTGTACATGCCCAAGGTCCCTACAAGCCCCTTGCTCTCATAGGTATGTACCATTTTGGTAGCATAAAAATGATATCTGATATCAATGTAATTTGGCCTCATATGTAACACAAGCTCAACATATAAATGCTTAGAAAAATAAATTGTGATCTTGTCATGGTTTGGTAAAATTGCCCCAAGCTCCAGTGAATCTATCATATATGGAAGGGCCTATATGAACATTACTAAAATATTTCAATGGGATTGGAACTTTATGTCTAGCAAGGTGATGAGGAGGGATGTCGAACAACTCCCTACAAACATCGATGTCCTTTGTGGCCTCTTTCACCACCTCCAAAGAACATGGGCCTCTAACCTCATTCCTCCTAAACCTATGTATGAACTATAATATGTGGCTATGTGGGTCCAATATCTAGTATATCTCGATCAACCTAGTCATGCTATCTGGAATAAAAGGCAATGTAAGGTGAGTCAGTGAATTGATAAGGATATTCTTTATCTCTGATGTGATCTATGTATGACAATTTGTAACATCATCTAATGTGATGTGACTTGTAGCATCATCCCACAGATGGATCGGTGCTACACTCTTATCCTTGACTTAGGATTGCTGAGGGCCTGTAAATCATAAACATAACTTAACATGTATATAATTAAAAAACTAGAATCATAATAACATATACATTAAATTCAAACACATTAGTTGAAGACAATTTAAAAATTAAAGACAATTTCAAAACATAAACACATAAAGTTTAAAGAGGATTTAAAAATGGAGCAGGTGTCCTTGAAATGGGTGAAGATGGTCCACTGGATGTACAAGCATGGTCATCAATAGAGACAAAAACATTGCCTCTGACACTTTGACTAGCATCAGAGGCAGTATCTATTAGGGAAACATGGACTTTTGGTGGGTTATCAAATCTATCACAAGCCAAACCATGTACAAGAGACCCTCTTGCACTATGATGGCCTACATTTGGGGCACATATATGGGATGCTTTAACATATTACATATAATACATATAAACTAATCCAAGAAAACAATGTTGACAAAAAAACCATTTCTAAACTCAAGAAAAATAATATAGCATGAAGGCCTAAACTTTAGAGTCTATATTTTGATAATTTATCAACAAAAGTACATGGAGTTCCATGTAGGAAAAATCAAAAGAAGTGATCAAATATACCCTCACATTTTTTCTCATTTTTAAATAATGCATTTTATTCATAGTGAAACTATATGTAAATATAAATGTAAAAATTTGAAATAAACCTCTTTAAAAAACTAATAAAATTTCATGCCAACCAAGTACTACAATAGAATTTACATTCTTAATGTTTGACTTTGACACATGATATATGTATTAGGTGAGAGCACATGAAGACAATGTTTCTTGTACAACACACTACATAATGAAACAATATGGTATGAATTGGAAAAGAGTCTAAATGTTTTTATTCAGTATGCCAAATGCACTTTTTTATGATAGATTTAATTTATCTATCAATAATGCATCGTTGAAACAGAACATATATATATCTATATATATATATATATATGTATGTATGTATGTATGTATGTATGTATGTATGTATGTATGTATGTATGTAAAATAATTATGCTATGATAAATGTTATAATTATAACTATACTATGTTATAGTTATGCACTATGTACATGTTAGACAATGTTATATTATAAACTATGTTATGTTCATTATTTATATATGTGTGTGTGTGTGTTATAACTTTATAATAGTTTAAAATTGTATAGTTACTTTTATAATTATATAGTTTTTAATGAGTTGTAGTTGTAGTTATAGTTATGGTACACGCTATGCTATATATGTTATGTTAAATTTAACTTTATGATGTACATGTTAAATAATTAGAGTTATATGATATAAATTTATGTTATGAACTAAATAGTTATGAAATTATGTTATCTTATCAACAATATATAGAAGTATAATATATAGCGTCATGATGTTACAAGTACATTATAATTTAGTGATATATATTATGTTATGAAATATAGTTATGATTATGTTATATCTATCTATCTATCTATCTATCTATCTATCTATATGTATACATATATGTATACGTATACGTATACGTATACATATATAACAAAATCTTATATTTTTAGATTGCTAACTTTAAAGATTAATATTTTATTTTTAATATATCTATTATTAAAAATATATTAAAGATATAAATTAATTTGAAGTTTAAATAATAGAATACAATATAATTTCTTATTTTATAAATATAGGTTTACTATGAGAAACCATATTTATCATGTGAATCTTAAGTTCTAAATTTACTTATTTATTAGTTATAGTTTTGTTGTTTTCTATCTTGGTGTTTTTTTAGTATATTTTTTTGTCAAATTTGCTAGAAAGTTAAAATGCGTTTTAAATAAAAAAAATAAAAAATAAAAAAAATTGAAAATTTATTTCACAAAATCCTAAAGAAAAACTTTAAACCTAAAATAATTTAAAATAAAAATATGATTTTACCATTCAAAATTAGAAAATATGCATTTGGTGTTTAGCTTGGCTGTGACTTCAATATTGGATAATAATAATAAAATAATACACAAAACATTGCAAGTAATAAACAAATTTAAAACCTAAATTATCATCTTTTTTGTGGTTTTGAAGTGTTTTCTAGGTTGTTTTGAAAGGTTTTTTTTATGGCTTTCTAAATTGTTTTGAAGGATTTTTTATGGTTTTCTTGGTTGGTTTTGTGATTTTCTAAGATTTTTTAAAGGCTTTTGTTGTGGTCTTTATAGGTTTTTTATGGTTTCATGGTGTTTGTACATGGTTGTTTATTTCTTCAAATTAATTTGTTACATTCTACAAATAAAGTTAAATAAGAAAGAATAGAGTACTTACCTCTGTTTGAGCATCTCCGACGTTTGCAAGGGTTGTTGGTGAGATTGATTTAAAGGCTCCATTGCTCAATTGAACAAGGGTTGTTGGTGAGATTGATTTAAAGGCTCCATTGCTCAATTGAACTCCAATAATCTTGGTGGAGCTCTTGCAGTCTGTGTGGACCGTGGGAGTGATATATATAACAGCTCAATTGAACGTTAATCAATCCCTGAAGCTCGATCAAGTGCTATGGCATGATCAAGCATTATACCTCTATCAAGGGTTAGTTTTTAACCCGCGATCGAGCTTTTGTTTTAATGCCCAAGGAGCTTGATCAAGCACTCAAAAAATGCTTGATCGAGTGCTTAAATGGCTTGATTGAACCACTATATTTTCCATCCAAAGGTGCCCTATTTTGCCAAAAAAATGTAACCGAGATCGAGGTTTTGTCCCTCATATATTCGTGTTTGAATACTTGGTATAATATACATTCTTTTTTATTGCTAATTATATTATTTTTTATTCTTTATCTTATTATATATATTTTTGTATCATATGTTCTAGTATGATAACTAATTTGTAATATATTTGAATTAATCCTTTAATGTGTAGAATAGCTAAATGATCTTAAATAATAGTATAGATTAACCATAAGATAACGATAGAATAGGAACACTCTTGTCTTTTCCTTCAAGGGAGGAAGAGGATAAACACTAACGAGTATTAAAACCCATCGAGCTTGACCATCCTAAAAAGATTAGGTTATTTAAAGAGATCTGCTCTAGGTCACTTCTCCCTTGTTGACTAAGATCATAAAACTCACGTCAACAAGACCACAATCAAAAGCATAAGTTTGATCATGATCCATATATATAGATCAGATTGAAATATGATAATCTTTCTTCCAACTCAATCTTCCAAAAACTACTTTTTTTCTTATATAAAAGTGGTGGAGACCCAAACAATTAAACAATGCAACCATTCAATATTGCATGCTCATTTAGTTCACAATCATAATAACACAAATAACAGAGATTTTTTTGAACAATGAGATAATTGTTTGTATTCTCCATTCCTAGAAGATAACAAACATAATCCCAAAAATACCTCCAATATCTAGAAAAGTCCTCATCTCCCCCAACTATATGCTCAATTTGTACATTATTTACATTAATGATGTATGAAGTAAACGAACTCGTCCTACTTAAATTATTCTATATGACTCCAAAAAACAATTTAAAGAAATAAAAATTAATTAATACTTTTGTATTATTGATATTGTCATTAATTTATTAAATGTGATAATAAATTTATATATATATATATATATTCATTCTTTTAACATTTTTACAATTTGAATATCATCTTAATATATGTACTATTTAAAGTACAAGAAAAGAGTTGTCTTTTAGTATTATTATATTGTCATATAATTCTTTTTAGTCTTTAACACTAGCTACAACTTTATTGAGTTTCATTCAAAGATAATGAATCCATTTCAAAGACTATTCCTTGATATATTATGGACATTCATTTGTTGTTATATGTTTTATGCATATTATGTTATATTTAATTTTTTATTATTTTTTTTAGATTTAAGTTTTATTGAATTTCTTTTATTGATTCGATTTCAAAGGCTATTCTTCAATATTAAACATTGATCTCTTGTTTTTGATAAGTTTGAGTGTTCTTAATAAGTTTCAAGTATATATCTTCATATATAATTTATTGATTATACTTTTAATTGATTCCATTTTAAAAATTATTCTTTAATGTATTATTAATATTGATTTTTTATTTTTATAAGATTTATATTTTTTTCATATCTAATTCACTTATTATTTAGAAAGTTAAAAAAAAAAAATCATTATCATTGTTATTATAATAACCAAAGGAATCGACAACTTACATGTGATGTATTATGGACTTTATTATTATACTTCTGGGACCTATAACATGTCTTCCTCTATATACACCGTGTTACTTTTAGAAAATTAAACTTTAAATTTTTTAATTTACACAATACTTCATATCAAATTAAAAGTTCACAAAATAACAAATTTTATTAGTATTAATTAGATATAAAGATAACTATTTTAATATATATTTCATTAAATTTATAAATATTTTTCTTTTTCTTTTATATAAAAATTTATAAAACAAAAAATATAATCTATAATTCAAAAATCTTTTTTAATTTTTAAATTTATATTTACATTTTTAAAAATATCTAAAAATATATTAATTAAACTTAACTTTTACTAAACATTACCTACCTTAATTAATATATATATATATATATATATATATATATATATATATATATATATGGGGTTTCCATCCGTTGGAATCATATTCGGACCAATGCATAACGAAATAAATAAAGCATTGCACGGAGACCAAACCATTTATATTTTATCAAAAAATCTCGACTATATAATTTAATGTCAAGAGATTTATGAATGACGCGCAATGAGTATTAATTAATTAGTTGAACTCTATTCATTAATTTGACTACATGTTTAATTAATTAAATATTTTAATAAAATTAAATTTGATATAAAAAGAATAGTTTTTAATTGTAATTTTTAAGAATTTTTGGTGGATTTATCATTAGAATCGGGTGAAAAGTATGTGGTCAAATCTTGATTTGTATTGAGTGAACTGGTTTTTTAACTATATATTTCGATTCAGCATCCTCAAAAACCATAAGATATTTAGATTGTAAAGACTTCACTTCTTAAATTTGTGATTTCAATGAATCCTTGTCAAACTTTAGACAAATTAAATTGGAATATAAATAGGAAAATATTTCAAAAAATCACTTAAAAGCAAACCATATTTTGGAATTTTTAAATTAAATAAATACAAAAATTGTAATTTAATTATATATATGTGAGAGGTAATTAAGAGAATAATTTAGAAAATCACAATTATTAACATCATGGAAATCATGTTACTCAACATGTTACCTCTAGTAAGTAACAATGGACTTGAACATAAAACCTGAAATTTACATTACTTTATATCTTAGCATGTGATTTTTTAGGAGAGTTAATTTTAATTTTATATTAATTACTTTGATTATATGCTAGTAAAATTGGTACTAGGTTAATAATTTTAGATATAAATTTTTTATATTAACTAATTTGATTACTTGTTAATAAATTAATAATAGTTTAATAATTTTAGATATTGTATTAATAGTTTTAGATATAAATTTGTTATATTAACTAATTTCATTACATGGTAATGAAATTAATAATAGTTTAATAATTTTAGATATTGTATTATTATTCGATATTTGCTACTTCGTTCCTGAAGCAATATATAAAAATGCCGATTGGTCTGGTCCGTCAATTTGAAACACCTTATGAGATGGGAGGTATAACATGCCTATCCTCATCAGACCTTCTATCCTTCATACCTGCTTAATACTAGATCTGGAACTCCTGACTCTCCCCCTTTCACGCGGTTAACAGGTACTGAATACCTCTGCCTCTGTGGGATCAATTTATAGGTATGCTCTGTTCTGTATGCTACCTCCAGTACATATGATGTCCTTCTCGGGAGCTAGAGGAAGTACGTCTCAGGTTCACCAATTAGTAGGTATGAGAGGATTAATGTCAGATCCTCAATAAATTAATAATAGTTTAATAATTTTAGATATTGTATTAATAGTTTTAGATATAAATTTGTTATATTAACTAATTTCATTACATGGTAATGAAATTAATAATAGTTTAATAATTTTAGATATTGTATTATTATTCGATATTTTAAACAATAGTAATAATTTAATCACAATCATTTTTATAAAATTCTATATTAATATAAAATTTAGCTAAATTTTAATATAATAAGAATAATGTAGAGGCATTTTATTTATTTTTTATAATGATACCACTATGATGATGTTGTTAAAGGTTTCAAATTAATCATATACTTTTTGGGGCCAATTTTTACAACTATTAATCCTAATGATGAACTGCACTTGAGGTTTCAAAACAAAAAGCATATGTGATTAATCTGAAAAATATTTCCTCTAGAAATAGTTTGAAACTAAGAGCTAATCTGGGTGTACAGTAACTAAACCAGAGAGTGCAATTTTCATCTTCAACTCTCTTAATGTCACAATGATGTTAGAAACTCAATTACCAATTTCTTTATGGAACAAATAAATGCTTTTGATTTTCTAGATTAGGGTTTACCACCTCATTGAAATATCTTAATTTTCTTTTCCCCACTAACTAGTTATCACTTTAGAATTTTTCCTTAAATTTTGATGTAATAATATTTTTAACATTATGGACATTTTAAAATAATATTTCTTCTTTTATTCACTAATGGTTTAACCAAATGTTCAACATCCTTTTATCATTCCTAGTTCAGATGAAGGTTGAATGTGGCTTTGAGCATTATCTATAGTTTAATGCAATTTTAGAAACCTTCTTGAATTCAATGTTGTTTAATGTGTTCTTATAAGGGAAGTTTTGATAGTGTATATTTCCTTAAATGTTGAGATTATAAGTTATAAGATTCATTTTGAATCTATTTTATATTTTCTTAATGATTCTCTACAGATGATGCACTCCCAAACTTCACATCTATGTTAAATAATAGGAATAACTAGAATCTAAAAAATCAGGGTTTTTTTACTTTTTTAATCTTATATAGCCAAATATTGATTCAATTTTCCACCCTCCACTTACCCTTTTCTCGGTAGTCTAACCCAAATTCACTTTGTGATGAAATATTGATTCCAATATATTTTTATGATGCATAATTTTTATAGTTTATATTTTTGGATTTAATTATTGTAACTTTTTGTTTTGCTAATATTAACATTGATACCCATACTTGAGTATAAATCATGGAGGATTATTCGATTCCATCCATGTTCATACGATTCCTACATTAAAACAATATAATCATCCTAGAGAAGAAGAAGGATGAACATACTAGTGAAAGTTGGGTGAGCACAACCAACTTCTTCCAGAAAAATCTTTTAAGATGTTTATGTATATGCCAAAAATGATATCAGACATGGCACAACCTTTCTTGACCCCAATGTTACAATTAACACCATTGATTAGCCATTAGTGTTCCTAACTTTGGAAATACCTTTCTCATCCAACCTTGTCAAAGAAACCCTCAACTCAAAAGGAAAATTTATGTCTTCCAACCTACTCAAAAGCTTTTTCATGTGTATTATATGAAGGTCTTTCTAAACTCAATGAAATAGTATAAGGTAATGTTCATAAGAGTAACAAGGTAGTCCATATATGAATATTTAGTAGAAAATATACCAAAAAGTAAAAAAGCATACAAAAATTAAGCAATAGTCATCTACAAATTATTTTTATGTCCAAGGTAATCCATAGTTGAAAATTTAGTAGAAAATATACCAAAAATAAAATAAAAAAGATACAAAAATTAAACTATAGTCATCTATAAAATATTTTTATATCCATAGGAATGGCGATTCTAGAATAAGGATTTCAATATTTTAATTTAATTTTTAATAATATGGAAATCATTTCAATTCCACATATTTAGAATATTCTTAGTAGCATTGGGAAATTAAAAGATGCGATTTATCTCCATTGTAAGGCCTTTTTGCATTTTTTAATTAAATTGATTAATTAAAAAAATTTCATGTGAAAAGGTGTCATATAAAATCAACTATGGTTTTTTGAACATGTAGGATTAAAGGTTCATGCTATTGTAACAAATCTTATTTACATATTAAGAATTTTTATGTTAAAGTGGACGTAAAACATCATAGTTAAGAATCTTGTTTATATATATATATATATATATATATATATATATATATATATATATATATATATATATATATATATATCATTTTTATAATAATTATTATTAAAATAATTTAAAATAAAATTATAATGTAATTAATTTTTATTATTTTTTTTATTTTTATTTTGGTAATGTGAAATGTATAATAAACTCTTTTAATAATTATTATGAATTGATGTTTATCAATATTTATTAGCTATTTAATTTATATAATTATTTTATTAAATATAATATTTATATTTAAAATAAATATTATATATTTAGTAATAAAAATATTTACAATGCAATTTTTTTATTAGTTTAATAAAAACTTCGATTTTTCCAATATTTACAATCTACATCGTCCATTCCAAAACCATCTCAAAAATATTCCAACCATGTCAACTTTTCACTTATTCACCAGAAGAACCTACCCTACCCTCGGGAACACTAATTCCTAAATAAAAATGCTTAGGTCACACGTTGCTAATGTGCATTGATATTCAATACATTTTCTTTTCTGTTGAAATTTATTCACCAAAAAGGATCATGGCCATCAATAGAGTGCCCTGCCTGGATATGATATGCTCCTGAAGCTAGAACATCCCTTTAGGTATATATCCAAACCTTAACTTATCATAGTCATGAGCGACTTGATTTTTCCTTTCTTTTAGACATGTTTCTAGGATAAACAAAGCCTACAGAGATGGATCTTCTGGAAAGTGATCTTTCGATATCCATTCACACCATCTAGAGCTCAAGATACTATCTAACCAGATGTACACCACTAATTTTGATCCCCATATAGAGATATACAATCTCATTAGGTGGAGGTCTTTGCTACAATCCAACTATGGTAGGTACTACCATGATTCACTCCAAGATTTCACTTCCCATCTATTTCAAATTTCCCAAAACATATGATTCTACATGAGGGATTTGTTCTCTTGAGCCAAGTTCTAAATACAGGATCTAGTAGGGAAGGGCTAGCTTCTAAGCTTGTCTACCTATGACTGGTCAGGGGAATATTTTCACTTCCAAATTTGCCTCCACGACTCTAATTCTCCTTGAAACCACTGCCACTAGAGCATTGCACCTTGAGCTCTATTGAGAATTTATGGATCCTTCATACTTAACCCTCCTTCTTTCTTTACGAGACACACCTTATCCTAGGCCACCAAAGCTCACGTTTTCTCGCTTTTGGCACCTTTCCATAGAAATTTTATAAAATTGACAACAATCTCTTTAAATACAACCTTAGGTACTAGAAGATCCAAAAATTGATACATTGGTAGGGCTTGCAGAACTAACTTCAACAAAGTAGCTCTCTTGTCCAAGTTTAGAGATTAGAAGGTCCAATATCTCAATCATTTGTTAATTCTATCCAGGATTGCGAGCTAATAACAGATTTCGGAGAACTAGAAAATAAAATGATACTCAAGTAATGGGTTGGAAGGAAACCCACGTGGAATCTTAGTGATAGATCCAAATGAATTTGAATTTGATGTCGAGTATTAAAGAAGAAAGCATTATATTTATCCCAAATAATTCGAGTACCCGATGCCCCTTAGAATTTAGAGAGGATGAGGTCCAGATGTCTTTCTTCCTCAATTATTGGTTCACCAAACATAATAGTATTGTCCACAAACTACTGATGCAAGATAGGTAGATCATGACCAATGAACTAGATGCCTCTCAACACCACCTGGTTAGTTGTTGTTTCTATGTATCACCCAAGCCTTTCAGTAGCCATCATGAACTAAAATGGGGATAAAGGATCGCCTATTCTAAGTCCTTGATATGCTCAAAAGGTTTGTGTAGGGGATCCATTGTGAAATATGAAAAATAAAGGTGTGTAAATGAGGGATTTAACCCACTGAATCTAAAGAATGAGAACAAAAAAGATTCTAATAGTCTAAGAAAAATATTTCTAATTCAAAATATCATATGCTTTTGATAATTCAAGCTTTATTAGCATACTA
Source organism: Pinus tabuliformis (assembly GCA_031772625.1). Taxonomy (NCBI): domain Eukaryota; kingdom Viridiplantae; phylum Streptophyta; class Pinopsida; order Pinales; family Pinaceae; genus Pinus; species Pinus tabuliformis. Next base: position 853,237,555 of record CM062819.1, on the reverse strand, counting down.
GACATTTTGGATTATCTAAGAGAGTGAATTACCTCATGATTTGTATCCATGCCATCAAGGGTGTGTTATCTCCCACAGGTTTAAGCCTTTTCACAATGACTAAATATATGATCTTATATATCACATTACAGAGATAAATCAGCCAAAAACTACTTTGCTCACTAGCATTTACATTCATTGGGATCAAATTTAAGAAGGTTACATTTAATCCTCACTAGACTTGTTGTAGCTTTCTGGATTCTATTACCAATGCATGGACTTCCTCACTGATAAAATACCAGCATGCTTTGAAGACGTCTATTGTGAAGTCATCCAAACCTAGTGCTTTATTTCTCGCAATTTCCTTAATTTCTTCCTCGGCCTATACAAATGATATCTCCCTCATCAGTGCTAAGTTATTCTTCTCACTTATCAATTTAGGAATATGGGTAATGATGTGTACGGTTAGTTCATTCTTATCTAGATCCATTACCCTCAATAGGTCTTGATAGTAATATACTAGCTCATTCTCAATTTCCTTATGTTAAAGAAGTCCATTGCCATCCCTTGAATTAATAGAGAAAATTTCATTTTTATGTCTGTGCTTAATCATGGCTTTATGGAATAATTTGGTATTGTGCTCCCCCTACTACAACCATTGAATTCTACATTTCTATATCCAAACAAGCACATATTGCTTATGTCATTTCTCTACTTCTTGGATAATGTGGCCTTATTGCTTGACCAATGCCTTTGATTGTCCTTCTCTATTGATTTCTTATTGAATCTCCTCCATATGGGATTCTAACTTGTGCCTCTCAACCAAAATATTACTAAAATACTCCTTGCTCCATTATTTGATCCTAAATTTGAAGTCTTTCAACTTAATTTGAAAGGTATTCACTATATTTCTACCCTAGACTTCATTGTTCTATCACCATTCTTTAACGAAGGGCAAGAAATCCTCTTTTTAAAGCCAAAACATTTCAAACCTGAATAGCCTATTTTTTAGGCCCATGTTCAGATCAATATCGAATTTTATGGGCCAATGATCTAAGCCTAGACATGGAAAAATAATTGCTTCTACAAACACAACCCTTCTTAATAACCGCTTTGAGAGGAGGAATTGATCCAAATGGAAGGGCACTTGGTTCCTTCCTCCACAACACTTATTCCAGGTAAAGGTCTCGTTGTTAGTATAAATGTCCATGAGCCTTAACTCATGGATAGCATCTAGAAGTAATTGAGAATATTTATCTAGGTGTCTAACCTCTCCCCTCTTGTTTTCTAGGTTTTTTATTAGATTAAAGCCCCCACCACCCCCCCCCAATCTAATAGTCATCCCAGTGGATGTTTCTGAAACTACACAGGTTGGAAAAAAATTCCTTGTTCTCCCCTGGAATTGAGGGGCCTTAGCTAACTAAGAGACCACCCACCTCCTATGATCTAATACATAGGAAACTCCCTCATAAAATACTGGGATATCTAATCCAATTGTAGAATAAATCTTTGAAGAATCACTTCATTTTATGATATCAAAATGGTGGAGACCCAAACAATTACAAAAGTCAAACATTCAATGCTATGTGCCCATTCAATTCACAAAAGTAATATTTATACAAATAACAAAAAAATTCTTGAAAATGAGAGAAGTATTTGTATTCTCCATTCCTAGAAAATAACAAAAGTGGTTTCCCAAGTATATCCATTATCTCTAAAAGTGCTCCACTCCCCCAAATATCTAAAAGTGCTTCACTCGCACAACTATATTCTTACTTTGTACATTCTTTACATTACATGATATATGAATGAAATTAACTCATACTACTTAAATTATCCTAGATAATTCTAAGCTTCCTTAAATTTAAGGAGATAAAAATTAAATAAACTATTGTATTATTGATATTATTATTAATTTATTGAATTATATAATAGGTTTTATTAAAGAGTTTCTTTTATTTCTTCATTTTTATCTTTTATTTTAAAACTTCTACTATACAAACATGATCCTAATTTATGTGTTATTTAAAGTAGAAAACAATATTGTGAGTTTTCTTTTCCTTTTACTATAGTGTCATACAATTCTTATCAACTTTTAACACTTGATTACAATTTCATTGAATCTCTTAAAAGGTATTGATTCCATTTCAAAGACTATTTCTTTATATATTATGGACATTGATTTGTTGTTATTTATAAATATTATGCATATTTTTTCATATCTAATTCACTTGAAGTATTTTTTATTGATTTAAGTTTTACCGAATCTCTTTCATTGATACAATTTCAAAAACTATTCTTCAATATATTATAAGCATTGATTCATTGTTCTTGATAAGTTTTATGTCTTCATATCTAATTCATGTGTTATATTTTTAATTGATTCCATTTTAGACATTATCCTTTAATGTATTATGAACATTAACTTTTTTACTTTTATAATTTTTTTGTATTTGTTTTCATATCCAGTTCAACTATTGCTTTTTTTTTTTCCACTGAAAAAATCTAATTTTATTCAAAATTGAGTAAAATTACATGTTGTAGATGTTGTAATAGCATATGCTGTAACAAAACTTGTTCTGCTAAGAACAGGATCTAAAAAAATATGTAGCTATCTATCTATGCTTTCCTACCTTTCTTTTTTTCCACTTTCCGCCAACCTTCATTGTTGGGCATGGCTGTTACAATAGTCATTTGTACTTCGTTTGTGGCAGCCATGATTTCTTTTTCAGAATCTGAGCTTGTTGTAGAGTATGCTCGCTTGCTGCCCCCAATTTCCTGGCCTAGGTTCTCATATTGCTGTTGTGGGTTACTTGCATTTGGATCTGTTGCATATTCAATCAGATTTTCATTATTCTGTGAGTGGAGTGGACTGCTTTCTTTGTTGATTTCTGGGTTATTTCTTCCATCTTTAGCTTCTTGAGGTATACTGGTGGTTTCTGCATTCTGTTCCTCTTCTATATCCTCTACCCATGTGGCCGTAAACTACCATCCTTTCGGCTTTGATGGCTGTCTTCTTTTCCTATCTTTTTTATTTTGTGGGCATGCACTCTGAAGATGACCAGTTTGTCGGCATATGCGGCAACGAAAGGCAGTGTTTTCATAATCTAGTGGTTGTGCCCATTGCTTTCCATTATGGAGTAAGAGGATGTGATCTGGTAAGCCTTGACTGAGATCAACCTCCACACAGATCCTGGAAAAAGTGTAGATATCCTTTGATAGGCGCTCATTGTCCACTTTTAAGAATGTCCCCAAGGCGTTGCCGATTTCTTCCAGTACTTTGTAATGCCAAAAGTGTATAGGTAAGTTAAATAATTTTACCCATACTGGCATTTTGGAGACTACCATGCTGTTGGGATCGAAATCCGGGAACCAAGATTTCACAAAAAGGCCTGCATTGCCCCAGAACCATGGTCCTTCATTCAATGCATATTCCTTGTCCTTTATGGTGTCAAATTTGACAATAAAGAATCCCTTTGAACAGAGATGGATATCACAGTTTTCTGTCCATATGGAATAAATCCATTGACGAAGGGCTTCCGGTTTGGGCCAAAAACCATTGAACCTGCATATCACTGCTTTGGTTAAATAATCAGCATGTATTTCATTTACCTCTGGTATGGCAATTGTTAATGCAGGGTTCTGTGTTGTCTGCTCAACAATGTAGGCCCCTGGTGTTGTAGCTTGTTGTTCTGTTTTCGTTTGTGGTTCCATCTTCCCTTTTACTGCATCTTTGAAGGACACAGGTCCTTTTGAGCTTGTGTCGGAACAGCCTCCGCGGAGTCTTGTGCTAAGACAGATTGTTGAGTCATTTCCTATACCATATTCTATTAGCTTGCGCTCCTCCTGCAATACTTTCCCTGTGTAAAGAAGGAGTTGTTTGCATGGAGGGATTCCAGTCCTTTCTTGTATCCTCTGTTTGAGTGTTTTTGTCGCCTCCCATTTCCCTATCCTGATGCATATTGTATTCCCTTCCATGGATCTGATAAAGAGAGTACTTTTTATTCCTTCGCGCATATCCAAAACGGGTGTTGTTTGGATCTTTTGTTGTTCCGTCATAATCATCCCATCTCTCTGTTCTCTGCTTCGATCTATGATCTGAAACTGTGGTCCAGATCTGTGAGGAGCCTTTTTGTTATCACGCATCCAGATCTGAGTTTGTTGTAGAGTGATTTGTATATTAGGTAATAAACCCATTTGATCAGTGATGGATCTGTGGTTTTTACTTACATGCTGTTTGCCGATCTGGTCTTCTTCAGCGCATTTGTCCTGAAGCTCAGACCAAAGGGGTATTTTGGCAGTTTCATGCCCCCAGATCTGTGCTGCATTCTGCGTTCCATGGTCAAACGGAGGTTGTTTGTGAGCAGGCAACTCGTCCCGTGTCCAATCGCGCTCGTCCCCTTCCAGCACTATAGCCAATCTCTTGCCTTTGCGCTTGTGTTCGGCTGGTTTGTAAGCTCCAGGTTCTGGCCTTGCATCAGATCTATGTGCCGCAACTTTTAAATCATCCCGTTTCAATTGTAGTGCTATGGCAGCACCCCTCTCTGTTCCAGAAACCCATATACAGAGAATAAAACCCGTAATCAGCACAGGGTATTTTTCTACAAAGTTCTGTAGCGGCTTTTCTAACCCCAAAAGGTCGGCGTTTCCTTTTTCATCGTTTTCTGCCACAGAGCATACTGTCCGGTGCCCGATCCGCGGGTGTTTCAATAGCATATCCAACCCATTTGAACCGATCGGGGATTTACCAGCTTTATGTGCCGCCTGTGAAACCACCGTATGCAGCAGATCTGGCCGGATTCGCCCCTCCGATCTGCTTCTAACCCCTAACTGCCGCAAACAGCATGAAACCCTTACTCTCGGTAGCGCATGGATGACCAGTTCTAGTCGAGCGGATTCAGGCTTCTGGCTTGTGGAGTTACCGAAAGTTTGGCAGATGCGGGTAAGGCGAAGCAGAGCCATTGCCATCGCAAAGATCCCTTATTGGAGGTGGTTTTGTCTTCATAACAACCAAGTTGTTTGTGTAATGTAACAGTGATATCTACAAGTTTATTCTTACATGTAGAAGATTCTAGTTCAATTATTACTTAAAAAGTTACCAAAAAGAATTAACGTCATCATCTTCATCATTATTGTTATAATCAGAGGAAAATACTTATGGAAAATTTAAACTTTCAGTCTCTTAGTTTACAACCTACTCCATAATTACGAACTAAACTTCACCCCAAAAACATATTAATTACTATCAATTAAATTATTAATTAAATATAGATGTAATTATTTTAATATATTTTTCATTAAATTAAAAAAAAAACAACAAACATCCTCTTTCATATTAAAAGTAATAAAAAAAAAAATATATAATCTATAATAAAAAATTAATTTTTATTTCAAAACTTTAACTTATATTTTCAAAATTGTTTAAAATATATTAGTTAAACTTTACTTTCAAAAGAAAATACCTATATTAATTAGTATAATATATTAATTAAACTAAACTTTCACTCAACATTACCTACATTAATTGATATATAAATCTTTGAAGAATCACTTCATTTTATGATATAAAAATGGTGGGGACCCAAACAATTAAAAAAGTCAAACATTCAATGCTATGTGCCCATTCAATTCACAATTGTAATATTTATATAAATAACAGAAATTTTCTTGAAAAATTAGAGAACTATTTGTATTCTCCATTCCTAGAAAATAATAAACGTGATTCTCCAAGTATATCCATTATCTCTAAAAGTGCTCCACTCCCACAAATATCGAAAAGTGCTTCACTCACCCAACTATATTTTTACTTTGTACATCCTTTACATTACATGATATATGAATGAAACTAACTCAACATACTTAAATTATTCCATTCTAGATAATTCTAGATTGTCTTAAATTTAAGGAGATAAAAATTAAATAATACTACTGAATTATTGGTATTATTATTAATTTATTGAATTATATAATAGGTTTTGTTAAAAAAAAAAATTCTTTATTTTTATCTTTTATTTTAAAACTTTTACTATATGAACATGATCGTAATGTATGTGTTATTTAAAGTAGGAAAAATATATTGTGAGTTTTCTTTCCCTTTTATTAGATTGTCATACAATTTTTATCAACCTTTAACACTTGATTACAATTTTATTGAATTTCTTAAAAGGTGTTGATTCCATTTCAAAGACTATTTCTTTATATATTATAGATATTGATTTGTTGTTATTTATAAATATTATGCATATTTTTTCATATCTAAGTCACTTGTAGTATTTTCTTATTGATTTAAGTTTTACGGAATCTCTTTCATTGATACAATTTCAAAAACCGTTTGTCAATATATTATAGGCATTGATATATTGTTCTTGATAAGTTTTATGTCTTCGTATCTAATTTATGTGTTATATTTTTAATTGATTCCATTTTAAACATTATCTTTTAATGTATTATGAACATTGACTTTTTATTTTAATAAGTTTTATGTATTTGTTTTCATATCCAATTAAATTATTACTTAAAAAGTTAAAAAAAAATTAGTATCATCATCATCGTCATTATTATTATAATCAGAGAAAAATACTTATAGAAAATTTAAACTTTCAATCTTATAGTTTACTCCCTACTCCATAATCACGAACTAAACTTCACCCCAAAAACATATTAATTATGATCAATTAAATTATTAATTAAATATAAAAGTAATTATTTTAATATATTTTTCATTAAATTTAAAAAAGAAAATATTCTCTTTTATATTAGAAGTAATAAAAAATAAAATATAATCTATAATTGAAAAATAATTTCCATTTAAAAATTTTAATTTATTTTTCAAAATAATTTAAAATATATTAGTTAAACTTAACTTTCACTAAACATTACCTATATTAATTGATATAATATATTAATTAAACTAAACTTTCACTCAACATTACCTACATTAATTGATATATAAATCTTTAAAGAATCAGTTCATTTTATGATATCAAAATGATGGAGACCCAAATAATTAGAAAAGTCAAACATTCAATGCTACATGCCCATTCAATTTACAATATTTATACACATAACAAAAAATTTCTTGAAATATGAGAGAAGTATTTGTATTCTCCGTTCTTAGAAAATAGAAAACGTGATTCCCCAGATATATCCATTATCTCTAAAAGTGCTCCACTCCGCCAAATATCGAAAAGTGTTTCACTTGCCCAACTATATTATTACTTTGTACATTCTTTACCTCACATGATATATGAATTAAACTAACTCATCCTACTTAAATTATTCTAGATAATTCTAAATATTTTTAAATTTAAGGAGATAAAAATTAAATAATACTATATTAGTCGAGGAAGATTTATAAGCCATCTTATATTATGAAAACAACTCCAAGATCCATGACGATGATGAAAATGAAGATGAGACCACAGGGACATGGTCTCCCCAAGAAGGAAAAGTAATGCAAGCACCACAAAGCTTAGTAGCTCAGGAGCCTGCTCAAGAAGAAAGTAAAGAGAAGCTAACTTACCAAAACGGTTTACCAATGATCCAGGCCATGGGCTTGAAAGGCACAGGCGGACTGGGAAAAAATGAACAGGACCCGGTACCCACTATTGAAAATAGGCCTAAAGACCGAAGGGTGAGGTAACGAACTCTCGACAATAGGCCGCCATCGCCGCCATCGGTTGGTTCGAAAGCCTGCAAATAGGTAGGTGTCTGTAGTCTTTTAAGGAGGTTAAGTAGGCTCACAAGGAGGTTATTAGGTCTTTGAAGTAGGACTCTTGGCAGGTAAAAAAGAGGTCTCGTCGTCAGGCTACGAATAAGCAGCGGAAGGTTCGTAAGCAACTCTTTGACAAACGTTTCTTTCAAGAGCAACTCGACCAGCACTTTAATGTAAAGCTCAACCCTAATCAGGAGGGAGAGGAGATAACATCCGGCTTGTAACATATAGGGCCCCAAAACATAAGACTACTGCCTTTTTCGGAAGGCTTTTCCTTCCCGAAGCGCGCCAGGAGAGGAGATACGATTGAAATGTTGTAGCGACCTTCTCCATTTGCTTGAGGGTGAATAGAATAATCCAGTGAGATACACATCAATCATAGGTTCAACGTCTATCAATTGAAAGCACTGATTAGAATATAAGGGGGTATTTCTTTTTCTTTTTATAAGCCCACCCGATCAATTTCGTAGTCACTGTTGTATAGGGAAAAAGGGTAGATTTCCAACTATCTGAGAAGCACTGGACCGATAGCCCTTCCCCTTTATAAGTAGGGTTGGGGTGGACTCGAATATCCCCCCAGTACTGTTGACTCAAATATCCTAAATTTTAGGTGTTAGCACTCGTCCTAAATAATGGTTCGTTTTTGAATCCGTAGACAAGAGACTCGGCCAACCCCCCCGATTCATATGAGGTTTAGAGCTGAACAACAAGACCTGGCTCTTTATAGGCATCCGACTGGCGAACTCAAATTATTTTCCAGATAAATGAGCACTCCGTTGCTACCAACTCTTTTAGCTGTTCAGCACGATCGTTGGCGCTCATATTTCCAACGGAGGGATACCTTGTCCCTTCTCCCTTCAAACGTTGGTCGAGCAATAGAAACTTCTTGCTACGAAGCAGGACGAATCAATCTGCTTGGGTATAAAGAACCCATTTCCGAAATCGGTTAATCAGCAGAATATGGTCTTCTAGTAGTAAGAGCCATAACATCCCGCTATGCTAAGCTTTCCCATGTCTGTCACAACGGGTCACATGTCGTTCATTTGCTCTACCCCGCCGTTAAGCCGTTGATTGGCCTGGACCTAAGGGCAGGCCCCTACTATTATAATAAGGGTATGCAATTATTGACGGAAAAAACCAAATCATGGTATACACTTTGGTGTACCGGCTAAAGCATTGCGTATGTCTGGAGCGGATAAGGTTCTCCTCCACACCCAGGAAATCCCATAGTTGCTTCTATTCCACGCCCCAATAGCACAAATTAGGGCAATTTTAGGGCTTTCGATAGCTATGTAACCTTGTGAATTTGACCGAACGTCTCACTTTTTTGTTTTGCGATTCCCTCCTCCGTAACAGGCAAATGACTAAGAAAGATGTTTTCGCGTAATTACATAATAACAAGAGAGGTACGCCGAGCCAACTGTTCCATCATCCACCACCTCAGGCAAGTAACTCAAAAATATCTCAAGCATAATCGAATAAGCTACTCAGTTCATAAAGAAGTCAGAAACTGGTCAACGTATTAGTGCCATTCCTTCATGCAAACGTGCCTTTGAATGCTGCCCATTCCTGACCTAAGAGAAACAAGGAAAAAGAAATAGAAGCCTTAGAACTAGAGCCAAGGATGAATAGAGAAAAGGTGGGGCCTACTGACACGCCACCTTACCACTCTTCAATTTACCATATCCATACGCTCATCGTTTCCAACCACTTTGAACCAAAAGCATTGTCAAACACCACTTTCCCAATCCTAAATTTTCCACTTGAAGATGCCGAAATGATGGAACCATAGTTGCTCAACTATTATTGGGGGCCGCCAGAGAAGAAATAGGAGGGGCAAGGGTACGTTAGTACGCTCGATTGCTAATGAGAGGGCTTTTTCACTGGGCTATCAATTAGGAGGGAATGAGTCAAAGCAGGGTGTATTATCACCGTTATTATATATGTAATTACGTTATCTCGCCGAGGTGCACATCTCTATCTCTACCCGCCAAATAAGGGTATTTGGTGCTGGTGGATATGTATCTATAGATGGTGCTGGAGCTGCTGGTTCTACTGAAATTGGAACAACGACAACTAGCTTTGGAACTAGATATGGAACTGTATGATATGGATATGCTCGAGCTAAAGGATCTGCTGCTACGGGATATGGCTATGGATCTTTGGCTCAATCAACAGCTTCAGCAACTGCATAATGAACAGAGTCAAAATCTTAATCCACTTACTAAATGGCTTAAACAACCGGATCAACAACTAGAACAACTGGAACTGATAGATCTGTGGCTGGATCTACTGCATCTCGATCACGAAGGTCATAATCAACAGAATAAGCCGCTGCTTCAAGTGCTGCTGGTGGTACTTATGCTGAACCAACAGAAGAACTTGCTGAATTGACAGAAGCTGCGTAGGATGCTGCTGGTTTAATAAGTAGTGTTGTTGTTAGTGCTGGACCAATTTCATATATTTTCTTTTTAGTGAAATGTACCCTTTACAGATCGTTTCCCTATCATTTCCAGGTGTTGATATCCACTCGATCCAAGAAGAGTCGATCCAGTCGATCCCGGTTTCAATGCACTAGATGCCGGTACTCCATGCCAAGAGGGGATCCACTCAATGTTGGTACTCGATGAAGGAAATGACAGGTTTCAATGCCGGTACTAAATCCAGGACTCTTTTCCGGCAGTACCCGCCTTTTCTCATTGCCGATAGCTGATACAGGAGGCAATCCCAGGTGGCGCTGCTGATAGGCGTGATCCAGGTGGCGATCACTCGCCAAGAAAGAGGTGATCCACTCAATGTTGGTACTCAATGAAGGAAATGACAGGAGTCAACGTCTTCTTGCATGTTTTTGAACCGATGGAGCATTTCTTATTGGATGGATTCTTGGATGTTTTGGAACTGATGCACGATCTTACTTACGATGGCACCTGTTTTGAGAAGTCGCTGAGCCAATTGTTGAATAATAACATATATAATAAAGCTGAAAAGCTGACCCATCTTACAGGAGAGGCATTGATTCGATTCTCTAAACTGAGGAGTATTCCAGGGAGGCAAGTTCCAACTGCCCCATCTTCTGGGAGAGGTGAGTTTATTCAATTTGATTCTATAAAAGAGTATTCCAGGGAGGAAAGTTCCCACTGAACCATCTTCCAAGAAAGGCGTTCCCCAGATTACCCAGTCCCGCATTCTCATATTCTCACATTCCCGCATTCCCCATTCAGTTTGCATTATACCATTCTCCTGCCATTCCCGCATCCCCACACGTCAACCAGGACCCAATACGCATAAGGAAGGTGGATACCACCCAGGCCACATCTTCCAAGCAAGGAAACACACAGTACACATCTTCCAAGTGTGTGAGGTGGTCACCGATGAGGAGTTATTGATTCGATTGATTGATTTGGTTGATGGCATAGTTTGGGGTGGGCCCGGACACTTATTGATTGATTCGATGCATAAGCCCCTTCAAATCTTTATATATAAAGGAGGATCTTGGTTGGTAAAAGGCATCTGGTGAGAGGCTCCTTCCTTCCCCCTTCCATACCTTAGATAGTCTTCAAAGAGACTTCCCTTGGGCACGTAACAGCTTCTTTCTAAGGCAACTCTGGAAGCATAGGAGGATATTGGAGTCAAGTCGTTATACCCTTTAGCCAAGGATAATTTTAGGGGCGAATGTTCGCCCTTTGGCGAAATTAAGGGGTTTTAAATTTTTAGTGGGCGAATATTTTGTATCATAGTACATTTTTACAAATCACCTCAAATAGCCCACCTTATTTTAAGGGAGAGGGTAAAAAAGGTAAATTTAGCCCTTGAAATTAGGACTTACAACCTTCCATTCGCCCATTTTCAAGAATAGGTTTTATTTAAGTGAATTCATTCGCCCATTTTCAAGAATAGGTTTTATTTAAGTGAATCCTATGGGCCAAATACCATATTTATAAAAGAGGTATGGTAAATTAATAAAAATATAAATAAATGAGAGGTATGGTAAATAAATAAAACATTTTTTATATTTACTCCATAAGTCACCTTATATACATGTAAGGGTGTAAACAAATAAAAATATAAGTAAAGTGGAGGTATGGTAAATAAATAAAACGTCTTTTATACTTACTCAAAAGGTATGGTAAATAAATAAAAATATAAATAAACTAGACGTATCGTAAATAAATAAAACCTCTTTTTATATTTAGTCCATAACCCTCATTCTATTTATGAAGGCTCAAGAAAGAGGTTTTATTTAAGTGAATCCTATGGGCCAAATACCATATTTGTAAAAGAGGTATGGTAAATTAATAAAAATATAAATAAACCAGAGGTATGGTAAACAAATAAAACATTTTTTTATATTACTCCATAAGTCACCTTATATTTACGAACACTCAAAAAATGGGTTATATTTAGGTGAAACCTATGGCCAAAATACTATGGGACAAATACCATGAACTAGATTGTTATTAATACCATGCAAAAAACCATTATTAATCCTAATATTAGAATTAATAAAAATAAAAATGGCACATGGTATTGACCCATGGTATTCACCAAAATGACACATGGTATTGACCCATGGTATTCACCTAGAATGTAGCCTATTTAAATGGGGGAATTAAACCAGCATGTAGCCTATGCTAAGATTGACTAGGACTTTACAAAGTTTTATTATTTAGTGAAAGACTCGCCAAGACCTTACAAGATTTTATAATTGAGTAAAATATTCGCCATGGCTGATGAGAGATTCGCCAAAAAATTATATATACATATTATATTATTGATAAAATCGCCTTCCATTTTTCCTATATACCATGGAGATTCACCCATTTATTATATTTATAAATTTAGGGGGGGTTCTTAAAATTTTCCCTGCCTTTAGCAGCTGGAGGGAGGTAAACTATTGGTCTTGTAGACTGTTCCTAGGCATGTAGGGCTTGTAAGTAGGTCAAGGAGAGCTAGCGCTTGTATCCCTTTAGCAAATCGTTGTCTTAAGGAGGGCTAGGTCAAGCCTAGGATGGCATGTAGGAGAGCTAAGTGCATAGGCTAAGGTTTAAGGGCTGAGTAGATTCGTTGCTCCTATTAGGAATGTTGTTAGGCCTGATTAGGTAACAACCTCCTTGTAGAAGATCTAAGGCCTAGGTACCAAGCAAGGGAGGTCTAGAATTAGGGTTAGGAAAGTATGATAGAGTGCTAGGAAGGTAATGATGAACCCAAGGATGGAACGCTAAGATAGTCAGGGTCGAGGTCAAAGGTCTAAAGGACTGGAGGATAAAATTGTTAGGGTTCTCTAAGGGGGATAGAGGAAGCGACTTGCCCTAAAGGTGAAATCGTTAGGGTTTTGAGAGTGGAAGAGGATAACGCCTAGTTCTAAGAGGCAAGGCGCTAGACAAATACAACGACTATGTGCATGTGACAAGGCTATATGAGCGATACCATCATAACATACCCGAGAGAGAAGGATCCATCACGGGATCACCGAAAAAGAGTAGTTACCCCATCCAGACACCAACAATAATTATTATGTCGTTACCATCGGAAGACACTGAGGCAAGTTGGCATGGGGCACATTGAACCAACACGGGGATGGATGGTATGGTACTATGACACGGTATGGAATTATCGACACTGTGAGTTGGCCTGCTGATCAATCGAACTTCCTGCTTGCCGAAGGAAGGAAGGTCCACATCATCACTGGACGAGAGGAAGGGGAAGGAAGGGACACATCACTGGCCGAGAGAAAGGAGATGTCCCTGCCATAAGAGAGAATGGATAGACGTGTTGCTAGAGTGAGTTTAATAGCAGCTCATGGGTGGGGCTAAGAGCATGCAGTGAATGGCTTCGTGCAGGCAGTGAATGAATAACGGTTGGTTTCTCTTTCTTTGAATGGCTCCTATGTGCTGTGAATGGCTCCTGTGAACAGCTTCTATGGGAGTTCCCCATGTTCTCAACAGATGGCCTCGAAGCAGCCCCGGCACGTACGGTATGACACACGGACGGTATGGCACACTATGATTGATGACACTTTGAATCACAACTACCCGCCTGCTGATCGAACTTGCTGCTTGCCAAAGGGAAGTAAGTCTCTTGCTTTCTCGACCTTGCTATGGAGATGAAGAACTTTACAACATTTGCTTGCTCTGGATAGACATGTGGATAGACCTCACGAGAATGGCACCCATCAAACCCATTCGTCCACCCACCGGATGCAAGAGGAGAGATGATTTTCACCAAGGTCCCGGAGGGGCTTGCGCTTCCTAGTGCAAGGAGACACCCCAGACGAAGAGAGGGAGTCCAAGTTGTTACCATACAAGCATAGCGATTGAGCCAGGGTGGCGCCAGATGAGATAATAAGGTCAAGTATCCCATCATACCCGAGAGATTGAGCTTTCCCCATCCCACCAGAAGAGAGTGAGCCAAGCTGTTGTCATACGTGATATCGAGTTAGCCAGGGTGGCACCAGACGATGAGAGAAGAAAAGTTCAATTTACTTATTGGGTGGGGGGGGCTTATGGTCGAGTCTACTTGCGCATCCTTACCGCCAGACCACGGAAGATGGCCCCCATCAATGGCCGAGAGAAAATAAAAGCTTCAATTTACTTATTGGGTGGGGGGGCTTATGGTCGAGCTTGCTTGAGCATCCTTACCGACTGACGACGAGAGAAGTACTACCTGTTCAATCATACCTCGTTCAAACATATCCGACAGAGAGATTGAAATAAGCGAATGGCTTCTATTCGCAGTGAGTGAATAATGTCGTGCAGCGGGTGGGCAGCTTCTATTTGAGTTCCCTCCCATCAGAAGAAGGAGATTGATACATGTCGTTCCCATATGAGCTTATCCCCAAATTACACCATTCCATGTTCTCAACAGATGAGAAAGAGAAGGTCCCCAAGTTCCCAACAGATGAGAAAGAGAAGGTCCCCATGTTACCAATTGCCAGTCATAGCCCTTGACCCTCGAACTCTACGGAACCATAGGAATGTGATTACATCCGCTTACAACCCTTATCGATACGGAACAATGAAATATGTTACTCACTGCACGGGTTCCTACCCGGCTTAGGATACTCGGCTGATTGACTCGGCTACTCAGCTACTCAACTAGGTAGGCTGGGATACTTGGCTGGGCTTGGATTAATGGTTCGGAACAACGTAAGGAATGATGATGCATTACTTACAATGCACCTGAGGATGGATCATCAACAGACACATGGTTGAATTCACACTAGGAAGGTTGTGCCAGTAAGGGAGGTGATGTAGTAGTGCCCATCCCCTAAATACTTCCTCCAACCATTCCAAGTTGCCAACAGACAAGTTCGGGATATCCGTTCAAACATACCCGACAGAAGAGAAAGCCCCCAAGTTTCACATACCCGAGTCACCTTCACAACCATACCCAAGAAAACAAAGTAGTATGCGCTAGTGGGGCAAGGAAATGGAAATAGAAGAAATAGAAATGGAGAATGGAATGGAGGAGCTGGCTTGTTAGCTGGATAACTTGTTAGCTGGGAAGCTCGCTGGGAGAATCCGAGCTGGATGGTGGTCTACTGAGTTGGGCGCAGGCAAGAAGTTTGCTTTGTCCAGATTTTCAAACACTTTCTTCATTCACTATTGATTAGTAAGATTGCATTTTGAGGGGAGACGAAGCTTAGCCCAACTGACATTTGAAATTGACTTTTTCTTTTTGAAGAATGGCCTTTTACAACGTTTCACACAGATAGGCCGGATGCTAAAGCTAGGATTGCCGGGATTGCTCCTTGCTGGCTTATCTTACTGGCAGGCTGGCTTGCTCGCTAGACGAACACGGGCTGGCTAGTTGAGGAAAGAACCGGGTTTGCTTTTTCTCGCTTGCTGGTCGATGAAACAATGGCTGGCTGGCTTGCTACCGAATCTAGCGTTATTACATATCTCATTCATGACTGGAAGAAATGCATAATGACATATATAATGAGATATCTAAAGGAGAGGGCTTTCTTTTATATAGTCTCTGGTTCTACGACATCTCTATTTTTAGGCAGACCACCCGCTCGTATCATGTCGGTAACTAGAGAGTGAATAAAGCTATAGAAATAGGATCTCCTTCCCGCCTGTTATGCGACTTTCTGGTATATTTTTACAGAGTGTAGCAAAGGTGGATCAATAGAGTGAGGTTTACAACAGCTTGGCTATTTACAATTCAACTTGGTTAGGTGCACTAATTCAATTCGCCCAGGACATCACGAGGAGAGAGGGTAAAAGACACCCGCGTTACTGATTACGACGAGAGAACGAACCCTGGAATGGATTCCCAGCTTGCATTAGGAAGAATCACTACCGCTTGCCTACATGTTGGGTTATATCGCTGCCGCTTGCCTCAATTAAGGAAGAGTAGGAATGTACCGCAGGAGCTTTGATCGCTTACGCTTGCCTCCTCTATTGGTGGGAAAGAGGGACGCTACTGCGAGGGCAGCACTTATCGCTTACGCTTGCTTCCTCGTTGGTGGTGGTTGATCGCTTACGCTTTCCCCCATTACGAGTCAAAGGATTGCTACAGCAGCTCAATTATACGCATTCCCTGGCAGAACCGGATCGGAAAGAAAAGGTTCCAAGTTCGCTTCCAACAGATTTCAAAAACTTTCTAATTATAGTTTTTTGTAATAAAAAAAAGCTATTTTGAGGAGGCGCATAATCCATTGGGACATCAAACTGGATTTGATTCGCTATAAAAACCCTTTCAGAGCATTTCTCTTGGATACCCGGTATTTCACCAAGCATTTATGCCAATCAGCGTGCAGAGTGCTTGCCTTCTGGAACCAATTCTAAAGCCCCATCCGCTTGCATTGATTTGTCATATTGAGGAGCGATCACATTGTGGAGGTTAGTAGCTCAAGAGCCAACGGGCAAGCAAATAGTCCCCCCACGTAGTGTTAGGTGAGGCAGGTGAGGAGGAGGCAGTTAATTAGTAAGTAAGTTAGGATCTTTAACAATAGCACAAACCCATTGTTACCTTTTCTCATTTACCATGCCCTGAAATGAGGTGGAAGTTCTATGTGCGGGAACTATTTATAAATCCCCCGTGCCCAGGAGGTAGGTGTTCATGTCATGTTAACGAATTATAGTCAGCAATGGACAAGTGGCACCGGTTAGGTAGGGCTTGTTTTATTTACCACATTGGCAGTTACCATATTTGCTGGCTTCGCATAGTCCCCACACTGTATGGCTTTCGCATCTGACTGTATTGGCTGGCAGGTAGTTTATGATACCCACGATTGAAAGCTTACCCTGACAGAACACAATTACTGCAGAGCTGAGCTACTCCAAATTACCCTCCTCAGAAACCTATATAATGACCCTATCAGGAAACAATCAACAATCATCATTCCGCCTTCAGGAACCACCCCTTTACGCTTTCAGTTACCCATCCTACATTACCTTATTTATGCTTTCAGGAAACAATACTCATTAAGCTTTATGGAACCAATCCACATTCGCCCTTCTGGAAACAATCCCCACCTATCCACATTAGGCCTTCTGGAAACAATCCCATTACGTTCTTTATTATGCTTTCTGTTCTTCCCCCATCACCTATGCTTTCAGTTCCATTTACCACGTCATGTATGCTTTCGGGAATTACCCCATCTTTCAGTTACCTATCCTCCAACACATTACCTTACGCTTTCAGTTCTTCCCCATTACATTATTTATGCTTTCAGTACCCGCCCCATCTTTCAGTTCCCATTCCTCCAGCCCTATCACCAATACAGATTATGCTTTCAGGAACCTCCCATTAAGCCTTTATGTTATCTATCCACCATTCAGCCTTCTCAGCTGTTCACCCGATGCAGGAGAACTGCGAGAGGATCTTATTCTTGCCCGTTGAGATCTTACTTATGCTAAACAGAAGACCTAGGGAGGAAACGATAGGCCACAGTCAGTCCCACCTACCTGCCTGGGGAAGAATATCCAATCAAAGCTGAACGCTACGGAACAATCTTTGGATTGTACCTACCTGCTGCAACAACTAGGGCCTACACCAACCAGCCCACCAACAACGGAATGACACCATACCAGCTAGGTGCACCCATCTCGTGACACAGAGATACCGTCGCCAACAAACACAGCGAGTACACCGATGCGATTATGGATGGATTGATATATTGTTTTCTTTATTGGATTTACGGCCAACAGAGAGATGCAGGAGGAGGTGGTAGTTCACCTTCAGCCCACCAGGAGAACCTACCTGCGAGATTGCTGCCTGCCTTCTACCGCTTGACTCACTGCCCTCATCAACCTTGTGAACTGGAGACCTGCCTTCTTCGAACTTGCTGCTTGCCCAAGTTCTTCTCTTGTTGCCCGTGCCCTGGAGATGATGAACTTGCCACGGACGGTTTGCTTGCCGCCAACATACAGAGAGTTGGCTGAAGCCACCTGGAGAGGAGTTATTGATTGACTTGATTGCCAACAGATGCGGGAGTAGGTAGGTGGTAACCGGATGAACAACAGCCAATGGTTTTGGCTTCTTGAGCTTGCTCGCTAGATTTTGATGTGTCGGGGCGGGCGTTAGCCACTGGACGAAGGAAGATTCTAGGATGGATGTGGCAGGGTTGGAAATGAATTATGTCTATCTTTCCCTCGCTCTTAAGGGGTGTGCAAGTGGTGGTACCGCTACTTCTCCAAATCTTACTATGGGTGATGGAGGTGCAGCTGGATGTGCCGGAATGCTACTACTAATA
Source organism: Pinus tabuliformis (assembly GCA_031772625.1). Lineage (NCBI taxonomy): Eukaryota > Viridiplantae > Streptophyta > Pinopsida > Pinales > Pinaceae > Pinus > Pinus tabuliformis. Next base: position 853,219,157 of record CM062819.1, on the reverse strand, counting down.
GGACTGGTGGCGTTCTAAGGGGTTAGGTGACTAGTGATTGTTTCATGGGCTTGTATAACCATCTAGTAACAAGAGGTAGGGTGAATTGGGTGAGGAGGAAGGATTGATAGAGATATAGTCGTTGTGGGTGGGTGCGGCTTGCTTGGATGAGTTACTTTCGATTGGTTGCTCAGTTCCTTGGTTTCCTTTGCCCTATGCTGGGGCTGCTGGCTTGAAAGGGGACATGATGTGAGTCAGAGTGAGGGTCGAATGAGTAGTGAAAATCATTTGATAAGCATCATTCGATTGGCCTAGCTCCGACCAATGGGCAATCCCCACCAACCAAATTGTCTCCTGATCTGTCCCATGACAGAGTATTCGCGACGGTCCGTGCCGCGAGAGTAGGCCTTTGAGAGCTTCCCTACTCCGAAAGCATGGCTTGGATCCATACAGGACCCTCGCCAATTTCATGATCAGCGATGATGTACCGATCCAGCAATTGAGAAAGCGTCATTTATTTGATCCTTTTGCGCTTCAATATGCCGCAGTTCGATGAACCGACCTTTTCGATGTTGAAGGGAATGATCCTCTCTCGCATCGTTGAACTCGCTCGTGCTATTTCTGCCTGAATGAGAGATATTCCGAGCATATATTATATATGTCATTATGCATTTTGACTTTCAGCTCTTCCAGCTAGAGAGAGAGCTAGTTGTTAGCACGCCTCACCCGAGCAAGTCTTCCTGCTAGAGAGAGAGCTTCCTCATTTCCGTGGTCGATATGCCCGAGGACAGCATAGCCAGGAATGTGCTGTTCGAAGGCCGTCAGGAATCCGAATCGGCTAGGTCATACTAGGATGGGAGTCCTGGACTCATCTTATGCAAGGGTTTGACTTTGTAAGCCTTTTGATCCGTTTTCCCTTGTGTAACCGATAGCCCCAATTTAGTGGAACAAAGCTGAGGAGAAAGGTGATTAACCACGGATAGGGGGCCAAAAGATTGATAGGTGCATTATCTCAGTGTTAAGGGTGCATTGTATATAGAGCGATACGTGCATTCTCCTCTTCATTGGGTGATCAATTCCACTATCGAAGTTCGAACAGTGCATTGTATATAGAGACATAAGCCTGTTTCTAGAGCAAGAATCGAACACTGTAGGTTTACAGCTCGCACCTAAGTTACTACCATTCTGAACCTAAATCTTAGCTCTCCTGAACCCAAATCTATGCTCTCCTGAACATCTATGCGCTCCTGAAAGCTCCCAAAACCTCCTACTTCAACCTAGTAATCAGAACCCTACAGCTGCACTAGGAACATGGCCAATGAGTGGCTCCTGCTTGCTATCTATGCCCATGCTATGGGTGGTTCTAAGACAGGTTCATCAACTGGATCATCATAAGGGAAGGGATTAACGCAAATTGTAAGTTGGCTCAGAGCTTTTGTTCGGATCGGGATTTGGTGGGGCAGTTGGTTAAGAATCATGCGTAGTAGTGAAGCTGGTTTTACTCACATTGTTTGGTCGTGGAGTTAAGGTGGATTTGATTCATATAAGTGTTGAATGGGGAGATCACTATCCCTATTATAAGCGCGAGAGCAGCTATGAAGCCTGGCAACCCAGCTATGTAGTAGAGCCGGGAAGTTCTATATAAGACGAGAGTCTATATGCACTGAGCAAAGGCCTGTTATGGACCAGCGAATTTGATTGTCCAGCCCAAACGGGGTACATGGTAACTAGGAGACGTACCGAGGACGGTTAGGCTCTGAAGAGAAGCCAGGCGTACTGATTTGAAACCGCCTGAACCTTAATCCTTTCGGTTACAAACCCTACAGTTATCAGCGCGAACCACCCCCCGGTCAGGATCTATAAGGGGAGCAAGGCCAGGGACTCGTGAACACTGAGCCTCATGTAAGCTGTCAAATAGTATACTTTATGTGCCACGGAAGGAACCAAACACCACTCTAACCTCACCACCTACTAGATCACACCTAGTAGATTGTTCAAACTTCTAACCTGCTGCTTACTCCGTGACCTCTGCAACTTCAGTGCTTTTCTTGTTAGTAAGTGGGGTTTTCACATCCGCATGAGTCCCCCCTCCGGGAGCGAACAAAGAGCAAAACAACAGGTGGTATAGATTCATTAAGTGCTCACCATCCATAAGGTCATTGCTTTATGGTCAGCCAAAGGACGACTACTCCGCTGGGACACTACCTACCATGAAGAGAATCAATCTATGATATAATCAATATCTTTTCCTGGTATCGGGAGCTCTAATCCGCTATTCCCAGGCTACTCTTCTGCAGCTACTAAAATGGGAAGATATAGGTCTGATCTCATATATATTTTCTTATTCCGAAGAATGAATAAAGAGTTCAACTTCAGTCCAACTAGTTATAATTAGCTGTAGTTAACTCTGAGTCCCAATAGGTGAAATGAGAAACTTCTCCTTTTTCCACTAATAAGATGATAGGGTATGGTAATCCGCAGTTATATATGTCATTATTCCATTCCATTCCATATACATTTCTTTATACAATTAGACTATATGCATATGATACTCGCATATCTACGCCTCGCATCTCTACGTGTAACGCTGGCTGGCCGGGAAGGAGCGGACAAAGGAATGGGGACCGAAGCCAAGTCGTGTGAAGGTGGTCACCGATGAAACGAACCACCCTTGACTTCTCACCGACCAACCTTGCTTTATTACACCTACCCTAGGAACGAACCTTGCCATACTCATATCTCCTTGGGACCCTACTAACACTCTCTTACTTGGGAACCTATGCCCTACTGCCTTTGGTGGGGTGGAAATAGACTTTGAAACTTATGTTTCATACCTACGCCTTGGGAACACCCTGACACTCTTCCTTAATAGTAAGTCAATGCACCTATGGGAAATAGAATCCGCTATAATTAGAATCTGCTAGGCTACTTCCGCTAATACGTATGAACTGGACTAGTTCAGTATTAGCCGGACTGCCTACACTTTCTTTCTTACTTGCCTTAAGGCCAGTCAATACTAACTATTAGCACCTAGCTTCCGTTAGCAGCTAGCTTCCTTCTTAAGCTTCTGAGTAGAACTACTATAGTTGTAGAGTAGTAGCTGTATAGTAGGTCTCTGGACACTACTCTATGCCCTTTGTCTATGCACTATAATAACTATGAAAGCTTACGAGTTCAGAAACATGTACTTGTTGCTTTCCGTCTTAGTTGTAGGTTCCATGGACACTAGCCGGACACTATTAGCCGTAGTAAGTTCATACGTGTTCATCTCTATACATTGAACTTAGACTCGCCTACGTGTCACTTTTCGCATCGAGACGTCCTCGCCCTCCTTATGTCAGGCGAGCCCTACGTCCTTGCCTAATAACGCTCGATATAGGTTTTGACCATAAGCCTGGAATAGAGGCCTGGACACACAAGAAAGTAAGGCATGATAAGACCAGGGACTAAGACTACTAGAGCTAGTCCATACCGTAGACAAGTGTCAATGACTAAACTTACACTCTATGGCTTTAACTCTCAGAAAGATTAGATAATAAGGTAGAAAAGAAGGTAGAGGCTAGAATAGATTCATTTATATTAAATAAGTTACGAAGACCTTAGATTGAGTTACCCGCCCCCATGGAGATAGACGGTTACCATCCAATGACAAACCTTCGGCATCAATACGTGGCATTCATTAGGATAGGTGGAGGAGACTTACCTTCCTTCGAGTGAGAGTGCTTGCCTACCACTTTATTTCATAAATATTCGGAGTTCCCAATAGAAAGTGCCTCGGATAATCTTCGGAGTTGCTTAGATAAAGTGCTTACACAAATGCCTTCGGCGAATAGCTCTAAAATTCCTTCGGGGAACATCTGTCTCCGGCAATAGATAGTGATCCCGAGTTAATGGTAGGCAACTGCCAAAGAGAATCTCAATTAGGACATGAGTGACGGGGGAGCTCCTGGCACATGCAAGGGCCACCTTTCTATTTATTCTACATGCCCAGTGGCCCCAGTTCTTTCTCGCTGAGTCAGCGCCGAACTTACTATTCCAACGATTATGCACATTTATATATGCTATTTGCTATGCTTGCTCTAGCTGAGGAGCCAACAGTTATCCCCCCGATCTATATGATACCCCCAATTGTCAACGTTTGCCCCGGACAGGAATGGACCCCCTTCCGCCACCCAAGAGCCAATCTGAAAAGAGGTTACCGATTACACAATGTTCTTCCAACAATTCCGCGATGTCTTTGCTTGGACATACTCCAAGATGCCAAGATTAGACCCCTCTATTGTCGAACATCATATCGACACATGGCCTGATGCCTCTCTAGTAATACAGAAGCAATTACCTTTACACCCCTATAAAGCCCCAACTATCAAAGCTGAAATTGAGAAACTCCGCCAAGCTAGGTTTATATATCCCATCACATACACATCATGGGTATCTAACCCGGTCCCTGTTAACAAAAAGCATGGTACCATTCGGGTATGCACCGACTTCAAGGATCTCAACCAAGCATGTCTCAAAGACAACTTCCCTACTCCTTTCATCGATCAAGTTGTCGATGCTTGCGTCGGTCATGAAGTCATGTCTTTCATGGATGGGTTTTCCGGTTATCATAAGATCTGAATCCGCCAACGGGACCAATATAAAACTGCCTTCATGACACCATGGGGCACCTTTGCCTACCGTGTGATGCCATTCGGTTTGAAAAATGTGGTCACTACCTTCCAGCGTGCTATGTCCTATGTGTTCCACAATCTGACTAGGATCATCCTGACCTACCTTGACGACCTCACGGCCAAGTCCCAAAAATGCACAGACCATTGACAAGATCTCTGCACCATCTTTTTACGCTGTTGGAAAGACAATATCTGCTTGAATCCACTCAAGTGCGTCTTCTGCATCACGGCTAGGTGCCTACTTGGATTCATCATCTCTTAGAAGGGCCGTCGATCCACTTAAAGTGAAAGCCATCCTCGAGCTGCCCCCTCCTATGAACCGGCGCCAGCTGCAAAGCATCCCCAAGGGAAAGCCAACTTTCTCTATCGGTTCATCCAAGATTACGCTACTGAAGCACACGGGTTATTACTTCTTTTACGGAAGGACATTATCTTCCAATGGGATGATCAAGCGCAACAGTCTTTCGATACACTTAAGAAAGTGTTTACATCCACCCCCCTCATCTCCCTACCCAACTTCAACCGTGACTTAATCCTATATATTTCAGCATCCATTTATGTCGTTGCAGACATGTTAGTCCAATAGGGAGAAGATCACCAAGAGCACATAATTTATGACATTAGTAAGACCTTGACAGGACCACCAATGAATTACAGCCATGACGAGAAGTTGGCCTTGGCTTAGACTGTCAGTCCAGAAACTTTGATACTACATTTTGCTTTGCAAAACCACATGAATGGAAAACTCAAACCCGATGCAGTACATACTAGGCCGACGACTTATCAACGGTAAGTTCGCACGATGGGTCATGATCCTCTAGGAATTCGATCTTGAGTTTGTAACCCCCAAAAGCAAGAAGGCCATGGATCTCACCGAGCTCATCACAGACCTTCCCACTGATCGAGCTAGCCCCCCCACTTAATGATCAATTCCCAGACAAATATCTCTTCATTTTCACTGCTAAAGACCCATGGCACAGAGACATCCTTACCTATCTTCGGACACAGAAGTTGGCTAATAAAGATTCATATGATAGAAATCTTTTCACTTTGTAAAAGGAAAGAGAAAGGGAATAAGTTGGAAAATCCCCTACCTTATGATGAACCAGAATAAATCCTCTCCCTTATGGTCGAGCCTGCTTACGCATCCTAGAGTACATCCCTTTGATAGGAATCCTACCATCTAGCAAGTCAATGAGTTTGCCATGAGCATGGAGGAGCTTAATGTAATGCATGAAAATTTCAATGTGTTTGGACTTTTGATGATTCACTAGATTATGAATAAGCTTAATGGTACTTTGATTGTCACAAAATCTAAAAAGAGTATGACGTTGAGTAAGATCTAGCTCACCGAGTAACATCCACATCCGAGAAAGATGCTTCCCGACATGAACTACACTAGCATATTCAACTTCAATGGAGGTGAGTCCCACACCCTATTGCTTCTTGGAACACCAACAAACCAATCCACAACCAAGAGAGAAAAAGTACCCTAAGGTGGTGTGTCGATCATCAAGATCACCCGCATAGTCGACGTCAGGAAAGGCAAGAAGATGGATGTCAATGCCTGCTGAGTAGAGAATGCCCATCTGACCCTTAAGATAGCGCAAAATGCGCATAGCAGCTTCTCATGGGGTTCCTGCATGTCGCTAGTACACATATTGACTGCAAAAGATATATCTAGTCGAATATGTGTAAGATAAAGCAAACTACCAACCGGCGATCAATAGATAGTCCCATCAAATAAGGGTGACAGACACTGGGCCTAAAACCTCATCCTAAAATAAGTAAGAGTACCAACAAATTGATGATCTTCCATGCCAAAGTGCTACAAGAGATCCAAGGTGTATTGTGTGTGATAAAAGTAAAACCCAGTATAAATATGAAACCCCAAATCGGTCATCTAAATAGAGTCCTTCAGGTGCTACTTCAAATCATTGATCATAATTGTGGAGTGACTAGTCAAGAGGAGATAATCCACAGATAGCAAACAAGAAGAATTTGGCTATCTTGATGGTGAACATAGATATAATGCTCAACCTTACAGCGAGTGAAGCCACAACTATGAAAGAAATGGTGGATCTTCTCATACCAAGTGTGAGGTGCCTATCTCAAGGCATATAGCTTACAAACCAAGGGGATAGGACCATTCTATATAAACCTTGGCAGTTGTTGCATATTCATTTCTTCTGGAAGATCTCTATGGAGGAAAGCATTTTTTACATCCATCTGATAGGATGGTATTTCAATCGGTATCACCAGTCGAATCATTCCGAATCGGATGGCAAAGCTAATGATAAAGAGGGTGGGCTTATAAGAACAAACCAATGTGCAATTGTCGAACTACCGAACTTAACCAATTGAATGAATCGCCTTGAGATAAATCGTGGTACTTCACACCCAAATCTATTTATGAATCATTTTTTTTTAGAGGAACAACTTGACTCTCGGCTAAAGGCATGGATTACTATGATTTATTTCTATGAAAGCAAAGATATTCTTTTTCCAGGATAGTGATATTTCGGTTTCGACCAGTTTCTAGATAGCTACCTTCCTCTACCAACCTAAATCCCTCTTTTCAAAAAGTAGTTTCTACGTATATAGTATCTCCTATGAACCCCAGTCATCATAGTAGGGCTTAGCTGTCTATAATCCCTCTTTTCTTTTTTGTTGTTTTTTTTATAGATTCTCCTATTGAAGCTCCCTCACAGAACATAACTCCTATGGGATTACTGCCACCAATACAATATCTCCGTTGACCTTGGTGGGCAGCTTGCTGTCCCTCCTGTCCCGAATCATTCTTTCAGTTTGGGAATAGCTGACCTTGTGACTCGGGATCACCATTCATTAATCCAACGGGTTCAGAGGAATAGCAAGATATCAGGATGCTACACTCGTCCAGCAAGGATAGATAGATAGATCGAATCCCTCTGTAATCCAGGTTTTCAATGACGATTTCGGGCCTTAGTTACTTATTTGAGAGGGGGGCGAGCCGATGGCGGCCTTGACAGTCGAGTGTGCTTACGCACCCTGTCGGTCCTCACCCTGCCAGGGGCATCCTCTCCTCTCCCTCTCCTCTACCTATGGTCGAGTAACTCTCCTCTCCCTTGGGGTCGAGTACCTAAAGGTCCTTATTAGTCGAGTGTGCTAACGCACCCTAAAGGTCCTCTCTTTAACAGTCGAGCCTGCTTACGCATCCTTAACAGTCGAGCCCCTGACGGACCTTATGGTCGAGCACCTAAAGGTCCTTAATAGTTTCAATGCCTGCTGTATCGGAAAGAATTTATTGTCTAAAAAAGGTGTAGCGCATCAGCGCATCTGTTTTCGGAAGAGTCAACCGCACTGGCTATGCCCTCTCCTACCCTTTTTTTGTCCTTCCAATCCAAGCTTCCACAATGCGACCAGCAACTCTCCCCAGTCAGAGGACGTGGTGCAAAGTTAGGAGCGGTCAAGTCTGGCATGTCCTGAAGGAATCCGAACTGACGCAGGACCCGGCGAGGGAAGTAAAAGAAAGGACGTGGAAGTCAAAGGGATAAGAAGAATTGGTATGATCAACGCCGTTTAACCACGATTGCTCAGCTGTCAATGTGCAACTTTCCTTGTTCTTGTTAGTAGCCATTCAGAGCGGACAGGCAAGGAGAAGTCCCAATGCTTTCGTCTCAGGCTAGAAACTATAGATTCTCATGCGCTTGAACGGGATGAGTTTCAGTTTCCCTTTCTGACTTTAGTATTCGCTTCATCTTGACTTAGGAACATGGATTTGACCTCGAGCCGCTCTATTAGAATGGAATTCCAGGGCGCTTATCCACCACATTTCTTCTATATTGTATACCTGAGTGACTTCTCGACCTTGTGTAAAAGAGATCAGTCTTCCTCGCCAATGAATGACTTCTTTTAAGCTAGCCTTCCTTCTTCACCAATTAGTTACTTAATATTCTAGAAGTGGAGCACCTTGCCCCCCGGAGGGACAAGCGGCTTTGCACCTTGTATTTACTTAAAAGCTTGCTGGACTCAATCTATATCTATAGCACTAGCTAGCCTGCTTCCTTAAATCATGACGGTGGAGTGCCCGATGTGAGTCAAAGAGAGTGGTACAGTCACTACACATTGTTAGGAGGTACCCATGCTACCATGCCGTATCTAGCCCTCCTAATTGATAGCCCGGTGAAATGGTGGTAGTTATATATGAGCATATGGATGCGCAAGCAGGCTCGACCGCTAGCCCCCCCACCCAATAAGTAAATTGAACATTTGCGTGTGTTTTACGGCTACTTGACACGCCCAAGCTGGCCCTCGGAACCTGCGTAGACCTAAGAAATAGCCTAATTTGCTGCCGTAATGACATATATAATGAGAGTGATTTCCTAGCTAGAGAGAGAGAAGAAAGACGAGGTCGAGGAAGGAATCAGCCTTTCCACATTAGATTGGGTTCAAAGTATAATTCTCTGTATAAAGCCATGGCACCCACCTTCGTTGTTGGATAGAGTAAGCATTCCTCCCAGCTTGAGTTACATATAAAGAAAGTCTTATCATCTATAATTGTATACCTTCCTTCCGACCTTCCTTCCGAATGAAAGCATGCTCCTTCACTGGGGTTCGTCCCTATTGGATGGTCCCTATAGCTGGAGGATTCTACCGGTGATGCTAACTGGGGGTTCAGGATGGCTCCTACCTAGGCTCCTCACCCACGCTCTTAGGCCTGGGACTGAGACTGATTGAATGGAAACGAGCTATAGGGTTCATCTAAGCCTCACCACTCATTAGGCCAGCGCCTAACTCAAACTTATTAGGCCAGTAGAATAGAACCATCTAGTAGAAGAGACTTGTTCCTGGTCCTGATCCTTATCTTGAGGGATTATAGTGGAGTTATGTCTTTCATTCACGAAGGAAGGGATAACCTTGTATTCTCCAGGGCTAGGACTGCACCCACCCATATTCGTGTATCATCGAGCGAGGGTCGTGAGAGGAAGGAGTTGTTGCGTTGCTGCGAAGAGAAGAGTTGGTTCGTTAGCAGGTGCATGCATGGATAGTGGGAGATACCATCTCTGCATTAGGAAGTGAGGGTTCTAGATAAAGATAAAGAAGTAGATCCACGAGTATCTGAGCCAGATCGAGTTATTGACCTTTATAGTACACTTGGAAAGAATCTAAGCCTCGTTGCTCCAAGCAACTTAAAGTAGGTTGTACCCAGGTAAATCGGAGTCGCCCCACCGGTACACTATACCCCCAAAATCCACCACACAAAGCGTCCCGTAAGTCGGATTCATTCATATAGATATAAAGCGTCAGGCTCGACCATAAGGAAGAGGATGCGCAAGCAGGCTCGACCATAAGGAAGAGGATGCGTAAGCAGGCTCGACCGCTAGCCCCCCCACCCAATAAGTAAATTGAACTTTACCTCCTAAGTTCTAGGTCCAGCAGCAGAGCCAGCAACATCACCACAGCCAGCTAGCCCAGTAGCCAGCGAGTCACTAGCCAGCCAAGCCAGACACCAGGCATACAAAGCCAGCAAGCCAGCTATATAACTAAGCCATACAGACAAAGCTAGTAATACAGTCATAAAGCCAAGCTATACTATGCCTTCCAGCTATACTACTACGCCTCAAAGAATACGTTCCAACAACACCAACCAGTTCGAACACAACCATTAGTAGCATCAGAAGCAAGGATAGAGGCAATAGTCAAGGTGGAAGCATCTGTTGAAGAACCAGCACCAATGGCAGTTTTTGAGTTTGATCCAGCAAATGATCCAGTAGTAGATCCAGAAGCAGCAGAGCCAGTAGCAGAGATAGAGATAGTGTGAAAATCAGCTTAAGTCACAATTTCAGTAGCACCATACAGTCGCAAAGCCTACAACATTTCTTCCTGTCCCAAAAGCAAAGGCACCGGTAGTCGATCCGGAACCCATTGAGAGGGGGATTGTTAGAGCTCTTCTCATATTTTGATTTCAAGAAGTGGGGAGGTGCAAGCTCATACTCAGGATTTCAAAGGGTTGGGAATACCTTGATTACTGCTATGGTGACGAAGCGTTTATGGAGCAGCTATCTAGGGGAGAGATATGTGGAAATATCCTAATCAAATGTTATGGCGATGGAAGCAGTTCCCTTTGGTCGAGTAATCCTTCGTCTTCCTTGAATGCAAGCTTGCCTGTCTAGTGAGTAAGCAAGACCAGCACCAAAGCTAGCATATTTTTTATCTTTTATTTTAAAACTTTTACTATATGAACATGATTGTAAGTATGTGTTATTTAAAGTAGAAAAAAAATATTGTGAGTTTTCTTTTCCTTTTATTATATTGTCATACAATTCTTATCAACCTTTAACAACTATTACAATTTTATTGAATATCTTAAAGGTATTGATTCCATTTCAAAGATTATTTCTTTATATATTATGGACATTGATTTGTTGTTATTTATAAATATTATGCATATTTTTTCATATCTAATTCACTTGTAGTATTTTTTATTGATTTAAGTTTTATCGAATCTCTTTCATTGATACAATTTCAAAAGCTATTCTTCAATATATTATAAGCATTGATTCATTGCTCTCGATAAGTTTTATGCCTTCATATCTAATTCATGTGTTATTTTTTTAATTGATTCAATTTTAGACATTATCCTTTATTGTATTATGAGCATTGAATTTTTAGTTTTATAAGTTTTATGTATTTGTTTTCATATCCAGTTCAATTATTACTTAAAAAGTTAAACAAAAATAACAGCATCATCTTCGTCATTATTATTATAATCAGAGGAAAATACTTATAGAAAATTTAAACGGAGTTGTCTATAATGCGACTTTTTGGAGATTCCGGTGACGGAATCCGGCGGAAGAAATTGAGGTTAAATCTTGATTTCTTGCAGTTAAAATGGTTTTTTAATTGCATATTTGGATTCCGCACCCTCGAAAACCCCTGGGACGCTTTCATTGTGCAGAAACTAGCTATCAAACTTGCGATTCCAATAAATTCCTGCCGGATTTCGACCGGAAAAACCCGCCGGAGAGGCTTTCAAAAAATCGCGTTATAGACAACTCCAATTTAAACTTTCGATCTCTTAGTTTACACCCTATTCCATAATCACAAACTAAACTTCAGCCCAAATTAATTATTATCAATTAAATTATTAATTAAATAAAAAAATAATTATTTTAATATATTTTTCATTAAATTTAAAATAAAATCATCCTCTTTTAATATAATAATAATAAAAAATATATATAATCTATAATTCAAAAATAATTTTTATTTCAAAATTTTAATTTATATTTTCAAAATCGTTTAAAATATATTAGTCAGACTTGACTTTCACTAAACATTACCTATATTAATTGATATAATATATTAATTAAACTAAACTTTCACTCAACATTATCTAGATTAATTGATATATAAATATTCTTTTCATTATAATAGTATTTTTTAAAAATTATAACAATGGGGAACTAAAATCAACATATTTAACTAAATTTAAAAGTGTGTTTATCCCGTTGGAATCATATTCCAACCGCTGGATAACTAACTGACATAAAACAAAGCAATGCCACCGGTACCAAACCATTTATAATTTATTAAAAATTCTCCACCATATAATTTAATGTCAAGATATTTATCAATGATGTGCAATACCTAATAATTAATGGAGCTTTGTGCATTAATTTTAATATATGTATATCTTGTTAAATATGTTGTTTATATTTTAATAACAGTAATAACTTAATATTATTAAATTAAATGAATATAAATGTTACGTAATAAATTTATATAAACGTTATATATATAGTCTAATTTGTATGCGAAATGGTTTTCCCACCGTGCTATCTCTACTAAGAAACAGTGGATTTGAAGAATTATGTCCCTCCCAACATGCAACCTCTTTTAAGCAAGAGTGGATTTGAAGAATCATGTCACTTCCAACACGGGACCTCTAGTAACCAACACGGGATTTGAACACGATACCTGAAACTCGCATTACTTTATGTCTTACCGAGTGAACTCCTAAGGCAGAAATTTTTAATTTTATATTAATTATTTTAACCGGCACGGGTTTTGAACACGATACTTGAAACTCATTACTTTATGTCTTACCGAGTGAACGATGATTTTAATTTTATATTAATTATTTTAATTATATGCTAGTTAAATTAATAATAGGTTAATAATTTTAGACATTATATTATTATTTGATATTTTAGATAATAGTAATAATTTGATCATATTATTTTTTATTAATTTTTATATTAATACAAAATTTAATTAAATTTTAATATAATAAAATAATTTATAGCTAGTTTTACTTTTTATAACAAGTCTAGAATTGTTTTAATCCTTGATCTACTTAACTCTTGATCTATCAAGTATTTACAATGATCAAATCTCTTGAGGTGCAAACCTCTTTTTCGAGTGAAAATTTTGAGGAAATGTTACCACCTAAAAAGATGGATCGAATCACTTGTGATGCAAACCTCTTTTTTGAGTGCAAAACTTGAGGAAATGTTTGCACGTCCAAAGATTTGATCTTTCTTCACTCTTGATAAACCCGAGGTTAAGATGGATCTACGTTAATTTACATAATAGCTAATTATATAAAAATAAAGCATAAATTTTCAGACATAAGAACTATAAATAATGTTCTGTCAAATTATACCATTATAATTTGATTAAACATAAGTCATCAACTCAGGCAGGTAAGCTTGTGAGATGCATGCAGAGAATATGCAGGCCTAATACTGTAAGTGGTGATTAATCTAATTAACCAATCATACAAAACCAATGACTACTTCCCGCATCAATCACTTAGCAGCAAAGACTATAGAGTGGATCGAACTTCCCTCTACAACTCTTAAGATTGATGATGATGATTAGTTAAAGATATAAAAATCACTTGCAACAAATTAAGAAATTCAATCAATAGGAGAAATCAAATCTTCATTACTTGAATCCCACACATAAAGAGAAATGAATTCATTTCATCGAGTGCTACTGATATATTAGAAAGAGTACATTAGTTATAAAAATGAATTATTACTACATAACATAAATAAAATGCATGAAAACTAAACTATGGGATTTGTGAGCAAAGGGGGTCGTCCCTTACTCACAACCCCTTCAAATTAGAGGAGCTTGCTCACTGCAATGGATAGAACATATAGCTTTATATTAATCTGAAAATACAGTCAAGTACAATCTGATACAAAGTTAGTGTTGAAACCAACCCAACACTCTAAGAGACCCCTATCATCGAAACTAGGACAAAATTTATACATTGAAAAAGCCCATATATCGCTCGAAATAAAGGAGACTACTAATCTAAGCCTTAGGCTAATAGATCTGTTACAATATATCATTTTTAGCCATACTAGGTCTAATCCATGACTGAAAGTATGGATTAGACGAAAACTCGTTAGATGGTTTTAGTTGTTCCTCCTAACGTCCAACGCAAGAAGGGTTTAGAATCTGGGCGGTGTTGTTGGCATATTTGAGAAGGCCAATAAGATAGTAGCCATCTGTGATATATTCCCCCCAAAACCCATGTTCCTGTTGGACTTAGATATCCATGGAATATGGCTAACTGCCAATGTCGCTACACGAAATTTGAGTAGTTACAGGAAATCCACGACTGCAAGAAATCCAGAGTGTCTGTAGGAAATAAGATCACACAGTTGTTCTACAAGAATTATGGGTCTGTTACCGAAACAAAGGAAATCTGCACAGGAACTCGAGATTAGTTGGCATGGTAATAAAATAATGAACAATTAGCTGAGGAATACTCAAAGTTAAGGTAAAAGACGCTTTTTAATTAATTTGCATACCTTCAGCCTACAACACCCTTTTGGAAAAGACACAAGTATTATAACTGAGATAGGCATAGTAGGGGTTAAAGATAGTCAAAATGTGAGAGGGAAAGTATAGAAAAAGATGTCAAAATTGGGCAAAACCAAGCCCCAACATCTCCCCCACACCTAAGTCCTTGCATGCCCCTTATGCAAGGAAAACTATTGCGTCTCCCCAAAAAGAAAAATGAAATCATGGAAATCATTCCTTACCCTAGGCTGCATCTATTGCAGCCAATTAATCTGCTACCTCTGCCAAGTAGTTCAACTAGTTACTATTGGGTTCTACAAGAATTTTATCCTTGTATAGTTCATTCTTCTTTTTCAGATGATCGATCTTACCCTGCTTCTTTTTCATAATTCAGGTCATTTTCTGGACCCACTCTTCATGCTCCTTCTGGATACGCAGGTCTTTCTTCTTTAGGGTCTCGTTTTCCTTTCTCAAAGATCTCTCCGAAATGGTGAGCTCGGTGATGCCTTATTCCAATTGCTGCAGAGATCGTCTCTTCTGAGGGGTTTCTTGCCCTCCCTAGTGTCCTTGGAGAGATTTAGAGGAGGACCCTAGGTCCTCCTCTGCTTGTTGTTCCTCTTTTCTGTTATTCCTGCTTCCATGTAGCGGGGATTCATGAATGGACATTGCTTCCTCACAAGTAAACTCAGCTAACTCAACCTTCTCTTTATCTATGGGTGGGCCATGGTGTTTCTCCTTTTTCTTATCCAGTGTCTTGGGCAATACTTTTGCATCTACATTATCTTTTATTGCCATCCAAACAACCTAGCTTCTGGTAAATATTTTTGCCAAGGTAAATATTTTTTCCAAGGTGGAAGTACCATTCTTCGACTTGGGCTTTTCGCCCACAATATCCCCTGTCACCACCACCTCCTCATATTTTTTACTTCCTTCATCTGTAGCCCGAGGGTCTAAGGCTTCTTCTTCTTCTTTGGTTTTTCTTCAGGTTTCTTCTCAGTGGGCTTCAGAGAGTCGAGGCTATTCTTCTTTTCCTTCTTTACCAGTGGCTTCTGAGTCTATGACTTTTTCTTCACTTTTTCTACGCTTTTATCCTCTTCTTTCCCTTTTATTTGTAGCCCATGCGTCTACAGATTTTTCTTCAATTTATCTATCGGTGCTTCCTCCATAGAATCTAAAGAATCAGAATCCTCATTTTCTGCAAAACAGTTTTCATCCAAGAACTCCTCTCATGTCCACTTTTTATCTTTCAAAACCTCCACCAAGATTATTTTCCCCAGCACATGGTGGTAGAGGTTTTCCTCTAAATTGACCCTCCTTTCTTTGGTAGCCATTGACATCTTCATCAGTGACATCCTCAAGCAACAGGGAAAATTTAATGGCTTCTCATGGAAATGGGAGAGGATCCAAATATGAAGCAGGAATGCAAGCCCAAAGCAACCTTCACACGTGATGTATTTCTACAGGAAAAATAACAAGTTTTGATACTTACTCTTCTAGAGCTCCTATGAGATTCCCTTAGTCCAATCATGGTCTATATGCTTTTTGCAGATGAAGCGTGCACATAAATTCTTGTCGAAACGCTGGTTGTTGAACCAGCATTCTCCCAGCTATGAAATCCCACATGCTTGTGCTACCAAAACCTCAGTCAACTTGAATTGAATATCCCCAACTTCAGCCTCATTGATGTTCATGTTTAGGGTGAAATATTTTGTCACCTCGGAGTTGTGGCTGCTGAATCGCTAGAAAAATGGCAACCACCCTACTCTTTCCAGTCTTGCCTTGCTACGAGGGTTGACCTCTAGCAATTCAAGCCCTTGCAACTCAAAGTAGACATGGGCACGTTGTTTCGATAAGTGGAAAGACTGGTAAACAGGGCGTATGCAATTATTTGGAAATATCGGCTTAAGCTTGTAATGAAATCGCGCGACAAGGGAGGGCTTATTACAGAAGGTGATCGAAAAGCATGGGAATTTTGAAAGACAAGTCGTGATCATGATTGTCATCATGATCTAACCTGCAGGAAGATATGGGGAGTACGTATAATGGTCGTGTCAGAATCATGGCAATCAAACAAGGAGATGGAGTCAGAATATACCGAATGACAACTGTGCTTGACGCAAGGGTGACCATAGATGAAAAATCATACAAATAATTAAAAATAAAAGTGTTAATTACCCTTTACCTTAAGTGTCCCATCGCCAGCTGTACTTTACCTTATACCTTCCAACAGTCTAGTACTTCGAATGACGCGTGCATGTCCTTGAGATGATAGCCCACCTAATAATTAAATCAGATATATGATTTTACAATTCATGACCTCGACTAGTATTAAAAGTCTATTAGTACTTTCAAATAATTTAAAATTAATGCTTTGTCCATGCTTTTTGTTTTGTTTTTTAGAAAACCAAGGTGTCGCTGCAGGAAATGGAATCAAGACTACTGAACTTTTTCTGCAGGAAATGGAACCATACTGCTCACTGTTATAGAAAATCGAGTTGCGACTTTTGAAACTTCTGTAAGAAATCAGACCATGAATTACGGAGCTTCTGCAGGAAATCAGACCATGACTTGCAGAGCTTCTGTAGGAAATTGGACCATGACTTGCGAAGCTTCTGTAGGAAATTGAACCATCAACTAACACTTCTCCCTCGCTTGTGTACAGTCCACTGCACATGAATAAAATGTGCTGATGTCAAATGTGCAATGAGCTCATTGGATTACCAGCCATTGAGGTCAATTGTTAACCAATGCGAGGCCCTTCACCTTTAATGAGAGCGAGGACCAAGGTACCCTGATGCATCCCATCGGGTGTGAATTAATGTGCTGATGTCGAACCCCCCTGTAGGATCCAGCAGTCAAGGAGCCATAGTGATTCCCCATTGCTGCTAGCGAGATAGCCTGTCATTGGGGCATACATGCTTCAAGGCATCATAAGGCTCTGATCTTGCACCCAGATAACTTGATGATGTCGATGGGCCAAGATTATTGGAAGGAGGGCCTTAAGGAATCCCACATCAGTCCAAAACAAGTAATCCAGATTTATATGAAAGTGAACTTTTAGTAAGAGGATCTACTGACCTATAATTTTAGCGAGCCCAGGGCAATTCATGCTCACCATATTTCATTTTTAGAGAGTCTGAAATACTTAGAAAAGAAGACTCGTGGGGGGGGTTCCTTTTCCATAATTAGTCCATTGGGCTCAGAAAAAGGGATAAACCTATGCCAAATAAACATTCCTCTCATTTTTACCAAGCACGAGGAGGAATAAAGTGAGCTCATTGTGTTAGCAGGAAATCAAGAAGAGATAGTGGAAGGAATGATCTCTTCTCTCACCATCTTCATATCTCTTTTCTTCACAATTTCTTCCACATATTCCTCCTTAGATTGGGGTTTTTTATATAACTTGAGTCTGTTCCCATTCACCAAGAAGGTAACATTCCCATCATCAATGGTTTTAACCTGAACAGATCCATTATCAAAGTCTTTCTCAATTTCATAGGGGCCCAGCCAATGTGTGTTAAATTTTCCTTTAAAGTTCTTAAATTTAGAATCATACAACAATGACCAGTCTCCCTCTTTGAACTGCTTCTTTTTAATTTATCTGTTATGCCATTTAGCTCGTTATTGTTGAATCAATTCAGTATGCTGAAAAGCATCCTACCTAATTTCATCCAACTCATTGAGCTGCAGGATTCTTTGTTGCTGAGATTCATCAAGGTTTATTCCCAAATCTGCTACCATTTTAAAAGTTTTGATCTAAAATTCAATGGGCAATAAAACTTGCTTTCCATACACCAATTCATATGGAGAAAAGCCAGTGGTATTTTTCCATGTAATCCAATAGGCAGACAATGCTTCAAGAAGTCGGTCAGACCAATCCTTCTTATGTAATTGCACTGTCTTAGTAAGGATTGTCTCCAACACCTTATTTGTTGATTCCACCTACCCATTAGCCTATGGATGATAAGGGGTGGACTTCCCATGAGTAATCTAATATTTTTTCACACTTCCCTGCATAAGCTTTGATACAAACCGAGTACCTTGATCAGTGACTATTTCTCTAGGTACCCCAAATCTTATAAAAATATCAAAAAAATAAAATCTACCACTGTTTTCTCTATTTCTCTAGGTAATGCACTTGCCTCCACCCACTTTGTAACATAATCAGTACAAGCTAAAATATACTTCTTACCTTTGGACATAGGGTTGATGGGACCCACAAAATCAAGAGCCCACCTCTCAAAAGGTTCTATAAGAACTTGTGGCTGCAAAGGCATCTCATCTGATTGTACAGGATGCCCCATTCTCTTGCAGTTGTCACACTTCCGGACATATTCCCTCGCATATTTCAAAAGACTTGGCCAATAATACCTTGAGCAGAGGATTTTATAAGTTATTCGCTTATCTGCAAAATGTCCTCCACATGGTTCATCGTGACAGGCTCTCAAACTGTCATAGATCTCATCTTCCTGAACACACCTGTGGATAATCAAATTAGGTTCAGTGAAAAAAATGTCTCCCCTAATCCAAGAGTGATCATCACTTTTTCTAATAATTCTCTTTTTCTGATTAGATGAAAAATGAGGCAACTTTCTTGTAGCAAGGTAATTTTTCATGTCTGCAAACCAAGGTGTTTTAACAAAAATAACGAACAAATTTTCTTCAGGAAATCTATCATTAACAAGAACATCCTCACCTGCTTGGTTGAGTCTAGATAAGAAATCAACTACCTGATAATCCTTTCCAAGCCTATCCAATACTGTGATGTCAAATTCCTGCAACAACAAAAGCCACATAGTAATCATGCCATTAGTAACTGGTTTATTCATGAGATATTGAATGGCAGAGTGATCGGTGTGTACAAAAACTTCATAGCCCGTGATGTAATGTATAAACTTATTAATAGCATAAATCACAGCAAGGAATTCTTTTTCAGTTACCGTATAATTCAGTTTTGCAGGAGTTAAGTTTTTACTAAAATAATAAATAGCATGGGTTACCGGATATTCCTTTTGTCCCAATACCACTCCTATGGTTGAATCAGAGGCATGAGTGGAAATATGAAAAGGTAATTTCCAATCTGGGCCTATCAATACTAGTGCTGAAGAAATTGCTTCCTTGAGTGTATCAAATGCAGCTTCACACTCATCATCCTAATGAAATTTAGCTTCTTTAGTCAACAATTTAAATAATGGAAAGGCTACTTTTGTAAAATTTTCAAAAAACCTTCTATAGTAGCCAACATGCCCAAGAAAACTTCGGACTGCCTTCTGATTGGTTGGTGGGGGTAGCTTTGTAATGACTTCAATCTTTTCCGGATCAACTCTAATTCCTGTAGCAGAAACATGATGACTCAAAAGAATACCTTCATTCATAATCATAAGACATTTTTCATTACTTAATGAGAGGTTAGTTTCTCTACATCTTTGCAAAAAAAATTCAAGATTATGTAAAGCTTCTTCAAAAGTATCACCCATGACTATAAAGTCATCCATATAATGTTCTACGCAATCATGCAAAAGATCAAAAAAAACACCAAGGACTGCCGATGGAATGTGGTTGGTGCGTTACTTAGACCAAATGGAAGTACCCTATATGCGTGGGTGCCCCAGGGACATGTGAATGTAGTCTTTTCTTAGTCTTCCGGAGCTATCCTAATCTGATTGTACTTGTTGAACCCATCTAGGAAGGAAAAATAATTTTTTCCTACCAAAGTGTCCAGCACTTGGTCTATAAAAGGCAAGGGAAAGTGATCTTTCAATTTGGCCTTATTTAGTTCCCTTTAATCTACACACACTCACCATTTACCATTCTTTTTGGTGACAATAACCAACGGAGATACCCACTAGCTATCCCAAATAGGATAGATGAACCCTACATTTAACAATTTCTGCAATTCATCTTTCACAATTTCCCGTAAAGCGAGGTTCATCCTCCTTTGTGGTTGCCTCACAGGCCTGGATTTCTCATCTATATAAATATGATGGATTTATGTGTCCGGGTGAATGCCTTTCATATCTGTGTATTCCCAAGTAAAAGAGTTTGAAAATTTTTTCAATGCTTGGATTAACTTTTTTTCCTATTTAGAAGTTAAGGCAGAATTAATATTCAAATGTTTTTCAGGAAAACTTTCAACCACCCTACTCCCCCATTCAATCATGGAATATACAGGAAATGTAGATAATAAGGTTGAATGTAATTTGATTGTTGTACTATATTCATGAAAATCTTGCAGATTAGTAATGAGATCTAAATTATGACTAGACTGCCTTCCTTCTTGCTGCAGAAAAACCAGGATTAGAAATACAACAATTTATCAAATTTTCTTCGGAATTTTCTTTAAGGCTCATGACTTGGGAAATTGTCAAAACTGGTCGGGCACATTCTGAATCATGCTCTTCTTCTTCAACCCAATGTGTATTTTCTGATCTCAAGAGAGGTTGAGCAGGGGGGATACAATTATTGTCCTTTGTTTCAGTCCCATGAGTGATGGTCATATTTCTGGACCTACACCCTATATAAGCATCTGTTGTGGCTAACCGCGGTGTATGAAAGACGAAAGGATGCCCTCCTAAGTTAGTTTTGGGGTGAAGAACATAAAAATATGCAGGGTACTTCCAAGAATCTAATGAGATGGCAATTTCTTCTAATACCCCCTATGGCTTTACCTTAGACCTGTTTGCTAATTCTAGCATGGTAGCAGTAGGCAATAAGTCAAAGGTTCCTATTCTAGATAAGGTCTCCATAGTCATCACATTAAGGGTTGCACCTAAATTAATTAAATTATATTTTATAAGTTGTCCCTTGATAAATGTGGTAACCACAGGGGTTCCAGGGTCTGCATATTTTTTAGTAACAAATACGGTAGACACTAAACTTGCAAGCTTTCCACCTACTTGAACTGTAGAGAGTTCTTTCTTTTGCCTTCCTGGTCTCTTGGTACATAGCTCCCTTACTATTTTAGCATAGATTGGGGTATATTTTATTTCTTGTAGCAAAGGGATATTAATGCATACATTTCTCAATTCAAACACAAGATCAAACTCGGGCTTCTTTAGTCTCATTTCCAACCTCTCTGGAAAAGGAGGCTAGATTGTATGGGATGAGGAAGGTTCTTGCGGCCTTGAAGTAGGTTGTTCTGTTGATTCAGGTGTGGTTTCAACTTTATGCATTTCTAGAGAGTCTTCCTCTACAATATTTTCAATTATTTTGGGCTGATTCACCACTTTTCCTGACCTCAACTGGATTTCCTACAGTGACACAAGAAATTCCTGTAAAACAGGAACATAAATTTCCTACAGCGACTGTGGTGCAATACTGTAGGTAGGAAAAGTTGGATAGGTGACCAATCCAATGTTGTGAGCAGATTGGATGGTTTTATTATCAGGGTTAGACATTGGCTGGGCAAGAATTTGCATAGGAAAAGTTTGATTTGGTGGGGTAGGCAACTAAAGTTGCTACTGTTGAGGTTGAATCATTTGTTGTTGCATAGGCTGCGGAGGATAAAAGTTTTGAGAAGGAAAATTGTGAGTGGTAGGGTAATAAAAGTTCCCTTACCAAGGCTATTATGGAGGCTAGGTCTGCCAGGGCATTGGAATATTCCACATCTGATTTTGATTGTAAGGAACTTGAAGGTGCGACTAAGCCATACCTGTAGCACGTGGTTGCCATGGTCTTTGAGGTGCCATTGCATAAAGTGCGTTGACAGCTCCTTGGTCGACTAGATATTCTGCTTCAATTTTAGGAAGTGTTGGACATTGATCAATAGAGTGTTTTTCTTCACAAGTTTAGCATATCTCTGCTATTTGTAGGACATTCGTTCAAGGCATGCTTCTTCCTACATTTCGAACAGAACACGGCCAAAGATTTTTCTAGTTCCTCCTATTTTTCATGTTTCTTCTTAGCCTGCAAAACATCCAATTGAGAAGATAATGTGCTAAGAATATTAGTCTTAAAATTTTCAAGTAAATTACCCATTTCAGCTCTGGTTGCTCCAGCTCCAGCAACTGACTTGACAAGCCTGGAAGCAATATCTCTTGTTCCTCCTCCAACTTTCGATTTTCCTCTTGATTATCAACAACATATCTCACATACTTCATCATGACCCAACTTTGATATGTCATCTCCTCCCATCAGATTCAAAATCTCCAGAGATTCTTGTCTGATCGCTTTGAGCAAGATTGTTCTTTTAGTATCCTTGCTCAATTGATTCATTTTAGACCTCTCCAGATTGTACTGAAATCTCTCCACCGAGTCCTCAAGGATTTTCCCCTCCTTCTGAGCCATGCCAAATATTTCTTCTCTGAGGTCCTTAGTCTTTCAATAATCTTGATACTTTCTCCAGAATACCTTTTTCATTTTCTTCCAAGTTGTAATGGAGTTTGAAGCCAACCCCATGAACCACCTGAGAGCTGCATCCTTCAATGTTGTAGGAAACAATTGCATCTTCTGAGCATTGGAAGAATAACCATAGCTTCTGCATAACACATCAAATTCGAATAGAAAGGCATTAGGATCTTCAGTAGGAACCCGGCAAGGCTGAAGGGGGAATATTCTTCATCTGAGTAGCTCCACCAGCCTCCCTGATAGGGAATTTGAATGTGACTAATTATTCTTCTTTCTCATCGTATCCATCTGTGTGACCAGTCCCCTCTTCATGGGCCATTCTATACCAAAAGGAAGTGGGGGCTTTGTAGATTGCAAATCTTGCAAAATCGATGGTTTGGATTTCTAGTTATCGAACAGGATTGCCAAGGAATTCCTTTTCAGGCTGACCACTGAGCGGAGCTGTTGTTTTCCTTATGACAAGAGATTCAAAATGGGCAGCAACAGAATATTTTCCTGTAGAACTTGCTACAATAGAAGAAGGAATATGTTCTAGGCTCTTTTCAGGACCACATACCTCCTCACCGGACTCTTCTTCTCTTGCTACCTTATTTCTTACAAACTTCTTTTTCCTTGTCAGTGTATTAGTAAATGAAGTGGTGCTCACACCACCACAAAAGACATTTGTATATGTTGGACCCACTGATCTACTATGAAAACAAATTAAAAAGAAACTACATACCAAACAATCAAGACATGTCTTTGGCGAATTTATGACCTCCTCCAGTGCGTGGGCTTTGCTCTTCATCTTACCACTTCGACTCCCCCAGTCCTGAAAATTTCCAAACAATGCATCTAATAAAAACACTTCAGTATTATCCCTTTAGCAACTCCCCGAAAACAACGACAAAATGTTTAGTCAATTTATAGCATTTTAATTTGATTAAAAATAAATCATCAACTCAAGTAGGTAAGCTTGTGAGATGCATGCAAAGTATATGCAGGCCTAATACTGTAAGTGGTGATTAATATAATTAACCAATCATACAAAACCAATGACTCTTTCCTGCATCAATCACTTAGCGGTAAAGACTATAAAGTGGATAGAACTTCCCTCTACAACTCTTAAGATTGTTGATGATGATTAGGAAAAGATATAAAAATCACTTACAGCAAATTAAGAAATTCAATCAAAAGGAGAAAGCAATTCTTCATTACTTGAATCCCACACATAAACAGAAACTAATTCATTTCATCCAGTGTTGCCGATATATTAGAAAGAGTACACTAGCTATAAAAATGAATTATTACTACATAACAGAAATAAAATGCATGAAAACTAAACTATGGGAGTTGTGAGAAAAGGGGGCCCTTCATTACTCACAACCCCTTCAAATTAGAGGAGTTTTCCCACTACAATGGATAGAACATATATCTTTATACTAATATGAAAATACAATCCAGTACAATCTCATACAAAGCTAGTGCTGAAACCAAGCCAGCACTCTAACGGACCCCTATCATCGGAACTAGTACAAAATTTATACATTGACAAAGCCCATATATGGCTTGAAATAAAAGAGATTGTTAATCTAAGCCTTGGGCTAACAAATCTGTTACAATATACCATTTTTAGCCATACCAAGACTAATCCATGGCTGGAGGCATGGATTAGATGAAAACTCGTTACATGGTTGTAGTTGTTCCTCCAAATGACCATCAAGAGAAGACTTTTGAATCTAGGTAGTGTTGTTGGCATAATTGAGAAGGCCAATAGGATAGCATCCATATGTGATATATTCCCTACAAAACCCATGTTCCCGTTGGACTTATATATCCATGTAATATGGCTAACCGTTGATGTTGCTGCAGGAAATCCACGCGGTTACAGGAAATCTGTGACTATAGGAAATCTGGAGTGTCTGCAGGAAATAAGGTCGCACAACTGTTCTGCAGCAATTATGGACCTATTTCTGAATCAAATAAAATTTTCACAGGAACTCGAGATTAGTTGGCATGGTAATAAAATAATGAAGAACTAGCTAAGGAATACTTAAAGTTAAGGTAAAAGACGGTTTTTAATATTAATTTGCATACCTTCAACCTATGGCACCCTTTTGGCAATAACACATGTATTATAACTGAGATAGGCATAGTAGGGATTAAACACAGTCAAAATGTGAGAGGGAAAGTATAGAAAAGGGTGTCAAAATAGGGCAAAACCAAGCCCCGACAAATACATGAATCAAAATCACTAAAATATGGTTCGCTGTTTTTTTTTAACTGTGAGCTTCTATAGGGTAAGGCTTACCTGTACCAATAATAGCCACCTGTAAGATTGACAACTCAAGGTTCTAATTCCTGAATCACTTTGCAATTTTTTTATGCCTATATATATCTCTCACACAAAAATATTCAAATTTAGCCCAATAAATTGACAATTGGTTAATTTTAAGTGTTGAAGATTCATTTGACTTTTGTGTCTTTAAATAGACTACATTACAGAAGAATACCATGGGAAAAAAACCATAGGTTGTGAAAAATCGTGAGTCAAAATGTTTACATAATGGTAAATTAACTATTTATTTTAAATATATAATTTTAGATTATTTTATTTGATTGTCTAGATTAGAGAAGAATACCATGGAAAAGACATATGGGTTATGAAAATCGTGAGTCAAAATATTTCATAACGAAAAATTCACTATTATATTTTAGTTAAATAATTTTATTTTTGTACTAACAATTGTACCACATGTTTCAAAGGAAATGTGTAGTATAGGAAACAGTAGAATAGAAGAAAGAAGTAAAAATATTATGCAATTTGTTTCTTAGTGGTGTTTGTCTGAGAAAACCATTGAAATTTAAACTTTCCATAAATGACCTACAACAATTAGGAAGGATGGTAGTTTGAGGAATCACATCAATATCTATTTTTTCATAAGTATGTTCACGGATAATGTTTTATTCTTCATAATGTATCTAGTGTGTACCTACCAACTGCAGAAACTAATGCAAGTGTGTGTTGTCTTATGGTTGAAGGGAACATTGCTGCCATGGTGCCACCAATAGGTAAATGGAAGGAAAAATGAAACTGAATCCTGAAAGGTCCACATTGAAAGCATTAGAAACACTATAGTTAGAAACCCAAGCCATACATTCAAAGGTATGTGAAACCAACCATGAGATGGTGTATTACCAATATGTGAGATGGTGTCAGACCCGTGGTAGTCCAAGCCAAAAGGGACTACAAAGGTATGTCAAACTAGTTTTTTCCAATACTAATCCTTGCATAGATTGGGATTACTTCATGGGAATTACTATCTACAAAAATAGATAACTTGACAGGAATGAAACTCTACAAAAACCAATTGGTTTATAACTCATAGGTTTATGGATTGATATCTAGAAAAGAATTTGATATTATACTGAGACTTGGAATTAGATCAAAACCTTAAAAGCCAACTTCTAGTAACAGAAAAGAAGCCCAACTTCTAGTAACAAAAGAAAATACCATAATGTAAATTAAACCCTTTTGATAACTGCTACAAACTCAAACTGGAGTAGTCATCAATTCTCAATACTCTTTGAAGAATGGAGCTTTGAAATTAATCTTGGTAGTTTCTCTAATAAAGAATGTTCTCTTGCAAAGATCACAATTATCCAATATCTTTGGCAATTTGCCTCAAACTCAAACAAACAGTAACCCATATTCAATGCCTCTTAATTACTGAAGCTTTAAATTGATCTTCGTAGTTAGTCACATCACTTGCATTGTAAATTGATCATTAACCAATACAACAATGTATGAAGGTTTAAAATTGACCTTGGTAGTTAGTCAACTAAATTGCAATGTAATTGATTATTAACTAATACACCAATGTATACATTTATCAAATCACCCAACTCTTCATAAAACTTTTTCACTCTAGAAAGTATCATTCCTAGTGCTTGTAAATAAGAAAATTGTGGAGCAGTAGAAGGTCACAGGGAGAGATTTCTAGGACATGGAAATGTAACTTTCCCTCTAATGCCATATGTTCCAGATTGAAAGGCATACACAACTTTACATGTGAAAATCATAATCAAATTATTAAAACTAATAAAACATTTCCCTAGATGTATTCAAAATTATCAAAAAATGAAGTAGAAGAAAAAGGGACTACATATGTGAAGCAAACTTGCCTCTTTAAGTCTTGGGTTTGTAACCTAAATTGACAAGAATACCAAAGGTTCATAACAAAATTCATTAACTCATGACTTTATCTCAAGTATCTCAATTCCTTTACATTGGAAAAATAAAACTCATGTCTCAACCCCTTAGCTTTGGAAAGGAAGAAAGGAAATCACACTTTGAAAAATACAACTCAAATATTTTATTGCATGTTCCTTCCACTTTTATTAGGTTTCTAAGTCTAAGAATTCTCAATGAGTTACAAACTATAATACAATGGAAATACATTCGATCTTTTAAATTTGAATTGCATTAACTGAGCCAAAGTTAAGAAATACACTGTATAAAACAAATTTATGCTTCCAATTTTTTCAAATTAACATATTAGGTAGTTTTTTTTCAAAAAAGTCCCCAACATATCTTTAACTTGTCAATTTGAACCTAATCTCCTTTCCTTTCTTTTTGATAACCGATTTTCACTGGTCTTTTATTTCACTTATGGCCTACACAAAGGAAAGATGACACAATAAGAGTTGATCCTATTCTAAGCTAGACATTGGAAGGAAATCTTGATACTTCTGGCACAAGAGGGATCCTCCAAGATCCACAAGGGTAATTCATTAATAAATTTCTGTAATCTGAAAACTTTGGAAAATGAATTGACATGCTAAACAAAGATTCTATATTGGTAAAATATCAATGCCAAAATCAACAAAGACACAAAACCAACGATGGTAAGGTTTCATCCAAAATTTCAAATAATGTTCGTTAAAAACATTAACGTAATAAAATCATGTAATAGCTAAAAGAATTCAAGGAATAGGCGAGGATTACTATGAAAAGGGCTAGAGGATATGGCATTGGTGGTGGGTATCAGGAAATCTCTAGGGTTGATTATGTTTCTAATACCATTAATGCAATCATTCTAGATACAATTAATGCAATCAAATTGAGCAAGAGTTTTATTTTGAAGCACCCTGCTTGGTTGGCAAAGAACAATGTTTCCAGCTTCTACACAGAATCAGATGGCCAAGAAAACGTACAATCAAGTATCTAGTGTCATGTACCACCCTTTCTACGAAGAACCAAAGCAATCATAGGTTTTTTATTAAGACAATAAATTCAGATGAGCAGGAAAAATAACAATGGATTAAAATTGCTTGTGTAAAGTCCTACAATGTTGTTTCCCATTGCATTTTATAGTGAAGGTACAAGAAAAATCATCCACCTTGTCCCAACAATTTGCTTGATCAAATCCAACTACTTCACCCATGTACTGCCTATTTCCAAAGGTTTTTCTAACTTCCTGACCAATAAATACATCTCCACCACTATTTTCATCGAGAGTTTGTATTACATGCACAAATAGGTATAAATTCACAAATATTTCCATTAGTAACATAAATAAGTCTAAATCTAAGCATTCATTTGATATGAGAAACATATAAATTTATAATAGAATTTGGGAGTGGTAGAATCAAGCAACATACATCTTGCTCTTGCTTTAAATCAGAACCTAGTTCTTCATCTATCACATCAATTGTATAAGAATGTAAAAAGGTTAGTGTAAAATAAATCTAAATATAGTCCATCGATAAAAAGATCATCTCTATCAAATCCATTAGATGCAGTGAAGTAAGCCACAACCAATGGGATAGTTACCAAGTAGACCTGATAAGTGAAAATTACATTAACATGTAAGTTATATCTTACAATTTACACAGATAAGAATCCTAAGCTGGTTTAGACCATGAAAGAATAATAAATTTATGAATCTTGCAAAACAAATTATGCTTTTACACACTATGAATTAATCTAATCCATTTTTCACCATCCACTGGTTAGTTAACATCCTTAACGAACTCAAAATCAATTCTTTTTGTCTTTAAGCATGCCCTAATATGAAGCAAGATTCCTTACGCTAATATCCAGTGGAACCCCAATAGAAGGATCATCCTTGGTGATTGGTACAACATGGCTATCCAATCCCTTAAGCACATCATTTGCAGCATCTATAGAACTAAAGACCACATGGGTGTTTTCTATCCCATTGGTTGTATATTCAAAATCTTTAGAAATTGGAGGTATCTTCGCTTGGGACATGAATTTAGTATTTTCATGTGGATTAGAATTCACCACATTTGTAGCAATGGAAGTCAAATTTGTCTCAAAAACAGGGCTAGAAATAGAGTTAGTATTAGTAGACACTAAATGGTTGCTTTCGTTTTTACTATCAATAGAGGAGTTCTCAACAATAACAATGGGTCTACTATTGCTAGATATTCTTTCAACTTCTTTGTTTGATATGTCAACAATTTTCATACCTGGACTATCTTGACCCATATTCTTCCCAGTAGTTTGTATGTAATCAATGCTCCCAACTTCAACCTGTTGAACATTGACCCATGCACTCTTGTAAATATCAACATTTACAGATGCTAACTCTTCATTTCTAATATTCGGTTCAACACCCATAACAAGACTGTAAGCTACAATAGCTGCAATGTCAACTGGAAATTCATTACTAACATGAAATTCCAACTCAGATGATGGAACTTCATGAAATTCAATAGGTATACATTTTGTTTGCAAAAGAAAACTCTTGTCATTCTCAACATCTGCAACACTATTGTCACCATCAACATCTATAGATGCATCCTTATTACTTCTAGTAGTAATTTCAGCACTTGAAGGTAGGTTGTGAACTAAAGTGGGTCCAGTATCTGTAGGAAATTCATGAACTTTAACAGGGGCACTCTTGTCACCGTTAACATCGAAACATGTTGTCTTGTCACTATGAACATCTATATACACACTCTTGTCACTTCTAGTAGTAATTATAGCACCCAAAGGAAGACTGTAAGCTGGAGTATATCTGGTATCTGCATGCAGTTCATTAGTAGAATGCAATTCCAACTCAGAATATGGCACTTCATGCACTTCAATAGGTGTACATTCCATCTGCAAAGATAAGCTTTCATTTACAGGATTTTCACCACTAATATCATCCTTTGCAATGACATTAGTTCCTATGGCTTGGTATGGAAATGATTTTGTCCTATGGTCCATACTTTCTATATCAGTATTTGGTTCAACATTTGCATCATTAAATATTTTGTTTAGAGAAAATTTCTTGTTAATAAGTGCTGCAGTATGATCCCTGTTGTCTCTAGATAAAGTTGTCGTAATGTCAGTTGTAGTACTTTTTTCGAAAGAAACTCCAAGAGATATATCAATTTTGAAACCCTTGGTCAATAGAAATTGTTGAGATTACAAGCACAACAACATTGATTGGTGCATTGTTAAATATCTATCTAAATTTTAAAACACGGAAGTGACAGATGCATACAAGACACATGATTTGTTTGTACAGTTTATAATAAATTAAAATAAATTTGAAACTGGATATAGTTCCTAGTACCACCGTAATAGAAGCACCTGCAAATGTAGCTAAATAAATGCCAAATACCCAACCAACAAAATAGGCTCTCCCTGAACAAAAGCCACAAATGTAGTAGTAGTTTTTGTAGGTTTGTCCAAACCCTTGAGATTGCTTTTTCCTGGTCCTCCATGCAACTCAATTTCCTCAAAATATGTGATATAAATAAAAAATACAAAGAAACTTGGAATCAAGAGACACAAATTGAATCAAACAAATGAGATATTATGAATGTAGATAATGAAAATGAGAAATGTCACAAAATACACTAACCCACATTCCAATAAAAAATTTCAAGAGGGGTTTTACTACCATGCTACTTGATTGAAATAATATCATCCTCTCTTAGTAATTTCTATGTAGTTTGTTTGATTATGGATAGTGTAGACATTAAGGAGCTTCATAAGGTGGTGTGTCACCATGAGGAGCTGATACAAGACAATAGTTGGTTGACTGAGCAGACTGGACCTACTCAACCTTTACAATTTTAGAAGAGAGTGGCAGGCTAATTCTCCACCCACTGATCTTGTATGCTGGGTCAAGCAACATCTGGTTCTCTCTAAAATTTATATGCAATCTCTTCAATTATGGATAGTGCAACATTCAAGAGCTTCATAAGGTGATGCATCACCATGAGGAGCTGATACAGGGCAACAAAAGTGTTATGCTCACATTCTCTTCTAAATTCACATAGATTGAATATGCCCAATTTACTCAGTCATCTAGGACATTCTAGTGATCCATAAGCAACAACTTGACTCTCTGGGAACAAAATGCCAAAGGGTATGGATTTTACACTTATTTTGTGCATGGAATCTCTAGCAATACCTTCTAATAATAGGGGCTAATCAGAATATCCATCAAGCAAGAGACCATATTTTGTACCAAGATTGTATTATATTTTTAAAGATACATTGTTAAAGAAATAAAAAAGAAAACTTGCAAGCCATGAACAAGAAAAATCATCCACCTTGTCCTAAGAAGTTTCTTGATCAAATCCAACTACTTCACCCATGTACTGCCTATTTCCAAAGGTTTTTCTAATTTTCTAACCAATAAATACATTTCCACCACTATTTTCATCGAGAGTTTGTATTACATGCACAAATAAGTGTAAATTCACAAATATTTCCATTAGTAACAGAAAGAAGTCTAAATCTAAGAATTCATTTGATATGAGAAACATATAAATTTATAATATAATCTAGGAGTGGTAGAATCCAGCAACATACATCTTTCTCTTGCTTTAAATCAAAAACTATTTCTTCATATATCACAAGAGTTGTACAAGAATGTAAAAAGGTCATTGTAAAATAAATCTAAATATAGTACATCAATAAAATTATCATCTCTATCAAGTCTATTAGATGCAATGAAGTAAGCCACAACTAATGGGATAATTACCAAGTAGACCTGATAAGTGAAAATAACATTAACATGTAAGTTATATCTTAAAATTTACACAGATAAGAATCCTAAGCTCATTTAAACCATGAAAGACAAATAAATTTCTAAATCTTGTAAAAAGTTGTATGATTGTACACACCATGAATTAACCTAATGGAATGTCCAACATTCACTGCTGACTTAACATCCTTGATAGACTCAAAAAAGTCTATCAGTTTTTTGACATCAAGCATGCTCTGATCAGAAGCAAGATGCCTTACGCCAATATCTAGCACAACCTGAGTAGATGGATCATCCCTAGTGATTAGTACAACATGGCTATCCAATGTCTTAGGCACATCACCTGCAACATCTACAAAATTAAGAGCACATGGGTGTTTTCTATCCCATTGGTTGTATATTCTGAATATTTAGACATTGGAGATATCTTCGCTTGGGACATGAATTTAGTATTTTCATGTAGATTAGCATTCACCACATTTGAAACAATGGAAGTCAAATTTGTCTCAAAAATAGGGCTGGAATTAGAGTTAGTATTAGTAGAGACTAAATGGTTTCTTCTGTTTGCAGCATCAATAGAGGAGATCTCAACAATAACAATGGATCTGTTATTGCTAGATATTCTTTCAAATTCTTTGTCTCATATGTCAACTATTTTTGTACTTGCACTATCTTGACCCGAATTCTTCCCAATAGTTTGTATGTAATAAATGCTCCCAACTTCAACCTACTGAACATTGACCCATGCACTCTTGTAAATATCAACATATAATTGTTTAATATTCATTTCTAATATTCAACTCAACATCCATAATAAGAATGTATGCTACAGTAATTGCAGTGTAAACTAGAAATTCATTACTAACATCAAATTCGAACTCATATGATGGAACTTCATGAAATTCAATAGGTATACATTTTTTCTGAAAAAAGAAAACTCTTGCCATTCTCAACGTCTACAGAAACATTCTTATTACTTCTAGGAGTAATTTCAGCACTTGAAGGCAAGCTTTGAACTAAAGTGGGTCTAGTATTAGTAGGAAATTCATTACAAGAAGGCAATTCTAACTCAGAAGATGGAACTTCATGAACTTTAACAGGGGCACTCTTGTCACCATCAACATCAAGAGATGCTCTCTTGTCACTATGAACATCTACATACACACTCTTGTCACTTCTAGTAGTAGTTATAGCACCCAAAGGCAGACTGTAAGCTAAAGTATATCTGGTATCAGTATGCAATTCATTAGTAGAATTCAATTCCAACTCAAAATATGGCACTTCATGCACTTCAATAGGTGTACATTCTATCTGCAAAGATAAGCTTTCATTTACATGCTTTTCACCACTAATATCATCCTTTGCAATGACATTAGTTCCTATGGCTTGGTATGGAAATGATTTTGTCCTATGGGCCATACTTTCTATATCAGTATCAGGTTCACCATTTGCATCATTGAATCTTGTGTCTAGAGAAAATTCCTCATTAATCAGTGTTGCAGTATGGTCCCTATTGTCTCTAGATAAAGTGGTTCAGAGATCAGTTGTAGTCTTTTCTTCGAAAGAATCTCCAAGATTTTCATCAAGTTTGAAACCCTTGGGTTATTTGTGGTGGTTTGATAAATAAATCACACGAGCTTTTGATTTTGTTCAATGCAGATGTGGAGCTTATCATTATAATTTCTAAAACTATTTCAATCTGGTAGCATAGGATTGTTTAGTTGTCTAACATTCAATCTGATGGTGCAGACTGGTCCACAAGGGTAGTTGGGGAGTTGTTTTCAAAGGAGAATTCCTTACAACGTAATTATTATTTCCTATTTTATTATTTTATTTTTATGTAACTATATGGAGAAAAACTGTGTTTCTTAATAACTATAATCATTAATTTTTTAATTTTATTGTGTTTATGAACTTTTAATTTGTATTTGTTTTTATGTAATTTGAGTGAGTCAAAAACATAAAAATTACAACATCTCTTCCATACTAGTTCTATTTTAATTACGTCCAACGTTAACATTAGATTAAATTTGTTAAATGTTAAATGATAAACATTTGCACTTGACATCTACCCCATACTGGGTTGTAAAGCACCGAGAATGATGATGATGATGTCGTCAATGATTAATTAGTCTCTTAGACTTTAAGAAGGTAATATATTACTTGATTTTTTTAATTTTGTTTTTGCTAGAAAAACATTAAAAGGCACAGAATTATAGTTTTTGTGACTTGAAAAGTTTGAAAGGTTGGTAGTGTGAGAAATGGTTTGAAACTAAGACCTAATTTGGGTATACAATAACTAAACAAGAGAGTCCAAGTTTCATCTTCAACTCTCGTCGTGTCACAATGATGTTAGACTCTCATTGCCAATTTCTTTATGGATCTCACTAGAGTATGCTCTTACTTTAAGAATGTTTATTTAAGGCAAATGAATGCTTTTGATTTTCTATATTAGGGTTTACTACTTCGTTAAAATATCTTAATTTTCTTTCTCCTCAAACTAGTAATCACATTAGATTTTTTCCTTAAATTTTGATTTAATAATATTTTTAATATTATCCTTATTTCAATATATTATTTCTTCCTTTATTCCCTAATGGTTTAGCCAAATAATGAACATCCTTTTACCATTCTTACTTGAATGAAGCTGGAATGTGGTTTTGAGCCTTATCGAGAGTTTAAAGCTATTTTAAAAAGCTTCATGCATTCTATGTTGTTTGGCTTGTTCTTATAAGGAAAAGGCTTGATAGTGTGTATTTCCTTTAATGGGGAGATTATAAGTTATAAATTCATTTTAGATCTATTTTATCTTTGTACAAGATTCTCTAGAGATAATGCACTCCCAAACTTAACATCCATATAAAATAATAGGAGTAACAAGTGTCTCAAAAAAGAGGGTTGTTTTTTTGGTCCCATATATCCAAAGATTCATTCATTTACAATTGTTTTCAATCTCATAATAATTTTTACACTGTCCACTTATCATTTTCTCAATATTATAATTCCAATTCATCTTGTGATGAAATATCAATTCAATTTTATATTTGTATGATGCAAAACTATCATAGGTGATATTTTTGGATTTAATTATTGTAACTTGTTGTTTTTTCAATGTTAATTTTGATACCCATACTAAACTACAAGTCATGGAGTATATTTAGATTCCTTCTAATTTCATAGGATTCCCTCAAATCTAAAATATTATAATCATCATAGAGAATAAAGATGATGAATGTACTAGTGAGAGTTGGGCCAACACAACCTGATTATGCCGAAAAGGATAAGGGACATGGGACAATCTTTCTTGACACCAACATTACAATTAACCTCTTCCACTAGCCATTAGTGTTCATAATATTGGAAATAATATTCTAATACAACCTTGTCAAATCAACGCTCGACTCAAAAGGACAATCTATGTCTTCCAACATATTCCAATGTTTTTTCATCTATATTGTATGAAGTTCTATCTAAATTCAATGAAATAATAAGGGATGTGAGTTTTATTATTGATGTAATACTTGGACATGTTCATAAGAGTAACAAGGTAGTTCATACATGAAACTTTAGTGGAAAATATACCAAAATACCAAGAACATAAAAAATAAATAAATAAAAATATAGTCGTCTAATAAATATTATTAGGAATGACTAGTTTACAATAGGGATTTCAATATTTTAATTTTAAGTTTGATAATTATTAGCTAGAAGGAAATGATTTAACTTCCACATACTAATTATGACATGCACCATCCCCTCATGTAGTTTTCAATCTCTTGAGAACATTGATGAGTCTGCAACACATTTATGAAATCTAGGACAATGTCCACAACATTCCTATACTCATGTTTATCATCACTCAATTGCTTCAACATGGGTAATTACTTGTGTTGACTTCCCCTCAAAATTGTCTAGGGATGTAGAAACTCAATAGAACCTAGAAACGCCTCGTGGTTAATGTCCATGACTTCCCTAAGGCCTTGGTCCCTACCAATATGGTTTCCCTGCTAGAGCCAACCTACACCTCTCATCACATGAACCCGCTAGTGGAACATGGCTTGCTTCCCAAGAGAATCTCCTAGGAAAAGCTCCATCCCCCAAAACCATGACACACAACACCAAAAAACACAATAGCATAGAAAATAAAAGAACCATCATAAGATCCAACACTCGCAAGATGCCCCTTTCCCACCTCGTCTAAAAATAGGCCAAAGGGGCTTAACAACATATGACGATGAGTGATTCAAGGCTGGTCGAGAGATTCATGTGGTGTAATTACCCCATGCCACCTCCTTTGACCTCCACACCTAAGTCATCACCACCAGCACCCACCCAACCGCTACCTACCAAAACCTCAGCCCATGACCAACCTTCCAACATAGTGACGCCACCACTACCTGAATTCAAATTGAAGAAAAATAATAAAAGGGAATGTTCTTGTATATTTTCCTCGATGCCAGTGGGAGAGTCCCAACACTTAGAGTGTGCATGCACCATCGAGCTACCAAGGGCATCACATGGTCGCCAACTTGTGAAGCATGTTGAATAAATTCCCATATAAGTTGCTATACCAGAATCACAAATATGGAACTTCAAGGTTGACAACTCTCCCCCTCTGCCAGTCTATAGCACGTAACCAATTTCCCCCATAAACACATACGAGCTATTGGTTCCCAAACTTGGAACCATGAATACTTTATCAATATAGTGAGTTCTCACTCTAATTCATCCCATACAAGACTGTAGAACCTTCCATCGACTAACATAATCACCACAACATAAGGACGCTAGGCTCTCCATCAAAATTAAAGCCACCATTAAATACACCAATGTGTTCACACTCCATGCATATGTCTTCACACACTTCTGGATGTGAGGTAGGTTACACAACACCAACACATTAAATGCCATAGAGCCCATATGCATGGCTAGAGTCCACGACTACCCCCGTACTTCTTGGTTCACTTTCCCCTTGTTGAGGAATCTAGGGAAATTATAGTTAATGATATTCTTCTAGGCATGATAACTATTTGTGATGTTTTTTTCAATTTTCTTCTTATTCCAATATTCTCTTATTATTATTAGAGTGTGCCTTCATTAGTTCATCAAATAGCTACCAAAACAAAGAGACAAGAACAGAAGATGTTGGCATCCTTCTTCGGCCAAAACTTCTCCATATTGGAGAGGAAAACCTGCACATAATTCTTCTTATAGAGATTCCAATTGACAAATACCAAGACTGTGACCCTTGACCTACTACGCCACTCCAAGACCAAGACAACAATCCTCTTCTTACTATTGAGATCATCAACACCACTGTTGCTTCACCTTGGAAATTACATTTGCACCCTCACTAAGATGATTGTTGTACCATATCTCTATCTTCACTTAGATCATTACTACACTCTTACTGATATCATCATCATGTCAACTAGGTCTCTATAGTGACCTTGTCTTCGCTGAGGTCTTGTGTGTCTTTATGTGATTAATGTGAGCATGTCAATAGTGTATTTCATGACAGGTATGTCGAGACTGTGAGTACAACTATGTGATCATCGTGATCCTCCTTATGTCGATATAGTCAGACCGAGATTACACTTAGAATGTATGTTGAGACAGTAAGGGTTCACAAGATTTTTCTCATTATATATATATATATATATATATATATATATATATATATGAAAAGGCTTCTAGGAGATAGGATCACTGAGACTGTGATAGTGTTCTTCTCTGCACTAAGGTATTCTCTACATTGAGACTAGAATCATGACGATCGTCCGAGAAATATAGAGCTATTGTACTCACCAAGATTCTGAACCACTGTGCTTCTACTTGACTGATATTTTGAGCCACCATACTTGACCGAAGTTTCAAAGCTGTCTAAAAATCCTTGACCGTCATTCTAAACCTCAACGCCTATTTATAGTGGGTATGTCTCCCATATTTAGCCAATGTGTCAATATGAATTGATGTTTCTATTTTCTTGACCCGACATGACATTTATATATGAGTTGAGGCCAACATGACTGTCTTCTTCCTCGTTTAGCTTGCAAAATTCTTCTTGTGCTTGTCCTGGAGGGTTGTTTAGACTTTTCATTACACATGAAATTCACTCTTTGACATCCTAAAGCTCTCAGTGGGAGCCACTAAATAAATAAGTCTCTTTCTCATGAAACCCATGCAGCAAGGAATAATAAATTCATTTTACAAAAAATCATAATTCCAATTTCATAAAGACCGAAATTTCTTAATTCTACAAATGATCTCATTAAATCCAACCTTAGGTGATGGAAGTGCCAAAAGTTGATATAATGGTAAGGATTGTGGAACCGATTTCAACAAGGTGGCTCTCCTAGCTATATTTAGACATTGCAAAGAAATTTTTTTCAATTGTTTGTTAAATCTATCCAAGATCTTGGGCCAATGAGTATATCTCAGAGATCTAGAGAATAATAGGATAATCAAGTAACAGGTTAGAAAGTAACCAACCTGGAGCCCTAAATATTGTGCCAAATGAAATTTGATCTTGATGCCGAGTATTAAAGAAGAAAATATTATATTTTCCCTCATTGATCTGAGTACCTGATACCTCTAAGAAATCTAAGAGGATATGGTCAAGACATCATATCTCTTGATTTTTTGGTTCTCCAAACATCATAACACCATCCACAAACTGTTGGTGCAAGATAGGTAGATCACAACCAATGAATCAGATGCCTCTCAACACCCCTTTTTCAACTTCCATTTTGATGTATCACTCAAGCCCTTCAATAGCCATGATGAACAAAAATGGGGATAAAGGATCACCTTTTCTAATTCCCTGAGATGCGTGGAAGGTGTTCATAGGGGATCTGTTGAATAATATGGAAAAGAAAGGTTTGGAAATGAGGGATTTAATTGAGTGAATCCGCAAGAATGAGAATCCAAAAGCTTCCAGTAATCTAAGAAAATATTTCCAATTTAACATATCGTATGCTTTTGATAAGCCAAGCTTTATTACCATACCTAGCCTTTAGGATTATCTAAGAGAGTGAATTACCCCGTGAGTTGCCACCACACCATTAAGGATCTACTACACTTCCATGAATCCTATTTTTTCTGGAGCAATGATCGAATTCAACATAGGTTTAAGAATTTTCGTGATGACTAATGAGATGATCTATATATCACATTATAGAGAGAAATTGGTTGGAAACTATTTGGTTCACTGGCATTTCCATTCTTGGGGATGAGAGCTAATAATGTTGCATTTAATCCTAACCAAACCTATTATATCTTTCTGGATTCCTCTACCAATGCATGGACTTCCTCATCGATAAAAGACCAACATGATTTGATGAATTCTATGATGAATTCATCCGGTCTTGAAACTTTATTGCTTAGCATTTCCTTAATTTCTTCCTCGAACTCTACAAATGAAATCTCCCTCATGAGTGCTAAGTCTTTCTCTTCACTTATCAATTTAGGAATATGGGTGGTGGTGCACGTGATTGTTGTGTCCCTCTCTAGATCCATTTCCATTAATAGGTCTTGAGAGTAAGATACTAACTCATTCTTAATTTCTTCATGTTGAAGAATTTTGTTCCCATCCCTTGAATTAATAGACAAAATTCCGTTGTTATGTATGTGCTTAATCGTGGCTTTATCAAATAATTTGGTATTTTCTCCCCCTCTTGCAACCACTGAATGCTAGATTTATGTCTCTAGAGAAGTTCCTCTTCCTTGCACCTTTTCTCTAGTTCTTGGATAATGTGGCCTTATTCCTCAAGTAGTGCCTTCAATTTTCCTTCTTTATTGATTTCTTGCTAGATCTCCTCCATACAAGATTCTAACTTGTTCTTATCATCCTAAACATTACCAAAACCCACCT
The DNA here is from genome assembly GCA_031772625.1 of Pinus tabuliformis. Lineage (NCBI taxonomy): Eukaryota > Viridiplantae > Streptophyta > Pinopsida > Pinales > Pinaceae > Pinus > Pinus tabuliformis. The sequence continues at coordinate 853,179,480 of CM062819.1, read as the reverse complement.
GGTTCCATTGCTTGATCCGAAACTTGAGGTCTTTTGACTTAAATTGAAAGGTCTCCATCAAATTTATACCTTGGACTTTAGTGCTCCGTCACCATTCTTTGACTAAGGGAAAGAAATCCTCCTTTTGGAGCTAAAAGCTTTCAAACCTAAATGGCCTATTTCTAGGGGCCATATTAAGTTGTATCTCCAATCTCATGGGCCAATGATCTAAGTGTAGAAATGGAAAAACAATTTCTTCTACAAATTCATCCCTTCCTCATAATTGCTCAGAGAAAAAGAATCGGTTTGAAAGGCATGCCACTTAGTTTCTTCCTCCTTGACATTTATTCCACGTGAAGGTCTCGTTGTTAATATCTGTGTCTGTGACCCTTAACTTCTAGATAGCATCTAGAAATAATTCAAAAAATTGATCTTAGCATCTAACTCCTTCCCTCTTCTCCTTTAGGTGTTTTATTAGATTGAAGTCCCCCCTACAAACCAACAGTTATCCCAGTGAATGTTTCTCACAATACGCATGTTAGATAGAAAGTCATTTTTCTCCCCTAGGATTGAGGGACCATAGATGGCTAATAGACAAACCACCTCCTGCAATCCAATGCATCATAAATGCAATGACAAAATATTGGGATATGTGATCCAATCATATAATGTTATTACTCTTGCATCCCATTCCACTTCAAGCGCTACAACACTGCCTCTGACATCTATGGCTATGAGATTGCATCCTCTCGAACATTTCCCCGTGATTTTTTCAAGAATTACTGTTGATACCTTTGTTTTTTGCAACAATACTATCTTTCGTTTCTCTTTTACAATTCTATCCTTTAGGTAGTTCAATTTAACCCTACTATTGAGACCCTGTGTATCCCATGTGATCACTTTTATTAACGATCCAAAACAAAGAGGTGGAAATAATTTGTGATCTCATTGATCTACTCTGAATTTATAAAAAAAATCCCCAAAAACTGTTATTACCACTTTGGTGGTTTTTCGACATTTATGGCTTCGTTCTCTTGGTGCATGGTCTTTACTTCTACTAGTGTGTGAGGTATCCTCCTTTGGGACTATGATTCCTTTATGTTCCTCTTTTGATTGCAAGTGGGCCTACTTCCATTGTACATACAAGGAAAAAAATGCTTGAGATGCTTGATGGGGATGTTTGTAGCCTCCACTTTTTCCCAGTTTATCAGGAACTTGACCGTTATTTTCTCGTCTAAGATAACATTTTCCTATCGATCTATTGCAGCGATGATCTTGCTAGTGCTAGTGAGTAGATCCTTTAGATCTAGTGAATCAAAATATTTCTCTGGGGTTTTGCACATAGGGTTTTGCTTATCCCTTAGAATGATTACATTCGCTTCGATATCCATTAGTTGGTATGCTTGCTTGGCCATTGGTGTCTCTTCCTATGCTATGCCTTCTAGCTAGGAAAGTACCTAAAATTGGTTCTGGCCTTGGGGGGCTTCCTTCAATGCATTTCTCTTTGGATTCAACTTAGGCATTTGGTTGTGTTGGTTGTGGCTTCTTCAATTAACTACCTCTTGAAACCCGTCATCAATTTGTGGGTTAGATTGTGCCTAGTTTCGTTGCAGAACTAGCGAGCAGTCCCAATACAGGTGACCATACTCGTGGCATTTTCTACATTTTAATGGGACATACTCGTAGTCGCGCTGATGGGTCCAAATCTCATCATGGTATTCTAGATCTATGGATTCATGGAGTAGCTTTGAAATACTCATATATACGCATAATCTAGCATATCAAGTTTGTCATTTCCTTTTAGTGATCTTAGAAACCTTGACAAATTTTCCTGTTGAATTCCCAATATCGACCCATGTTCACCTCGATTCGTATCCACCTCTGTTCATATCATTCTCCATTCGCTGCTGAACTCATTTTCCTTCCAGAATATCTGGCTCCCATAAATTTTCATGAAGGGCAAAGAAACAAACACAAACTAGGGAGAAATTACTCATTTTCTAGATTGTAGCATTTCGCCCAAAATTGGACAAATAATCTAGGAGCGTTCATAAAATAAGGGCTATTTTCAAACACTTTCTCATTGTCTCAAGATCTACAATGATAATTGTGAAGAAACCCTTCTCCCTTAGCCGAAATTCTATTGAACCCTCAAGCCTTCATTTCATTTGGATCGATTTTACTATATCTTGCTCCTTTGGCCAAACTACCATGGGATTACAGATCAAGACATCATCCTTCATAAATTGCCTTGATTTCTCCAGTTTATTATTGGCAGTGACATACTTGGAATTTGATGTAGCCTTGTGGAGGCCTTGGATCTGCGGTCTAGACTCTGATTGGGCCCAGAACGGGATTTCCTTTGTTCCAATTTTTTTTTGGAAGAGAAACGTTTTGGCCCATATACGAGATTCTTCGACCCCATTACAACATTGCAATGGGAGAGGATTGCGCCCCTACTTAAGGTACCACTCATGTCGCCTATCCATCGAAGCAGTTGACGAAGAAAGGCACCCACATCTGAAAAAATCAGATCCGTGATTAAAAAACCCTAGTGTTTAAGCTTCACGGTAAGAAACCAAACCAATATTAAAAACAAATGATTTTACTCTGAGCGGTCGGTTGTAGAGCATAATCAAGAATAACAGGATGGAATATTGGCACCGTGTCATAAAGTTGGAAGAAAATCGACAGAAAATTTATGATAATTGAGATATTGCAATATATATTATTCCAACGACACTGGAAGATCCTCGAGAATTTCGATGAAACACAATCTTTAAAAGTCAAAAATGTTCTTTAGGCAGACGAAAGGTCAAGACAAGGCATGACAAGCGAACAACCGCTGTAACGTAGTACGATGCCGTTATCTTTACTGCTTTCCAAACGATCTGAAAATAGAGAGATTCGTTTGTCCATTTTTAAAGGTATATTTAGAAGCGCAATTTGAATAGGACAGAAAAGATACAATTCTTTAATTAGCCACTTGAATGACATTCTATTCATCATGTTCATCGTAATTATTTTACAAGGGCTTCTGTTTTGCAAAGTACAGCATCATTCACGGTTTATCCTTCTACTAGGATTTTGTTCTTCGGCCATGATCTTTTTTCGAAACCAATATAGCTAGATGGAACTGATGCGTGGCTGTAATGTGCATATTAAAGGCGAATTACAAGGCCGCTTAGCTTTGCAGGAGTAATGTCATTTTCCCGTGCACAGATGTAAGAGAATTCAAAGTAGCATTGCCGAGATCTCTCAATTCCTCAATTCTAATAGAGAATCCTGGAGTGAGGGTTATTTGTGAGCTAGATCGGAAGATAGACCGATGCTAAACGAAAAAATGAAGCTATTATGGACCTGAAAGTGATATCTGATCCACTGCAAGCCATCCATGGGCGTTTTCTGCTGATAATTTACAAGAGCCTCATCTAGTACCAGCTCCAATAGTCAAATAATCACTCTGAAAAAAGCGATCAGGAAGCCACCAAAGAAGACATGTCAGGAGATCCAAAAGGATCAGCGAAAAAAGATGTTATATTCGATGGTGACACCAGTGTAGGATCCTCTCCGTATATTTGCGCTCATGCTTTAAAGGCATTGAGAGTTCGCTCTTCTCCAACTAAAGATCGTCACTGTAAAGTGAACACTCCGAAACGACACCGCGATCGAAGGGTGAGGCTTGCTGTTTCCACTGCCAGTCAATTGTATAGCCTACAACATAGATTAGGTCTTCAACAGCCAAGCAAGGTATTGGACTGGCTCATCAGTAAATCAAAATCTGCGATAGATGGACTGCCCGTACCGTCCTCTATATCTAACATAAACTGCAGGAAATGTAATACTATTCAAAACAACGGCGCAACCGTTGTAGATGTCATCTCAACCTCAAGAGGAGAAAATGGAATATCTCACTCTGTGCCTAAAATTTTACCATTATGGATGGATAAAGAAAATGAGACGAAATTCCATTATGGGGAAACGAATGGGGAAGAACTGAATGTTGGTACAACGAATGTTCTCCATCCTTCAATGCTCCAGAATAGGACTGAAGCAACTGCCCTTCTTCCGATATGCAGCGAACGAAAGAGGCTCCAGCGTTCAGTGCTTGTGAAGAAGGGAAACACACAAGAGGGGATCGCATTGACAAGTCCTTTTCCGTAACAAGAACGGGTCGCGATAACAAGTCCTTTTCAGCAACAATCAAGGTGCTTTGATGTAGGACTCGGTTCGTCCGACACTTCAAATGCAATTTTGATACCTTTTAATTCATTGCGCATGCCAGGGCACGAAGAGGTAGCATGTACCGGCATGCGTAGTCGTAGACCACCATCGCCGTCTTGCGAAACACAATTTGAGACGGATCAACAAATAATGCGGGCTGCAAGTAGCGCTGGAACTCTTCTACCGTTGGTTTTCTGTTCAAATGGTTTTGATTCGAGTCGACAGGATGGGAAAACAAATAATTTGTCACAGAAATGTACTTCTTTGCAAGACAATGACAGCATTTACATAGAAGAGCTTTTGAAGCTTTCGGGTAATATTAATAGCTATAATAACACAGTAGTGCCGAGGCTCACTCCAAACCCTTTCTGTGAAAGCATTGCCTCTTTGTCGACGACAGTTACGACAAATGGTACAGAAGCCCAGGAGATCGCTGGAGGGAAGGTGTCACGCCCACAGGCCTACGGTAGTCTTCCAACCGTGTCCGGCGAGGTGCGGCACCACCGTACACTTTCTTTTTAACAATACTCATGCACATGGACTACGCCTTTCCACATTAACATACTTAATTCATCTTTCTCAATTAAGTAAAATGCATTAATCTTCATACACGTTCATAACCAATATGCAATTAAACCGAGAACATAACAATTGCACACAATTATAGAGGGAGGGGCAACTCCCGAACAAGTCCGCCCGATAATAATATATTATGAAAGATTTCAATAATACATCATACAAGTGTGCCTGGCAAAATCCAAGGCCAACACTTAGAATATTTTACAACAAGACAAGATAGCCTTTTACATACACATTTGTGCACCTTTGCCCAAGAGCGGGTACCCACACGGGTCACCCAGACGCCCATACAATCCTGCCCAAATACCGTGTATAGAACCTCCTCAACCGTGATAAACCTTCACACAACTCAAGCCAAAACATGCGAGATCCTCCTAACCTTTATGCGCATGAGGAATGCGCATCTCCTTAAGACCTTCGCACTTTTTCTTGTCCTTATGCGAAGACACTCCAAGCGAAGTTCGATGGAGAAATGAAGCTCCATCCTCCATAATATATACGCTTCCTTCCATATGTTATAAGGGGGTGCACCACTCATGGCCGACCCCACCATGTCACATACATGCCCAAGTATATATATTATTTTATTGTATTTCATTTTAATTAACCACACATATATATATATATATATATATATGTACAAGTCTCCATATAATATATGTTTATGTGTTTATTCGTTGCTCCAAATGAGCCCAAGCTTTTATGTTTATACGTACTCCATTGTGGGTTTATGGAACGGGTGTCTAGCCTTAAGGCTTCACCACATACGCCCGCAACATACATAATAACATGTCGGCCTCACTCCATTTGACAACGCATATAAACCATATTCAACACTTAATTTTATTTTAAGTGTTTTCCTTTGTTGCTGCTGAAATGTCGCACATTATCGTCGCAACATAACCGCAGTCCGCCCGCTGTTTGTCGCATTGCTACCGCCCGTCGTGTGAAGGGGCGCCCGCCCAGGTCGTCCTTCCTTCGCACCTGCGCGCCCGCTGCTGTTGAACCGCGTCCGCCTTTGTTAAGTCGCGCCCGCCAATGTCGAACCGTGCCCGCGTTCCACATAACCGCCATCGCCATGTCTGCCGCTCGGGTTGTCCGTCCATCGGGCGCGGGTCGCCCACGGGTCGCCCGCCCATCGTGCGCGGGTCACCCACGAGTCGCCCGTTTATCCACCGCACCGGCTCGTCGGGTGGCCGCACCCGCATACCAACTCGCCGCCTGCTCGTCAGCTCGAGTGACCGCACCTCGGTTCGCCATGCCTATCCGCCAACTCGGGTGACCGCACCTTGGTTCGCCGTGCCTATCCGCCAGCTTGGGTGACCGCACCTGTGCCTTGGCTTGTCCTGCCTGTCGCACATCAACTCGTCGGGCCGCCCGCCCACCGTGCAAGGGCGCCCGCCCGGGTCGTGCCCACGTCCAACCGTCGTGTGAAGGGGCGCTCGCTCATCGCGCACCTGCCCGAGTCGCGAGGGCCTTACATTCTCCTCCACCTGAAATCGTTGTCGTCCTCGACAACATACCATCTCGGTGGCTCTCCACCAAGATCAACATCAACAAGAGTCATCTCAATCCATGATGATCAACCACCATGTGTCGTCCTCATGTGAACTGCTGCCATGATACTCCAACAAATGCCAACACATCTTTGTACACTGATATCCCCCCATGTTTGAAAATAATACTGAGAGGGGAGGTGAATCAGTATTATGAGATCAATACAACTTTTCAATGCTCAGAAACATATACGCTACTTCAGTTAAGTGAACCAGCGTGTATACGCTACTGTGTCTAAAGAAAACAGCGTATAACCAGAAAACTTATAATTCAGTTAGTTTATCTTCAGTGAAGTGCATGAGGTCATTATTTACCATATTAAGAGTAAACAGTATAACAGAACAGATCATCACATAAAAGCCACACACATGAACACCATGATATAAGGTGGAAACCCAATGTGGGTGAAAACCACCTGCTGCAAGTCGTCTCTATCTTTCTTTAATAAGAACTTCAGTTTACAATATTTTGTACTGGTGCAGCCTTATACCAATACGCAGGCTACAACCTGCAGAAGACTTCAACCTTCTCTCGTTCTCCAAACTTCCTTAGAAGGGAGCTTCAACCCCCTTTGCTCTTGTACTAGCTAAGATACTAGTACGTAGGTGCAGGCCTACAATCTTCTTTCCTTCAGGTACCACTTTTCATACATTTTCAGACTGGATATTCTTGAAGCACAATATTACAATCTGAAGACCACAATTCATTCAACCTTCATAGCAGATTACAAAAAAACCAATACTCACATCAACAATCTTTGAATCACTGAACCACTGAAACCCTGTCAAACCCAGTTACCAGAACACAGAGCAGACTACAGAACTCTGCAATAACAGTCAGACCCAGCTACAACCCAAAAATCAAGCTCCAAAAGATATACGCTACTTCAATGAAGGCAACCCGCGTATACACGCGGTTTTACTGAAGACAACCTACGTACAGATCTAAAAATAATTTTTCATAACTTGCAGCTGTACCAGACATCAGTTATACCCAGAACATAATATTGTGTCAGTCATGCGGATCTAGAAATACGCATAATCAACTATATAAAGATAGTTCATTTCAAACCATTTGATCGCGATCTCTCCTTAGATCTTGTTCTCCATCAACCGATGAGATCTCTCCTTATCTCAGATCAAGCAATACATCATCAACCAATAACCTGCATACTGGATCTAATACTTCATCAGATATTCAAGACATTTCAGATACCCTTGCCTAATGATTTCCTTCTCCGTATATAGCCTTAGGCCTTGTTCAATACCAAGAGCCAAAACCATAGAAATCCAATACCATCATCTTCAAAAACTAGGGATCAACACGTCCGTCGAGACACCAAGGTCCAAAACCATAGGCACAACTTCCAAGGAATAACCGTCGTGGACCAAAGATAAGTTTTCCACATACACGCGCTTTTACTGAAGCCAACCAGCGTGTACATGTATATATTTTTCTTCATACTTGTAGACTGATCATCAATTCCTTGCTGCTATCCTTCTGCACTATGATTTGTTATCAGTGTGATTTGCCATCAAGGACAACACTTGTCTCATAATGCCAACAATCTCCCCCTTTGGACTTGATGGCAACAATACCAAATCAAATCACTTACTTGTAGACTGATCATCAATTCCTTGCTGCTATCCTTCTGCACTATGATTTGTTATCAGTGTGATTTGCCATCAAGGACAACACTTGTCTCATAATGCAAACAATCTCCCCCTTTGGACTTGATGGCAACAATACCAAATCAAATCACTCTCCCCCTTTGTCATCAAGGGCAAAGGGCTGTGCTCCCCTTGAGTACATGTTGATATCTTTGCTTGGCTGTGCTGAAACATGCTTCCTCTGACTGTAGGCAAGATCTGCAAAAGATGTTCTTCAAAGGAACCAAGACTTATACACCATAAGGGACCTTCCTATTACCAAAAGACTCAATACATACATCCATACTCCCAACCAAGAGGGGATACATCAGAAACAACCAATTATATTACATCATTCATCCCAGGCATAGTGGGGAAACCAACATAGGCCGTTACATGACCTTGACACCATAAAAGAGATATCACAGAAGAGATACATGACATAGAGACAACACATCTAGACCAAGGCATATGAAAGTCACAAGCAGCATCTGATACACATCTTTTAGATCAGCAACCAAGATTTCCTTCTGAGCTCCTTCTCCTGAAACCAACAACAGTTGTGTACTAGAACCAAAAGCATCTAAATGCCAACAATGCTTTATGAGACTTTAATCTGCTCCCCTTGAACCTGTGCCTGCTGCTCCCCCTGAACCTATGCCTGAAGAATTCTAGCATACCCATCTCAAACCTTCTTCGACCAGAGTCTGCCCTTGCTGTTCAGAACTCCATATACGCGACTTCTCCTGCAGAAAACGGCGTATGCACGCGGATATGCTTTCTGCAACACGCGTACACCATACACGCGACTTTCCCAGCATAAATCTGCGTATATACGCGGATATCCCTTACGTAACTTGCGTATACCAAATTTTCTGTAGAACAGACAAGCTTCAACAGCAGGATGAAGCATCAACTACTCCCAGCTTTTTTCTGAGATATTCGAAAGTTTCCCTGGGCAATGGTTTTGTGAGAATATCAGCAACTTGTTCCTTAGAAGGAACATACTCCAACTTGACCTTCTGCTCAAGCACTTGTTCCCGAAGAAAATGGTACTTGATTGGTATGTGCTTGGTCTTTGAGTGCATGACTGGATTCTTTGAAATGTTGATTGCACTTGTATTATCACATAAGATAGAGACTGGTGAAGTGCAAGTGATTTGAAAATCCTGCAAGGTCTGCATCATCCAAAGAAGTTGTGTGCAACAAGATGCCGCAGCCACATATTCTGCTTCAGCTATAGATAAGGCAATCGAACTCTGTTTCTTGCTGAACCAAGATACTAATCTGGAGCCCATAAAGAATGCACCACCACTTGTGCTCTTCCTGTCATCCACGCTTCCCGCCCAATCTGCATCTGTATAAGCATGAAGTGTGAGATCTGTATCTCTAGGATACCATAATCCATAATTTTGTGTCCCTTGAAGATATTTGAAGATTCTCTTCACTGCCTGAAGATGAGTCTCCTTTGGATTTGCCTGAAATCTCCCAACTATTCCGACTGCATGCATGATGTTTGGTTGGGTACCTGTCAAATAAAGCAAACTCCCAATCATGGATCTATAAGTTGGTTGATGAACTGCTGCTGATTCATCATTTGCACTGAGGCTGCATCCTGTAACCATGGGTGTACATACTAGCTTTGAATCTTCCATGCCATACTTCTTCAAGATCTGCTTGAGGTACTTGGTTTGAGACAAGAAGATGCCTCCTTCATTTTGTTGGATTTGCAATCCAAGAAAGTATGTCAATTCTCCAAGTAGTGACATTTCGAATTCTTTATGCATAACCAAGGAAAAGTTTTGACTCATAGTCTCTTCATTGCTGCCAAAGATAATATCATCTACATAAACAACAAGTATTAGCAATTTGTTATTTTCAATTTTTATATAGAGATTGCTATCTGCTGATCCTTTTGAAAAGCCTTGTTGGTGAAGATATTTGTCCAATCGATAGTACCAAGCCCTTGGAGCTTGTTTGAGACCATAGAGAGCCTTTTTTAATTTGCATACAAGGTTTGGATCATTCCCAAGAATGAAACCATCTGGCTGCTCAATATATACTTCTTCTTCTAAGTCTCCATTCAGAAAGGCTGATTTCACGTCCATTTGAAATACCTTGAAGTTTTGAAAGCTTGAGAGAGCAAGGAACATTCGGATGGCCTCAAGTCTTGCTACAGGAGCAAAGGTCTCTTCAAAATCTATCCCTTCTTGCTGTGCATACCCTTTACAAACAAGTCTAGCCTTGTTTCTAATTACTTCTCCATTTTCATTCAATTTATTCTTGAAGACCCATTTTGTCCCTATGACATTCTTATCTTTTGGTCTAGGAACCAGTTCCCAAGTGTTGTTCTTTTCAATCTGCTCAAGTTCTTCATCCATTGCTTTGACCCAACATTCATCTTTGCATGCCTCTTTCACATTTTGTGGTTCAGTGGAAGAGAGTAATGCCAAATAGCTTGAAGCTTCTGCAATTCTTCTTCTTGTTTGTATTCCTGCTTCTTTCTGCCCCACAATCTGAGATTCTGGATGATTCTTTTGAACATATCTGGATGGAGTCTTCTCTTCTATTCTTGCCTGCTCCTCTGGTTCTTCTTGAGGTTCTTCTTCTTCATCATTCTGCCTTTGAGTGTAGCCTTCATCTTCTTCAATGTCTTCATGATGAACTTGCCTAGGAATATATCCCTTCTCATCAACCACTACATCAATGCTGTCAACAATTCTGCCAAGTCTTTTATTGTAGCACTTGTATGCTTTGCTATGAGGAGAATAACCAAGAAGAATGCCTTCATCTGCTCTTGGTTCAAGTTTGCCGAGTTGCTCATCAGTATTCTTAATATAACATTTGCTCCCAAATATTTTGAAGTGCTTCACCGAAGGAGTCTCACCACTCCAGAGCTCATGAGGTGTTTGAGTGTTGTTTACTCGGACATTTGTTTTGTTAAGAATAATAACCGCAGCATGTGCAGCTTCACCCCAGAAAGTTGCGGGAGTACCTGATTCATCAAGCATAGCACGAGCCATTTGTTGGATTGTTCTATTCATTCTTTCCACCACCCCATTTTGCTGAGGAGTTCTAGCTGTAGAGAATTCTCTTCTTATCCCATGTTCTTCACAGAAATTGAAAAATTCGTTTGAGGTAAACTCCCCACCTCTGTCAGATCTGAGGCACTTAATTTTGTGTCCTGATTCATTTTCAACCAAGGCTTTGAAGGATTTGAATTTTTCGAATGCTTCATCTTTGTGCTTCATAAGTCCTAACCAGACAAACCTGGAGAAATCGTCAATGAATAATATCAAGTATTCTTCTCCTCGAGGTGTTCTTTTTCTGAATGGACCACATGTATCTGTATGTACTAGCTCAAGAGGCATGCTAGCTGATCCTTCCTTCTCTGGAAAGTTAGTTTTAGTTTGCTTTCCAAACTGACAAGATTTGCATATAGTGTTGTCTGTAATTTTGATATCTGGAAGACCACGAACTGCCTGATATTTGCATGCTTTCCTTATTTGTGAAAAGCTTAGATGCCCCAACCTTCGATGCCATAGCCAGTGTTCATCATCCTTGCTCAAATAGCATTGTTGTTGTCCTTCTTCAAATATGTATAGATTATTTGGAGTCCTTCTTCCTTTGATCACTGTTTTACCTGTATCAAGATCACGAACACAACATCCATTTGATCTAAATATTACCTCTATTCCTTGATCGCACATCTGACTGACACTCAGAAGATTATGCTTCAATCCATCAACATACAAAACATTTCCAGCTTTGACCTTCTCTTTCAATGGAGCCACATCTTTTCCTTTTATGGCTGCAGAGATATCGTTTCCAAAAGAAACTTTCTTCCCCTTTTCTAATGCGGTATATGACTCAAGCTTTTCTTTGTCCCCTGTCATATGCTTCGAACATCCGCTGTCAATGTACCATAGACTTTCTTGACCTTCTGCATAAAAGGCTATCCCACATCTTTCTGGTTGTGGTTCCTTTATTCTCCATGTTCTGACATTTGAGTTTTGCTCCTTCTGAATTGTCTTCCGGAACCTGCTCCTGCATTCAGAGTCTTCATGACCAAAGTTATTACAAATAGAGAATTCAACTTAATTTTCAAGAACCGAAAAGTTGTTATAAGTCCTTTTCATGGTTTCAGTCATTCTCCCTTGCTTTTGAGCTTCTCTAGTCATGATTGTCTTGTATGCAACACATTGAGCTGCTTTGTGACCGAAGTTATGGCAAGAAAAGCATTGGCCATTAAAGAAAATTCTGCGATAATCAGATCTATCATCCAACCAATTGTAGCTTCTATTTATTCTTGGAGCAAATTGGGAAGATTTTACCTGTGGCTGATTGTATCTTCTGTTTGTCCTTAAGGCAGTTTGTCCCCAAATTTCTTGATGGTCTTTATTTGTTCTTGAGGTAAACTGTCCCTGATTCACCTGATTACTTTTATTTGGCCTTTGCTCGCTTTTCCTTGCTGCATCAAGATAACTTTTAGAGGTAGAGGCTTGAGATGTTTCTCCATTATATCCAAGACCTGTCTTGATCAGAGGAGATCGCTGCACATTGATAATCTCATCCAAGGTTTCAGATCCTTTAACAAATTTAAGATTAATAGCTTTTGCTTTCTCAATCTCTTTTCTAAGACCAACAATTTCACCTTCTAGTTTTTCAAGATGTTTTTCCTTTTCATCAATTTGAAATTGTAGAGTATCAATGATCATATTCTTTTCTTCTATACATCTCTTGAGTCTAGTAATTTCTTCATAAAGGTTATCCACATCTATAGCATCCATATAATCATCATCTTCAAATGCCATTAACAACTTATATTCATTACCTCGTTCATCTTCATCACTATTCGATAGACCATCACTATCTTCATGAGTGTAGTAGCTTTTCTTATTTGCACTCTGTTTCTTGTTCCATCTAGCAGGTTCCTTTCCTTTATCCTTATAAGGACATTTTGCAGCATAATGACCTACTCTTCCACAAGCAAAGCATTTAAAAGGTAACTTACCTCTTAACCTTCCAGAACCCCTTTGAAGATTTCTGACAAAATTTGATTCTTCTTCCTCTTCTTCTGAGACGTGGCTTGCTTCACAATAATCTTCTTTGCCTGATGCCTTGAAAGCAGCTTCTCTTTTGTCTGATGGACCTCCCTTTCTCATTTCATAAGCAGTTAGAATTCCATGTAGCTGAGACATAGTAAGAATTCGTAGATTTTCCTTTTCTTCTATTGCAGATACTTTAGATTCAAACTTGGGGGACAATGATCTTAGAACCTTTTCAACCACTATAGCCTCTTTTATTTCTTCACCCAAATTTTTCATACAATTAACGATCTCATCTACCCGAAGAAAATAGTTAGCCACACTTTCATCATTATACATCTTGAGAGTCTCATACTGAATCTTGAGAGTTTGAAGTTTAGCACGCTTTACCTGTTCATCTCCTTCATAGCTCGTGACAATTTTGTCCCATATATCTTTTGCGGATTTGTAGTGCATTACCTTCATGAATTCCGTTTGGGATATACATCCTAATAGGGTACTGACTGCTTTCGCATTTGTTTCATACTTCTTTTTCTCAGCTGCATCTGTAGGAGTAGCTGAAGGAAAAGCATAGCCTGTTTCTACAATGTCCCAAACTTCTGTACCAAGAGATTGAAGATAGGCAGTAACTCTTACCTTCCAATAATTGAAGTTTGTCCCATCAAAAACCGGTGGCCTCATTGATGCTTCTCTCTCGTAGTTGCTCATGATGAACGATCTACCTTCAAGCGATCAAGCTTCTCTGAAGGACCTGCTCCGATACCAATTGTTGAAAATAATACTGAGAGGGGGGGTGAATCAGTATTATCAGATCAATAAAACTTTTCAATGCTCAGAAACATATACGCTACTTCAGTTAAGTGAACCAACGTGTATACGCTACTGTGTCTAAAGAAAACAGCGTATAACCAGAAAACTTATAATTCAGTTAGTTTATCTTCAGTTAAGTGCATCAGGTCATTATTTACCATATTAAGAGTAAACAGTATAACAGAACAGATCATCACACAAAAGCCACACACATGAACACCATGATATAAGGTGGAAACCCAATGTGGGTGAAAACCACCTACTGCAAGTCGTCTCTATCTTTCTTTAATAAGAACTTCAGTTTACAATATTTTGTACTGGTGCAGCCTTATACCAGTACGCAGGCTACAACCTGCAGAAGGCTTCAACCTTCTCTCGTTCTCCAAACTTCCTTGGAAGGGAGCTTCAACCCCCTTTGCTCTTGTACTAGCTAAGATACTAGTACGTAGGTGCAGGCCTACAATCTTCTTTCCTTCAGGTACCACTTTTCATACATTTTCAAACTGGATATTCCTGAAGCACAATATTACAATCTGAAGACCACAATTCATTCAACCTTCATAGCAGATTACAAAACAACCAATACTCACATCAACAATCTTTGAATCACTGAACCACTGAAACCCTGTCAAACCCAGTTACCAGAACACAGAGCAGACTACAGAACTCTGCAATAACAGTCAGACCCAGCTGCAACCCAAAAATCAAGCTTCAAAAGATATATGCTCCTTCAATGAAGGCAACCCGCGTATACACGCAGTTTTACCGAAGACAACCTGCGTACAGATCTAAAAATAATTTTTCATAACTTGCAGCTGTACCAGACATCAGTTATACCCAGAACATAATATTGCGTCAGTCATGCGGATCTAGAAATACGCATAATCAACTATATAAAGATAGTTCATTTCAAACCATTTGATCGTGATCTCTCCTTAGATCTTGTTCTCCATCAACCGATGAGATCTCTCCTTAGCTCAGATCAAGCAATACATCATCAACCAACAACCTGCATACTGGATCTAATACTTCATCAGATATTCAAGCCATTTCAGATACCCTTGCCTAATGATTTCCTTCTCCTTATATAGCCTTAGGCCTTGTTCAATACCAAGAGCCAAAACCATAGAAATCCAATACCATCATCTTCAAAACTAGGGATCAACACGTCCGTCGAGACACCAAGGTCCAAAACCATAGGTACAACTTCCAAGGAATAACCGCCGTGGACCAAAGATAAGTTTTCCACATACACGCGCTTTTACTGAAGCCAACCAGCGTGTACACGCGACTTGATATCTAGCGAACCAGCGTGTATATATTTTTCTTCATACTTGTAGACTGATCATCAATTCCTTGCTGCTATCCTTCTGCACTATGATTTGTTATCAGTGTGATTTGCCATCAAGGACAACACTTGTCTCATAATGCCAACAGGTCGTGCCCACGTCCAATCGCCGTGTGAAGGGGCGCTCGCTCGTCGCGCACCTGCCCGAGTCGCGAGGGCCTTACATTCTCCTCCACCCGAAATCGTTGTCGTCCTCGACAACATACCATCTCGGTAGCTCTCCACCAAGATCAACATCAACAGGAAGTCATCTCAATCCATGATGATCAACCACCATGTGTCGTCCTCATGTGAACTGCTGCCATGATACTCCAACAAATGCCAACACATCTCTGTACACTGATATCCCCCCATGTTTGAACTAGTTGGGTAGCTAATCCAACCGTCACGTCCAAGCCATGAGAATGCACATCCTCATGCCACCATCAGTCGTTCCTCAAAGCATCCTGTCACATCCCGACTCGATCAAGAATCCATCCATAATCCATGCTCAGGTCCATGAAAACTCCATCCATCTCATCTGCAACATGCTGTCCATGATGTTTGGTGTTAATGTGCTACAAGTGATCAGCCACATCTATCCCAATATCATCATGTGTGTAAAGTAGTTGAGTCTCGGCTCAACCCATGTCTAAGTGTTGCCACCAAGGCATCATCATCATCATCGTGACCCCATCACCTCAAAGTGTCTCATCGATCCTCCACATCAAGTCACTCTTCCAAGCCATGCCCATACATGTACTTTGGAAGTATGCATCCCATACTGCATCAAAGTCTCCTGACCTCAGCTCCTCAATGCATCAGACCTCTAAGTCCACCATGTATGATGTCCCAAAAGTCACAACAATCTCATGTCATCATGAGCTCCATAAACCATCCCCAACCAACACTCTAGCAAGCATACAAGTCTCGGCCAAAAGGTCCCTGCAAGATGCCTCAGCTCTCCATGTAGTAGGAATGCTCCATAGTTGCTCACAACTCCATCCAAGTAATCAACTCTCGATGTGCCCCATTCAGGTCCATGAAGCCCTCTTCATCATCTGCAATGTGCCATCCTCAAGTCTCCAACCTGATGTCCATGACTTTGTTGCCCATGTAGTCCAACCAAGTACATCACAACATCGGTCATCCTCATCCAAGCTGCAATCTTCGGTTTAGTGAACTCGGTCACCCAACCATATCATCATGTCATCATGAGTCCCTTCCATCATAGCTCCTCCACCAAGGTGTCCATCAAGACTATCTCTGGGTCTCGGCCATGAGAAGTCCACCCAAGGGTGTGCCCTTCAATCTGTCCATGAGTCATGCCGGGCACTTAGCGATGTGGCTAAAGCATGACACAATCATCCACAACGATCATCAAGTTCCTCCCTTGTCACGGGCCTTTGCACCTTCAATCATAAGGTCACAAGTAGCCCCAACAAGTCCTGCAATAGCTGACAATCCTTGCTTCACCATACAAGGTTCCATCATAGTCATCCATGGCAAGATCCTCCATAGCATAGGCAAACTGATTTTGCCCTTCACTGCACACGGTCCATCTACCAAATGCCCAAATGAAACACAAGCGTCAATACTTACTTCATTATCATGAGGCTCCTCCATGTGAGTGACCCCATCCATACATGTTGACAAACTGCATGATCCTGGGTCGGCCTGATCATCCTCAAGTCCATCCTTCATCGTAGTCAAGCTTGCAACATCTTCATCACAGAGGGGGACAACAACAGCCTTGCTGCCCTTCAAGAAATCCCGTCCAAGTATCATGTCGAAGCCATTCAACTTCATCACTATGAAGTCCAACTGACCTCTCCATTCTTCTATCTGTATAGGTACATCGTGTACCAAACCGACCACCTTAGCTCTAGGGTTCACTGCCTTGATCTCCATAGTAGATGTCAGCCCAACCTCTTCTGCTAACCGTGTAGTCACAAAGTTATGTGCAACATTCGTGTCTACCAGGGCTTGAACGGTTTTACCATAAACCATCAAGTCTATGTAACCCAAACTGTTCTCCATAACCTTTGTCACGAGCAACCCTGCTCACCAGCTCTAGACCGAGCTCTGATATGCTTCAACACCTGAACCTTGTTCAAGTCTCCACGAGCAACCCTGCTCTGATACCACCTGTCACGCCCCCAGGCCTACGGTAGTCTTCCAACCGTGTCCGGCGAGGTGCGGCACCACCGTACACTTTCTTTTTAACAATACTCATGCACATGGACTACGCCTTTCCACATTAACATACTTAATTCATCTTTCTCAATTAAGTAAAATGCATTAATCTTCATACACGTTCATAACCAATATGCAATTAAACCGAGAACATAACAATTGCACACAATTATAGAGGGAGGGGCAACTCCCGAACAAGTCCGCCCGATAATAATATATTATGAAAGATTTCAATAATACATCATACAAGTGTGCCTGGCAAAATCCAAGGCCAACACTTAGAATATTTTACAACAAGGCAAGACAGCCTTTTACATACACATTTGTGCACCTTTGCCCAAGAGCGGGTACCCACACGGGTCACCAAGACGCTCATACAATCCTGCCCAAATACCGTATATAGAACCTCCTCAACCGTGATAAATCTTCACACAACTCAAGCCAAAACATCCGAGATCCTCCTAACCTTTATGCGCATGAGGAATGCGTATTTCCTTAAGACCTTCGCACTTTTTCTTGTCCTTATGCGAAGACACTCCAAGCGAAGTTCGATGGAGAAATGAAGCTCCATCCTCCATAATATATACGCTTCCTTCCATATGTTTTAAGGGGGGTGCACCACTCATGGCCGACCCCACCATGTCACATACATGCCCACGTATATATATTATTTTATTATATTTCATTTTAATTAACCACACACATATATATATATATGTGTACAAGTCTCCATATAATATATGTTTATGTGTTTATTCGTTGCTCCAAATGAGCCCAAGCTTTTATGTTTATACGTACTCCATTGTGGGTTTATGGAAGGGTGTCTAGCCTTAAGGCTTCACCACATACGCCCGCAACATACATAATAACATGTCGGCCTCACTCCATTTGACAACGCATATAAACCATATTCAACACTTAATTTTATTTTAAGTGTTTCCCTTCGTCGCTTCTGAAATGTCGCACATTATCGTCGCAACATAACCGCAGTCCGCCCGCTGTTCGTCGCATTGCTGCCGCCCGTCGTGTGAAGGGGCGCCCGCCCGGGTCGCCCTTCCTTCGCACCTGCGCGCCCGCTGCTGTTGAACCGCGTCCGCCTTTGTTAAGTCGCGCCCGCCTATGTCGAACCGTGCCCGCGTTCCACATAACCGCCATCGCCATGTCTGTCGCTCGGGTCGTCCGTCCATCGGGCGCGGGTCGCCCACGGGTCGCCCGCCCATCGTGCGCGGGTCGCCCGTTTATCCACCGCACCGGCTCGTCGGGTGGCCGCACCCGCATACCAACTCGCCGCCTGCTCGTCAGCTCGGGTGACCGCACCTCGGTTCGCCATGCCTATCCGCCAGCTCGAGTGACCGCACCTTGGTTCGCCGTGCCTATCCGCCAGCTTGGGTGACCGCACCTGTGCCTCGGCTTGTCGTGCCCGTCGCACATCAACTCGTCGGGGCGCCCGCCCAGGTCGTGCCCACGTCCAACTGCCGTGTGAAGGGGCGCTCGCTCGTCACGCACCTGCGCGTCGCGAGGGCCTTATAGAAGGGGCTTCATCGTTTAAAGCACTACGGCATCTACTGAAATTTCGTCTGGACAGTGCCGGCAATGCGGTCTCCTCGAGATATCTTAGTTTCACTAAAATATCAGGTACTTCAATGGCAATTACAATGTTTTGTTCCTTTTAGAACCATGTGATTTATTTCTCATAACTGATTAACGATAAGCTTCACAGAAATGCATGTGCTATGGAGATTGCTGCTTTTATGAGTTAACAGAGATGGCCATCTTTTAATAAAAATAAAACAAAAAGTTCTAATATAAATTTGGAAGCCAAAATTCTGACCTTTAAATTTTCAACTGATTCCGTTTCGGATTAGAACCCCTCTGGTTTTACAGGTTTATCCCACTTTTTTTCGTGACCGCAAAAGGGAAGACAGATCTTCTTGAAAGGTAGAATCTGTATTTTACTGTCCAATAACAGAGCTTTAACACATGACGTAATCAACAGAGTAATGATGGATCGCATGATGTTTGACATCCCCAGTTCCAATATGTTTGAATTAATAATAATTAATTTAACAGCGCTCTGTAACGCTGAGAATTTTGCAAATCTATTTCAAATATTAAATTTCTCGATGTAGGAATTGGTCATAGGAATTGATTTCATTTTGCTTGTATTTTTTTATTACACTATGGCTATAGAATCTTGTAAATCTATTTCAAACACCAAAATTCCCTGTTCCAATATGTTCAAATTAATAATTATTAATTTGAGCACTAGAGCTTCTTACATATCTATTCCAAACATCAAAAATCTCAGTTCTAATATGTTCGAATTAATAATAATTAATTTGATTTCATGTTGCTTGTATTTTTTTACATTACTGGTGTAGACTCTTGCAAATTGGTGATAGGACTTGATTTCATATTGCTTGTATTTTTACACTGCAGGTGTAGTTCATATTCCTTGTATTTTTCTACACTATGGGTGTAGAATCTTGCAAAGAGATTTGAACAAAGGTGAGATTCTTGCAAATCTAATCCAAACACCAAAACTCCAGAGATTGGAGTTGGTAATGGGACTTGCTTTCATATTATTGGTATTTTCCTACACTAAGGGCAAATGGATGACGCCTTTAGAAATTTAAACACCTATAAGACTCTTGCAAATTTTTTAGATGCAAAATTTTTAAATCCAATTTTCACTGCGCTTAATTAAACTAAGTGTTCTTCAACCAAACGAAAGAAATTAATTTTAAGGAATTTTGTTTTTTAAATCTCGTAAAGACAATGGAAAATGTACCATCAGTAGTGTTCTTCAAAGTAGGACTACTCCATATGGGGAAATTGAAATTAGCATGACACGATTTTGTTTTGAAGGGATCAATAACTTATTAAAAAAAAAAAAAAATGAAATTAGCATATGACACGATTTTGTTTTGAAGGGATGAATAACATGAGGATTCAATGCTTGTTTTAAGTATATAATAACATCTGAATCTAGTTTTCAGAAAAGTGAAAATAAAGTTAGGGAATTTCCATATGCTATTGGAATGGAACATACCTTTAACTAGGTATTTAACCGAGCGAAACAAATGTATCATCCAACCAGCACTTCATTGTTACATCTATGACAAAACATGCTCACGAAAAGTAATTAGCAATATGCATCCATTATCCTTTTCACATGTTTATTTACAAGGGTCTTTAAAACCCAACCTAATTTCCATTCATGTATATTTCCAAGAACCATTGTGGGTAAAGCCAATTAAGACCACTTTTTAGTTTAAGTATATTTCCAAGAAATAGTGTGGGTAAAGCCAATGATGACCACTTTCTAATTTATGTCTATTTCCAAAAATCATTCTAACTAAAGCAAGTTGAGACCATTGGGTGGTTGCATGCCAAATTAATATAGAAATATTCAAACCAAAGAACATTGATTTTAGACCATTGGGTAGGTTCGTGAAGAAAATAGATGTCAATAAAAAGTTGCAAAATAACAACTTGGACTTCATTTTCTCTTTTATTATATTAAATATCTAACCACCAATCTATTAATCAACTATATAATCAAACATATATTACTAGTTACATCACCAAGCTTATTTGATGTTGGTAACTCAAACACTTAATAACTATTAGACAACCCAAGAAAATAAACCAAAAATAATAGAAGGAAAATGCTCTTAAGGACAAAGTTTTCCGTTGAGTCTTGAGTGAACCATTTTTGCACCAATCCCACGAATTGGGCATATAAATTTTTGCCTAACTAAGATGAAAACATTTCATTATCGTGCATAAATGAGGCAACATGGTATGAAAAGCTTTTAAAGTGGATACATTACTTTGATAGAGAAGGTGACTACATTGTCCCACCAAATAATAGGACTTTGTATCATTACATAGACATTTGAAATTCAAAATTTTATGAGTGAGATAGAACCAAGGATTATTTTTCCAATTTGGAGGGTTGATACAAATTCAAATTGTTCACGTTAATGATTGGATGGATGATTAACTATGTTGGAAGTTCAAATTCAAATGTGTTTTGGAAATTTTACTTAATAATGAAATATTCACCATGTTATAGATATTGGAGCTTCTGATATTGTTGGCCTTCAAACATTGCTTCAACAAAGGAAACCATACTTTATCTGTAATTGTAAATTCTAGTGGCACCTAATATTCATCCAATCATACTTTAGACTTGTGATATTCATGTTCGAAAGAAAGTTGGACCTGATTATGGATGTGTTCTAAGGTGTCTTAAAAAGAAGTGTATTGTTTTTCATTTCAATGATGACAACGAAAAGGAGAGTGAAGAATAATTCAGATCTTATAGGGAACAATAGTCTAAAACAATAGCACATTTTAGTAGCAGAATTTTCTATAGAGATATTGAAGACCCTTGTATCATTATGATGTACAATGTGAAAATAGTTATCCTAGAATTTATGCTTATGCTAGAAAAGGAAAAGTGTATGAATTAATGTGCATTTCACCACATTTATTTTTCCATGCAACTAATGGTGAAGGTGGTGGAAAATTATTGTTTACAGCTGAAGAAATGACTGAGGAATTTCTAGATAATACTAATAAATTAGGAGTCATAATGAAATATGACAATGAGGGGGTAGCCAAGTTGTTCCCAAAAAAATAGGTCCGCAACCATTTTGGTGGAAAGTTGCTTTGTGTGGAAACTAAACATTGCCATCTTAGAAAAATAGAATTTGATAATAATGGTGCATAATGTTAGTTGTTGGTAGTAAGGAAAGTTAGGGATTCGAAGGAATAGACAATAATTGTGAGATACTAAGCTTAGAGTTGTCAAGTGTTATGACATTGTAACGAGTGTGAGAATGAAGGAATACAATCACCTATTTCTTCATGGTGGGATGAAAAAAATAGCATTCTAAAGTATTTTATCTTTTGCTAACACCAAAGACACCTTCAAATATGAAAGAATGTGCCTGCTTGATGATGCGTAGACTATATTTAGTAGTATCCACATAAAATAGATTCAATTTATATAACTAGTCATTTTGAATGGAGAAATGTAAAAAGGGCATTTGGTTTACCTAGGTTTAGGATTACAAATGTTGCATGACAAGGCCAAAATAAAGGTCAAAATTGTATTGTTCATTCTGTTATTCATACGTAAGAACCTGTTGATGCTATGATCAACACCCTCCAAAAAAAATTTATACATTTCAATTTTGGAGGCTAATAAGGATCTTATGATCTGTCATCCCATAGTCACTTCATGGTCGATTGATATTTTTCTAAGCGCTCGAGTCTGCTTATCGAATTTTAAGTATCAAAGTCACTTTCTTACACATGTCAAGTCATTGATTAATCCATGGGTGCACCTCTCTTTTGCAAGCTTAGACATGGATTGCATAATTCCTGAAAATAAGGGTTATGTTGCTTTTCGAAATAAAGCTCGCACAATGCCCAATTACAATATTTGTCTAGTCACTATTGGCAGTGATTGCACAATCCATGAGAATAGTACCTATGCAATGTTCAACCCATGCCAATAGTCAGTGCACACTCTTGATTGATAGTTCCTCTCACTTTGGTTGCAATTGTACTTTTATTTCGATGAGTTTTCCCAATAGTTTCTTTTGCACACCTTTGTTTTCACAAGTGTCACTTTCACTTTTGTGACTATCATTTTCACTTTCCTTCACTTTAACAAGTGATACTTTCATGTTTTCTTTCATCTATCATGTTATTCTTTCAATTTATTTAGAATTTTCAAGTATCATTTTCACATTTTATTACCGTCGCAAGTGTCTCTTTTAACTTCTTCCACTCTCGTATGTGTCACACCTTTAGACATAAATAGAGGCATTTCTAGCACACTCTTATACATTATATGATCTTACATATCAAAAGAATATGTGTCAGACACTTTCCTACAACTTACCCCACTTTCTAGTCATAGTCGACACTTTTGTCACAACTTTTGTTCCAAGTGTTGTAATGATATGTTTCAACTGTCACACTTAAAAATAAGTGTTTCTCTGTTGTCATCTCAAGGTGTGATTGATGTTCATGAGTCCTATGAGTTCCCATAGATTTTATTCTTAGCATCCATGTGTGTGATTGGTGTTTTGACCTTATTTGGATGGCTTTTTCTCTCTTATTCCACTGGTCCCACACTTAGACATTATTGAGCTCTTCTTGGTCCTCATTCCCAATGAAAGTTATGAAAGCTTCAATCCTTCTCCAGGTGATGAGAACACCCTATCCATGAACCTCATCAATGAAATATTTCCCTCCTAGACTTGTTCCCTGAGGTTTTTTGAAGGTTAACTCCTGTCATTGCAAGTTGAGAACCTTCAAAGTAGAATAACCTAACCATTGTTTCATTCAGTGAATCAATCCACTCATATTTGAACAACTTTGCCTTGTATAGTTCATGGATAATTTCTAATGACCCTCTGTAAAAGAAAACTATGTCATACAAAGGTCATTCCTTTGTCATAATGTAGTAAGAATCACCCTAGGTAAAGTGATTTGATCTTCTCCTAATTTCCTTACTGAACTATGCAATATTCTCTTCAAGTGGGCCTTCCAGAGCACACATCTCATTTTTTTTGCATATCCAACTACTGTAGAAGCAAACTGTGCTAGCATATAAGCCTGCCTCTCAAGTATAACACATGTTGCAGTTACTGGGCCTAGTCTTTCCTTCTGTGATGATTGCAACCCATCACTGCATCATGCCTTTTTATGCTTTCCTTCCTATTTCATGTCACATTTCTAGTGGGTAGTGGAGCCTTTCCTAGATCATTGTTGCAAAAAAGTACACTATTCCTTAAGCCATCGTCTTAGTTGTAGCACATGTCCCAATTTTAGTCAGCAAGTCATCAACCCTTGTCCACTAGACTCCCCCACTAAATAGTTACTGAGTTTTACCCTACCTCCCTAGCGAATGTCATAGTTCTAGTCCATATTCAACGACTGCCTCAATCACTATGAAGCTCAACTATGCTATCAATGACTCCTCCTCCCTTGAACTATACGCATATTGTAGTTTTAGTTAGCAACATCATCACACTATCTCTTGCAGTTTCCCACTGCATTGGACCCTGAAGAGCCCCTCCTCATAACGCATGGCATAGTTTTAGTTGAGAGTGGTTCTCTCCCTAGGAACTGTTAATCCCAACTGCACCATTCCCACTAAGCCTCTTCCTTCTAAGTCCTTTCACAGGCCCATCACAAGCACCTTCTTCCATGAGAAAATTAGGGATAGAATAGATTATTTCAACACTAATCTTGCCTTCTCATGAGTGAAGTTCATTGGAGGATATACCACCTTAACAAGGAAAGGTGATGCACAAGGAAGATGTCAACAAGAAGGAACAAAGAAGAAGTTTCAGAGAAGAAGAAGAAAGAAGAACAATAATGAAGACCTAAAGCAGATCTTGGACCACGACAGAATGAAGGCACTTCACGATAACTGAGAAGGTCCCATAATAATCCAAGACCATTTGAGGGGGAATATGAAGAACAAAGAATATATTTCATGAATATTGAAGACAAAATAGCTAGGAGAGCAGCCTCGCATTGCCACATCATCATGAACCTCCATGTCATCATTGTCAAGTTGTGGCTTCTACAAGTGTCATCACAATGTCATATGTGTCAATAGGTCTTAACACATGTTGTGGAATGTAATTATGTTTTCTCAAAAGAAAAACGACAAAATGTAAATGTGTGGAAGTCAAAGAGTCACATGTGGAATATGAAAGGTCACATGAGGACCAAAGAGTCACTAGAGGTTAAATGGTCATTTAGGAGTCCAAGAGTGATGAGGGTAGCTCAAGAGCCATAGGGGATATGAAAGGCTATTCCTCTTGTTATAAAACGACCTGCATAACTCAAGAAAGAGGATTTTTGGAGGCTTCAGACTTGGGAGAGCTAGCCTTGGCTTGTTTAGCTTGGTATAGGAGAGAATATCATTCCTTTCAGAAGCAAGAAGTGACTTAATGTTCCACTATTGAAATTAGTGCCTCACCATTGTAACTGTGTATACGGATCTTTCACTTAATAATCAGAGGCTCATTAAGCCAACACACTTTCATGCATGTATCGTGAATTTTTAAGACTATTCTTTATATTTTTTTGGTATATGTTATGTTAACATTTACTAAGGAAATTAACTACTTCACTCCCTTTGGTGCTCATCTTCTTGGATGTGTGTTGTAATTTCTTTAATGGTCGTTGTGTCTCTATGAACTATTTCTCCAAATAAATAATTAGTTTTTCCTTTCTCTCATGTGCCTCTCTTAGGATATTACTATTACTTTTGTTCTAGAGACTCACTCTTGTCGTTGATCTCGCTGAATTATCCTTTTACACATTTCAATCGGTGTTTCACAGTGTCAACTTACCTGTTGATTTGAAAGGATATCCATGTAATCTCTTATGTTTCTTATTGCAAATAAGGAAAACCTTAAGTTATGATGGTCAGGCAAATACTCCGAATGGGGCTCCTACTCCAAATGGTGTGAGGTCTAATTGGGACTTCACATCGGGGAGACCATGTGTATTTCCAACACTATCAACGATATGGTGCTTGAAAGAGGGCCAAATGACAAGTTGTGACTATTCAGTCTTTTTTCAATCTCTTATCTGAAATTGTTCATTCCCAAATCATATTTTTGAGGTTTTTTTCTGATAGATTTAATGGTAAATGTGTTGGGTTGTGTTATATTCTTTCCACGACTAGCCCACGTAGTTAACCGGGGGTTAGAGGGGGAGAGGTCACAAGGGGTTTGGGGGGTACTCGTAACCCCACTTTATGGGGTCCTAGGTAGCACCCTGGAAAATTTTGGTTTTGGACCCTATGATAGGTTGGGTGGACCCACCTATGGCTTTGTACATGTTTTTTGGACGCGATGGTTTTCGGTCAATGGTTTTGGACGTGATGGTTTTTCGGTCCATCGTCGTGGATGCTTCGGCATGTATAAATATGTATTATAAAATTGAAAGGAATATAATTAAAAATCAATCTGGTAATCCTGGTTTTGGGATCTAGGGGAAAATCTCTGTGTATATATGTTTTAGGTAATGCTTTCGCATTGTTTATTTTTTGTGTTTTAGAATTCATATGCAGGTAATTTTTGTATGGGGTTAAAACCTACATTTGGTATCGGAGCCAGGTTTGGCTTCAACGGGACGCCTTTGTTGCTAAGGGGTTTCGTTCGGGCCAATTGTAGACCCTGTTCAGTGGGAGATCGATTCTGGTGGTGAAAGAAGATGGCAAGCAATGGAAAGATAGAGATCAAGAAATTTAATTTTCAGAGTTTTGAGATGTAGAAACTCAAGATAGAGGATTTGTTGGTGGATAAATATCAGCGGATCATGGTAGATCCAGGTACTAAACCAATGAGAGTGTCTAATGAAGAATGGAAGAAGTTGGATCATAAGGCAAAGAGCACAATATGATTATGTGCCTTAGATTCAGTATTGCTAAATGTATCAGAGGAATCTACAACGAAGGCTTTGTGGGACAAGTTAGGGACTTTGTACCAATCTAAGTCTTTGGTGAATAAACTGTTCCTGCAGAAAAAGGTGTATAACTTGAGGATGAAAGATAGACACTCGGTGACAGAGCATCTGAACGCATTTAGTACTGTGGTAAGTCAATTAACATCTGTTGATATTAAAATTTCAGATGAAGATAAGTGCATCAGTTTGTTGTGTTCTCTACCAAATTCGTGGGATAGTCTAGTTATTGCAATAGGTAGCAATGCAACTACCTTGCAATTTGATGAAATAGTCTCATCCTTGCTGACAAAGGAGATGAGATGGAAAAATATGGAGAGCCAGAATGGTGATGCCTTGTCTATACGAGGATGATCCCCGAACAGAAACAAAAATAAGTCATCGAGTAGGAGATCTAAATCTAGAGGGAGACCTAAATCTCTAGGAAAACCTGTAAAAGTGGTGTGCTGGAAATGTGGAAAGGAAGGGCACTACAAAAGGGATTGTAAATCTAAATTTCCTGATAAAGGAAAGGGATCTGATGATGCTCCTTCTGCAGAGGCGAAAGCCACCTCAGATGAAGGTGGGGATGTGTACTTGGCTTCTTCAACTACACATGTAGATCATGAGGCATGGTTAATTGACTCAAGTGCATGTATGAGAGTGGTTCTACGAGTATGAGAAATACGATGGTGGTGATGTCTTTTTAGGGGATGACAGGAAGGCTAGAATCATTGGTCTCGGAAAAGTGAAGTTGAAGCTACAAGGTGGAAGGGTTAGAACACTTCCTGGTGTTCTGTATATTCCTGCATTGGCCAAAAATCTTACTTTTGTAAGCAAGTTGGATGATGTAGGTGTAAAAACAGTGTTCGAGAAGGATACCTATAAGATGGTTCAGGGACCACTAGTATTAATGCGGGGAGTTCAGATTGGAACTCTATACAAGCTGCAAGGTAGCACTGTTATTAATGGGTGCAACAGTTCTATGGTTCCTAAAAGTGGAGCAGAAAATCTAGTGGTCTCTGGAGAGAAGACCATGTTGTGGCATCAAAGGCTTGGACATATTGGAGAGAAGGGCCTTTGAATACTTCATGGTAGAGGTATGGTAGAATGTATGAGTAATAGCTCTCTGGATTTTGATTTCTGTGAAAATTGTGTATACGGGAAGCAGAATTGGGTGAGTTTCCCCTCTGGTGGTAAGAGGGTGAAACAGATATTAGAGCTTGTGCACAGTGATGTGTTTGGACCTGTGAAGGTTCCATCACTGGGTAAGTCTGTGTACTATGTATCATTTACAGATGACTTCTCAAGGAATACATGGATATATTTCCTTAAGAAGAAATTTGAAGTCTTTGATAGGTTTAAAGAATTTAAGGCTCTCATGGAAAATCAGACAGAGAAGAAGATAAAGGTGCTGAGGAAAGATAATGGTGGAGAGTTTTGTAGCAAGGAATTTGAAGAATTCTGTAAGAAGTGTGGTATATCACGATAGAAGACTACTCCATATACACCTAAACAAAATGGAGTTGCAGAAAGAATGAACAAGATGTTGATGGAAAGGGCAAGAAGCATGCTCAGTGGTGCTAGGTTAGGATAGGAATTCTGGGCAGAGGCAGTAGATACTGCATGTTACCTGGTCAACAAGTCACCTTCGTCAGCGTTGGATGATAAGACTCCACAAGAGGTATGGACTAGTAAGAAACCCTCTCTTTAACAATTAAGGGTATTTGGATGTGATCCATATGTACATGTTCCAAAAGAGAAACGAACCAAGTTGGATAGTAAATCTGAAAAGTGCATCTTTATTGGGTATAAGGATGGTTTAAAGGGTTATAAGATTTGGAACCCAGTAACAAGGAAGGTTATGTACAGCTGAGATGTGGTGTTCAGAGAGGTGAAAGATGTTTTTAAACATGAAGTCCAACCAAAGGAATATGAGAAGATAGAGTTTGAGCTAAAGGAAGAAGAATCAGACTCTACAGCAGAGGAGGAATCAGAAGATGAAGACCCGCAAACTCCAGTTGTGAGAAGATCAATTCGAGAAAGAAGGCAGCCAGAAAGGTATAGCCCATTTTCTTTCTATTCAAATTTTGCTTTGTCTATTACTAATGATGATCCCAGAACAGTGAAGGAAGCAGTGGATTCAGAGGATGGAAAACTCTGGAAAGAGGCCATGGTTGATGAAATGGCATCTTTGCACAAAAATGAGGCTTGGGATTTGGTGGATTTTCTGGCTGGAAGGAAACCCATTGGTAGCAAATGGGTGTTCAAAAAGAAGACAAATGCAAAAGGAAAAGTGGAGAAATAAAAAGCTCGGTTGGTAGCAAAAGTTTATTCCCAGGTGCCGGGAATTGATTTTGGTGATATTTTTTCTCCTGTTGCCAAGGTAACTTCTATGGTTAGGATGAAAGATCCATAGCCGAGCATATATCTACTTTTCTTTGCTTTTGTGCATTTTATGAAACTGATAGTGAAGATATTACCCATGTGCTTTTATTCCTCACTCTTGAATGTTGAGTTAACAAATGGTGTCATACCTTACCATTTTCTTCCATTCATTCATTTGATTTATTCCTCATGGAGCTTCATGAAGCCTTTGATAGTTATGATTATTGATTTGTCATTAAAAGGATTAATTAACTAAGAATGGATGTTGATGAGTCAATTTAGGATTTTGCTAATAAATTCCTTCACCTCTATTATGAGTTTCCTAAAGAATAAATGGATTGGTATTACTTGAAGGAAAATCTTTGACATGTGGTTCAAATGTCTTTGAAACGCTAAGTCTAGACTCCTAGATGTTCCTATTCTCCTAACTTTTGTAAATCATGACACACCTCTAATTTTAGAGGAGGAAATTACTATTCCTTTTGTTCCTTGTCCTCCACCTTTCCAAGTTCCATGTTGAGTGCCTCATAGTGATGATGTTGAGGGCGGGAAATCCATAAATATAATTTTTGATCCATCCCTTCAATCTTCATCCACTTTGCATGATCTAGATCCAATGGAATAAATCTTGGAATGGTTCATGAGGCCTAAGGTGAAGGATCATCCCTTGAATTTTCAAGATGATATTAACACTCATAACTTCAATATTGAATCTGATTTAATTGAAAACATCACCTCTTTAAGGGATGTTTGTTCTACTCGACTATCTCTTTCTCATGATCCCTTGCCCCTTGATCTACTGGATGAGTCTTTTCCAAATCCAAGTTGTGATTAGGTGCAAGGGGGTCACATTTCATAGGTAGAGGAGTAGAAAGATGATGATCTTTTTTATCTTTATTCTGTTTTTCAAAGTCATCTTTTTGAAAATGGTGTTCCTCCATCCTTGGATTACATGGAACCTATGCATGTCTATAGAAAGTAAATGAAATGAATTTTCCTAATCAATTTGAAGTCATGGGAAACCACCATTCTGATAATGTTGATTCCATTCATGTATGTGGTGATGAATGCACAAGTGCAGCAACTAATCTTTCAATTTCTCAAGAATTCTTGACTTGAAAGAGTTAGATCTTAAATATAATTATGTCAAATAATATTGTCTTATTAAAACTTCCTTTTCATCTCACTATCACTTGTGCTCTATTGTTTACAATGCACTAACTTCCAATGAAGATACTCCATGCTCTGCAATTTCATCATCTCATAAGTAGGCTTTTCAGTTGAGACAAGGTAGTGAGGTCATTCATGGTGAAGATGGAGATAATCAAATCATCCATCATCCAATGCAACCCTAATTATTTCCATTTTTTCATAAGGACAATTCTAAAGTCCAGGTTACTCATCAAGATTCACCAATCTATCCATCCTTACATGTGCATTTAGAAGAACTTTGTGAATTGAGTAATATGTTTATTCAATTTGGAAAATATTATCAAACCACTGATGTAGATGGTTGCATTTTGATAGTAGCTATTTGGTTAATTTAACTCATAGTAGTTACCCACATGCAATTTGTGATTTGACTCCATTCTCAAATGTAGCTATCCAACTTTTGAAGGTGTCGAAAATTGTCAAGAAGTTGAGGAACTTCAAATTTCATTGGTAGATATGTCAGGTTCTCGTAAACCTAATAAAAACACCAAACTAACTCAAATTTAGATTTTCTCACAAAATATTTCCTTTGCATAGTTTCACTAGATGCAAACTCTTCCTTAAGAGACTTTCAGTACTTTGGATATAGATTTTCTAACTTTCAAAATTTGGTTATTAGTCGAATTAAGGTTTTTGTTTGAGTTGTTTCATCTCCATGCAAATCTCTTGTATTGAACTTGGGTTAGGAATCCATATCTCTCATATATGTACAAAGATATGAAGGTAATCATTTTGATGATTAACATTCGCTGAAAGAATCATACCTATCAACTAATTTTGAACATAATTATCTCCTAGTTTTTGTTGTGAATGTCATTATGTTAATCATCTTCATAATGGCACTAGAGGTCCTCTTAAGTGTTAGTGAATGCTTGTGTTATTTGTTGAATCAAATTCCTTTTTTCCCCATTGTATCCTTGCTAGTTTCATGTGCTTTCTATACTGACATTCATTTTAAATTATTTTGATGATTATGATGCGAGTTCACTTTGTAATTAGGTACAAGGAAATGGTTTGTGACATTTAACATGCGAGGAATATGATTCTATTGTTCAAAGCATTTGTAAGTATGCTCAAATTGATCTATCTCTATTAATTATTAACCAATAATATTACGCCTTAATTATCATATTTGGTCATAATTCTAATCATGACAACTGTCGTTTAGCTAATCATGTTCCCACTAGTTTTTTGGATGATAGCTTTTTCACATTGATTGATCATTCTGGTTTATCATATTACTATTTAGATACTTTTCAAGACATTGAGGCACTTCGTCCTTTGTTGATGGTTATGTCATGTCCATACTATCTTGAAAAGTCTTCCCAATATGATCAAATTCATTTTCCCTTACAAAATTATCATCATAATTCAATGCATTTAATTCAAAATTCATTTTCTCAAGGATTTTAGGTTTTCAAGTCCACAATTTTATGATCCAATCTAAGATCCGTTGGAAGAATCATACTTAGGAACCATTTTTGCAATTATTAAGCTTTGATTTTTCTTCATTTTTACTAAGGAGGAAAACACAAATGCAGGTGCATTCACAAGAAACCTAAAATGTTTTTTTCATTGTTATTTTCATCAAAAGGGTAAGGTTGAAACTTGGATAAGGTTACTTTTTATGACACATCTTTCTGCATTCAAGAAATAACTTCAACATTTTGTGCAAGTTATTCAAGTTCTCATCTTATCTTTTTCACGTTCTATTATATCAATTTTAATCGATAATATCTTTGTGTTTGTAGGTCATGATTAGTTACATTGGTTACATTGGAAATTCCATTACACTTGACCCTAACCCTCTAGCTGGTTAGGTTAGGAGTAGGTCTAGTTGTATTCTAGTTTCCCTTGTGAATTTGTTTTTCACTTGCTCTCCTTGAGTCTCTCCTTTTCACTCTTACTACTCGATGTTTCTTTTAATCTTCAATTTGCTTGATTCCTTTAGTCTTGATCTCTTATTTTGTTCTATATTTTTTTTATGTTTGTTTAAGATGACCTTGCATGAAATATGCTCCTTTTAGCTCAAAAGACAATGTGGCAAAGCTTTGAAAAGGGAAATTGTGATGATGAACAATTCTTGGCTAATTTGTTTCCCTCTTCTCTATTTGGGTTTACATATATTTAAAGTCAATGATGTCTAAATGGAAAATATGAGCCATTTGAAAGTAACTCCTTTAGAAAAACTATGACACCTGCACCTATTTTGGTATCTTCGTTCCTTAACTCAGTATTGTAATTAAATGGTGTTATTCTTGTTGATCCAGCTAAGTACAGAAAAGTAAGGGTGTTACAGGGAAAAGTGTCTATTTAGAACTGCTCTATCCCACTAAGGTGTGACAGCTGCCTTAGAAACAAATAGAGAAAAACTACTTTTGTTTTTCCTTTATGAATTATAGATAGAGAGGAACAGAAAGACCAACCTCTATCTTGCGCTAATCCTTCGACTCGATCCCTCTCTTCTTTGATAGTCCTCAGCTACCTGCTCCCTTGCACGCCCAGCTTCACAAAGTACCTGTAAGATCACAGAAGCATAGCACTATACAAAGACATGGATCTATAATCATAAACAATCTAGGATCAGATGTAAATTGACCATACAAATGTAACAAGCATCAATGATACAAAAGCATGGAGGAAAACTCAAATAGTTTTTATTGATAAACAAGAAAAGATCCAGGAGGAGTTACAACCAGTTGTTCCAACCCAGCATCAACCTCCCAGCAAAGAAGCCCCTCTTCACCTCAAACAAAGCTTAGATCACCCAACAATCTGATGTTTGTCTCTAGAAACCAACAACAATTCCTTACAATATGCAAAATTCCAGCCTCTGTATCTATGGGATGAGGGATCCATATATAGATATCTGTAAGGGGGATGAGTCAGCTTGTGATTTGATTAGTGTCTTCTCTCTGATAGTTCTTGCTTCCACTTGGAGACTGAAGGCCTCTTACTCATCCTTAGTCGAATTCAATAAGGCAAGTGTCACAAGAGAAGATTCTGGAAGCTTCCATTGCCTCTCCACCTCGCGGAATGACACTGCCATTTGTCATTTCTCACCCATCGCACCCCACAGAAGGGAATTTTGAAATGCAACGCACCCTCACAATGTATTTAGGTGAGATGCAACACACTTAGCTAGTGGAGCAGCTGCAATGATCCTGTTTTGACCAATTCTGAGCAGTTTCTCATGGAGAACTTCTTGGAGAAGCTGTAATCTGTTGACCTTGTTCCTTTAGGGGTTAGAACAACACTTTTAGGGACTTAGGAGCCCTTGATTTATGGACATTTCATGCTTGGGGTCGCAGGGCCCAAAAATGTCTATAACAGTTGCCCCCTAAAGTATGAGGCCGTTAACCTTTTGGTGTCAGGTGAAATGCTTTATTATGAGGATCCAAAGTTATTTCAATGCTGGGAGGAGACCTGTAATAAGATACAATACAATACATTATCTTCATACTATTTTCATGATCTAGCTGAGGTGGGCATTCCCATGCTCAGCTTTATAAGTTCATTTTCATGTACATAGGACAGACAATCATCTGAGTGTAGACTGATGATTCTGGTAGAGCCATCATCCTTTTGAGTGGATGATTATCTATGCAGCAATGATGTACATTTAATGTATTTATTTTCCCTGAATATATATCGCAGCCCGGATGGATGAAACTAGATCCGGGGTCTTCAATCTCGTTCGATCTTCACTCGAAGTACAATTCGATCCATGTGAGAAATGTTTTGAAGTCAAACATGGAAAGACATCGCTTGATTACCAATCAATGATGTAAATTGTTAACAAGCGCGAGAGGAATCACCGATAATGATAATGACCCTCAAGGTACTGCAGTACAATTCACATGGTGTGAATAAAGGACTTGGCGTCGAACACCACGCAAAATCTTTTGATCGAAGGCCATTGATGTAAACCTGTCACCGGAAGTGAGAAACTTGCCATTGAGGCATGCAAGCTTCAAAGCACTGATTGGGGTGTTCCTAGATCAATGTCTTGGATAATGAGCTGATGTCGACAAGAAGTGATCCGTCACAGGAGGGCCTTAATGAATCCCACATCAATGACATGGAACGGAGCAAATGATTTTAATGGAGGTGAAAATGACCTGGTGATATAAGGTCCAGGGTGGCGGTCATGAAAGAATGGAGTATAATGTATGGTAGTGGGTGAGACACAGGTGAATTCATTGAATGACTTCTCTTGAACATATCGGTGACACTAATGTGATGGATCGGTAGCATTAACCCCAAATGTGGATGGTATGGCGTGACCATGGTGATGTGACCGGTGAATGAAACAACCCAACCCGACTCGGAAACGGAGTGGAAGTGTCATGTTCAAGAGCGACTTGCTACCAACAAAGTTTCTTTGATTTTTCTTCCCAATTTTCCCCAGTCATTGCTAACCAGTACCTCTTTATTTTTGTCAAGCTTGAGGACGATAACATATGCTTGTTCTATAATTTGCCCTTCGGGCAAACCCATCGCTATGTTTTAACGAGCCTAGCGATAGTGAAACTCGTTCTCGTCTATAGACAAGTTTGTCGCTATTAATCTTTTTTAACGAGTTTAACGACAAAGATAACTCGGTCCTTTTCAATTTTAGAGAGTCTAAAAAGGAACGTAAAGGTAACTCCAAAATTCCATTTTCTTCATCTAATCCCTTAAGTCCGAAAAAGTATAAAACAATACAGAAGGGATGAATTTTCGATACTTTTAACGAGCCGAACAAAACAAGCGCTCAATCTTTTTGTGTAATAATCCCTCAGGTCCAAAAAGATTAAAATCTAGAGGAGGGATAGCACTTCCAGTCCCTTTAATGAGCTGGAGAGGCCAATGGCTCGACAATCTTTTCATATTCTACAAGTCAGTTGAAAAGAGATTAAAGGAGACTCGTCTTT
Source organism: Pinus tabuliformis (assembly GCA_031772625.1). Taxonomy (NCBI): domain Eukaryota; kingdom Viridiplantae; phylum Streptophyta; class Pinopsida; order Pinales; family Pinaceae; genus Pinus; species Pinus tabuliformis. The sequence continues at coordinate 853,144,103 of CM062819.1, read as the reverse complement.
TGAGGAACGAGTGATAAAACGAGTAGCAGCTGATTCCAGGTAAGGTTTGGAATTTTCCAATCATGGCAGCGTCACAAGGATGGCTAGTGAAATCACTCTTCGCAACTGTTCCTCAAAAATGGGCAAACAATCAAATGGAGGTGAATGATCGGCCAATGAAAAAGTGGAGGTGACGGAGCAAACACGACCAAGGCTTTAATGGTTGAAGTACTACATTCACGATGGTTATTTACCGGGGAATAGTTCATTTTTTTAACGAGCTTAAACGTGGGTGGAAACATTTGCTCATGTCTTATGTTTATTTTTTAACGAGCTTGAACTATGTGCTAAAACTGCTCGATTAATCCAGTCATGTGATAAGAATGTCTCATATAAAACGACAACTTTTAGAGATTTTCCCCACATCCTTTCTTTATGCAAGTTAGGAAACGACTAATCCTACGAGTTTAAAGGGTTAGAGGACCTACAAATTTAAAAAATAAATAGTCGTTCTTTGCTTGCACTCCAAAAGGCTTGCATGCCCCCAGGTATAAAATAGAGTTTCAAGGTCACCTTCTATTCGAGCTGACAAAACATTTGTTTTATCAGGAAAGGTATACCTCTTTCAGGTTACCCAAAGATTGTTCTATCTAGCGCGTAAACAGAACATTTCTTCGGCGATGTCTACCGAAATAAACAAAGGTGAGCAGCGATGCCCGCCAACCCACATAACTTTGACAAGAGGATCTTATTCCAGTCCAACTCCCTCTTCCAATCACGGACGGGAGTACGGAGGTCATATTCTCTCGCGGAAACCTACCCTATACCCGAAGTTTTCCTGCCGAAGCAGACCAGGGTGCATGCCCCCTGGGTTTCAGTCATGTCCCCCGAATCACTCGCGCTCATCGGGTGGACGGACTGAGGATTGAGACATTTCTTGCGTGAAGAGACCATTCAAGGATGGTATATGACTATTTGCTTTGTATGATTGAGAAATGAAAGCTGGTCCATGAGCTTGACCACTCTTCCTTCGTGCGGAAAACACATTACTCTAAAGAGTGAGGAGACAATTGCTCCCATCCAATAAATATAGTCTCGTCCAAGGAGTAGATTGTAATCCAGGGGTCCTTGAACTACCATTACGTTCATGTGAACAGTTTTCCCTCTCAATGTTATGGGCACATTGGGAAGGATCCCTAACGGTCGACTGGTTCCTTTATCAAAGCCTATCATATTTCTCATCTCAGGCAAAAGCGATGGCGAACCAAGCGCTTTCCAAGCAGTTGAGGAAAGGATACTCATAGAAGCCCCCTCATCTATGATGGTACCAGCCATAACCATTCTATATATTTGAACAATAATTAGGAATGGTATACTAGCTGGTAAACGGGGTCTGCCTAGTTGATTCCAGTCAAAGGAGACAACTAGGTTTCTTGGAGGTGGGACTGAATAGACGGCCGGGTACGACTCTGACGAACTTCCTTCCTGCGGTAAAGGAACAGGTAAATTGCCCCCATGTTCATTAGAGTCTGTGCTTATGAAAAGAATTTGGACGGTGTCATCCTTGTTCTCTTCAGTGACTGTATCATCTGAAGATGGAACCTCTGAAGGCAAGACCGGGCCAACTTCCACCTCGGCCTTTTGACTTTCGTCTGGTATGGATTCAGATGGTTTATCTTCAATGATAGATGCTTCAGCCGACCACCTGAGCGGGCCAGCCGGATTTTCAACTGGTGACGGACTCGGCAAGAGTTTTTTATATCTAGGAGGAAGTCGTAACGGTGAAACCGGACGATCGTCCAAAACTCTTTTAGCCTCGTCTAAGAAGGGACAATGGTGGACGGCGTGATTGCCTTCGCACAGTTTACAAGGAAATCTATATTTTCCTTTTTGTCCTGGGGCTTCACTTTCACTAGTTGACGGTGTGTTTTCAACATGATCATCAGAGGTTGACGACACCGGGTTGTGCAAACGGGGAGACCAGTCCCTTAAGATCCGAGGGATGCAAGGACAATCTTTGTGATAGTGGTCTCCCTCGCAAATGACACATGGCGATTTAGGCCTAGTTGGTGCAGTGTGTGGATTTTCGTTAGACGACACTCGTTTACCCCCATTCGCTTTTGGCTCCTTCTTCTTCTTCTCTTTCTTCTTCTTTTCCTTCTTCTCCTTAGGTACTTGACTTTTGGCTTTACCAGCCCCATCAAGCGAAGAGGAAGGAGGAGAGGAAGAATTAGAGGAAGTAGAAGGTTGGTGGGTAACTCTGGACTCGTCTATTTGCTGATTTGATTGTTCAGGAATAGTGGTGTTCTGAATGACAGAGGTTGAGAAGAGCCATACAAGAAAACCAATTGTCAGTCGTGGAAGCGACAATGTGGCCATATGGGGTGCACCGACATCTCCCCAAGAGGAGAAGGGACTAGGATTTCCTCCAAGGGGAATTCCTTGGTTGGTGGACTCCATTTTCTCAACCCAAGATCAACGTAGGAAAGGGGTAATGAATATTCCGTTTAAAATAAATTTTAGACGCTTTGACACAACTTGTTTTTTCAGTTTTTAAGAGTCGAGAAAAAACAAAAGATGACTCTAGTCTCCTTCGATTTTTAATGAGCCTGAAGTGACAAGTGCTCAGATGGACCTTTTCCGTTAAGGAGTATGAAAAGGAACGAAAGGGACTGCTCTGGAAATCTAGGTAGAGGGAGTACCAAACCAATCGCAAAACTGTAGAATACTTTTTACGGTACAGCAGTCAATCTTCCCGAATGCTGTGTTCAGTGCATTGTGATCGATAGGGCGGCAGACACGGCTTCCTATGGATAGAGGATTAAGCCTATTGGGGTCTCCCAAAATATACTCGACGGTACGTGGGAGCACAAGTCCCTACTGGCACTTATCGTCTCAAAGTGGAGGAATCACCCAACCATCAGTGAGAACAACAGTTACCAGGCTTTACGACGCCGGAATACGTCTCTAGCCTAGACTTCTAAATGTTGTGCGTTAAGTTCCAAAGCGTTGTTAGATTCATTGAATTTATTTTAAGTTGATCTTGTTTATGAAGTTTGCCTTTCGGGTTCACCACGAGATGTAGATGTAATTCCTAAAATGCAATCTAAGATGATAAACAAACTTTTTATCTCTTTTATGCAATGAAAATCCTAGCTACTAGGGAAAATAAAGACAGAATCTTTTCACAAAGAGCAAAGAGCACACTCTAAATGCACTTTCCTAAATCAAGCCAATCAGACCGTCTATATGCAAATGCACATGCATGTATTTGTTTTTCAACTTTCTTAGTATATAGATGCTAAAAAGAAAGTTGATGCACAAATCTAAATTTCTTTTCAAGCGACAAATATCAACAAGCTTCTTTTCGAAATTAAAAAAAAAAATAATTGGAGACGATCACAAAACTTCACGATTTTGAACTGAATACTTGTTCTTGACACTAGAAAATTACAAATTCAGACCAAAAGCAATAGTAACAGGATAATCGACCATCAACAGCAATCAAACTTTTTCCTACGATCGAAATCGAAACTTGCGACATATTCAAATCAAAGGACGACAGTACGATTATGCTACTTTTGAAAAGGAGAACTGTAAATGACTCAACAAACACACAAAAACATCTACAGTTCTTTTGTACAAAGGAGGTGGAATAACAGCAAGGAAAAGGAGTTTCAAACAGACATATACTGATCACAGGCAGCAAAATTCAAGAATAGAACTAGAAAGAAGGAACCACAGAAGCCACAACTGCACAGAGCTAGTCTGATCAGCGCACCTACAACACAGAGAATCTGAAATGCAGCGCAGGTTGTCCACTCGGGAAGTGCACTGAAATTCAGAATCTCTGAATAGTACATGCGTTGGGCCAGAAACGAGACTTTGTTCAGGTTCCAGGTCACAGTTTGCAGTTCAGTTCTTGGGTTTTGGCCGAGTAAAAAGCAATCAGTAATGCAACAATCAGGGGTAGATCTAAAGAGGATCTAAGAGCTATCACAAGGGCAATCAGATAGTTTTTGAATCAGTTGTTTAAATCATAAACAGATCCAGTGGATGGATTGAAGTAGCAATTATCTACTTTGCATTTGTTATGACAAATGCAGTTCGAATGCTACTTGTAAGTTTCTGAAATAGACAACAAGGAATGATAAACAAACAAACTAATTAGGTCCCCAACGGAGTCGCCATTTTGTTACAGGGAAAAGTGTCTATTTAGAACTGCTCTATCCCACTAAGGTGTGACAACTGCCTTAGAGACAAACAGAGAAAAACTACTTTTGTTTTTCCTTTATGAATTATAGATAGAGAGGAACAGAAAGACCAACCTCTGTCTTGCGCTAATCCTTCGATTCGATCCCTCTCTTCTTTGATAGTCCTCAGCTACCTGCTCCCTTGCACGCCCAGCTTCACAAAGTACCTGTAAGATCACAGAAGCATAGCACTATACAAAGACATGGATCTATAATCATAAACAATCTAGGATCAGATGTAAATTGACCATACTGTTATAGCCATTTTTGTGCCTTATAGCATTGAGCATGAAATGTCCATAATCTAAGGGATCCAAAGTCCCTAAACATGTTGTTCCTACCCCTAGAGGAACAAGGCTAACTAACCATAGCAATTCACAGAAGTTCTCCACCTGAAACCACTCAAAAACAAGTCAATTCAGGATCATGTCAACTGCTCCACTGAGCATCTGCGCTGAATGTCAACTGCTACACTGGCTACCTGCGTTGAATGTCAACTCCAACACTAGCTACCTGCGTTGAGCGAGATTGGACAAGTGGCAGGTTCATTCCTCAATGTGTCAATGCTCAGGAAGCTTCCAAAATGACACTTGCCTCAGGGAATTCGACTGGTGATGAGTAAGAGGTTCCAAATCTCCAAGTGGAAGAAAGAACCTCCAAGTGGACTCAAAAACTGAGAGAGGGAGAGGACACTAGTTAGATCTCAAGCTGACTCATCCTCTCTCCAAACATCTATATATGGATCTCACCTCCATGAGATGTAGAGGCTGGAATTTGGTGAATGTAAAGAATTGCTGTTGGTTCGAGACTAGAAACATTGGGTGCTTAATGCTTTGAAGGGAGCTGAAGAAGGAATTCCATTCTGCTGGGAAGGAGATGCTGGATTAGAGCCCTCTGGGTTGTATCTCTTCCTGAACCTTGTTATCAATCAATAAAGCTATCTTGGTTTTCTCCTATATACTGGTGTATTTGTATGATTGCATTAGTGTATTTGATTTACTTCTGATCCTGAATCATTTATGAATATGTATATTTGCCTTTGTGTTGTGTTCTTCTCTTGTCGCAAGTAGCTGTTCTCTTGTCACAGGTAGCTGTTCTCTTGTGATCTCGTGGGAATCAAGTAGCTATTCTCTTGAGCAAGCGAGGAGGCAAGTAGCTGTGAACACCCAAAGAGGAGAGGATCTAGATCGAGGGACAAACGGAAGACAACGGTAAGTCCATTGATCTCCCCTCTTTCACATTTCATAAAGGAAAGAACCAGAATAGCTATATCTGTTTGTTGCTAAGGCACTGTCACACCTTAGGTGGATAGGATCGTCCTGCATAGGCATTTTTCCCCACAACAAATTGGCGACTCCACTAGGGAAAATTTGTTTAGTCATTTTATTTGTGTTTAAATCTTTGTTTGCTTCATAGACTCAACATCATTGAACTGCTTCTGCAAAGTAGACTGTTGATGCCTTGATCCTTCACTGGATTTTGGTTATGATCTAACAATGGACTCACAAATGATGTGGTGATCCTTTGTGATAGTCTTTAGTACCCTCTCAAAGCATCCCTTTGTTTATACCTTGCTTGTGTTTCTGATTTGGCCTGAAACAGTTGATTTTTGAGCATTTTGTGACCCAGAACCCAGGGGAAACGAGAGTTTCTCCTTCAGCGCAATTGCTGTGAAGGCAGTCTGCATTTCAACGCAGGTCCCGTGAGGGCTACCTGCGCTGAATGTCAACTCCACAGTGTTGGACTTGCGCTGAACAAGTTTAGCCTTGTGCAGCTGGGGTTCTCGGTTGTCTGTTGCCCTGTTTTGATCTCTGTTTTTTGCAGCCTTTAACCAGCATAGGTACTAGTTTGATAACTCCTTTTCTTTGCTTAGATTCTGCCTCCTTTTGTACAAAAATATTGTGAGTATTTTTATTTGTTTGTGGCGTCATTTACAGTTTTCCTTTGCATGAGCAAAATAATCATCCTGTAGCCCTTGATTCAGATCTGATTGATTGTGATCTTAGGAGAGAGTTCATTGGCTGTTTGCAGTTGATTATCATTTGCTTTTGCTTATTGGTTTGAATTTGTCATTTTTAAGTGTCGAAACAAGTATTCATTTCGAAAATCGCAAAGTGATTGTAATCTCTTCTACCCTTGCTGATCTTGGAAAAAGTGAACTTGTTTGTATTCATCATTTAAAAGCAAATTCAAAGTTGTACAAAAAGATTTCTTTGTAGGCATATATACTAAGAAAGTGGAAAACAAACACCTGCATTGTGCATTTGCATTTGACAAGTTTGCATGATTGATTTAGGAAAAGTGCATTAGAGTGTGCTGATTTCTCTTTGAGAAAAGATAGTGTCTTTCTTTTCCCTTAGTAGCTAGGATTTTCAAAGTTGAAAAGATTATAAAGCTTGCTTATCATCTTTAGACTGCATTTAGGAATTTTTATCATACATCTCATGGTGAACCTTGAAAGGCAAAATTTAAAAAGATCAACCTAAAATAAACTGAATGAACCTAACAACGCTTTGTAACATAACGCACAACATAGAGGTCTAGGCTAGAGACGTGTTCCGGCGTCATTAAGCCTAGTGACTGTCGATCTCGTGGAAGGTGGGTGATTCCTCCTGAGGGACGATAGCGCTAGTACGTATTGTGCTCCCACGTACCGTCGCGTATATATTGGGAGACCCCTATAGGCATATATCTTTTATCCTTAGGAAGCCGTGTCAGCCGCCCTACTGATCGCAATGCAGTGAACATAGCATTCACGAAGATCGACCGCCCGTACCTTAAAAAGTATTCTGCGGTTTTGTGAAAAGTTTGGCACGCCCTCTGCCTAGATCTCCAGAGCAGTTTCTTTTGGCCTTTTTCAGACTCTATAACAGAAAAAGTCCATCCGAGCATTTGTCACTTCGGGCTCGTTAAAACATCGAAGGAGACTAGAGTCATCTTTAGCTTTTTCTCGACTCTTTAAAAGTGAAAAAGCAAGTTGTGTCTAAAGCGTCGTTAACAATTTATTTTAAACGGAACAATCACCCTTTAATCTTGCGTTGATCTTTAGGTTGAAAAGATGGAGCACACCAACCAAGGAGTTCCCCTTGGTGGAAATCCTAGTCCCTTCTCCTCTTGGGGAGATGTTGGTGCGCCCCACATGGCCACATTGTCGCTTCCAGGACTGACGATTAGCCTACCAGTCTGGCTCTTTTCAACCAATTTCGTTCAGAACACCACCATTCCTGAACAGTCGAGTCAACAGTTAGATCAGACAAGAGTTGCCTCCCAGCCTTCTACTTCATCTCCCTCTCCTCCTTCCTCTTCGCTTGACGGAACTAGTAAATCAAAAAACCGAGTTCCTAAGGAGAAGAAGGAGAAGAAGAAGAAAGAAAAGAAGAAGAAGGAGCCTAAGGCGACTGGGGGCAAACAAGTGTCATCTGACAAAAATCCACACACAGCACTCGCAAGGCCTAAATCGCCATGCGTCATATGCAAGGGAGACCACTTCCATAGAGATTGTCCCTGTATCCCCCGGATACTAAGAGACTGGTCCCCCCGTTTGCACAATTCGGTAGCATCGACCTCTGATAGCCATGTCGACTACTCACCGTCAACTAGCGGGAGTGAAGCCCAAGGACAGAGCGGGAAAACTAAATTTCCCTGCAGACTGTGTGAAGGCGATCACACCATCCACCGTTGTCCCTTCTTAGATGAGGCAAAAAGAGTTCAGGAAGATCGCCTGATCTTACGAGCGCAACTTCCTCCTGGATATCAAAGACTCTTGCCAAGTCCCTCAAGAGTTGAGAACCCGGCTGACCCGCCCAGGTGGTCAGCCGAAGCACCCGTCATTGAAGATGAACCGTCTGAATCCATACCTGACAAAAGTCTAAAGGTTGAAATGGCAGTTGACCCTGTTTTGCCTTCAGAGGATCTATCTTCGAATGACACCATCACAGAGGAGAATCAAGACGACATCGTCCAGATTCTCTTCATCAGCACTGACTCTGATGATCAAGGGGGCAATGCCACCATTCCTTTATCGCAGGAAGGAAGTTCATAAGAGCGCTATCCGGCCGTATACTTGGTCCCACCACCAAGCAACCTGGTTGTGTCCTTTGACTGGAACCAACTAGGCAGACCCCGCTTGCCAGCTAGCATACCATTAAGAATTATTGTCCAAATATACAGAATGGTAATGGCTGGCACAGTTATTGATGAAGGGGCATCTGTGAGTATCCTTTCCTCTATTTCTTGGAAAGCGTTTGGTTCGCCTGCGCTTTTGCCTGAAATGAGAAATCTATCAGGCTTTGATAAAGGAACCAGTCGACCTTTAGGTATCCTCCCCAATGTGCCCATAACATTGAAAGGGAAGACTATTCAAATGAACGTGATGGTCGTTCAAGGACCCTTGGATTATAACCTACTCCTTGGACGAGACTATATATATTGCATGGGAGCCATCATCTCCTCACTCTTTAGAGTAATGTGTTTTCCGCATGAAGGAAGAGTGGTCAAGCTCGTGGACCAACTTTCATTTCCTGGATCACGCATCGCAAATAGTCATGTGCCATCCCTAAATGGTCTATACACGCAAAGAGTGTCTCAACCCACGGTCCGTCCTCTTGATGAGCGCGAGTAATCTGGGAGGATATGACTGGAACCCAGGGGGCATGCGTCCTGGCCTGCTTCGGCAGGGAAACTTTGGGTATAGGGTAGGTTTCTCCGGGAGAATATGACTATTCCGTACCCCGTCCGTAGAGGAATAGGGGTTGTTCTAGAATAAGATTCTTTTGTCAAAGTTACGTGTTTTCCAGAGTCATTCACCCTTGTCTATTTCGGTAGACATTGCTGAAGAAGTGTTTTGTTTGAAAGATTAATGAGACAATCTTTGGGTAACCTGAAAGAGGTAAGCCTCTCTCGTTAAAACAAATGTTTTGACGGAAAAGAAGTAGAGGTAACCTTGAAATTCTGCCTTATGCTTGGGGGCATGCAAACCTTTTTGAGTGCTTGCAAGGGGCGACTATTTATTTTTTAAATTTTTAGGTCCTCCCTTTAAACCTGTAGGTCTAACCCTTTAAACTCGTAGGATTAGCCGTTTCCGAACTTGCATAACGAAAGGATCCGGGGCAAAGCTTACGTGAGATGAAGCTCCATAAAAAATAGCATCTCCAGTGAGACACTCTTATCTTATGACTGGTATAACGAGCAGTTTTAGCATGAAGTTCATGCTCGTTAAAAAATAAACGCAAGATCCGAGCAGTTTTAGCAGCATAGTTCATGCTCATTAAAAAATAAACATAAGCTTGAGCAGTGTTTTGGCGCATTCAAGCTCTTTAAAAAATGAACCCATTACCGGTAAAATAACCATTGTGTACGTAACCTTATCAGCCATAAAAGCCTTGGTCGTGTTTGCACCTGCCACCTCCACTTTTCATTTGGCCAATCGTTTACCTCCATATGATTGTTTACCCATTTTGAGGAACAACTGCGAAGAGTGATTTCACCTAGCCATCCTTGTGACACTGCCGTGATTGGAAAATTCCAACCTGTACCTGGAATCAGCTGCTAACCATGTTCATCACTCATTCCTCAAAAGACGAGTCTTCTTTAAGCTCTTTTCAACTGACTCGTAAAATATGAAAAGATTGTCGAGTTTTGGCCTTCCAGCTCGTTAAAGCGACCGAAAGAGCTATCCCTCCTCTAGATTTTAATCTTTTTGGACCTGAGGGATTATTGCACAAAAAGATCGAGCGCTTGTTTTGTTCGGCTCGTTAAAACTATCGAAAACTCATCCCTTCTGTATTGTTTTATACTTTTTCGGACTTAAGGGATTAGATGACGAAAAAGGAATTTTGGAGTTGACTTTATGTACCTTTTCAGACTCTCTAAAAATGAAAAGGACCGAGTTATCCTTGTCGTTAGACGAGAACGAGTTTCCCTATCGCTAGGCTCGTTAAAACATAGCGATGGGCTTGCCCGAAGGGCAGGTTATAGAACAAGCATATGTTATCCTCCTCAAGCTTGACAAAAATAAAGAGGTACTGGTCAGCAATGACTGGGGAAAAATTGGGAGAAAACTAAAGAAAACTTTGATGGTAGCAAGTCGCTCTTGAACATGACACTTTTCCTCCGTATCACAATCGGGTTGGGTTGTTTCATTCACCGGTCACATCACCATGGTCTTGCCATACCATCCATATTTGGGGTAATGCTATCGATCCATCGCATCAGTGTCGCCATATGTTCAAGAGAAGTCGTTCAGAAAGAGTCAGCCGGGTCCCATCCACTGCCATACATTATCCTTCATCCATTCATGACCGCCACCCTGAATCATATATCACAGATCGTTTTCACCTCCATTAAAATCATTAGCTCCGTTCCGTGTCACTGATGTGGGATTCATTAAGGCCCTCCTGTGACGGATCGCTTCTTGTCGACATCAGCTCATTATCCAAGAAGTTGATCTAGGAACAACCCCTTCAGTACTTTGAAGCTTGCATGCCTCAATGGCAAGTTTCTCACCTCCGGTGACAGGTATACATCAATGACCTTCGACCAGAAGATTTTGCGTGGTGTTCGATGCCAAGTCCTTTATTCACACCACGTGAATTGTGCTGCAGTACCTTGAGGGTCATTATCATTATCGGTGATTCCTCTCGCGCTTGTTAACGGTTTACATCATTGACCGATAATCAAGCGATATCTTTCCATGTTCGACTTCAGCGCAATTCTCACATGGATCGACTTGTACTTAGAGTGAAGATCGAACGAGTTTGAAGACCCCGGATCTAGTTTCATCCATCCGGGCTGCGATATATATTCAGGAAAAATAAAGACATTTGAGATGTACATCATTGCACCAGATGATCATCCTATTCAAAGGATGATAGTTTCGCCAAAATTATCAGTCTACCATCAGACGATCGTCTGTTCTATGTACAAAAATGAATTTATAAAGCTGAGCATGGGAATGACCGACTCAGCTAGATCATGAAAGCAGTATGAATCATAATGTATTGTATTGTATCTTATTACAGGTCTCCTCCCAGCAAATGGATGAACTTCGGACCCTCCTGGATAAAGCATTTCACCCGATAAACGACCTCATACTTTAGGGGGCAACTGTTATAGACATTTTTGTGCCTTACAGCATTGAGCATGAAATGTCCATAATCTAAGGGATCCAAAGTCCCTAAACATGTTGTTCCTACCCCTAGAGGAACAAGGCTAACTAACCACAGCAATTCACAGAAGTTCTCCACCTGAAACCACTCAAAAACAAGTCAATTCAGGATCATGTCAACTGCTCCACTGAGCATCTGCGCTGAATGTCAACTGCTACACTGGCTACCTGCATTGAATGTCAACTCCAACACTAGCTACCTGCGCTGAGCGAGTTTGGACAAGTGGCAGGCTCATTCCTCAATGTGTCAATGCTCAGGAAGCTTCCAAAATGACACTTGCCTCAGGGAATTCGACTGGTGATGAGTAAGAGGTTCCAAATCTCCAAGTGGAAGCAAGAACCTCCAAGTGGACTCAAGAACTGAGAGAGGGAGAGGACACTAGTCAGATCTCAAGCTGACTCATCCTCTCTCCAAACATCTATATATGGATCTCACCTCCATGAGATCTAGAGGCTGGAATTTGGTGAATGTAAAGAATTGTTGTTGGTTTGAGACTGGAAACATTGGGTTCTTAATGCTTTGAAGGGAGCTGAAGAAGGAATTCCATTCTGCTGGGAAGGAGATGCTGGATTGGAGCCCTCTGGGTTGTATCTCTTCCTGAACCTTGTTATCAATCAATAAAGCTATCTTAGTTTTCTCCTATATACTGGTGTATTTGTATGATTGCATTAGTGTATTTGATTTACTTCTGATCCTGAATCATTTATGAATATGTATATTTGCCTTTTTGTTGTGTTCTTCTCTTGTCGCAAGTAGCTGTTCTCTTGTCATAGGTAGTTGTTCTCTTGTGATCTCGTGGGAATCAAGTAGCTGTTCTCTTGAGCAAGCGAGGAGGCAAGTAGCTGTGAACACCCAAAGAGGAGAGGTTCTAGATCGAGGGACAAACGGAAGACAACGGTAAGTCCATTGATCTCCCCTCTTTCACATTTCATAAAGGAAAGAACCAGAATAGCTATATCTGTTTGTTGCTAAGGCACTGTCACACCTTAGGTGGATAGGGTCGTCCTGCATAGGCATTTTTCCCCACAACACATACAAATGTAACAAGCATCAATGATACAAAAGCATGGAGGAAAACTCAAATAGTTTTTATTGATAAACAAGAAAAGATCTAGGAGGAGTTACAACCAGTTGTTCCAACCCAGCATCAACCTCCCAGCAAAGAAGCCCATCTTCACCTCAAACAAAGCTTAGATCACCCAACAATCTGATGTTTGTCTCTAGAAACCAACAACAATTCCTTACAATATGCAAAATTCCAGCCTCTGTATCTCTGGGATGAGGGATCCATATATAGATATTTGTAAGGGGGATGAGTCAGCTTGTGATTTGATTAGTGTCTTCTCTTTGATAGTTCTTGCTTCCACTTGGAGACTGAAGGCCTCTTACTCATCCTTGGTCGAATTCAGTAAGGCAAGTGTCACAGGAGAAGATTCTGGAAGCTTCCATTGCCTCTCCACCTCGTGGAATGACACTGCCATTTGTCATTTCTCACCCATCGCACCCCACAGAAGGGACTTTTGAAATGCAATGCACCCTCATAGTGTATTTAGGTGAGATGCAACGCGCTTAGCCAGTGGAGTAGGTGCAATGATCCTGTTTTGACCAATTCTGAGCAGTTTCTCATGGAGAACTTCTGGGAGAAGCTGTAATCTGTTGACCTTGTTCCTTTAGGGGTTAGAACAAAAATTTTAGGGACTTAGGAGCCCTTGATTTATGGACATTTCATGCTTGGGGTCGCAGGGCCCAAAAATGTCTATAATAAAGTGGAAAATAAATTGTGATAAAATCAATATCAGAGGTATATATAACTATCTCTGAAGGAACAACCCCTCCTTTTCTCAATAGCTTGGGATCCCTATTCCACCCTGGTACATAAATAAGTGCATAAGCACATTAAATTAAATAAACAAATAAAGGGTGAAATAATAGAAAGGTTTCCTATGGAGAGAGGTGAAGCAAGCAACTTCACCGAGGTACTGACCAGGCTTAGTGGCAGATAAGCAATGCTTGTGTTCCTATAGTGACTTCGTTGGGGTACTGAACAAACTTGCTGGCACCAGAGCAACTTTAGAGATTAAAAATAAAATGTTGATTATCTTAAACTCACAACTATGTATTACCCTCCTCCTAGATCGAAACAATTATGATCTACTAAGCTTTGTGAATGTGGTAACCTAGGAAAGGAATAGAGGATACTATATCTATAACTGGGTCAAATGGGGAAGCCATGATAATCAACAAGATGATTCAATACTTATTGATAGGTTGAGACCTTGCACTTAAGCATAAAACCTAGACAAAGAAGTTGTAGTTCTACTAGTGTGTCACCAAATGTTGACACTACGATCAATAATCTCGATGATTTTTCCTACAATTGAATTTTGGAGCCTAGTGAGGATATTACGATCTAATGTCCCATAGTCACTGCATGTCTGATTGATGTTTTGCTAAGAATTAAAGTATTCTTCATGTATTCTAAGTGTCAAAGTCACTTTCTCACACATTATCATTCCTTGATGAATCCATGAGTGCACCTCTCTTTTACAAGCCTAGATAGGAATTGCACAGTTCTTGAAGGTAAGGATTATGGAGTGACTAGAAATATAACTTGTGTAATGCCCAGTTATAGTGCTCAGGCAATTATTGTTGATAGTGACTACGTGTTACATGAGAATGGGGCCTATGCAATGTTAAACCAATGCCGAAAGGCAATGCACACTCTCCTTTAACAGTCCCTCTCATTGTTGAAAAATCCAACAAGAAATTCTAAATTTGGATTTACCTTGATTAAATTGAGAAAATTGAAATTTCTACATTAGAAAACAACTTGGATGGTGTAAAATTATGTGACATGGATTTTTTCACCCAGTTTACTCAGTACATTCAAGTTGGAGGAGTTAGAGTTCATTTTTTCATTTGTGATTGCTAATTTTTTGCAATCAAGGTCAGTTATCTCAGGTTGTTTTAAGTTAAACTAGTTCCAACTTTTCGAGGAACTAGTGGAAGTTTAGTTAAGCAATGGGACTTTAGCCAAACTCAGTGATTATCTAGGTAACTACTCAATCAAGCAAAAATATCTAGTGCATGCAGAGATTTGGAGTTACCGAGTTGAGGTGGAGATTATAAGGTAGTGTAACATTAGTTGTAGACTAGTCGTGAGTGTACATGTGTTGCATCCACTCAGATGATCATCCTAAAGGAAATGCACAATTTAATTCAGGTAATTTCTTAAATAATAGGGGATAATTCCTCAAGGAACATTTCAAGGAAATAGGAGCTCAAACCAAGGGAAAATTTGACTAAGTCTGGGTCAAAGGCCTTCAGTGAGCAGTGAGATAGGTATTGCAAGTTCCTCTACTTGGCTTCTTTGGCTTGGAAAAGGAGAGAAGATCATTCCTTGGAAAAGCAAGAAGTGATTTAATGTTCCACTATTCGAACTAGTTCCTCAACATTGTAACTATGTACTTGGATCTTTCACTTAATAGTAAGAATCTCATTGAGCCAACACACTTTCATGCATGTATCATGAATGTTGTAAGACTATTCCTCAGATATTTGCAGTATATGTTATGTTAATATGTACTAAATAAATTGAACTACTCCATTGGCTTTGGTGGTTATCTTGTTGGATGTGTGTTGTAATTTATTTAATGATCATTATGTTTGTGTGAATGATTTTCTAGATAACTAACAAAATTTTCATTGCTCTCATGTTCCTCTCTTAGGATAATACTATCACATTCCTTTCAAAGACTCATTGTTGTCTCCCCTCTCGTGAAAGTCTAATTTTTTACATTTAAATCGATGTTTCATAGTGTCAATTACTTGCTGATTTCAAAGGATATGTGTGTAATTTCTTATGTTATTTATTGCAACTAAGGAAAACCTTAAGTTATTGTGGTCAGGTTGATACTCCATATGGGGCTTGTACTCCAAACGGTGTGAGGCTTAATTGGGAATTCACATTAGGGAGACCCCCTATATGTTGGTTGATTTCCAACACCGTTAACATTATGGTGCTAGAAGGAGGGCCAGATGAAAATTTATGTCCCTTGAGTCTGTTTTCAATCTCTTATCTCAAATGGCTAATTCCCAAATCATACTGTGA
Source organism: Pinus tabuliformis (assembly GCA_031772625.1). Lineage (NCBI taxonomy): Eukaryota > Viridiplantae > Streptophyta > Pinopsida > Pinales > Pinaceae > Pinus > Pinus tabuliformis. The sequence continues at coordinate 853,128,594 of CM062819.1, read as the reverse complement.
GGGTGTTTTTCCAATAGGGTCAATGGTAAACTTTTGATCTTCGATGAACATGATTATAACTTCTCTCAATTAAAGATTTATGGTGAGGGTGAAATATCCATAGCAGAGAATATATATAATTTTCTCCATTTTGGTGAATTTTATGAAATTGATTGTGAATATATTACCTTTATGCTTTTATTCCTCACTATTGAAGGCTGAGTTAATTGATTGCTTCATACCTTAACACCTGGTTCCATTCATTAATTTTATAAATTCCTCAAGGAGCTTCATCAATCCTTTGATAGGTATGATTGTTGAGTTTTCCTTAAAAGGAGTAATAAACGAAGAATGAATCTTGATGAGTAAGTTAAGGATTTTTCTAATAAACTCCTTTACCTATGCTATGAGTTTCCCAAAGAATAAATGGATTGCAATTACTTCAGGGAACTATTTCAGAATTTTGTTCAAATCTCTTTGAAATAGTGAGTCTAAACCCCTAGATGTTCCTGTTTTCCCAAATTTTGTAAATCATGAGACACATTTAATTTCAGAGGAGGAACTTACAATTCCTTTTGTTACTTTTCCTCCTCCTTTCTCAATGACAATTTGAGTGCCTCCTAGTGATGATGTTGAGGTTGGGAAATCCATAAATATAAGTTTTTATTTGTCTCTTCAACCTTCCTCCACTTTCCATGATCCATATCCAATAGAGTAAACCCTGGAATGGTTCATGAGGCCTAAGGTGAAGACTCATCCCTTGACTTTTCAATATGATATTAACACTCATGACTTTAATATTAAATCTGATTTAATTAAAAGAATGGCCTCTTCAACATATGTTTACTCTCCTCTATTATCTCTTTCTCGTGATCCCTTTCCCCTTGATCTGTTTGATCAATCTTTTCCAAATCCAAGTAGTGATTAGGTACAAGGTAGTTACATTTCATAGGTAGAGGAGAAGAAAGGTGATGACTATTTTGATGTATTTTCTCTTTTTCAAAGTCCTGTTTTTGAAAATGGTGTTCCTCCATCCTTGGCTTATTTGGGACCTATGCATCTTCATAGTAATTAAATGAAATCAGTTTTCCTAATCAATCTAAAGTCTTGAGGAACCATAATTATGATAATTTTAACTCCACTTATGTATGTGGTGATGAGTTCCCAAGCGCACCAAATTATATTTTAGTTTCTCAAGTATATTTTTACTTGAAAGAATTAGGTCTTAAATATGATTCAGTCAAAGAAGATTGTCTTGTGGAAACTTTCTCTTCAGCTCAATATCCCTTACGTCGTACTCATTGTAATGCATTGAATTCTGATGAAGATACTCCATGCTCTTCAACTTCATCATCTAATGAGTAGTATTTAAATTGACACAAGGTAGTGAGATCATTAATGGTGAAGAGGGAGGTAATCAAACCATCCACCATCCATTCCATTCCCTATTATTTCTAGTTTTGCATAAGGACAATCCTTAAGTTTAGGTTACTCATGAGATTTTACTAATCTATCCATCCTTTCATTTGCATTTAGGAAAAAATTGTGAATTTAGTAATACATTTTTTGATGTTGGAAAATATGATCAAACCATTGATGTACATGTCTGCCATCCAGATAGTAGTGATTTGGTTAATTTAATTGATAGTAGTCCACATGCAATTTGTGATCTAACTTCATTCTCAAAATGTAGTTATCCAACATTTGAAGGTTATAGGACATGTCAGGAAGTCAAGGCACTTCAACTTTCATTGATGGTTATGTTAGGTTCTAGTAATCCTAATAAGATCCTCGAACCGAGTTAGATATGTAATTTATCACAAAATATTTTATTTGCATGGTTTCAATGGATGTAAACTCTTCCTTGATATAATTTTAGTACTTCAGGTATAGGTTTTCTAACTTTCAAGGTTTTGTTCGTAATCAAATTAAGGTTTATGTTTTAGTCGTTTCATCTCCATGCAAATCTCTTAGATCAAACTTGGGTTTGGAATGTATATCTCCTGTAGATGGATAGAGCTATGAATTTGATAATTTTTAGGATTATCATTAGCCAAAAGACTCATACCTATATGATACTTTTGAAAATAATCAACTCCTAATTTTTCTTATGAATGTCATGATGCTAATCATCTTCATAATTTCACTAGATGTCCTCTTGAGTGTTAGTTACTGCTTGAGTTATTTTTTGAATCAAATTCCTCTTTTTCACCCATTGTATTCTAACTTGTTTCATTTGTTTTCTATATTGTCATTCATTTTTAATTCTTTCAATGATTATGATGCTAGTTTAGTTTAATGGTTTGCCACATTTAAGAAATAGGGAAGATGATTTTATTGTTTAAAGCATTTTTAAAGATGTTGAAACTAATATATCTGTATTGATTACTAACCAAGAATATTATGCCTTAATCAACCTATTTGGTTATAGTTCTAATCTTAACAATTCACATATATCTAATCATGTTCCGAATAGTTTTTTGATGATATTTTTTTCACATTGATTGATCTTTATGGTTTATCATCTCACTATTCAGATACTTTTCAAGTTGTCGAGGAACTTTAGTCTTTTTTTATCATTATTTTAGGTCCCCACTATATTTAAAAGTGTTCTAGATATGATCAAGTTCGTTTTCCCTTGCACGATTTTCATCTTGACTCTATGTTATTAACTAGAAATTAATTTTGTTATGGATTTTAAGGTTTCAAGAAGATGGTCTTAAATTTTATCATCCAATTTATCATTGGTTGGAAGAATATTACTTAGAAAGCCCTTTTTCAAATAATAAACTTTGATTTTTCTTGATTTTTTCCAAGGGGGGCAACACAGATGCAAGTGCGTTATTCACAAGAATCCTACAATGTTTGTTTCATTGTTCTTTTCATCAAAAGGGTAAGGTTGCAAATTGGTTAAGGTTACTTTTATGACATATTTCTACCTTTAGGAAATACCTTCAACCTTTTGTGCAATTTATTTAAGTTCTCATATTAACTTTTACACATTTTGTTATATTAGTTTTAATCGATCGTATAATTTTGTTTGCAAGTGAGGAGTAGTTACACTAGTTACATTCGAAATTCCATTACAATTGACCCTCACCTTCTAGCTGGTTAGGTTAGGAATAGTTCTATTTCCATTCTAGTTTCCCTTGTACATTCATTTAGACTTTTCTCTCCTTTTGTCTCTCCTTTGTGCTCACAAAATGGCATCTTGCTTTTAGTCTTCAATTTTCTTTGTTCCTTTGGTCTTGATCTCTTGTTTTCTTCTGTCTTTTCTTTCATGTTTTTTTAATAAGACCTTGCATGAAAGATGCTCCTTTTGGCTCAAAAGACAATGTGGAAAAGATTTGAAAAGGTTAATTGTGATGACGAATAATGCTTGCCTAATTTTTTACCCTCTTCTATATTTGGGTTTACATATATTTAAAAGCAATGATGTTTGAGTGGAAAATATGATACATTTGAAAGGAAAACCTTTAACAAAACCATGACACCTACACCAATTCTATTATCTTCATTCCTTAACTTGGTATTTTATGTAAATGGTGTTATTCTTACCAATCCAAACAAGTATAGAAGGGAAAGGGGAAAATAAATAGAGATCAAATCAATATAAGAGGTATATATAATTGTCTCTAAAGGAACAACCCCTCTTTCTCTCAATAAGTTGGGATCCCTCTTCAACCTTGGTAAATAGATAAGTGTCGAAGCACATTAAAGTAGTGACTTCATCGGGGTACTGAGCAGGCTCATTGGTAGCATTGGAACATTAGAGATGAAAGCTAAAACTTTGACTATATTAAACCCACAACTACATATTACCCTTCTACCTGATTGAAATAAATATGATCTAGCAAGCTTTCTACATGTGTTAATCAAGGAAAGGAATAAAGGAGACCTTATTTATGACCAAGTGAAATGCGCAAGCCAAGGTAATTGACACAATGAATCAATAGCACCTAATAGGATATGACCTTGCTCTTAATCATAAAACCTAGATAGAGAAGTTGGAGTTCTACTACTGTGCCACCAAATTTTGATGTTGTAAACAAAACCCTATAAAATTTTTGCTACAATTAAATTTTAGAGCATACTAAGGACCTTACGATCTATTTTCGCATGGTCACTTCATGGTCTATTAATGTTTTTCTAAGCACTCAAGTCTTCTTGACGAATTCTAAGTGTTAAAGTCACTTTCTCACACATGCTCAATGTTTGATGAATCCAAAATATCACCTCTCTTTTGCAAACCTAGACAAGTCTTACACATTTCCTGAAGGTAAGGCTTGCACAATCTCTAGAAATAGAGCTTCCACAATGCCAAGTTACAATGCTTCTGAAATCACTATTGATAGTGAATATGCAGTCTGCGAGAATAGTTTTGGCACAATATTCAACACATGCTGATAGTTAGTGCACACTCTCCATTAATAGTCCCTCTCGCTTTGGTTGCAATTGTACTTTTATTTCAATAAGTTTTCCAATGTCACTTTTGTGCTTCTTTGTTTTCACAAGTGTCAATTTCACTTGCGCGGCTATCATTTTCACTTCCTTTCACTTTAACAAGTGTGGCTTCCATGTTTTCTTCACTCTAGCATTTTGATACCACTTGTAACACCGTTCGAGGTAAATGTGCATATAAAAAAAATAATAGGAACAGAAATACAATAAACATATCAGCCATCAAAGTCCATATATATATCAGTACATTTTCACATGAAAATCAAGGGAATGAATTTTTCATTAATAAATGTAATGAACCAACCGGTGATGGGACTACCACATTCCACTCGACCATAGATTGGCTAAGCCAAGTCTCTATTCATCCATTCACCCCCATGCCCTATTCCAAGCATGAATTTGGGACTCATAGAACACATCAAAAAACACCAATCGATGTGCATGCCACTGGAGTTCTCTGCCTACACCGTGAGGAATTTGAGTGTCTCCTAGTCTCTCAGGCCTTACTATGCATCCGCAGTTTGATCCGGGGATCCCTAGGCCCTACACCAACACATACTCTCCAGGATTTACCGTGCATTACATCTCAGAATCACTAGGCCCAACAGAGAGAAAATCCACCTCTTGGCTTTACCGTATATCCCGCCATTCATCGGCAAGGATTCCTAGGCCCACCAAGGCATGCAATATGTATTTACTGCAACCCACAGTCTGGTTCACGGGTCACTAGGCCAATGGTTTTGTGCATCCTCAGTCTAGTTTAGGGACCACTACCACCATGTGTTCGTTAATTTGCAGATCCATCCCACTCAGTTTTCAATCCAATCAGCCATCCCCCACAAAATGCATGAGAGAACCCATCTCATCAAAGCTATCAGGAAATGGAAAGGCTAGGCTGAAAATACTATCACACCTAGCAAAACCCATTCCATGGTAGAAAAGAAACACATGCAATCCCATGCATGCCAAATCTATCAAGGAAAATACACATGAAAGTTGATACCTATAATGAAGCCTGATGTAACTAGTTGATCTTGCCTTTCCCTGCTTGATCTTTGCTTCCTCTTGCCTTCTTTGCCTTTCTTGCTCCAATGCCAAAGTGCTCCAAGAAAACTCTAAGTGACCAAGAGTATGAGAGAGAGAGAATAATGAGAGAGCTCCAAAGCTAAACTGACCAAGTCTTGCCCACTGATCTTCAGAAGCCTTTTTATTAATGAGGCCTTTATTTTCTTCATTTTCCATTAGTTTCCTTCATTTTCCTCCTCACATGAAACCTATGACCTTTCACCTCCTTTTTCTCCTAATTTCCATTATTTTCCTTCATTTTCCTCCTCACATGTAACCTGTGACCTTTTACCTTCCTTTTCTCCTAATTTCCATTATTTTCGTAAATAAATGTTCCAAAATACCTCTTTTCCTCTTTAATGCCTTAGCCATTTCCTTTTCCAATTTACTTAGCCATAAACAACCAAATAAGCATCCCCTAGGATGTCTTGCCCACCATTCAGCTTGGAATAAGTGTCCCAATCATCCGTGGTTATTGTTTTTAACATTTATTACATGGAATTTTCACCAGGGCTGTTAAAGAACCCTCCCCTTTAGGGGATCACCATCCTCGGTGTTCTATGACACCTATAACCAACATGATTGCTAAAACCAAAACATACTACCCATGGAGCTTTATAACGTAGCTCGTTATAGCATTTAAAATGAAATATTTGCTCAAAGTCAAAACATCATTACAACATGACAACATACCGCATATTGGAGCTTTATAACATAGCTCATTACGATATTTACAATAACCACATATACATATACACATATGTACATTTTCTCAACCATCAAATAAAATAATATGATGCCTGCATCCACAACAAGGAAATCTAGAGGCTCACACCTCCACCCTTAAAGTAATACTAGGATCCACCTCCTTCTCAGGAATTCCAGAATCGATTGCAAAGTCAAATCTGCATCCAATGTCCACTGCTATTATATCGCGCCACTTGTCTTCTCAGCGAATAGTTATCAGCTCATTGTTCCAGGGCACACTTCCAATGTGCATCTGATATCATATGGCAATGCTACTGACAAAAAAAAAAATCCATTCTTCCCTTCTCTACTACACATTCCCTCGGGAATCCGGTCACCACTTCCATGCAGTCACTCACCTTCCAAGTTCTGCTGGCACCCCCATCCTAGGTAGTCCATCGCTTGGAAAGGCTTCCTCTCATCGGAAGATACAAAAACCAAGGCATATACCATCCTCAACACATCATACTGGTCATATCATGCTCATGAAAATCAGTGGACACTATTGGGTACCAGTGTCCCACAATGGCCCTGCACCTGAAGTGCTTTACCAACATACTGTTGCATGTTTCAATTCCTTTGCTGCTGCTGCTAATTCTTGCAGTTGATTTCAACCACCCAATTGAGCATGTTCATGCTTCCTCTACCAAGAACATAACTTCCATTAGATTCAAAATAAATTAAAATAAATTCACATCATACCTCATTGGTAGCTCACCAATAAGGTACATTTGCAATCATGTTCGCTTCCTATCACAACAAGTCAAACTAACATATTTGCCCAAATTGACATATATAAACATATCAAATCAGGTTAGCTCAAACACAACCATCATAGATCATAAATCACATGTAACCATCATAAACCAAAATCATAAATCCCATATAATCATCATATACCATAGTCATAAATCACATGCATAATAAAACTGAAATAAAATGATGATACTTATCCTTTCCTCAATCCTTAGTTCTACCTTTGTTCTTTTATATAGAGATAGGATTTGTTGCTACACCCAGCAAACACCCAGTGCCTTCTCCTCTACCAGGCGCACATACGCATGGTGTGCATCACACACATACAACCACACCTAACACACAACACCATGCAATACATGCACCTACACCATACATACAACGCATACACCTACATCCAGCGTATAACACAGTGCATCCATCTATAACCAATGTGCAATACCACCCAATACATGTACCTACACAAATTACAACACAACGAATACACGTAATGCAATGCCATGACTACATGATGCACATACATAATACCACATGCCCATAACACAGCATGGATGACATGCACACAATACCACACGTACACCAGTACCATAAGTACAACATGTACACAATACCATCTGTACAATTCACCACCTGCACAACATGTGCACAACATCACTTGTACACGACACCACCTGTACAACATGTACACAACGCCACATGTACACTACAACACTGTACAACATGTACACAATACCACATGTGCACAGTACCACACCCATGATTTGTATGAGACAACATATGTACATAGCATCACATGCATGACATGTACACAACACCACGTGCTCATAGCACCTTATGTACAACATGCACATGGCACCACATGCTCATAGTACCACTTGTATAATCATGCACACAACACCATATGTACATAGCACCATATGTACAACATGCATGTAACACCACATGTACATAGCACTGCATATCCAACATGTACATAGCATCATCCGTACACAACACTGCATATCCAACATGCACAAAGCACCATATGCACACATGTCACATATACATCATGAAGACAGTACAATATGTATACAACACCCCATATGCAATGTTCACACAACCCTATTTGTACCATCCTATACATAACACTGCATAAATAACAAGTACGCATGCTATATATATGCAACACCACAAGTGCACACATCATAGATGCAACATATACAACATATACAATGTATGCACAACAATAGTACCATACATCCAAAACCACATTGTTCTTACCAAGAAACCTTGCTTCCAGTATCTCATCAAATGCTTATCCTAGCATGCCGCAAACCACACTGCTTTCACTTTGTTGATGTATCCTTCAACTTTACCTGTTATAACATAGACATAGGCATAATACAAGTATACAATATCAAATCATATCCACATGATACTGACCTCATATATTTGTCATGAATACTCTTCCCAATTGATTCCTCGTAAGACCAGGAACCTCTTCATGTTGTTCTCCTACATAAGCAATCATTCCTCCACAAGAATGATCCCTGATGGCCTTATCAAATAGTAACATATATACATGGATACATACATACATATATAAACATTATCATAAAATAATTGTGATACTATGAGACAATGACATACCTACATACATACATGTATACACATATAAACATCAACATAATCATGGTCATAACAAAATTGCCAGATAACATAAGGTCAAGGTTAAGAGAAATTCCTTTATTCATGCATGACATGCCTGATATTTAGAACAGTAGTTCCCAACAAGGCCAAGGCATCTGACACCTCAGATCCATTTACTCTATCTTTTCTAGTTACCTTTCTTGTGTCTGCACTACTACTGTCCATTTACCACAATGGACCCAACCAGTCCAACCGACTGTCATAGTCTTACCTTCCACTACACTTACTCATACACCAAGCTCCATCTAAGTCTTACATCACCTCTTGGGTACCACATAGCGCTCCTCGAGCTACAGTAACTTCCCCCTTTCCAACCAATTCCCAAGACTCAAAACGTAAAAGGCAAGACAAGAAACAAACAAGAAGAAGACCATAAAAACCAATAACAACATGACTCCCAAAACAAATTGGTATGGCCATACACTAGACATAAACAAATCCACAAATCAATCTCAACAATTCATAAAAGACCAAATGCACAAGACTAAAAACAAACACCATGACTCAATCCACATGGTTCCTAGGGAAAGCTCAACCCGAGCCTTCTTCAAGATTTCATGGGAACCTCTCTTTCCATTCAACTCCCCGCATCATGCTCACACATGTCAACCACATGTTCCAAATATCAAGACAATCATCTTTATCAATTTGAAATTATTTTTTACAAATAGTCATGTCATAATCCATAGTCATTAGACATAATGCCACAACTATAAACTCCATTCAAGTACAAATCAACTATCTTAACAATTAGTACAATCATCTTAAAACAAAATCATTTGAACACATACTCATATTAAGGAATTCATCAAACATTCATACCAACTTGCAACATACCATGTTAAATAAATCATTTAGATGACATAATAGGCACCAAACACTCAAATATCAGATAGACAACATAATCAACTATGAAACACCAAGTATGATGCATAAGAAAACTCATACCTTAGTGTACCTCAGTGGAGGCTATCTTGTTTGCATAATCAATCTAGTTAGCGAGATATAACTTTACAACATGTCAACATAAAACATGATATCCATAATAGTAACTAACTAACATGTTGATATTACAAGCTCATAAGCATTTGGCATTCATGCATAATAATCACATATATATGATTAGTCTAAATTAGTATGACACCACATCACAAATATGTCATCTCATACCTGAGTATCGCAACCATAACCATTTGCATAGGTCAAACAAGGTTAACACAATACATATAACATCAAGATCTTCAATGCAATGAGCATAACCATAACACATATGACCAATCCAAATTATAACATGAATGTCTCAATGAAATGGCCCTAATCATCAATTTAATAGCATATAACAATAAGTGTTATATATCATACTCATCCGCAACATACAACATAATGATCAGGTTGTCTAATATAAAACAACAATAACAATGCATACAACTACAGGTTACTATCATTCCTGACTATCTGACACATGTGCATATAACCACACTAATCATCTAACATCTTTCATGAATGGAACCATAACATCAAATACATGTTCATAAACCTAATGCATATACAAATCCTTAACTTACATACCTGCATGCCAAACATACAATACCTGTATGACGATCTTCTCTTACCCCAAAGTCCAATGTTGCAACCTCGTTATGATGATCTCCATTTCCTACTCTATCTCAACTAGCTCATTAGCATCATAACAACCATTAGTATCATGATGACCTAAATTACATAAAATGACTTCACAAGGCATGTTTGACCTACTATACATGCATAATCATAGCCACGACCATACATCCATAACAACAACCATTACTCCATTGAACACATTTCCACATGCAACTAATAGTATGCATAATCAATTCCCAATAAACTACATGTACCATTAAATTTAACCATGCTTGAAAATAAATTGATTTTCATTTCTCATACATTTGTATGAGACTAAGTCAAAAATATTGCACTTATTCCACTTGTAACATCATAACAAAAAACATGCCACTTTTCCATTTCCTTACATGCAACTTTTCAAATTCCTTACACGCAACCTTTAAAATTACCTACATGCAACTCTTCAAATTATTTTCATGCAAATAGGCATAGATCAGCTACATCCATATTATCATAGTACAATACTATCCCATCCATGAAAAAATAACATTTTCTTCAAACAATTACCATAATTTTACATTTTCCACAAACAACTACTATACTATTACATTTGCATGTAAGAATTTCTTCAAACACTTTACATGCAGACTAATATAGCAACCTATTTGCATACAAGTAAGCATATATAAACTACAAAAATACTATTACACATCGATGCTATCCCCAACCACAAACAACATACTCATTGGGGCATTTTATCAAATAGTTTGTGTGCAATTATCAATGATCCATTTAAGCATTTCATCAAACACCTTGCATGCAAATTAATATAGTGAATGATTCAATGCATATATCCTAAACTATAGTAGTACAAGTTATGTAAATTGAACCATATGATCAGTGGAATTTTCCCTTACTATATTTCAAGTTTCAACTTCTTAGATTTCATATATGAAAAGTTATAACAAAAATACCAACACAATCCTATTTGGTCCACAATTCTACGAGTATCCAGAAAGCTCGACTTCCACTGGTCATATCTCCTAAAATGTACTGAATAAATGTTTGAACTTTTTATCACAATATCAGTGGGATTCCCCTCATTGTGGAAACAATTTCAGCTCTTGAGAGTGCCTAGAGTAAAAGTTATAACAAACATGTCAGCGTGACCTGTTAGAGACCTGATTTTAGGATCATTATGAAGGCTCGACTCCCTCTGCTCATATCTCCTAAAATATTGCGACCCAATATCTGAAATTACTACCACATAATCATTGCTACTTCCCCTCAATGTGGACGTTTTTTCAGCTTCTGAAAGCCTACAGGAGAAAAGTTATTGCAAAAATCCTAACATGACTTGTTTAAAGGTGCATTCAGGGACATCATCTTCCTTAGATCATAATTCCTAAAGTATTGTGAACCAATATCTGAAAGTTTTACCACATTATCAGTGAGATTTACATTCAATATGGACAAATTTTCAACTTCTAATATGCCAAAGAAGAAAATTTATAACAGATATGACAGAAAGGTCTAAAATTTAACCTTTGTTCTTCATTTTACCTATGATAGAGCCCATCCAGTCCAAGTGTTTGAACCATGCTCCGATACCACTTGTAACACCCTCCGAGGTAAATGTGCATATAAACAACATAATAGGAACAAAAATACAATAAACATATTATCCATGAAAGTCCATATATATATCAGTACATTTTCACATGAAAATCAAGGGAATGAATTTTTCATTAATAAATGCAATGAACCAACCGGTGATGGGACTACCACGTTCAACCCAACAATAAATTTTCTGAGCCAAGTCTCTCTTTAGCCAATCACCCCCGCACCATATTCCAAGCATGAATGTGGGACTCATAGAACACATCAAAAAACACTAATGAATGTGGATGCCACCAGAGTTCTCCGCCTACACCGTGAGGAATTTGAGTGCCTCCTAGTCTCTCAGGCTTTGCCATGCATCCGTATTCTGATCCAAGGATCACTAGGCCCTACACTGATACATCTCCAGGCTTTACTTCACATTCCATCCCAGATCACTAGGCCCAATGAAGAGAAAATCCACCTCTTGGCTTTACCATATATCCCGCCATTCACCGGAAAGGATTCCTAGGCCCACCGAGGCAGACAATCTAGCTTTACTGCAACCCACATTTTGGTTCATGGGTCACTAGGACAGTGGCTTCGTGCATCCCCAGTCTTGTTCAGGGACCACTACCGCCATGTGTTTATCAATTCGGAGATCCACCCCACTTAGCTTTGAATCCAATCCGACCATCCCCCACAAAATGTATGAGAGAACCCATCTCATCAAAGCTATCAGGAAATGGCAAGGCTAGGCTGAAAATACTATCACACCTAGAAAAACCCATGCCATGGTAGAAAAGAAACACATGCAATCCCATGCATGCCAAATCTAGCAAGGAAAATACACATGCAATTTGATACCTGTAATCAAGCCTGATGCAGCTACTTTATCCTGCCATTCCCGACTTTATCTTTGCTTCCTCTTGCCTTCTTTTCCTTTCTTGCTCCAATGCCAAAGTGCTCCAAGAAAAATCTAAGTGACCAAGAGTATGAGAGAGAGAGAGAATAATGAGAGAGCTCCAAATCTAAACTGACCAAGTCTTGCCCACTGATCCTCAAAAGCCTTTTTATTAATGAGGCCTCTATTTTCTTCATTTTCCATTAGTTTCCTTCATTTTCCTCCTCACATGCAACCTATGACCTTTCACCTCCTTTTTCTCCTAATTTCCATTATTTTCCTTCATTTTCCTCCTCACATGCAACCTGTGACCTTTTACCTTCCTTTTCTCCTAATTTCCATTATTTTCATAAATAAATGTGCCAAAATACCTCCTTTCCTGTTTAATGCCTTAGTCGTTGCCTTTGAGGATTTCCTTAGCCATAAAAAACCAAATGAACACCCCATAGGATGTCTTGCCCACCATTCAGCTTGGAATAAGTGTCCTAGTCATCCGTGGTTATTGTTTTTAACATTTATTACATGGAATTTTCACCAGGGTTGTTACAGTTTTGGCACAATATTCAAACCATGGTAATAGTCAGTGCACACTCTCCATTAATAGTCCCTCTCACTTTGGTTGCAATTGTACTTTTATTTCGATGAGTTTTCCAAAATGTCACTTTTGTGCTTCTTTGCTTTCACAAGTGTCAATGTCACTTTCGCGGCTATCATTTTCACTTCCTTTCACTTTAACAAGTGTGGCTTCCATGTTTTCTTCACTCTAGCATATGTCGTTTTCAAATTTTTTAGCTTCTCCAAGTATCTTTTTAAAGTTCTCTTACTTTCGTAAGTGTCACAGTTAACCTCTTCCGCTAATGTATGTATCACACCTTTGCACATAGCTATAGGAATTTATAGCACTCTCTTATACATTAGATGACCCTACATATCATAAGAATATGTTCTAGACAATTTCCTATGAATTACAACACATTCTAGGCATAGTTGACACTCATGTCACAACTTGTGTTCTAAGTGTTTTAATGATACGTTTCAAATATCGCACTTAGAAATAAGCGTCACTTTCCTGTCATGTCAAGGTGTGATTGTTTTTCCTTAGTCCTATGCATCCCCTTAGCTTTTATTGATGGGATTTGTGTGTGTGATTAGTGTTTTAGAATTTTTTGGATTTCTTTCCCTCTCTTAATCCATTGGACCCACACTTATCCATTCTGTAGCTCTTCTTGGTCCACATTCCAAGTGAAAGTTATGAAATATTTAATCATTCACCAAGTGATGAGCACACACTATAAATGAGACTCATTTATGAAATCTCTCCCCCGTAGACTTGTGCACTGAGCCTCTCCTAAAGTTAGCTCATTTGATTGCAAGTTGATAACCTTAAAAGTAGTGTCGCCTAACCCTTGTTTCATGAATTGAGTCACTACACTAAGATTTGAGCAACTCTACCTCGTATAGCACATTGAGAATTTTTTGTGACCCTCTAGAAAATAAAATTGCACCATACAAAGGTCCTTCCTCTCTCATAGTACAGTGAGAATCCCTAGGGAAAAGTGACTTGACCTTGTATTGATTTCCCTAGTGAACTACATAATCTTCGTTTCTAGTGGGTCTTCCTAAGCACAACTCACATTTCTAGTGGATAGTCAGCCACTGCAAAAGAAAACTATGCTAGCCTTGAAACCTCCCTTTCAAGTATATTGCATGTAGTAGATAAAGTGCTTAGTCTTTCTTTATTTGTCGACTGCAACCCCTCACTGTTCCATTCCTTTTTCTACTTGCCTTCCTATCACATACCATAGATCTAGTGGATAATAGAGACTTTTCTAGATCATTGTTGAAGAAAACCATGATATTCCTTAAGCTTGCCTCTCAGTTATAGCACATGTTGTAGTTTTAGTTAGAAAGCCTTCAACCCTTATCCACTAGACTCCTTCATTGTGCAGTCATTGATTTTTTCCTTGAATCTCTAGCGCATGTCACATTTATTTTCCATATTCAGGTCCTCCCTCATTGCAATGTCCCTTAATAATAAATAATAAATAATAAATAAGAAATAATAAAAATAATAATAAATATTAAATATTAAATAAATAATAAACAATAAATAAATAATAATAAATAAATATTAATAAATTAATAAATTAATTACATGCTCTAAATAAATATAAATAAGAATAAACAAAATAATAGTAAAAATCAGTAAAGCTATCAAAAAGTTAAAAAAAAGGAAATAAAACAAGATAAATAGTAAAAATCAGTAAAACAATCAAAAAGTAAAAACAAAAGAATACAACAAGAAAGCTATAAAGTTGCATGTTGACACATGGGGTGTGTGCATGTGGTTCCCCTTCTAATCTTGCTCTATTTAATAGATGGTGAGGAAAATGAGAAGCAACATTAGAAGGGGAACCACATGCACACACTCCATGTGGCAACATGCAACTTTATTGCTTTCTTGTTTTATTCTTTTGTTTTTACTTTTTGATAGTTTTACTGATTTTTACTATTTTTTTTGTTTTATTTCTTTTGATTTTACTTTTTGATAGCTTTAATGATTTTTACTATTTTTCCGTTTATTCTTATTTATATTTATTTAGAGCATGTAATTAATTTATTATTATTTATTATTTATTTTATTTATTTATTATTATTATTTTATTTATTTATTATTATTTATTTAATATTTAATATTTAATATTATTTATTATCTTTATTGTTTATTATTTATTATTAAGGGACATTACACTCATTCACTCTGAAGCTCAATTGTGCTATCACTATCTCCTCCTCCATTGAGCCTTGCACATGTCACAATTTCAGTCAACAAGCTCACCACAATGTTTATTACACTTTCCCACTACATTGGACCCTGGAGATTCACTCCTCATAGCCCATGGCATAGTTTTAGTTGACAGTGGTTCTTTCCCAAGCAATTATTGAACCAAACTGTGCCATTCCCTCAAGCCTCTTCCTTCTTTGTCCTTTCATAGACCCATCACAAGTAGCCTCTTCCATGAGAAAATCACGGATAAAATAGATGATTTCAACACTGATCTTTCCCTGTCATGAGTGAACTTCCTTGGAAGATGTATCACCTCAATAAGGCAAGGTGATTCTCAAGGATTATGTCAAGGAGAAGGTAAAAGAAGCACTTGCAGAGAAGAAGCACAAAGAAGAACCATCATGAAGACTTGAAGTAGATCCTATACCATGACATAATGAAGACACTTCATGATAACTAAGAATGTCCTAAACTGATCCAAGACCCTTTCGTGGGTGAAGATGAAGAACAAAGTATATATTTCATGAATATTGAAGACAAAGCATCTAGTAGAGCAGCTTGACATTGCCACATCATCATGAACCTCCATGTCATCATTTCCAAGTTATGGATTGTACAAATGTCATCACAATTTCATATGTGTCAAAGTTTCTTGCCACACAATGTGGAATGTAATTATGTATTATCAAAGGAAAATGACGAAATATAAATGTGTGGAAGTCCAAGAGTCACATGTGGAATATGAAAGGTAACTTGATAACCAAAGAGTCAATAGAAGTTCAAACGTCATTTAGGAGTCCAAGAGTTATGAGGGTAGCTCAAGAGTCATAGGGAATATATATGAAAGGTCATTCCTATTGTTATAAAGGAAACCTCATAACTCAAGCAAGGGGATTTTTGGATGCTTAAGACTTGGGAGAGCTAGCCTTGGATTCTTCAGCTTGGCATAAGAGACAAGATCATTCCTTGGAGAAGAAATAAGTGACTTAATGTTACACTATTGGAATTAGTGCTTCACACTTGTGACTATGTACTTGGACCTTTCACTTAATAATCATAAGCTCATTGCAGCACACATTAATTTTATTTTATTTTTATTTTGGTTCTATTAATAATTTGGATATTTTTCTTGACATGTTCTCTTGTTGCAGAATACAAACCTATTGGACAAGAAGGATCGATCAATTCAAAAAATTATTTTGGCCTCTAGCAATTACTGAAGGATCGATTAAATTTTGAAAATAAAAAATTTGTTGCAATGATCCTTAAGGGGCTGAAACCTCTTCTGGGCTAGCCAATCATTGGTACAAGAGAATAGATATTCATTAAGTAGAATGAATATGGAAAGAGGAAATATTTCAACCAATGAAACTCATCAAATATATTCTCTCCCCATTCGAAACTTTATTTGGAAATAAACTGTTAAAAAGACTTTATTCCTGGGACATATGTATTATTATATAAGGGGATTGTTTTCTTTGTGAAATGGGATCGATATGCAGCATAGTTGTGGTACTGGTAGTATAGGAGGATGAACATTCTAAAGGTTGAAGATAGTAGGAGACAAGTTGGAGAAAATAAAATGTTGGTCAATTGTATAGTGACTGCGGAACACAATTAGGTATTTTTGTAACTTTCGGACTTAGATTCATTCAGTTGAACTTACTTATACTATTTTCATTTTCCATATCCATTATATGTTATCATCTTTTGGATTTTGTGTAATTTAATTTCTCAAGGTTTTAGAAGACATAAGTTTGTGGTTGTGTGATTTGATTCCATAAACTAGCAACCATTTTATGACATTTCCTTCTACATCTGTATTATTTCAATTAATATTTACTCGTATTCGATAAATTTCATTTTCTAGTGACATGTCCTCAGAACGAAAATTGATTTGGACATTCTACTTATTTGGATTTCTGTGATATGATTCCCAAAACTCAGATTATGTGGATATGTTATTTTCTTCATATTAATTAGACTAATATTTTCACTCTAACAATCTCTAATATGTGATTTCATTTCATTTCATTATTTATTTATTGGTTGGATTCATAAATTAAAATTTAAATATGGTTCAAAATTTGTAAATCGTTACATCTACGTTCATAATTTAGATCGGCCAAAAACATAAATTAGTTAGTGTTAGTTAGGTTCCATTTTAATCATTTCATTCAATGGTAATTCTTGATGCTTTAATATTCAAAACAAACTTAGTTTGATCTATATTCATTTAGAAAGACTGAATATTAATATTTCCATACTTTTCATCTTTTATTATTTTGTACATCACCGAGAAGTATCACCATTTCATAGATTTAGCATTACATTCTTAGTTTATAATTAAAGATTTCTTTTTACTTGAACACTTGGTATAATATACATTCATTTTTATCTCTTGTTACATTGTTTTAGGGCATTTATTCTATTATCTATATTTTTGTATCATATGTTCTAGTATGCTAACTAATTTGTAATATATATTGAATTAATCATTTAACTTGTCAAATAGCTAAATTAAATTAAACAATAATGTAGATTAACCATAGGATAATGATAGAATAAAAACACACTTGCCTTTTCCTTGAATAGAGGAAGAGGTGAAAGGCTAATGGAGCCTTAAAACCGGTCAAGAGCGACCATCCCAAACAACTTGGGCTATTTAAAGAGCTATAGTCTATGTCACTTAACCTTTATTGACTAAGGTTATAAAACTTGTGTCAAAAAAATGGTTCTAGAAAGATAGTGGGGTTAAATAAATAATAAAATCTTTAATTGTTCAGTCTCTTATTATTAACAGATCTTTAATCCTTCTTATTTATGTCATATTAACATGCATGAGAAGATAGGTTGGAAGATAAGCTAACCTTTTTAGATTTAATATTTGTTATTGCTTCTAATTGACGGCTCCTACCTAGACCTCTCTATGTGAGGATGCTTTTAGCTTGGCATTACCATATATTCCTCATCACATAGCTCATATCTTGTCCAAACTCCAAGTTGATGGTGAAGGAAATATACCTTCATTGAAACATTTGGACAAGTTTTGGTGTAAATGCATTAAATATAATATTACTGATTAAATGTTTTATGTGGGTTATTTTATTTCATATTCAAGGGGCAAATTAATGACTAGCTCGAAACCTTTCCACCACATTCCATTTTTAATTTGTTTCAATTTTTATAGGTTTTTTTTTATCCTTCTGAAAGCTATGATCAAAATAAGATATGTGAGGAATGAAGGGTTTTATTAATCAATGATGATTCATATTCAGAGAAGCTTTTCAAAAAGTTAACGATGTTTTTTTTAAATTTCATCCTAATGTTTTGTCTCTTATGTTAGATATCATCACTGAAGCTTTTGCCCCTTTCATTAATATATATTCAATTGCATTTGGCAGATTAGAAAAATATCATAACACCAAATTGAGACATGAATTTTCCTTACAAATTTAGATGGATCCTTTAGAAAATATAAATTCTCAAAATTTCATTGGACGAGTACAAGGTGTAGAACCAATTGAGCACAATTCTATAAATAAGAAAACTAGTCCCTCTCTGGAACAAACTTCTACTAGGGACAAAGTGGAATAAGGTTTAATTGTTGATAAATATGAATTCAATTCTAATTTGTTCTTAGATTCAATTGTTAGTGAACCTGTGAATACAGATCTTGATTGTTCTAACGCCTTAATGGATCAGGTTAGGCACAAAGTGGAAGAAGTTTTAATTGTTGATAAATATGCATTCAATTCTAATTTATCCTTATATTCAATTACTAATGGACATATGAATAAAGATCTTGATTGTTCTAATGTCTTATTGGATCAGGTTAGGGACACTAAATCTCCTTTTCAAAAGAAGACTATAAATCTTAATTAATAAATTTCATCTCAAAGATATTAGATGCTTGC
Organism: Pinus tabuliformis; assembly: GCA_031772625.1. Classification (NCBI taxonomy): domain Eukaryota; kingdom Viridiplantae; phylum Streptophyta; class Pinopsida; order Pinales; family Pinaceae; genus Pinus; species Pinus tabuliformis. Next base: position 853,109,087 of record CM062819.1, on the reverse strand, counting down.
CATAAATTTTCTTATCAAGATTTTGACTTGTCCAACATGTATGATGAAAATATTGATGATCACTTAATGTTTGATGATTCATCACCTAAGAATAATGAAATCAGTGAGGAACATGATGAGGGATCTCATGAAATTATCATTAATGATAATTTTGATAGTTCAAGGTGACATTTTCACTTCTTTATCTACAATTATTTCTACATCTTATATCTCAATTTGTTCTCAGATGTTGGCTCACATTGGTGTTTTTCTAAACCATCTTGGATGATGCCATTGTCATATGTTTATTTAGATATGAAAAATATAGGTGATGTATCTATTGAACATGATATTTATAAAGTTGAACACGATTATCTTTTTGTTCAATCATTCACAAGGAAGGGATTTATATTATATGATGACTTTATTTCATTAATACTTGATTACACACCTTCCTTGTTCATTTTGAAGATATTACATTTTCTATTCATCCATTGATTGAATTAAACCTTTATTCTTCCATTTCACATCTTGAACTAATTAATTTAATCAATAGGAAAGCTAAAAATATTGTTTTCTATTCCTTAATGAATCCTCAAATGATACATTTGTCATTTGCAATTTAACTTATCTGAGCTATAATTTGCATCTCAAGTTCTATGACACTACATCATGATGGCTTTCGGATTCATATTTCGAAAAAAATCACGAAAGTGGTGATGTTTCTGTTACTTTATTTCTAAATGGAAATCATAAAAGTAAGTGTGACTTGTTTATGATTTTTTTAAAACACTCTAATTCTCTTTAATAGTTTCTCATTTCTTTGTCTTCAAGGATTGGAGTTGATTCGATGGTCACATTACAAATATGACTACACCTAGTATTGTAACAAATTATTAGTTTAGGGCTATGATTGGAAGTATATTAATTTTTGTTATTTTTTTCACCTTTTCATTTTGAATAATGAAGTTGTGGAGACATGTTGATATCATATGCACAAAGCAGGCCATTATCTTAATACAGTCCATAAAGTTCATGGAAAGTCCTTATCTCTTAGTTATTTGTATGTTTTTTCATAATTGTTAAGAATTTCCTTTTAAACGAAATTATTATAACTTAATTATGAAACTCTTAAATAAATTGTTCTCAAACATTATGAAGCAAACATACATTTTCAAAGAAAGTAAAGAGATAAGGAAACTAATATTTAAAGCTTCACAATAACTTTCTCTTGACATGAAATTTGGCTTACAAATACACATAACTTCACATTAGGATTTTTCTTTTTCTTTTTAGTTTCTTTTATATATATTTTTGTTTTTCTTCTTGAATAAACTTGTATCTCATGCATGATCACTATTTTAAGGAAAGAACCTATCAATATCAAAACTCTTAAAGAAATAATTAATTTCTTTCTTTTGGTTCATATTCATATGTTAGTTTGTTCAAGGCTTAGTTTTATTTTTGTTTTGTTTTATTCATATCTTGATGTTTGGGTGATTTTGAAAATAAATGTTGACATTTGGTTTCATTTCTGGGTCAATTTTATATATCACTCTCGAGAAATCTAATGTTTCAGAATAAGGAAATTGTTTTTTTGCTAAAATATATTACCATGATACAATATTTATTCTAGTTTTATCAATGGAAGAACCAATTAAAACCTTTAAAATATTAATCAAAGAGAATATTGTTTCTATAAACAAGTTCACTTTTAAAGGAATCTATGAGCCAAGGAAAGTCAATGACTCTAGTAATCATCTCAAATTTTACACCATCCTATCTCTTAATGAGATTTTATACATGCTCCCCAATTTAGTACACAATCTCAGTTGAGATTAACCATATTTGTTCTTGGTTTAGTTCAATACAAGGAAAATACCTTCTAGTGGAGGTTATAATGAAGGTTTTTAGTTTTATAAAATTGTCAAGAAAACATCCACTAAAGCATCCATTTGTGGGAATGGATGTTTTAGTGGAACTTATAACGAAACTTCATCACAACTAAAAAAATCTGGGTGGACAAAGGTTTTAGAGGATATTATTTTTTGATACACTTTATGAAACAAGGATCTCGCGTGCGCTACTTATAGAAATGAAACTGGCTTCATACATAATTAAAAGCACCAAGTAATTTAATTCAAATAACACTAGAACCTAAAATATATACCATGCCAGTGCTTACCACAAAAAAATCTATGGTGAATTCAACTCAAAGAGCACTAGAACTTGAAAAGTATACTGCGATGGTGCTTATATAAAAAAAAAATCCTCAATCGTTATTTGATGAAGGAATGGCTCTAGGGCATGAAACATAATTGTAGTTCCAGTGTGTTCTCTTTAACACGTAGCACCAGCATGTCTTGTTTACATAAACGCACTAGTGCACTTGTTATATAGAGGGCTTAGTGTTGTTAATTTTAATAGTGCACCAAGAATGGAAATAATGTTTTGTAAAACCAGGGGTTGTCAGTGCTATGAAATCATTGGTGTCTTAAGAGTTACAATGGATTGGGGCACTAATTAAAAAAATATCTGTGCTTGAAGATCAGAAAGCCCCGGGGATGTCATTTTTTGAAAAGGCATTGTTTATGCTAAAAAATGACGCCACAGTGATTTTCATTAAAATAAATCACTGGTACATTGGTATGTTATGTATGCACCAATGTTTTTGTATGAGATTTTCTCTTTTTTGGAGACATCGACCTATGACAATACAATTATTATAATATTTAAATCCATTATTTATTGAGAAATCAACATATATCTTATAACAATATTCATATGTACATTAATATTTTATTAGTGCATTTGTATACGATGTTTAGATTAATTTTTATATTATCAGATTTCACATCTTTTTGTTATAATATTTAATCATCCATATATTTAATTATTGGTGTAACATTTCACAGCGACATTGGATAACACAAAAGAATAAATTAAAATGTATTTTATTATATATCAATAAGGGGCTCCTTTTCATACAAAATTGAATTTTTATTAGTAACCCCTTATCTTTTAATTGGGATACTATTTCAATGATTACATTAGACAAAATGTATTATTTTCATAGACAATTATTTCAAAAAGGACATTTGGCTACATTGATATCCAAATAGATAATCATTCTTCGCTGAAATTGTTGGCAGTGCTCAAGCTACTTCTTGACTTGGGTTATTTGGAGGAATATTTGTTGATTGCATCAATTTTTTTCATCTTCTTGATCTTATTCCATATGAAAACATAAAAATAAAGTGTAATGAGTGTATTTACATTGGTGAGAATAATGAAAATTGAAATAAATATCAATGTAAATAAAATAAAAATGTACCATAACATGAAGTGACTCGTGAATTATACACATTCTTTCAAAACCAAATCTCATGCCTTATTTCAAAAACTCTTCTATTGGCGTAGTTCCATACTTTGTTTCCTGCAAGTTTTATACCCCATAATAAATCATATATTTAATATAAAGGGTTTTTTAGTTCTATTAATTATAAACTCAAAGAAGTAAAACAACATAGATACTTAAAACTTCCATAACTAATTTTGATATGCCACAATATACTCACAACCGTTATTAACCCAATGCCAATCAATTCTTTCGATGGTTCATCTTTGTATGTTAGCACCTATTTGAATACATTCAAGGATGGTTGTTGTAAAAAAACTTAAAGTATACAAAAATGAAACCTTGAGTTGTTATAAGGAAATATTAACAATTACTCACAAACTTTGAAATCAACCTTTTTCTTCCTTATTATCCTATGTTATGTGTTGAATGAGTTCCATCTTGTTTTATGTTCTACAATAAAATACTTGAAAATTAATATTTAGTGCTAAATTATATTTTATATCTACAAAGTCAATCATGATTACATACATTTGAAGAACGTTGTTATTTAGATGGCTCTCCTGTGATGCAATTATGTCCATTTTGTTGACCATATACTTATACATTTATTTGGACATTCCTACTGGCATGTTCTGTAGATGACTGCATTGATCATTTGAGATTTTTATAATCTTCCTTGAAAAAGTAATCAATTATTTTTATAATAATATATGAAAACTAATATAATGAAATCTTTATTAATAAATTAATGTTTTGTAGTAATATATACATATAATTCTAGAAAATCATTTTATACAATTAGGAATATTACCTTTTGAATGATTCTTTTTTGTTGTTGTATGTTTTTGCTATTGCAAGTCTGACATGTCTTGTTGACCATTTCTCTAGAAATGTTTCATGTAGTTTAGATATAATTTTGTTCTTAGAAATATTACATTTATTTTTTGTATTTTCAGTGGAAAGTACATCTATATGTTCATTGTACTAGATCCCTTATAGTTATGTAAAATCCCCCTCTACTCCCCCATTTTCGTTAACCTCCACCACCACTCTAGATGAACTAAAGACCAATTTATCGTCACTTATATGTTCCATAAGTTTTATTTTATTAGAATGACATTAATATTTTCCTTCGTTACTTCTCCCTATAGAATTTTAAACATATATGAATTAATAGATTGTTTGAAACATTTTATCTAATATTCTTAAGTATATTATTAATGAAAAAAAAAACTCATAATGAATAGTATTTTTTCATTCCCATGATTCATCGTTTTGTAATTTTTCTATCAAGATTTTACGCTCTTCTTCACTTAGATTAGAAATAATATTATCCACCTTGTTTATTTTATGGCTCTCCATGATAGACAACAACACTATACATATTAATTAAGCTTACATATAGTTCAAACATATTAATTTTGTAAAGAATTTACAAAGAATTTGTCTTCTCTGATTTTTTTGATGTGTTGTTATTGTGTCGATCCATATTTTGTTACATGAGACCTAAGACATTTCCTATCAATATAAAGCCTATACCATTCAATATAGAAGCCATTAGATATATTTTACAAATAAATCAAATAATTTTCACCCAAAAAAATCTCTAGTAACCAGTGTGTTTATCTGAATAAATGCACCGATGCTTTTATAAGATTAAATGCACTGGACTTTTAATTGTTCAACACCATCATGGAAAATTATTTTGCTTTAAATAATTTTAAATTAGGATTGTGCAATTTGTAAGGCTAAACACACTGTATTGATTTAACCATGCCATTAGGAACAAGCACGCTGATGCATTATATTAAACCAGGAGAAACGATGAATAGACTAGATAGAACTAAAGTGTTATAATATACCAGTGCGTTGAAGTAATCACATAGCCCCGGTGTGTTATGTTACATAGGGCACACCCCGAAACATGCAGTCATTTCCTAAAAATTGGAGAGGGTTCACAGTGTGATTTGTAAGGATAAATGCACCACAATGATTTAACGATGTTATTAAGAACAAGTGCGTCACTATGTTATATTACACTGGGAGCAACGATGAAAATAATAGATATAATCAAAAGTGTTATAATTGATCGGTGCATTGTATTACTTAGGTAGAACTAGTGCGTTATGTTACATATGGCGCACTGTGCAACATATAGCTGTTTTTTATAAAAAACAGAGAGGGAAGACAAGCTTTGGATCTAATTCAATAAGTGATTCCATACTTTATATGTCAAATTCCTTATATACAGTATGTACACAAACCCATTAAATTTAAAATTCCTAAATCAAAAAACCCTAATTGTGAAGTGGTTGAGAAAGTTAAACCCTAATGTGAGATTTTGCAAGAAGAAGCACAGGTTTAAGGTAAGTATTGATTTTTTTTTTGTTTTTCTGAATTTTAATTAAATTTAAATAAGAACGGAGATCGTAAAAAAAATTACTAGTAAAATCTATCGTAATTTGTTTATAATATAGGGTTTTTAATTTTTATTTTTTATTTTTCTAAATTATGAATAAATCTAATAGAAATTGTAAAATATTTTAAGACTAAAATTTAAGATTCTTGTTACGAACTCTGACTTACCAACTAGTTGCGCATTAGCCTTTGCCTTAGTGGTTTTCAGTGAATCACCATACCTTTCAACTTCTAATCTTTCAATGGATCGAAAATATTTTGCAGCTCTAATCTAATCTTCTCTTGCAAATGATCTCTCTTTTAATTAAACCCTAACAGAAATTGTATTTTTCTTTACAAGTAAAATAAAAAATAAATTTTAAAGCTTACTATGCAAGTTTTTGAGTGAATCACCATGTTAGTGTCAGTCTTTTCAGCCTTCCTCCAGTGATCAAATATGCTCTTACAAAGTGGTCTCAGAGTGTCAAGGTCAAATTTTGTCATTTCAGTGAGTCTTCAAGCAAAATTTGGTCACTAGGCATTAGGTCTAGGGTTTGCTTTCTCTTTCTAAAATTTGCCCAAATGCCAATCTATGTCACCATTCAGCTGAGTCTATCATCATTCATAGGGTTTTCATTATCATGTCAGTGTCTAATGAGTCATTTTACACCTGGTTCATGCTTCAGTTGCACCCAGGCAAGGTCATTTCCCTCTCCTAGGGTTTTGAAAGCTAATTTCTCTTGGATGGTCAAATCATTAGAAAAACTTGTATCCAGATGTTCATACACCTTCCCCTATACTTCATGTACCTTATCAAACACTTCCCATCCCTTAGATCCACCAAATTCCTCATTTTTGCACAAACCCTAGTTTCTAGCTACAACCTGGCAATTTTCTAGGTTTGGCCTGTGTTTTGCCCTTTTGGACCCCTTCCCCTCGCTCAATATCTGAGATTCCACTTTCCCCTACTTCCTAACATCCCTCCCCACTCCCAAAAATTTCCCCAAGAATTTAGAAGCCCCCTATCCCCTTCATTTCGCTCCATTTCGACAAAATTCCTTGTTTCACACATCGGGACAAGTCGCACTCAAATGATGTTCCAGAGCAATAAAATATGAATTTTGGAAAACTGAGAGAGGTTTTTTTCCATAACATACCAAAGAAGAAAAACCTCCTTCACTTTTTGCACAGGTGTCATGGTTTTAGAGAAATGTCAAAATTGCAATCGCCAGATCCAAGGAGGTTGGCCAAGGCACTAAAACGACGGAAAAGGCCCGACCCCCTCCACATCTTGGCTGAGGCTTCTTTGAAGGAGAATGATACTAAATAACTCAAATCCAACACAAATTTCAAAACATTTTGAGCATTTTGGGTCATTTGTGATTTTTTGGGCAATAAAACAGGTTTTTTCCACCAATGGCGGCGCGCGAACCTTTCATTTGGCAACTCCATTTTGGGAAAACTCAGCATTTCTGGATTTGTCATGAAAATTTACACTTGCTCAGCCATTAACAAGAAATTTCACCAAGTTTTGGGCCTCCAGAAAGTCAAAAAATAAGAAAAAAATGACTTTCTGCCACATTTTTGACACACAAGAAGCAGTCTTGGGAGATTGCAATTTTGGAGGGGCAAATGACCAGAAAATTCAGAAATTCCACTTGGGTTGGAAGGTAGACATACAGATATTTCCAACAAGCCCACTTTTGCCTCATTTGGACACCTGGAAGTGCCTCAAAAGTGCCTCCAAAGGCGCGCGACCCATCAGGTAGTTTGCACAGGAATTCAACTTACAGCTCAGCAAAACGCAGTTTTGACTGGATTTGACGTTTTGGAGTTGATTTTCATCCTCCTTGTTGTAAATGATGTAATTTTATGTTATTTTTACACTTATTTATCTCTTCTAGAAGATTCATTCATAAGATAGGCAAAAATTTAATGAATGAATTGGTTTCCTAGCTTATACAGGCAAGTTGTTTTCACTGCCTAGTTTTTAGTGCTCAGTTTAGAATTGGTTGAAACAGCTCCTAGAAGGATGAGCTCGACCCCTATAGGCAAGGAAAGGTGTTAGCTTGCCTATATTATGTATTTTCTTAGTCATTTTCAGAGGTTGGAGAGGTTGGACTCTTGAGGGATAAGCTCTATTGTATTACTCATTGTATCTCTGCAATTTTTGGCAAAGGAAGACTAGGGTTTTGCAGTCCTTTTTGGGATTCTTGTAGTCACATGTATTGATGGTGTGTTTCTATTTGTACTTGTAAGTGTGTTATGTGAATCATTTCCTTAATTTTCCTTCTGCAAATTAGGCAAATGAAGTGTTAAAGTAGAATTCATGACTGTCATGCTCTGCTTTTAAGTTTTCTTAATATCAATGTTTTCAATTGTTTAAGGGGAATTCAAGGTTATTGCTTGCTCTCCTTAACTCCTCACCAGTCATCCTCATCCATCCACCTCTATCAAAGGCATCAATACTGTCTCCTACCTTGCCCCAAAGAACCCCCTGCAGAAACTGTGTCCAATCCCCGCACCCGAAATTGCCATTCCCCAATTTTCCACCAAAAACCTAAAAAATCCCAAATCAAACCTCTTGATCAGTTTACTAGCCTAAAATCAGTGTTTCCCTATTGGTTATCTCGCCCATTGAAGATCTTTACCGAGATAAACCAGAGAGAGCCCTCTCCTGCCCCGTAGGGCTAGCTACGAGGCTAAGTGGTTTGATGTTGCCATGGAGTTTACCTTTTTCAGCCTGAGGTGAAATTCCAAGCGCTAACATATTGGCAACCATACTGAGGAGAACAAACTTGTTTGTGGGTTGATGTGTCTGTTTCATAAGTCTTAGACAGAGCCTAAAGTTATGCCAGGTAGCCTTCGAAACGCTTTTGCTTTGCATAAGCGGAAGTAGATAAACGCTGCTTCAGTCAATCTCCGTGAGCTTGTGAAATATATCACTTCATTTGCATTCTACCCCAGTACATGTATCAAGTTCAAATCTGATTGTTGATGGTGGATAACGATCAGACACTTGAAAGGCTGAAATCATTCACTTGGCGACTCTAAATCATTTTTGAGATCAGATCCAAAGACTCCACTGGAGGATGATCCCGACCAGCAAAAACATGAAAGGACAACATGGACAGATCAGGTATTCAAGTTGGAATTTCATCCAAGACATTTTGTTCTTTGTCATAAATTATTTCTTCTCTTTTCCCAAGAATGTTAAGAAGGCTTTGCAAAGTATATTGTATTTGAGAAGAGATCCTCAGCCTACAGTTGATTCTTTCCCTTTGAAGATTGTGAATACCAAAGATTTGCATGCCTTTGAGCTTGATCAAGATCCTTTTTCCGAATTTTGTGATGACCATCTTCAAATTGATGAGCCCCAAGCAACCAAGACCGATTCTATACCTGCTGTACATACCCCTACACCTTGTAAAATTCCAGATCGGTATAAACCTCTTGTTTTACCTTCTGTTCTCCATCCTTTCCCCAAAAACTATGATCTATACTTGCTGAGGTTTTATGGTGAAAGTAAGAATGTCAACGATGAGCAACATGTGTAGAATTTTGAGAATTTTCTAGATCTTTTTGAAGTTGATGAAGAAGATGTCAGTATAAGTCTTTTTGCTCTTCTTTGCAAGCCAAAGTGAAGAGTTGGTTCAAAGCCCTGCCTGATGTGAGCATCTCAGATTTCCAGCAGTTCGTCAAAGTTTTTCTCGACAGGTGGATGATCGGGCAGAACCTTCTCTTGATTGTAGAAGAGTATAACCAGCTGAAAAGATTGCTAGGGGAGACAATACAACAGTTTTCGGCCAGATTTAACCAAGTTTATTATTCGATGCCAGTTGATATAAGACCTTCTCCTAGATCTGCTCTCTTGCACTATCCGGGTGCCTTTGATCCGGAAATGGAGTTTTAGCTGAGAGAAAGGAATATTGCAACACTTCACGAGATGCAAAACAATGCAGTAAATGTAGAGGCTCATCTGCTAATCCGAAGGGCAAGGATGAAAGAAGAAGAGATGAAAAAAATAGATCCGGAAAAATCAACATCTCTAGAGGTGAAGCTTGACATTTTGGTAAGTGCAGTGGAAAAGATGATGGACAAGGTCACCGCAAGAAATGCTTATGATGTTCAAGCTCATGGCACGCTGATTGAAGAAGAACAAGTTGTTGATCCAAAACATTTTGTTTCTTATCCTAGATCTGATAATGATTGTTTTATAGATCATTGTGAAGAAGAGAGAGCTGTTGATATGACATGCATGCTTGATGATGTGTTTTATAGTGATGATTTGCCTCATTTTGATCAGTATGATGATGATTATGTTCTCCAAACAGAAGCTAATCTTGCAGACAAATCGGTAGCTAGTTTGTGGGAGGAAAAAGTTCATTTTCAGCAGCTTGAATACAATTTTCAGCCATCACATATCAGCTATGACATTGACGAGGAAAGTGCAGCAAAGTTTGAAGTAAGTGAAGGATCTTTGCCTTTTTGTTTTGATTCATGTCAATTCATCAGAGACAACTTCCATGCAATTAGAAATCAGCTGTCAACAAGTCTTGATCTAGACCATCTTGAAGGCAATAAAAACCTTGTTCCAGACTTCTCATATTCAGATTTGTAGCCCCCAAATGCTATTGGTTGTCAAGTTGCAAATGAAGGCGTGGAAGCTGACATATTTGATCAAATGATACAAGAAGTTTCCCTACCTTTCTGTTTTGAATCATTTCAGCTTTTGAATGGAACTTTGCATAATACATCTTCAGTGAAGAATGAGCAGCATGTAGGCAATCATGTAATCACAATGGAACCAATAGAAAATGGGTTTCAGCAGTCTTTTCAAGTTTTTCATGATCCAATAGCTGATGTTTTGGATGAGTTTTGCAGTCAAAGTCTTTCTCCATTAATTACATGTGAGCTTGAAACATGTGCTGATATGAATTTGATCCGGCAGCCGGTTTCTTTCTCATTTTCAGCAGAGGTCTCGTCACAAGGCTCAGATCAAAGTTTGCATTCATGGTATGAGGAAAAGAGAAGTAATCCATTGGATGAGCAAAGTTCCAGTGTGCTTGAATTTCAAGATCCTTATGCAGTGTTTTTGGAGGCGGATAGAGAATTCATATCATTCTACGGATCTGTTTCCAAGTTGTCATGGGAGTTGCCTTTTAGTAGTTCTCTCTTGTTATTTATAAGTGAGAATTTGTGGAGAATTCAACCAGCAGACAGGATACTTACTTGGTCGAATTGGTTGTTTCATTTCACTTGATCAGGTGATGAATGAAACTGTTAGAGTAGGTTTTGATGAATAAGCTCCCCTGTGAGCATCATTTCAGTTTGTCGGTTGTGTTTAAGTATTGAGTCAGTTTTTATTTGAGTGAGAGTCAATTTGTGTTGTCAAGTCATCAGTTTTCAGTCATGCATTTTAGTTTCAGTTTATGACTCCATTTCCCAATGGATAAGGCGCTGGTCTGCTCTCCCAAAGATCTGCGGTTCTTGGCACCTCCAAGGAGATACCATCCCCATAGGAGCCAATGTTAGTGTCAGTCTTCTTAGCCTTCCTCCAGTGATCAAATATGCTCTTACAAAGTGGTCTCAGAGTGTCAAGGTCAAATTTTGTCATTTCAGTGAGTCTTCAAGAAAAATTTGGTCACTAGGCATTAGGTCTAGGGTTTGCTTTCACTCTTTCTAAAATTTGCCCAAATGCCAATCTATGTCACCATTCAGCTGAGTCTATCATCATCCATAGGGTTGTAATTATCATGTCAGTGTCTAATGAGTCATTTTACACCCGGTTCATGCTTCAGTTGTGCCCAGGCAAGGTCATTTCCCTCTCCTAGGGTTTTGAAAGCTAATTTCTCTTGGATGGTCAAATCATTAGAAAAACTTGTATCTAGATGTTCATACACCTTCCCCTATCCTTCATGTACCTTATCAAACACTTCCCATCCCTTAGATCCGCCAAATTCCTCAGTTTTGCACAAACCCTAGTTTCTAGCTACAACGTGGCAATTTTCTAGGTTTGGCCTGTGTTTTTCCCTTTTGAACCCCTTCCCCTCACTCAATCTCTGAGATTCCACTTTCCCCTTCTTCCTAACATCCCTCCCCACTCCCAAAAAGTTTCCCAAGAATTTAGAAGCCCCGTATCCCCTTCATTTCGCTCCATTTTGACAAAATTCCTTGTTTCACACATCGGGACAAGTCGCACTCAAATGATGTTCCAGAGCAATAAAAGATGAATTTTGGAAAACTGAGAGAGGTTTTTGTCCATAACGTGCCAGAGAAAAAAAACCTCCTTCACTTTTTGCACAGGTGTCATGGTTTTAGAGAAATGTCAAAATTGCAATCGCAAGATCCAAGGAGGTTGGCCAAGGCACTAAAACGACGGAAAAGGCCCGACCCCCTCCACATCTTGGCTGAGGCTTCTTTGAAGGAGCATGCTACTAAATAACTCAACTCTAGCACAAATTTCAAAACATTTTGAGAATTTTGGGTCATTTGTGATTTTTTGGGCAATAAAACAGGTTTTTTCCAACAATGGGTCGCGCGCCTTTCGTTTGGCAACTCCATTTTGGGAAAACTCAGCATTTCCGGATTTTTCATGAAAAGTTACACTTGCTCAGCCATTACCAAGAAATTTCACCAAGTTTTGGGCCTCCAGAAAGTCAAAAAATAAGCAAAAAATGACTTTCTGCCACATTTTTGACACACAGGAAGCAGTCTTGGGAGATTGCAATTTTGTAGGGGCAAATGACCAGACAATTCCGAAATTCCACTTGGGTTGGAACGTAGACATCTAGACCTTTCCAACAAGCCCACTTTTGCCTCATTTGGACACCTGGAAGTGCCTCAAAAGTGCCTCCAAAGGCGCGCGACCCATTCAGGAATTGCGCGCGACCCATCAGGCAGTTTGCACAGGAATTCAACTTACAGCTCAGCAAAACGCAGTTTTGACTGGATTTGATGTTTTGGAGTTGATTTTCATCCTCCTTGTTGTAAATGATGTAATTTTATGTTATTTTTACACTTATTTATCTCTTCTAGAAGATTCATTCATAAGATAGGCAAAAATTTAATGAATGAATTGGTTTCCTAGCTTATAGAGGCAAGTTGTTTTGACTGCCTAGTTTTTAGTGCTCAGTTTAGAATTGGTTGAAACAGCTCCTAGAAGGATGAGCTCGACCCCTAGAGGCAAGGAAAGGTGTTAGCTTGCCTATATTATGTATTTTCTTAGTCATTTTCAGAGGTTGGAGAGGTTGGACTCTTGAGGGATAAGCTCTATTGTATTACTCATTGTATCTCTGCAATTTTTGGCAAAGGAAGACCAGGGTTTTGCAGTCCTTTTTGGGATTCTTGTGGTCACATGTATTGATGGTGTGTTTCTTTTTGTACTTGTAAGTGTGTTATGTGAATCATTTCCTTACTTTTCCTTCTGTAAATTAGGCAAATGAAGTGTTAAAGTAGAATTCATGACTCTCATGCTCTGCTTTTAAGTTTGCTTAATATCAATGTTTTCAACTGTTTAAAGGGAATTCAAGGTTATTGCTTGCTCTCCTTAACTCCTCACTAGCCATCCTCATCCATCCACCTCTATCAAAGGCATCAATATTGTCTCCTACCTTGCCCCAAAGAACCCCCTGCAGAAACTGTGTCCAATCCTCGCACCCGAAATTGCCATTCCCCAATTTTCCACCAAAAACCTAAAAAATCCCAAATCAAACCTCTTGATCAGTTTACTAGCCTAAAATCAGTGTTTCCCTATTGGTTATCTCGCCCATTGAAGATCTTTACCGAGATAAACCGGAGAGAGCCCTCTCCTGCCCTGTAGGGCTAGCTACGAGGCTAAGTGGTTTGATGTTGCCTTGGAGTTTACCTTTTTCAGCCTGAGGTGAAATTCCAAGCGCTAACACACCATACCTTTTAGCTTCAAATATTTTGAATAGTTCTGCTACTCCAAAGTATTATTTTTTTCTACACAGTTTTACTGGTATATCTCTCTTGTAAATCACTCCCTTGAAATTTTGGGAAAAATAACGAAATAGTGAATAATGTTTTACTATTTAAAATACTTTATGAAATTAGATTTCGAAAAATATGTTAGGTAAAATTGACTTGGGGTTTGAGTCAAGGTTGACCTGGTTAAAGAGTAGTGGTTTTGGGCACATGGTATAGTGTATGCATGGTATTATGGTTCACGGTATTACATGTAATTATAAAAGGTTTGGAAGACTTCATTGTAATGTAGGCCTAGAGGTGAGCGTTGTTGGCTCACTTGGCCATATTGGCTAGGATTTTGGCCAAGGATAATGAAATCTCATTAGGTTGGGTTTTTCCCCGGATTTGGGGTTTTCCTAGATAAATATTATGTGTACAATATTTATGTGTATTGTTGCTAGTTATTTTATTATTCCCCTCTATAAATCTCGGTAAATATTAGTAATAATTTATCTCTCTTCGGTAAATTTATTAACAACTGGTATCGGAGCTAAGTTGGCTTTAAAAGAAAAATTTTTGTTGCCAAGGGTTTGTATTGGTTTGGTAGATAGAGAGATAATTGAGTGTTTCTTGCAGATCTTGATCAAAAGCCATAGATTGTGAATCAAAGTTGCACACTATTGGGTCATGAGAGATTCAGTGGATGAGGAGCATATGTCCACATGGATTAATTAATTGATGAACCATGTAGCTGAAAATAACGCCCATATAACTAGTGGTTACAGTGGCTGGTGATCCATTTTATCTGGTATATGGGTTCTTTTTATATGGACATTGATTTTGTATGTACAAAGACAACAACAAGGATACAAAAAAAAAATTATAATGTAGTGAAATTTTTAATTTGCAAGTAAACGGGCATATTGTTGTAAGACCTGGTAAGGCGTACATACCCCTAGATAATTATCAATAAAGTCTGGGTCAAACCTAGGTAACAGGGGTATGTCGGGTTAATAAATCCTGCGTAAAAACATTGAAGGGGGTAAGGGCTAGAGTGAGCGAGATTGTCTCACTTAGTAGGTTTTGTCTGGATTTAGTCAAGGAACCCCAAGTCAAGTTTAAGGGGGCAATTGTTAGGTAAAATTGACTCATGGTTTGAGTCAAGGTTGACATGGTTAAAGAGTAGTCGTTTTTGTTACATGGTATAGTGTACCCATGGTATTATGGTCCGTGATATTGCATGTAATGGAGCCTATAAAAGGCTGGGAAGACTTAATTATAATGTAGGCCTGGAGGTGAGCGGTACTGGCTCACTTAGCCATCTTGGCTAGGATTTTGGCCAAGGATAATGAGATCTCATTGGGTTGGGTTTTTCCCCGGATTTGGGGTTTTCCTAGATAAATATTATGTGTATAATATTTATGTTTATTATTGTTGGTTATTTTATTTTTCCTCTCTATAAATCTCGGTAAATCTCGGTAATAATTTATCTCCCTGCTGTAAATTTCTTAACAAAATAAATTATCACTCGTTCTTAAATTACAAAAAAAGAGAAGTCACATTTTGCTTTTACTCAATTTCTTTGCACATCGGTTCGTTCGATAGTCAAGCACACTAACATTTCCAGGCGCCATATCTTTTCAACGCACTGACTTGAATTTTTTTTTCATTTTTGAAATCCTCAAATGATGCGATTATTTTTTTTAATGCAATGGTGTGGTCTATATTTAAAAGAGCACCGAGATGGTTGAATTTGTTTTTATTTTATAAATTTGAGAAACAATTTTGTACCAATATTATTTTTTATTTAAACATACTGGTGTTTTTTATGTGAAAAAGAACTGATATGATAACTTATTTTTTTTTTTGGAATGCTAGAAACTAGTGCATGTATTATTTAAATTCTCCTATGCACCTGTTATTTAAATGGATTAGTGCGGTTTATTCTAATTAGCGCATCAATGGGGTGTAAAAACTATTAGAAATTTTATTTTGACATAAAATGGCATATTAATCTCAAATTATCCTTTAGGATGCATCCACATGAATCATAATAGTTCATAGTATACATTTCCCGCTTAAAGTCACCTTATTCTTCAAAAGTGGTTTCAAAACTATATTGAAATTTAGATTGTGGTTATATGGTTCTCAAGAATAATTTCATATATTCACACAAAATTCTATTTCTAATTTTTCTCAAATACGGGGACAAAATATCAATAATACCAAATGGTCAATTCTTCAAGTTCCAACTCATTCCATATTTTTGGTAAAATTCCTTCACGAACTTCTCCCTTTCCTTCTTGAGTAAGTTCTTATTTTATTTATATTTCAATTATCTAATTGATTTTTTTTTAATCCATGTCAATTTGAATAAAAATGTATGAAAATTATTTACAGGATCCAAATTCAAAATTGAGCTCAGATGAAAAAATATTACTCCATATTATTTTCAAAAATGTCGAAAGCTCTTATCACAAGCATCATATCGCCAGTAGTTGGTAGATGAAAATGGATAGTCTCTTCACCCTACATTGTTGGAACATGGAATTGTGTAGCTACAATCCTGGATTAACGATGGTAATAAAAAGCCAATTTCATTTCCATGCTTACTAATATCATTTATATTGCACTAATGATGTTCAATATTTTTTTAAATTAGGATTCTAGTGATGATGCGTGACCTGTAGGAATTTACAGGGTAAGTTCCTCAGATAGAACACCAAAAGACACCACTCACAAATAGATCACAGATTAGTACACCAGTATTCTTGACATGGTTAAAACCATGAAAGAGGGAAACAGCCCACGGCCTGAGCCAACACGGCCACTTCAGGCAATTTATTAATGTAAAAGAAAGTATATTTACATAAGCTTCTCTCATGAATAGTCACCTTACAAATGACCTTCCATGCTCTTTAAACAGATATCATGGACCAATCAGGTATTAAGCCACGATCAAATGTCGGTAATGTCAGGTTAAGAATAAACCGCCGGATCACTTTATGTCTAGAACATATCATGACCGTCGAATTGTAAGTTACAAAAGTACATAGTAAAGAAACACACTTTACCTAAATCTACACTAGACCAAGTTATACTTAACTATTTCCTATGTGTCAGAATATCCTAACATCCCCCCTTAAGAACAAGTTGGGATAAGATTGAATGATTTAAAAATATGATACAATAGGATAAGGAAGGAGGCATTAGAGCCTATCCCCCCTTAGTGATAGCTTACTGAACTCCAACCATAAATTGAAGTTTAGTAACTTCGCCTCTGTGAGAGCCTTTGTAAAAATGTCTGCAACTTGATTATTGGTTGAACAATATTGCACTTCAAGAAAATGGTCATCAATGAACTTTCTAATGAAGTGAATGTGTATTTTAGTGTGTTTGGTGTGTTGATGTTGGACTGGATGTTTTCATAGTTGAATGGCACTTTGATTATCACACCAAGTGTAGTCGGATGCTGCTACTGAAAGCCAAACTCTGACAAGATCTGATGAAGCCACAAGGCTTCTTTTCTAGCTTCTATAACATCACGATACTCGGCCTCTACTGAAGAAACAAAAACGGAACTTTTTCTCTTGCAAGCCCATGTAATTGGTCCAGAACCAAGAGTGAAAATATAACCTGTAGTAGACTTATGATCATCAGGGTCACCAGCCCAATCTTAATCAGTGAAACCAACCAATAGAAAAGATTCTTATGCACTGTAATGAATCCCAAAATGAAATGTACCTCGAACATAATGAAGCATTATTTCAGCTTCTTTCCAATGACTTTCATGTGGGTTTTTCATAAACCAAGCAATAAGGCCAACAACAAAGGAAAGGTTAGGATGGGTATGAACCAGATACAAAAGTTTTCCTGCAAGTTGGCGGTATAAAGTAGCATCAATTTCAGGGGCAAGTACAAGTGACTGAAAGTTTATCTCCAAACTAAAAGGGAGAAGGGGCAGGCTTACAATCTTCCATGTGAAATTGGCATAGAAGATTACATGCATACTTGGACTGGGAAAGGGAAATACCTTCCCTAGATTGCAAGGCTTGAATACCAAAAAAATAATGCAAGTGTTGTAAGTCTATCATTTCAAACTACTTTTTAAGGCTGGACTTCACATGTTACATAAGGTTTGGATCACTACCAGTAAGGATAATATCATCAACATAAAGAACAAGAATGATAAAATACTTACCCACTTTCTTGGTGTAGACAGTATTGTCAAAATGACACCTAGAAAAGCTAGTATCTAAAAGAAATCTATCCATTTTGGCATACCAAGATCAAGGAGCTTGCTTGAGACCATAAAGGGATTTCTTAAGCCAACATACAAGGCTGGAGTCTGTTTGTATAATGCTAGGAGGTTGTTCCATATATATTTCTTTATGCAAGTCCCCATGCAAGAAGGCAGATTTAACATCCATCTGATGGATTTCCCTTTTGAAAGAGGCAGCAAGGGAAAGAACAAGATGGATAGAGTTCATTTTGGAAAAATGGGAGAAGGTTTCAGTATAGTCAATGCCTTCAACTTGTGAAAAACCCTTAGCAACAAGACAAGCTTTATGTTTATCAACTTTTTCATTTGGTCCAAAGTTGCTTTTGTAAACCCATTTACATAAAACAAGTTTTCGTCCCTTTGGAATAGCAACAAGATCCCATGTATCATTTTCCAATAATGAACGATATTCTTCATTCATAGTTGCGTCCCAATCTAGATGGCATGAAGCTTCTGCAAAGGCGTCAAGATCATAATTTGTTGAAGCTTGAGCTAGTAAAGAAGAAGCTCTATCTAACTGACAACGTGTACGTCATTGGTCTATAGGATCACCTACAAGAGAACCTGTTGCATCCCGAGTAGCATAAACCAATTTTGAAAGATGAGGATCTGAAGGAGGATCATGAGAAGGTAGGGGAGGATTTTCATCCTCGCTATCATCATCTGAAGAAGAAATGTTTTCAGAAGTAGAAAGGGATAGAGAGAGGTGGCACATTCATTGAACTAGGCTTGTAGGCCGATATATTTTCAACAAACTTTACACCTCTTCTAATGATAACATTTTTTGACTTAGGTGGAAGAAGTCTATATCCTTTGACATCTTCAGAATATCCAACAAAAATACATTTTTCACTCTTAGGTTCTAAGTCTTTATGTTTCTCATCGGGAATATGGGCCCATGCTTCACTTCCAAAAACACGAAAATGACTTACATCTAGTTTAATTGAGCTCAATGCTTCTTCTGGAGTGATATTGTTTAAAACCTTAGTAGGACTACGATTTACTATGTAATATGATTGCTTCTACCCAAAATTTAAGAATAAGTCCTTTAGATTGAAGCATACAATTAGCCATTTCCTTTCAGGTGTGATTCTTCCTTCCAGCTACACCATTTTGTTGTGGATTATATGGAACAGTATGTTGCATTTGAATTCCATGCTCAGTGCGAAAGTTGATGAATTTTTTGTTAACATATTCTCTACCATTATCAGATCTTAGCTTAAGAATTTGATGTCCAGATTGTTTATCAACAAAGCCCTTAAAGGACAAGGACATGTTAAATACTTCACTCTTGAGTTTTAAGAATTATACCCAAGTGCGTATGGAGAAATCATCAATGAAATTTAAGAAATACTTGTAGCCAGAGAATGAAACAACTGGAAATGGACGACATCAATCACTATGCACAAGCTATAAAGCGGTTGAGGCATGCCAAGAGGCACATTTTTCAAAAATATCCTAATGATGTTTTCTGAGTACACATTTGGAACAAACACCATTTCTGCAAGATACCATAGGAATACCTGTCACCATATTCTATTTTCATAGATTTTGAAGGGAGCGATAGTTTAAATGACCAACTTTCTCATGCCAAAGTTTGCTCACTTCATCATTATGAGCAAAAAATATCGAGGGAAGAGTTGATGACCCAAAGTTGTTAAACTTATACAACCTTGTAGAATCATCAACAATGCCAGTAGCTAAAATATGTATAGTATCTCTTAGGTCCTTAATTACAACATCATGAGGTGAAAATTCAAAGATTTTACCTTCACTTGAATGAGTTATCTGATATATAGATAGAAGGTTGCAGGATAAGGTTGGAACACATAATACATCATTAAATTGACCATTGTCTAGATGAATAGCTCCAATCCCTACAACATTAAGAGATCTCTCATCACCGACATATATATTTTTGGTGTTACAATAATTTAGAGAAGAAAACATGGCTTTATCTTTAGCCATGTGATAAGAAGCTCCAGAATCAATGAGCTACTCATGAGAATGAAAGGAGGAAGATAAATTTAGTGCATAAGAAGACCAAGATGCTTGACAACCACATGCAAAAAGTGTTATTCCTAAAGATGAAGTTGAAGTTGAAGAGTGTTCCAAATGAATGTTATGCTTCTTCATTGTTGCTTCCATGGCTTCCATCTTCTTAAAGAATTTGGATTCTAAGTGGCCATCTCGATTACAAAAGTTGCAATGTCTATCAATCTTCTTCCCTTTATTTTTATTTGCCTTGTCATTTTGTTGAATTGATTTTTCATTTTGAGACTGAAAGTGCTTAGGACCCTTGGCTGGTTTAGGACCATTCTTTTTAGGATGTTTCTTCTTAGGATTCGTTTAACTTGGTTGTTGTTGGGCGGCTAAGGTTCTCTTAGAAGAGTTTCCAAGATTAAGAAGACCAAGATGTAAGAGTTTTTCTTGTTCTCTTATTAAATAATCACAAAATGCATCAAAAGAGGGGGACTTGTAGGCTTGTCCTTGAGAAATAAAGACTTCTCTAAGAGAATGGAAGGTGGAAACAAACACAAAGTAGGCTTGTCCTAACTTAGTAAGAATGTAATAGATAAGGCTACCATATTCTTTATTAACCTTAACACCTTCCAAGAGAAGTCTAAGGGTCTTGAACTTGGACAAAAATTTTCAATGGAAAAAAAATTATTGGGGTCCAACATAGGCAACTCATTTTCTAGTTGATGGGCTCTAATTTCATTTTTAATTCCGAAAACTTTATTGAGTTGTTTCATTGCTTCATCAAGGGTATCAAGTTCTGCGATATGAAATCTAAGGTCTGGAGACATACACATCCCTATCAAACCACGTGTTTGATCTCGTTTATTTTCCCATTTCGCTGCCTTATCTTCATCTTTAGGTTTAGACTCTTGGCTTGAGGTTATTCTATAAAGACCATTACTTCTAAGTAAATCCTCCATGTAGAACAACCATTGGAAGTAGTTGGTGGTGTTAAGAATAACTTGGCATGGAATTTTCATTTTAAAAAAAAATGAAGCTATAGATACTTAAACTAAGTGTTCCAATGGAAAGATCTCAAAAAATTAGGCTGATTAAAAAAAAAGGCTCTGAAAATGACTTCCAGATAAAGAAGTTATGGTTTTTTGAAGAAACATTGTTGAAAATGACGACAAAATATGTGAATGTGTGGAAGTCAATGATAATGTTATATTTAAAAAAAAATCCACCCCCTCCCCCCACCCTTTCCAAACTTAATCTAATTAGCTATCTTTAAAAAAAAAGTTATATCACCCAATTTTATAAATAAGTGAAAGTCACTTTTACAATGGTACTTTATGAGCTACCCATTAAATTGTAACTTAAATAAACAATGAAGTGCCTTTAGAATTATAAGTGACTCACTTTTTATAATGGGTGAGAACACTTTTACGTAAAGTAACTTTAAAACATAAGTTACATGTGCTTTTTGAGAAAGTAACTCAACAAAAAGAAAGACTTGAACCCAAGACCTCTATTCTCATAAAGTAACTTTGGAGAAAGTGAGCTAGTTTAAAATGTTAGTAATTTTTGGAAAAGAGGAAGGGTTTTTGTTTTTGTTTTGTTTTTTTGTTTTGTTTTTTTGTTTTTTTTTTTAGTCACTAAAGATTTTCAGTGCGTGCTTACCTGAAAATATCCATTTTGCCTACAAAACAAAAAACCACATGGACGTGCAAAAAAAACCAAACCTTATGGCTTGAAGTTAGCTTTCACCAAAAACTATATATTTTCCTCGATGTTTCTGATTTTTCGAGATCACACAAAGGCGCGGTGGAAAAGAGCATATGCATGAGAAAAGTCCTTCCTTTCTATTTCTAATTTACCCAGATCAGACAGAGTTGCGAGACGAAGAGCATATGTAGAAATAAAAGGTATAGTTCTGGTAATAAAAAAAAAGATATAAATAAACTGAAATAAACAGAGAAATAAATAACCAAAACTAAAAATAAAGACTTTATAGCTCCATATCTTAAAAATGACGTAGCTAAGGCTACCAGAAACCTTTTCGCGTGAAACGAAAGGGGTTCCTCACTGGAAAAGATGCTCCTAACACAATAGAGTAGTTTTCTCGACCTGAAAATGTTAAAAACAATAGATCTAGGAAACTATAGTCAGATGTAGTTGTACCAGCTTCGGATTTGGATCACCAATAGATGCGGACCTTAAATATCTTTGATATGATGTAGGAATTTACAGGGTAAGTTCCTTAGATAGAACACCAAAGGACACTGCTCACAAACAGATCATAGATCAGTGCACTAGTATTCTTGACGTGGTTAAAACCCTTAGTGAGGGAAACAATCCATGGCCTGAGCCAACACGGCCACTTCAGGTTTTATTAATTCAAAAGAAAGAAAATTTACATAAGATTCTCTCATGAATGGTCACCTTACAAATGACCCTCCATGCTCTTTAAATAGAGATCATGGACCAATCGGGTGTTAAGCCACATATCAAGTGTCAATAATACCGAGGAGAGAATGACTATCAGATCACTTCATGTTTAGAACATATCATTATTGTCAGATTGTAAGTTACAAAAATACATAGCAAAGAAACACACTTTACCTAACCCTACACTAGAACAAGTTATAATTAACTATTTTCTATGTGTCGTAATATCCTAACACGACCCACCTATGATATCTCAGTGCACCCCACTATAATGTCAAATCGAGAGAAAGTTGCATTAAGAGAAAGACTCACAGAGGAAGCATACAAATAATGGTTGAATCAACCACCTAGTAGCCATGAAGCATATAGAGGATACATGGCCTTAAAAATTCAATGATGAAGTATGAAGTCTATGACTCAACATAACCATGGATGGCGTCAACCCATATTCCCTCCAAAACAGCAACTATTCTATTTTCCCTATAGTAGTGATCAAAAACAATATGCCCCCATGGTTTTATGTGATGAATCAACATCTTATGTTCACTCTCATAGTCCCTCGAAGAAGAAAAGTGAAGAATATGGATGTCTACTTACCACCATTGGTAGATAGATTTAAGGAATTATGGTAAGGGATACATGTGTATAATGTATCAAGACCCATCGCAACACAAATGGGTTTCACATTGTATGGCATATGTGCTTACACCATACATGATTATCCAATCTTAAGATTTTTCTATGGTAAATTACATTCTTATTTTTTTTTGTAACAATATTTTTTTACATATTAATTTAATTCATTGCAATTGTTCATATCTTCATGGTCGCTAATATGCCAACCTATATACAACAATTTCATAGGTATTATAACAAAATGGTATCATGGATGTACATTTTTTGGACCTCTGAAGGCTAGGTTGTCTGACCACCTACGATAGCCAGTGTATGACTGCTTCATGTTATTCCTCCTAGAAGAAGACCCTTATAGAACAGCAAAATCTGCTTTTAATGGTAAACCAAGGAGAACCCAAAGGTCTAAAATAATGACACTAGCTATATGCCTTATCGCATATGAGATCGAAAAGGAGAAGGAGTTTACAGTGATCGAGGTGGCTCCAGAAACATTCAAAAATAAAAGTGGCCTTGAAATATCTTAAAAATCGAAGTCATCAGATTGACGTGAAACTAGGACTAGATTGTAGTGCTTGTCATCGTTATTCTAATGGCATAAGCGAGACTCACATCCGAGTTCATATTCTCATGATATAGATGGTCAAAATTATGTTCAAACTAGGCAAAGGGGCAGTCACTAACGATGAAACAATTTGAAAGAGGATTAGGCAATGGAATCCGACAGTCCAAAAGGGTGAACTTTTTTCCTACTTAATTTGTTTTATCACCCTTAAAACCAATCGAAATATTTTGGCTATTATTTCTAATATATATATATATGAACGGGTAGTGCACTGCCACACTCGGTAGTATTATATATATTATTAATAATAGGGTTGAGGCTCGCGGCTCTGACCTAGGATCCTCCCCATAGCCCACGACTATTACAACCATATGCCACCATATAATTCAAAGTCGGTGGAGCACGAACCTGCACCCACCACGTGGATGACCCAGCTTTTGTGGTGCCTCCAAATATAAACACTCCGCCCAACGAATATAATAAACCTATACCTCCAAATTACATTAACCACAAAAAATTTTAATGTGAGAAAAATTGTAAACGATTTGTATTTTGGGTGGCCGCGGGGTTGGAACCTCAGTGGCATCGAGCCTAATTTTGGCATCCACCAATGACCCAAGTCGCCCAACATTTGAATTCACTCCCACCAAAAAATATTTAAGCACAACATATTCAGTCATCCAAGGAAACAAAGGGAACGAGCAGAGTGGAACCAGGTGTAGATAGAACCCAACCATGAGTGGGAACAAATTTTGAGGCGAGAATATTCTAGGGGAATATTCCCTAGAATATTCCACAAAATATTCTGATGCAGAATCTTGGAGGAATCTAAAATATTCCCTTGAGGGTGATTTTTCATAGTGATAGAATCATGACAAGTTGATACTCAAAGAAACCATAATTTCATAGGGAATGTGATGGTGCGGTCCATTTACTCATTTGAGAAACATAATTTCAGGAGGGCAGTAGTGAGGAATATTTGCAAAATCTTGAGGAATCTAAAAGATTCCTTAAGAGGTTACTTTTTTATCGAGGAAGAATGATGCCGAATTTATAGTCATTCTTGGAATTTCACAAGGAGAGGGATGGTGTGCTTAGAATTTTCATCTGGGCAACAAAATTCTCGACTATCTCTAGGTAGAAATCTTTGGGGGAATCTTTGAGATTCCCAAGGGTCCATATTTTGAAGATGTCAGAAAGGGATCAATTTTATGTTTGTTTGACACAATTTTGCACCATGAAATCAATGGTGCATTCCATTTCGTCAGTTGAGCTTTGCATTTTCCCGCCATCACTGAAAGTAGAGGTAAATGATGTAGTGATGCCATGTCTTTCTTCTGATTTTCTGAGATGATGTTTTGTTTTTGAGATCCTTGTTACTGTTATGTTGATGGATACTTTTATGCCACCTCATGTGAGAATTTATTATCTTATCATGCTGATGGAGGGCCCATTTGAGTGAGAGTTCCTATAAGAGAACATCTTGTGGAGAGACATGCCACTCTGGTTGAGGGTATTTATCCTTGTAATGAAAAAGAATGTACCATGTACCCATCATCATCTTACAGCATTAAATGAAGCTGCCTCCCCACTATTGACATTCAAACTAGAGACATAACCCACATTGGGTGGACTTCGTTATCAATGTGCTTGGGTTCTTTGATTTGATGGATGCCATTCTATTTCATATTCTTTAAAGCATGCACATCTGGCTTTCCATGATCTTTCATATGTAATTTTTCTAAAATCACATAATTAAAAGATCTTGGTTAATTATGGCAGGTGAAAATATCTGAATCGATTTTGATATTAGAGCGGTCTTCTCATTGATGTCAATTGTGAGTGTGAATGGTAACCATAGATTGGATGTATGAAGATTAAAAATGGAGAACAAAAAACATATCTACGAGGAGCTCCTCAGAATGGCACGCATGCTAGATCTAATGTATGAATATTATGATGAGAAGATGGCAAGAGAGGAGCATGAGAAAGAAAGAGCAGAGGACGGTTCTCCATATCCATCTTCCAGTGATTATTCATCTTCTTCATCATCTTCTCATCATTGAGATGAGGAGATCAATCAGAGCTTTGAAACAGAGAATGTTGAATTCAGGATACTTCTACGAGAAGAAAAAGAGAAGCAGAGATTGTAGCTTCAGTTACGAGGCATGGAAGAGGCCTTGGAAAAATTGAAGCACAATGAAGGCTTAGAGAAGCCATCATTGCCTACTTTAGAATCGACACTTGAGATAAAAAATGTTGATCGTTCTTCAGTTTCGTTTTCACATGACACTATTTTTGTTGGAAAAAAGAAGGTACCCATTTCAGGAACTAGCATGAGACTCGTTTACCAAGATGGGGTATAAAGGAAGAGGACTTGGTGCTAATGACTAAGGAATGACTCAACCATTAGAGGTTTCACAAAGACCTTGATTTGCAGGTTTGGGATACATTAAAGGAGCGTGCCCAAAGGTATCAGAAGCTTCCAAGGCACTATAGAAGCCATCAGAGAAAGAGGGTGATGGGAACACATCAAAATCATCCAATGACAATGAACATTGCAGAGGAAAAGCCAATAAAGCCCTCACTGCCATAATAGCACCAGAGACATCCAAGAGAGGTATCAACAATCTAATTATTTTAAAGTTCATTTTTATTACAAACATATTGTTAATGATGACCATGAATCATGGCATAGAAAACCATGTAGTTTTTGTGGTTTGCATAACTGTTGTGGTTGCTCAATGTTGGAAGAGAATGACTGCAAGAAAGAAAGTGGGGCATGAAAGGCCTTCTCCACATGAGGGAAAGAAGAGGGTAAAGCATGCTTGGAGAAAAAAGACATTCTACAATCATTGCCATAGAGGTGGGCATCAAAGAGCCACACGTGTGAGGCTCCATCCAGACCAATGTATCAAGGACAAAGTTCCTATGCAGGAACCAGCTATAAAGGTTCTTCAGCAAGCGAACCATCTCTAGGATGATGACACTTTCACCTTCATGAGTGAGAGATGGTTTTACTAGATATGGTAGCTTTTCATGGCTTTGTTTTGTAAATCATGTGTTGCAATATAAATGTAAAAATGATGATGTGTTTTCCATCGTTTGTTAAAGCAACGATGATGTTTTTTGGCTTTCTATTGATATCTGAGGTATTAGTTTCTATTATGATGTAAACATGACCAAAGAGTGTGTGTTATAAACTATTGGAAAGTATGGGGATTCTTGGGTTATGATTGGTCATGTATATGAACATGTAGTTTTCATATATTGTACTACAGGTTTGTAGAGGATGCAGTTGTCAGATCATCACTAATACCTCAGAGGAATAAGGGTGACAGAGAAGGAAGTGTAACTTGTCAAAACACTTGTGGTGAACTTAATGAAAGATAAAAATTGCATATTATGTTCATGATTTTTGAAGGCCAAAATCTCCTCAACAGGGAGGAAAGATCTAGGTGGCTCCACAAATGTCCATAAATAGAAGTGGGCTTGAAAAAACTCAAAACTCAAAGTCATCGGATTGATGTTAAACTAGGACATCATCGTACTTCTTGTCGTCCTGATTCCAATGTTGTAAATGACACTCAAATCCGAGCTCGTATGCTCAAGATATAGTTGGCTAAATTTTTGGTAAAACTAGCCCAAGTGGTAGTCACTAACGAGGCCACAATTTGGAAAAGGATCGGTGCACAGAATCTGTCTATCGAAAAGGGCAACTTTCTTGCCTTCTTATTTTGTTTAGTGACCCTTAAAAACTTGTCAAAAATTTTTGGCTATTAATTTCAATAAAAAACAAAAAAAATATATTAAGGGGCATCAGGCTACCACCCCGACCACTCCCAGTCGTTATATATATATTATTAATAAAAGGGTCAGGTCTTGTGGCTCTAACCTGGGACTCCGCCCTTGGCCAACGACCATTATAACCATATGCCACCATATAAATTGGATTCAGCAAGGCTCAAACCCACGCCGACCACGTGGTTGGCCCACTCGTTGTGGTGGCTCCACATATAAACACTCCACCCAACAGATATAATAAACTACCATCTCCAAATTACATTAACCACCAAAAACTTTCATGCAACCAAAACTCTAATCGTTGTGTATTTTTGGTGGCTACAAGGTTAGAACCCTAGTGGTTCCTAGCTTAATTTCGATATCCACCAATGACACAAGTGGCTTGACGTTGTAATTCACGCCCACTAAAAAAATTTAAACACAACATATTCATTCAACCAAGGAAACAAAGTGAATGAGTGGAGAAAAACTTATCCAGGAGTGGTCACAAACTTCGAGGTGGGAATATTCAAGGGAATATTCCCTAGAATATTCCACAAAATATTCTCATGCAAAATCTTGCAGGAATCTAAAATATTCCTTGGAGGGTGATTTTTAATAGTGACAAAATCATGCCAAGTTTATACTCAAACGAATAAAAGATTCCCTTGGAGGCCAATTTTTGACCGAGGAAGAATGATGATGACTTTACAGTCATTCTTATCAGAAATTCATAGGGAGCGCAATGGTGTGCTCAGAATTTTCATGTGAGCTCTCAATTTTTCAGCCATCTCCATGAAGGAACCTTTTGTGGAATCTTTAAGGTTCCCAAGGTTCTAGATTTTGATAGTATCATAAAGGTGCCAAGTTTACAGTTTTTTGACACGATTCCGCACCACGAATTCAACGATGCAGTCCATTTCGTCACCCGAGCTTTAAATTTTCTAACCATCCCCAAAAGTGGAGGTAAATGATTCTGTGGTGCCATGTCTTTCTTCTGATTTACTGAGATGATGTTTTGTTGTTGAGATCCTTGTCATTAGGGGATTTTTTAGGTCTAAAATTGGCCTCCTAAGGAAATTATAAAATAATAATGGAAATATTAAATTAAGATTAGATTACATCATCAAAGTTTAGAGGGAAAAAGGAAAAAAAAATCAACACGTATTTTCAACTTATCTCCCTATGGGTTTACTTGAATTTTGAGCGGAAACACTTGTTAGATGCATAATTTGATTCCTCATCCAAGGAGTATCCACGTTGCATACTTTTGATGGACTCTTCTACATGAAAAATGAGAAATACATCAAAAACATGATTGCAATCACGTCTTTTCATGTATTTCTCATTTTTATTGTGGTAGGGTGCATTAAAAGTATGCAACATAGGTACTCCTTGGATGAAGAATTAAATTTTGCATCCAAGAAGTACTCCTGCTCAAAATTTGAGTAAAACGTTAGGGAGACAAGTTGAAAATAGCAGTTGAAAAAGAAGTTTTATTAATATTATTTTTTAATCTTTTTACTTTTTTACTCCAAAAATGGTGAATCGTCCCCCATGGTTGACATCATCATCTTGAATCCTATTAGTTCTTATAATGTTTATTTTGGTTGTACAATTTTCTTAGGAGGTCCATTTTAGACCTCAAAAATCCCCTAATGTACCATTATGTTGATGATACTTGTATGCCACGTCATGTGAGAATTTATTAGCTTGTCATGTTGAAGGAGGGCCCATTTGAGTGAGAGTTCCTATAATAGAACATCTCATGGCGAGACATGCCACTGTCATTGAGAGTATTTATCCTTATAATGGCAATGAATGTACCATGTACCCATCATCATCTTGCATCATTTAATGAAGCAGCCTCCCCACTATTGACACCGGGCCCAATGATGTAACCCATACTAGGTGAACTTTGTTATCAAATTTTAGAGGGAAAAAAAAAATGTTTTTTCAACACATATTTTCAACTTATCTCCCTATGGGTTTACTCAAATTTTGAGCGGAAACACTTGTTAGATGCATAATTTGATTCCTCATTCAAGGAGTACCCATGTTACATACTTTTGATGGACCCTTCTATATGAAAAATGAGAAATATATGAAAAACATGATTGCAATCACATTTTTTTGTGTATTTCTCATTTTTATTGTAGTAGGGTCCATTAAAAGTATGCAACATAGGTACTCCTTGGATGAGGAATTAAATTTTGCATCGAACAAGTACTCCCACTCGAAATTTGAGTAAAACCTTAGGGATACAAGTTGAAAATATGAATTGAAAAAGAAGTTTTATTAATATTATTTTTTAATCTTTTTAATTTTTTACTCCAAAAATGGTGAATCAGCCCCCATGGTTGACATCATCATCTTGAATCCTATTAGTTCTTATAAAGTTTATTTTGGTTGTACAATTTTCTTAGGAGGTCGATTTTAGACCTCAAAAATCCCCTAATGTACCATTATGTTGATGATACTTGTATGCCACATCATGTGATAATTTATTAGCTTGTCATGCTGAAGGAGAGCCCATTTGAGTGAGAGTTCCTATAGTAGAACATCTCATGGCAAGACATGCCACTCTTGTTGAGGGTATTTATCCTTGTAATGACAATGAATATACCATGTACCCATCATTATCTTGCAACATTTAATGAAGCAGCCTCCCCACTATTGACACCGGACCTGAAGATGTAACCCATACTAGGTGAACTTTGTTATCAATGTGTTTATGTTATTTGATTTGATGGTTGTTATTGTGTTTCATCTTCTTTAAAGCATTCACATGTGGCTTTTCATATTATTTCATATGCAGTTCTACTAACATCATAGAAGTAAAAGATCTTGGTTAATTCTATTAGCTGATGAGATCCAGATCATGTAGAAATTTTCGATTCAAATGGGGAGCCTATGTTTGATGATCCAGAATTCCTTGACACCTATGTTGAGAAATTGCCCATTCAAATGAAAAGGAAATTTGTCTTTTATGAGCTCCCATATTGGGAGCATCGTAACATTTCCCACTTAGTAGATCCCATGCATATATTTAAAATTGTTTCATCTTCTTAATGGAGGCACATATCATCGAACGAAAGTGACACATTGGTGTTCAGGAGAGATCTTATTTCTTCAAAAACTTAAAAGAAACATTGGCCAAGATAAGAAACTAGACGAGAGGCTGGCCCCTCTTGGTCTTTCAAAGAAGGTGATGTCTCATTTTTAAATAAAGATGATCTTCATTTTGCAAAAGAAGTTATATTGAATGTGAGGGTTCCTTCTTTGTATGGGTCTTCAATACGACACTGCTTCACTGTGGATTATTGTTTGTCGGGGTTGAAATCGCATGACTATTTGGACCTTATAAGAGTAGGTATGTCAAAAACATGATTTTATTATTTTTTTCCCTTTTTTGTAATGGGATATTATATAATTAATTTTCATATAATGTATTATTCACTATGCAATGTCATTATCCTCTGGTCATGCATGGGTGTGTGAACCATGATTTCCTGCAAGACCTACAATGTGCCATATCTAAATTATCTTCATTTGTATGTTGCATCAAATAAAATGATATTCATATGGCTAGCATTCCATGGTGGTGTCAAGAGATAACTAAGAGTGTTTGTATGCTTGAGAAGGAACTCCCGACAAGTTACATGGACTTGTAGGTTCATCTTCTAATTCACCTAGTAGATGAAGTTGAATTAGTTTGGGGTCGTTTCTTGTGGTTGGATGTTCTTATTAAAGAGGTACATGAATAAATTGAAAGGTTTTGTTTGAGAAAGGGTGAAACCTGAGGGGTATATATCGTATGAGTCTTTCCATTGTTCCGGTGAGTACATCAAGCAGATAAAAAATGCACCAGTTTGAAAATTTGGGATGACAAAAGGGATGAAGACAAAAGAGAATGGGAGCTTCTAAAAATGAATGGAAAGAGGTGCATGATAAAGAGTCACGCATTCTTATCATTTGTCAAATTACGACACAATATCTCTTCACACCGAACTTCATATTAATGCATATTTTGATCTCATATGTGTGTGTGTGTGTGATTTCATCAAAAAATTCATAAATCAAATCCTTAAAAGAATTCATTCTTTACAATACGAAAGCAACACAACAATGGGTCACATTGTATGAAGAAAAGAGGATGTAATGGGACAATGACACGAAAGAATTAAAATGGTTGAATGGTAGAAGCGTACTGTAGCATCTAAAAGAAAATATGCCAATGACATGCCCTAACAATTGGGTTAATGATCAAGTCAGAGAGAAACAAAGTGCATCTATTTGTTACCTGCATGCTGAAGAGGATGTGCTAAACATAGGGATTGGGTGCGGAAACTTGGTAATTATAATATTTTTTTGTCCATTTTTAACATCATATTGTACATTTGAATTGTAACAGACACACACACACATATATGTTCGGGTTATTAGACACATGACATAGATTTTTTCACTTTTTTACAGTTGCATTTTTTCCCATCTATGTGTGCATATGGACATCATTTTCACACAGAGGATGTTGTTGATGGATGCATACAAGACTATGGAGTGGAATCTGATTTCGATCAATCTAGTTCTGCTAGCCAACGTGATCAAAACCTAATGCATGGGACATTAGGCTATGTTGGAAAGATACAACAGATCATTCAAGTGGAGTTCTCTTCATTCCAATGTGTTGTTTTTAGGTGCAAGAGGTAGGACACCTTTGATCAGAATAATGTAAAGGAAGATCATGATAGTGGGTTGACATCTATCAAATCTAGAAAGATGTGGCATGAAGCTAAGGAGCCTTATGTTTTCCCGAAACACTGGAACTCGGTGTTTTATTACACAGATGTGTTATATAGGGATTGGTGGTTCATATTAAGACACACACCTAAATCAAAAACATGTTTTTGAGAATAATAGTGTTATCATTCGAAGCACCCAGGAAGAAAATTAAGGTGATGATACTGGACACTAATACGTAATTGTGTTATTTCATCATTTAAGTTGTTGTATGTTTTTATTTTCATTATTTAATTAATTATTTCTAATTTTTTTCTCCCTCTATTGACATATATGTTACATGATTAACATATAAAATACATCACCCTCATACATAAAATATACCTTTTTTTTATTAAATGAAAAATGTACTTAGTAATATGAAAACATACCTTTTAATTTAATATATATATATATATATATATATATATCATTGCACCGAAAATAAAGCCATGCATAGCCTTCGGTGCTCTTTAGAACACAATCGTGTTGTAGACAGTGCACACATACCTTTGCCGCACCGTTGTTGGTTCACAAATTTAAATTTTTGTAGCAGTGCATCACATGTATGCACTGGTGCACATATAACACTTTCACACAATGACAGAGTGTTTATGTTATCAAATGCGCCGATATATAACTATATTTTTAAATATTATTTCGGCAGTGTGTTGGGTAAATATGATAGACCAACACAATCAAAACATACCAAGTACATCACATTTGTGATGTTGATTAAAAGGCATTTGTTTGAGTTTGACATAGACTTGGTGATGCATTTTTGTTTCCTTTAGGTTATGTAAAATAAATATGTATTTTTTATGTATTCGTAACTAAATTATTTAAAGTAGACATGTCCTTATCATTGTGAACATGATCTAATATTAGGTAGGATAAATGTGAAAAACATGAATTTCACTATGGTGATAATTTAGTTTATATTATTTAAACTGTATTATTTAACTCATATTCATTGTTGAAAAGAGTTAAATTTAGACCAGTACAATAGCAAAAAAAGAACCAAAATAACATCAAAATGTTATATCTGTATTACTAGAAAAAATTTCACTTGCCTCATTAAGGGAGAACTTCCAATAGAACAAATCTCCAACTACAAGTAACTTGATAGAAGCCTTATTTTTTATTTCTTTATCATCATCTTTAGAGAGGAAAAATTTTAATTTAAATTGGTAAGCTTGGCTATAAATATTAAATTTAGATTCCTTGACTTTTAAATAATTTCCTTGGTAAGATTTGCTATAAAGATTAAATTTAAATTACATATATTTTTTAAGTTGTATTAAATCTAAATTAATTGCACGTCGTCCATAGCTCAGCATGGGAGAGATTTTCTCACATAACTTTACATTTAAAAATAGTAAAATAATAATTGAAATTACAATACTTCAATTTACAACGTAGTCTTATATAACTTTATATAGAGATATAAAGTAACCGGAAAGTAAAAAAAGGATGACTTATATTTTATTATGAAGAAGAAATGTAATGAGTATAAAAAAATAATTTACTTTTTACTAAAGGAAAAAATGTAATGTTTTCACTTGACAAGAAATAGTATTATTCATATTACATTATGTGTAATTCATTCTATGTTTCATTTAAATGTGATATTTATAACAAAAAATATTTTACTAACAACCATAAGTAAACTATTTCAATATTTGTATTAAACAACATAATTTTTACGCTGTAAGGCATTTCTCTATGAAATAAACTCTGCTATGAGCCAGGTGTACTATTTTGGGCGATTGATTTAATATATTAAATGATTGAAAGAATTCCCACCGTCATATGATCAAAATCGGTTGTAAATTCGTTACCCACAACGCTGTGTATCCTGTATCCTGATTCCCCTTTCCTGGCAATGGCTCTTCCTCAATCGCTACCTCAATGGCTACTTTTGAGTTGCCTATCATCGCTGGTTCGATTCTCGCCTCATCAAAGCTCAAATCTTCAAATCTTCCATTCTTTTTTCCCAGGTAGTCGTCCGTTCCAATTAGTTTTTAATGAATGAATTAACCGTTAGTGTCTATGACACACGAAAAGGTTCGGTTGGCTGGTGGATTCGGTGGACTCTCGAAACTACGCCCAAATATTTCGACTTCCAAGATTTGCAAGTGATAACAGCTATCTTGATTGTGGTTAGGGTTTGCAACTGAATTAAAAGCAGGGGCATGATCATGGATTCGTCCGTTCCAATTAGTTTTTAATGAATGAATTAACCGTTAGTGTCTATGACACACGAAAAGGTTCGGTTGGCTGGTGGATTCGGTGGACTCTCGAAACTATGCCCAAATATTTCGACTTCCAAGATTTGCAAGTGATCACAGCTATCTTGATTGTGCTTAGGGTTTGCAACTGAATCAAAAGCAGGAGCATGATCATGGATTTTTTCAGCTGGGAGTTTTGGCAGCCTATTTCATCTAATTTTTTTTGCAAGGGTAATTTCTATTCTATTTTTAATGACTCATTTTTTATTAATCTTTGTTAAAGTTAGTATACAACTAACTTATACTATAGTGAATTTGTGACTTTCTATTCTATTTTTGATAACTCATTTGTTATTAGTGTTTGTCAAAATTAGCATATGTCTAAATTATACTATGGTGAATTTGTAACTTGTTTTCATTAATTTGTAACTTACTATGGTGAATTTGTAACATGGCTCATTTGTTATTAATGTTTGTCAAAATTATCACATTTTTCAATCCAAGCCAAATATACTAAAAAATTATGCCTTAGCAAGAGTTGAGACTAATTAATATTATTTTGTTTTCAATAATATTATTAATTATTTTTTATTAGTTGATACATATTAACTCATTTTTATTATTTAAAAAAACAATATTAAAATCTATAGAAAAAATATCATCATAAGAGAAGATAGAATTGAATTCAAAATTCAAAATTATTTGAAATTATTATTATTTTCTTCTTATACTATTTTATATCTAAATTTCTATTCTATTTTTGATGACTCATTTTTTATTAATCTTTGTCAAAGTTAGCATACATCTAACTTATACTATGGTGAATTTGTATAATGACTTTGTAACTTAATAGGGTGAATATGCACCTCACCCATCCACATAATTTTTGTTATTCAAAAAATGAAAATATCCTTATTCTAAAATAAGCATGCCACATAATTAATATTATTAGTTATAATAATTAATATTGTTTTGTTTTCAATAATATTATGCCCCTTATCAAGAGTTTATTAAATCTCACCCATCCACATAATTTTTGTTATTAAAAAAATGAAAATATCCTTATTCTAAAATAAGCATGCCACATAATTAATATTATTAGTTATAATAATTAATATTATTTTTTTTCAATAATATTATTAATTATTTTTTATTAGTTGATACAATATATTAACTCATTTTTATTATTTAAAGAAACCATATTAAAATATATAGAAAAAAATCATCATAAGAGAAGATAGAATTCAAAATTCAAAATTATTTGAAATTATTATTATTTTCTTCTTATACTGTTTTATATCTAAATTTCTATTCTATTTTTTATGACTAGTTTTTTATTAATTTTTGTCAAAGTTAGCATACATCTAACTTATACTATGGTGAATTTGTAACTTACTATGGTGAATTTGTAACTTGTTTGAGTAATCTACACTAGAAATTTCTATTCTATTTTTGATGACTCATTTGTTATTAATGTTTGTCAAAGTTAGCATACATCTAACTTATACTATGGTGAATTTGTAAGATGACTCATTTGTTATTAATGTTTGTCAAAGTTATCACATTTTCCAATCCAAACCAAATATCCTAAAAAATTATGAGGGTGGGGGAGACTATCCTTGAGAATTATCACATTTTGGAGAGGTTGTTAAAGGCGTTTGTGTCGTATAACCATGAGTGCCCGACCAGGATGTATCAGCGTTTGGATTGTAGTATAACCATGAGTGCCAGACTAGGATGTATCAACATTTGGATTGTAGTCCGAACTGTGACTGGAAGGCACCAATTTGGGTCCTTTTGGATTAGAAGACAGAATCCAATGTCCATGTAGATGCCAACAACATAGTGATAGGCACCATTCTAACCAAGTGAAGATGTGGATAACCCCCTACACTTTTCCAGGAAGGAAGGAACTGGTCGTAAAACAGGTGGTAGAAGTTGGTCACAAAACAAGAGGCACTAAAGTACCTAATCACCCACTTTGCCAATAGGAAGGAAGAAGCTGGTCACAAAATAGGAGGCAGAAGTTGGTCGCAAAATAGGAGGCGCTAAAATACCTGATCACCCAACAAGGCGGGATATTACGTTAATGTTGCAACTGCAAACCACTTGATACATATGCATCTCTAAGTATGTAACTCAATCATTTTCCCCTATGTGAAGCTGGTCACAAAACAAGAGGCACTAAAGTACCTGATCACCGGAGGCATTAAAGTACCTGGTCACCCAACAAGGAAAGATATTACGTTAATGTTGTTCAACTACAAGCTAGTTGATACATATGCATCTCTAAGTAAGTAACACACTCCTTTTCCCCTATGTTTTCACGTTAATCCGGTCACAAAACAGGAGGTGCTAAAGTACCGGATCACCCAACAAGGCAGGATATTACGCTAATTTTGTTCAACTACAAGCCACTTGATATATATGCATCTCTAAGTAACTCAATCCTTTTCCCCTATCTTTTCACACTTCACTGTTTCTGACAACACCTTATCAAATTTTCATTTAAATGCTAATAAGTTAAGATATATGTCTTGTTTATGTATTTGGTGCCTTTATAAATGACAATGCATTGATTTTGGGAATCAAATACTACAATGACATGCTTTTGGAAGTTGAACTAATGGGAAATGTCTATTCTGAATTACTCCTTCAGAAGGATATGCAAACATCCACTCTAAAACAGTGGGTGTTCCCTCGAAGAATTTACTTTGAGGATTCACTCTTCATCTCTTCTCTTTTTTCATATGCTACCAACTTACGACATTTACATTGCAACATTTGGTACAATTGCTAGTTTATTTATTTTTAAAACATGGTTTTTTAAGAGAAGACATTGACACTTCTACCAATGCTTTCTAGATATTGCTTTCTCACAACATAATGATATATTCATGGTGTTCTTTTAACGTAGGGCCTATGAGTGATTCCCATGGCGGCATTTTATTATGTATTTGTCTGTTCCTAATTTAGTCTTTTGCCTAAAAGGTGGGAGCTAACTATAGGAGATAGGAGCTAACATGTTCTTTTATAGTGAGTGTATGTATATTAGTATTTGTATTTATAGGAGTAAAGGAATCTAGATAAGGGAAGTGGGGAAATGTGGAAGGCCATAATCAATTGAAATTTGGATAATTATTTTTTAGAAAAAAAAAAAGGGAATAAAGTTTTTTAAATTGTCTATAATACATTTATAATGGAAGGAAACAATGCATAAGGAGAAGATACTCACTGACAAAGTTTTGTTGAATATCTCTCTCAAACAACTAACTCAAAAATTACAAATATTGCAAAAATATGATTCATGAATACAATTTTTTTCCCTAGTTGTCTTGCTTCCATAATATTTAGAATCAATGAATGACCAAATATTATTGAAGTAAAAAATTTATCATGCCTGGAAAGTGTGAAAAGGAATAAGTCCCGACAAAGAAAATGTTAATAAAGGAACTACTATTTTGATAAAGAGAAAATATTTGCTTGTTCCAAATGTTAATTTTGAGTGCCCCATTCAACAAAAGTTTTAATAAATATTAACACTTCTTGCAAATGATGTATGCTAATTTTGTCTCCAACATACTTCTACAAGGAAGAAATATACATAATTTGGAAAAGTTAATTATATCTACCATAACTGATGGAAGTATGTTTCATATCATCCATATTATAGAAAAGTGTGAGAAATAACAAAATTAAAGGAATTCACGTCATTTCACTTTAAAATTGCAACTAACAGACAATAAAGTGTTGTGAAATCATTTGGTACTTACATTAATAGGTCAAGGGAATGAGAAGTGCCTAATCAATGCAAATCAATCTATGTCAAAGACTCGTACACCATAGTCATTACTTAAAGTCATGAAATGGTTTCCTCCACTATATAGCACATATCCATGATGCAAATGGACTTTAGTCAGAATGTGGCATAACAACTAGAGAAAATAAATCAACAAAAAAAACTTTCTATCATTGGATTTTGTGCAACTTTGGAAATTGGAAATGTTGAAAATCAATTAAAATTCAAATACAAAAACAATTGTTGTTCCATATGTACCTAGAACTATGGTAGATCTTCATTGCATTCGTGATAGAATTATCATCATAAGTTATCTTTGAACAATAAGTCACATCAGGCTAGTCTACAAACTACACCACAAAAGAGAATATGTGTATTGTACTATAAACAAAAATGTTAAAAAAAGAAAACCTCATAGATGGTTAT
Organism: Pinus tabuliformis; assembly: GCA_031772625.1. Lineage (NCBI taxonomy): Eukaryota > Viridiplantae > Streptophyta > Pinopsida > Pinales > Pinaceae > Pinus > Pinus tabuliformis. Next base: position 853,070,507 of record CM062819.1, on the reverse strand, counting down.
AGACCAAACTTCAGGAAGAAATATTATAATATGACCTTACAAATAAGCTCTCCCTAGAATCCACCTACAACTAGGAAATTATCCTTCATAGCCATGGTGTTAATCTGGACCCGTGAGTGACCATGCACTAAAGTTCCTAGATGGACCTGTTTTTGTCAAGCACAAGTCAGTAATAAGGCAACCAAATCTGTAATATTGAACCAATGAAGATGACAATTTCCCACCATATATTACTATGATGAACATTGACTATAACTACAAAAGGACATAAGCATTCATAGATATCGTTTTTTGGCACCTAGTGTAAGCACTATGGACAAGATGAATATGGATATCTTAAACAATACCTCTGATGGTTAAATTAGGCCAATGACATTAAGAAATTCAATTTTTTATGAGATATTGTAGACCAATGTATAACATAATAATTTGATAAAAAATTGTTGCCTAAACCAAGTTCCTCGACTACAACATTCTACAGTATATTATAATTAGTCCACATGAGCTTGTAATAGACATTATTAATAATAAATATTCAAGCCCAATAGACTATTACACTTAAGGCCATTCATACATAATACATATAACCATTAACATTTAACCATGAGTGCCAAACCAAGATGTATTAGTATTTGGATTGTACTCCGACCTGTGACTGGAAGGCACCAATCTGGGTCCTTCTGGATCAGAAGATGGAATCCCATGTGCATGTAGATGCCAACAACATAGCGATAGGCACCATTCTAACCAAGTGGGGATGTGGATAACCCCATACACTTTTCCAGGAAGGAAGAAGCTGGTCGCAAAACAGGAAGCAGAAGCTAGTCACAAAACAGGAGGCACTAAAGTACCTGATCACCCACTTTGCCAACAGGAAGGAAGAAGCTGGTCACAAAATAGAAGGCAGAAGTTGGTAGCAAAATAGGAGGCGCTAAAGTACCTAATCACCGAACAAGGTGGGATATTACGTTAATGTTGTTCAACTACAAGCCACTTGATACATATGCATCTCTAAGTAAGTAACTCAAACATTTTCCCCTATGTGAAGCTGGTCACGAAACAAGAGGCACTAAAGTACTTGATCACAGGAGGCGCTAAAGTACCTGGTCACCCAACAAGGTAGGATATTACGTTAATGTTGTTCAACTACAAGCTACTTGATACATATGCATCTCTAAGTAAGTAACACAATCCTTTTCCCCTATGTTTTCACACTAAGCTGGTCACAAAACAAGAGGTGCTAAAGTACCTGATCACCCAACAAGGCAGGATATTATGTTAATGTTGTTCAACTACAAGCCACTTGATATATATGCATCTCTAAGTAAGTAACTCAATCCTTTTCCCCTATCTTTTCACACTTCACTGTTTCTGACAACACCTTATCAAATTTTCATTTAAATGCTAATAAGTTAAGATATATGTCTTGTTTATGTCTTTGGTGCCTTTATAAATGACAATGCATTGCTTTTGGGAATCAAATACTACAATGACATGCTTTTGGAAGTTGAACTAATGGGGAATGTCTAGTCTGAATTACTCCTTCAGAAGGATATGCAAACATCCACTCTAAAATAGTGGGTGTTCCCTCGAAGAATTTACTTTGAGGATTCACTCTTCATCTCTTCTCTTTTTTCATATGCTACCGACTTATGGTGTTTAAACTGCAATATTTGGTGCAATTGCTAGTATAGATACTTTCTATAGAGTAAAAAAGGAAAGTAATTTAAATTGAAAATTTTCTTATACTTTCACTTTAGTGAGAAAGATTGAGAAAATTGTTATTCCATTAACAATTGCTTTCTCATTCAATGTATGAAGGATATTTGTAAAATTTTCAATGTTTAATATCAATTTGATATGTAGTATTTTAGAAAGTATTGAAAATAAAAATAATTAAATGTATACATATAAGAAAAAAATATGAGGGGCCATATTTTAACATTTTAATAGGGAGAAAATGAATTATAAATAAAATATTTCAATTTCAGTTACATATATATTATACCAACTACCTAGATCCACCAAGAGCCTAGACGGATCAAATTCTTGTTCACTCAAAAATATGTTTGCATCTCAAGAGATTGTATCCCTTTCAGGGCTTGGTATATCCAAAGTTAAGATGGATCTAGGTTTAGATTGTAAACAAATTATGACTTAAGTTTTTTAAATTTAACAATAGACTCAATTTTATAAACCAATATTGAATTCATCAAATTGTGTCTTTGAATAATTTATTATTAACAATATTTTATATTAAAAATTGAATGAGGTACACATTTTCTTATTTTTAAGAACTAACTAAATTATTTTACCTTTAATTATTTTATCATTGTGAGTATTGAAATATTTTACTAATTAAGTTAGATTGAATATCAATGAACTATCTAAGAAATAGAAAAATATTTATCATAATTTTACAATCATAGTTTCAACCATACTAAACTTTGTAATTTATAAAAATATATTTGCATTTTTTTAAAGTCATTTTACATGTTATTTCATATATAAAAGTTTGATATAAATTCACCAATACACAATCTATAATAAACATTGTTTCCTAAAAATAAACATCATGACGATAATCATCTAACAAACATAAACATCATCTAAGATACGCATTCGAATTCACTACCATTATCTAATTATATACACTTTTAGTAGCACATATAAACATCGTTAGCTAGCACACAAATCTAATATTCTAATAGGGCATCATCATCGTGATCACATATAACAAAATACAAAGATTATAATCTAACATCACAACCACACACATCCTCAAATTAATGTAAATCTTATCTCAAAAACTGCTATCACGTACACATCTATCTACAAGCATGTTAAATGAACATATCTAAAATGACCTAATAATATACACATCAACAACAACATATAAAATAAGTACATAAACATGAACAAAATGATGCACCATATATATATATATATATATATATATATATCATGATGCAGGAAAATTCAACATTTCCTAGATATTCACCTTCTCTAGATCACACAATAAATGTAAAACTCCATTTATGTTGTCTTGATCTCTTCCTTCCTCTGTTGAATGCTCAACCTGTACATCAGCTTCACCTGCAATTTCTGCCACTTTAGTTTTGTCCGCAACAACCATCCACACATTTGACGTTCATCTTCTTGTTGTAGTAGCTCCATAAGCACAATCAACCGTGATTTCATTTCACCAAGTTCCCTATTAAACTCTTCATCACTCATTTTCTTCTTGTCGTCTTTTGCCTTGACATATTGTTTCCTTCTGTTAGGTCTTCCACCTCAACCTTTGTCATGAACCTCTGTGGTCATCCTTCTCTCTATCTTTGTGAGCTTATCCATGGTTAACAGTGAACTGCAACCAAGCCTCTCCTATGTAGCAAGTCTCCTCTTCTTTCTACTCAATACCTCATCAAGCCTTCTTCAGTAGCTTAAACTTTTGGTATTTTCTCTGGTTCTCTCCTTAGAACTTTCTCTTGGAAATTTTACCCACACTTCCTATGGAATTTCCCTCTGAAAACTTCTACCCAACTGCTACTTGTTGGAAGTCATCCTTCTTCTTATTGCAATCCTCAATTCCAAAGAGCTCACTATCTGTAATACCACTTGATGCAGGGAAATTTTCCTTCTCTAAATCACACAGCAAATCACTTCATCATGAAGCCCTTAATTTGTTTTAAAATTTTTTCATATAAAAAATTTACTTCACTTACAATGAAATCTAGAACATGCACAAGTTAAAATCCTTACATTCATACAAAGACAATTTGTGAGCACCACAAATATATGAATGTCTATTTCATTAAATCAAATATGTATATATCCATACACTAAGAAAACTCTCATTTCTCTCCATTCACTCTCTGTGGCCTGATTCTTCATGTGTTTGGACATTTTTTCTCATTACGAGTAGGCTTACAATAAATAGAATTAAGAAATAAAACATATTTTTTAAATCCTAGAAGCACTCCATAAAAGTATATTTTTCTAAATACATGAATCACTCCCCGATTTTTTCCCTAAAGCTCTCATTATTTATTCACTAAAGCTCTCATGATTTATTCCATAAATCTCTTATGCTTTTCAAGGCAAATTTGTTTTTGCCTTATGGAAAAAATCTCACCTGTTTGTAGCTTTTCTACAATTATGACTCATCTATTTATAAAAATCATAAAATATCTCAACTCATAAAATACAATTTATTTTCATAAAAGAAGATAGATTACTCTAAAAAATAAACACCCCTTTTTGAAGATTTTCTAAATTGAAGACTTAATGGCTTGAAATATCTAATGCTTCTGCATCATATGTACAAATAATTTAAATAACTACATCATGAAGTCAAATGATTGAAATCAAATATCTTATACAACAAACCTAGTACTGCCTGCAGGCTCGTCTATAGTAGAAGATGATGGATGGTCAACTACTTCCTGATCAAGTACATTTTTCAAACTCAGTTGAGGTGGAGGACTAATAGTTGGTTGACCTATAGTAGAAGGTGGTTGGTCTACAGGAGAAAGTGGTTTGTCTTCTCTGTCAGGAGAAACATATGACACATCCTCTAGCTCTTGCATCTGATGATCATCAAGTGATTAACGAGCAGGTGTACTACCCGAAGGATCATCGACACCTTGATGGCCATGATACAATGGGTTGGCACCATAAGAAGCATCATCATCACCATCTGCATCATCATTATCATGATCATCACCCTCATCATCATCATCATCATCATCATGACCACCCTCATCTGATGGATGTGTTGTTGTAGGATGCCATGAAGCCCTCAACGCTACCAGTAAGGTACTAGATCTGATGACATGACACATAAGAGATATAAAATCCCATAGCCATTCCTTATAGAGATCAATGAACATAGGAGCCACGTTGATATCTCGAGGCCTCGTAGGGTGGAATTCCTGCCGAATCAAAACTCTCGCTAATCTATCACAGTAGTCCATTCGAAATCGCATAGCAATCCTCTGCCCCCGGATGTCCACACCCCCTGAGGATGTGCCTCACCCTCTTGGGCCTTGCCCATCTCTGCATCTTCTCCATATGGAAATGAGGGAGGAGGCATGTCCCCATCGTATGATCTAATGTTTCCAAAATATATAGTACACATTAAATAATTAAACAAGTTAATAAAACAAGTTAAAGAACATGCTAGAATAATTTTTTTTCTAACTCATTAAACCAAGAAAATGAAACTAGATTAATTTAAAGAAAACACTAAAATTACCTCTATCATCTGGAGGCTCAGCCATTGTGAAGAAGACCTTGGGACACCCTCTCCAATCAATCCCCATGTATGGATACCCCAACATGAAAAATGCATGGCCATCCACACTAGCCAGTAGTGCAAGTGCCTTATTTCAAATCCTAGATGAAAACTTTGATATGCCCATCTTGGGCATCATCTGCCCTCACATGCACATATGGGCCTCAATGATCGACATATATGGGTGATGATCAAATTTAGGCCTTGTCTCAATAAATCTATTAAAAAATAAACAAAAAAGCTCAGAAAAAAAAAGGGAATGTCTCCCTCCCCTATCTCAACAACGCATGATATCTATCTAAATTCATGCAAAACTACCTCAAAAAAATGGCAAACCATCTAATGCAACGTGGCAACTGAATCAAGTAATAAAAATAATAAAAAAGAGGGAAACTAATGTGTTGCCCATCACCACAATAATATGCAATGGTCCTGACTAATAATGAGAGGGACCTAGCCTCCTCTGTAGGAAAAGAAGATATTTGTAGCCATCTGTTGTAGCAACTATAACCACCCTCCAAAATTTTGCCTTAGCTTCATTTTGGAGCCTCCCTACCAACCATCCTTAGCAGCATGTCTTGCATTGTCCAACTACATAGGCTTCAGCAGAGTTTTAGTGGCTTACCAACCAGTGTTCGTGAACTCCTTTGCCTCCCACCCACAAGATGACATTCCAGACTTAACCATTTTGTGGTTGAGATGCTCACCTAGAAAAATTTCACAATTCTAAAGGGCACCAACCTTCCCTCTAGAAATTGTGAAATCCACCTCGGCTGCCTGCTGGGCTCTAGAAATGCACAATCCAGAGAGGAAGCCTATGTTGGAAATAATACTGAGAGGGGGGGCAGGTGAATCAATATTATCTAATCGATATAACTTTTTCATTTCCATATTCAGATTCATATATGCTACTTCAGTTAAGGAAAACCGCGTGTATACGCAACTGTGTATAATACAACTAGCGTATATTCAGTAAACTTATAAATTAGTTAGTTGCTTCTTAATGAGTGCATCAGCACATTATTAACCATATGACCATTAAACAGGAGTAGTAAATCCAAGGAACTCATCACACATAATCAACACACATGAACACCAAGATCTAAGGCGGAAACCCAATGTGGGTGAAAACCACCTGCTACAATTTGTCTCTATCTTCTTTTCAATTAGAAACTTCTTTTTACAATGATTCTGTACTGGTGCAGTCTTATACCAGTATGCAGGCTGCTACCTGTAGAACGTTACAACCTTCTCTCATTCTCCCCCTTCAACATCAAGGGCAAAGGGTTATGCTCCCCCTGAATACATGCTGAATTCTCAGATCTGCTATGCTATCCAAGCTTCCCCTGACTGTAGGCAAGGTGTGCAAGAAGATTTTATACAAAAGAAACATGACTTTATACATTATAAATGACCTTCCTACCACCAAAGACTCATACATACATCCATCTCCCAACCAAGTGGGGATACACCAAGAATTTACACATGATAAGAACATTACTTCATCCATCCCAGGCATAGTGGGGAAACCAAGATAGGTCGTTACATGACCTTGATAAGAAAAGGAATACAATACTATGATAGTTATCAATAACTATCATCAATAGCATCTGTCAATCATCGTTCAGACTAGCAACCATGTTCTCCCTCTGCAACTATTCCACCTAAAATCAAAACAACTGTGAATGTGAGCCAAGATCTTCTAAGATAATGCCAACAATGCATTATTAGAAGAATATGTGCTCCCCCTGAACCTATGCCAGATGGTCTTTGCCAGACCCATATCAGACTCTTTTCATCCTGAGCTTGACCCATTGTTTGTCTTTAAACCAACATATACGCGACTGTATCTTCATAAACCAGTGTATGTACACGGATCCTCATCATGAAACTCGTGTACAACCACTTTTCTCTGAAAGAAACAAGATTCAGTAGCAAGATGATGCATAAACTACCCCCAGCTTCTGTCTGAGGTATTCAAATGTCTCCCTGGGCAGTGGTTTGGTGAGTATATCAGCAACTTGTTCCTTAGAGGGAACATACTCCGATTTAACCTTTTGTTCAAGCACTTGTTCCCGGAGAAAATGATACTTGATAGTTATGTGCTTAGTCTTTGAATGCATGACAAGATTCTTTGAAATACCTATTGCACTTGTATTATCACAAAAAATGGAGATAGGTGGAGTACAAGTGATTTGAAGGTCTTGCAATGTTTGCATCATCTAAAGAAGTTGTGTGCAACAAGATGCAGCGGCCACATATTCTCCTTCAGCTATTGATAATGCAATTGAACCTTGTTTCTTGTTGAACCAAGATACTAATCTGGAACCCATAAAGAATGCACCACCACTAGTGCTTTTTCTATCATCCATGCTTCTTGCCCAATCCACATCTGTATATGCATGAAGTGTGAGATCTGTCTCTCTAAGATACCATAAGGCATAGTTTTGAGTTCCTTGAAGATACTTGAAAATTCTCTTAGTTGCCTGAAGATGAGTTTCCTTTGGATTTGCCTGAAACCTTCCAACTATTCCCACTGCATGCATAATGTCTGGTCAGGTACCTGTTAGATATAGCAGACTACCAATCATGGATCTATAGGTTGGTTGATGTACTGCTATTGATTCATCATTTGTGTTGACGCTATATCCTGTTACCATAGGGGTACACACTGGTTTCGAATCCTCCATCCCATATTTCTTCAAGATCTACTTGAGATACTTGGTTTGTGATAGAAAAAATGTCGTCTTTGTTTTGTCAGACTTGTAAACCAAGAAAATATGTGAGCTCACCAAGCAGGGACATTTCAAATTCTTTTTGCATCACCAAGGAAAAATTTTGACTCATGTCTTCTTCATTACTACCAAAGATGATATCATCAACATACACAACAAGTATTAGCAACTTATCATTGTCAATTTTTATATATTGATTGCTATCTGTTGATCCTTTTATAAAACCTTGTTGATGGAGGTACTTATCCAATCGATAATACCAAGCCCTTGGAGCCTGTTTAAGGCCATATATGACCTTTTTGAGTCTGCAAACAAGTTTTGGATCATTTCCAAGAATAAACCCATCTGGGTGTTCAATATATACTTTTTCATCCAAGTCTCCATTCAGGAAGGCAGACTTCACGTCCATTTGAAATACTTTGAACTTCTGAAAGCTAGAAAGAGCAAGGAACATTCTTATGGCCTTAAGTCTAGCAACTAGTGCAAAAGTTTCTTCAAAGTCTATACCTTCTTGTTGAACATACCCTTTACAAACATGTCTGGCCTTGTTTCTAATCACATCTCCATTTTCATTTAGCTTATTTTTGAATATCCATTTTGTTCCTAGGACATTCTTATCTTTTGGTCTAGGAACCAACTCCCAAGTGTTATTCTTTTCAATCTGCTCAAGTTCTTCCTCCATGGCCTTTACCCAACATTCATCTTTGCATGCCTCTCTTACATTTTGTGGTTCAGTGGAGGAGAGTAATGCTAGATAACTTGAAGCTTCTGAAATGGTTCTTCTTGTTTGTACACCTGCCTCTTTTTGCCCCAAAATTTGGGTTTCTGGATGATTCTTCTGAATGTACCTAGATGGAGTCTTTTCTTCTATTCTTATCTGTTCTTCTGGTGTCTCATGGGTTTCTTCTTCATCATGAATATGATTTGATTTTTAAGGATAGTCTTCATCATCTTTGAAATCTTCATATTTTACTTGCCTAGGAGTGTTCCCTTCTTCATCAACCACTACATCAATACTTTCAACAATTTTTCCAAGGCTTTTATTGTAACACTTATATGCTTTGTTGTGAGGAGAGTAACCAAGGAGAATGCCTTCATCTACTCTAGGTTCAAACTTGCCAAGGTTTTCATAAGTCTTTTTGATGTAGCATTTGCTTCCAAAAATTTTGAAGTATTTAACTGTGGGAGTCTTACCATACCAAAGTTCATGAGGAGTCTGAGTGTTGTTTACCCGGATGTTTTTCTTGTTGATAATAGTAACTGCAGCAAATGCGGCTTCACCCCAGAAGGTCACAGGAGTTCCAGACTAATCAAGCATAGCACGAGCCATTTGTTGAACCGTTCTGTTCATCCTTTCCACTACTCCATTTTGCTGAGGGGTCCTTGTAGTAGAGAATTCCTTTCTTATTCCACGTTCTTCACAAAAATCAAAAATTCATCCGAGTTAAATTCCCCTCCTTGATCATACCTGAGGCATTTGATTCTTCGATTTGACTCGTTTTCAACCTAGGCTTTGAATGCTTTGAACTTATCGAAAGCTTCGTCTTTATGCTTCATAAGTTCTATCCAAAACATCCTGGAAAAGTTCTCAGTGAACAATATTAAATATTCTTCTCCTCGAGGTGACCTTTTCCTAGATGGACCACATACATCAGTATGGACAAGTTCAAGTGGCCTGCTAGCTAATCCTTCCTTCTCAGGAAAATTAGTTCTGGTTTGCTTACCAAACTGACATGATTTGCATATTGTAGTATCTGGAATTCTGATGTCAAGGAGATCACGAACTACCTGATATTTGCATGCTTTCCTTATTTGAGAGAAGCTTAGATGCCCTAATCTTCTGTGCCATAGCCAGTGTTCATCATTCTTACTTAGTTAGCATTGTTTTTTTCCTCCCTTGAGTATGTATAAATTATTTGGATTTCTTATGCCTTTGATCACTGTTTCTCCTGTATCAAGCTCACGAACGATGCATCATTTGATCAAAATATTACTTCATTTCCTTGATCACACATTTGCTTGACACTCAATAGATTATGCTTTAAACCATCAACATACATAACATTTCCAGCCTTGACCTTTTCTTTCAAAATCACAGAACCTTTACCTTTTATGAGTGCAGGGGTGTCATCTCCAAATGAGACCTTCTTTTCCTTTTCTAAGGCACTATATGACTGAATTTTTTCTTTATCACCTGCCATATGTTTCGAGCATCCACTGTCGATGTACCACTGATTTTCCTGTCCTTCCACATATAAGGCTATCCCACATCTTTCTGGTTGCGATTCTTTCTTTCTCCATGTTTTATAATTCAATGAAACTTGCTCCTTCTGAGTTATTTGCCAAAACCTACTCCTGCATTCAGAATCTTCATGACCAAAGTTGTTACAAATAGAACATTCTACTTCATTCTCATAAGCAGAAAAGTTATTGTAGGTCCTTTCCATGATCCCAGTCATGCTCCTTTGTTTTTGAGCTTCTCTAGTCATGATGGTCTTGTAGGAAACACATTGAGCAGCTTTGTGACCAAAGTTATGACAAGAGAAACATTGGCCATTGAAGAAATTTCTACGATTATCAAACCTACCAACCAAACGATTGTAGTTTCCATTGACATTCATTCTTGAGGAAAATTGAGAATGATTTACCTGTGGTTGGTTGAAGCTTCTGTTCATCCTTAAAGTAGATTGCCCCCGATTTACTTGGTAATCTTTGTTCATTTTTGAAGCAGATTATCCCTAATTTACTTGGTGATCTTCATTATGCTTTTGCTATCGATTGTCAACCTGCTCACTTTTTCTTGCTGCATCAAGATAACTTTTGGAGGTGGATGGCATATGTGCTTGCTTCTATGCTTGAGACGCTTCTTCAGTATATCCAAGACCTGTCTTGATTAGAGGAGAACGTTGCACTTTGATAATCTCATCTAAAGTTTCAGATCCTTTAGCAAATTTAAGATTAAGAGCTTTCAATTTCTCAATATCTTTTCTAAGTCCCACAATTTCACATTCTAACTTTTTATTGTGTTTCTCTTTTAGCAAGTTGGAATGTCAGAGTATCTATAATCATATTCTTTTCCTATAAACAAATTTTGAGTTTAGAAATTTCTTCATAGATACCTTCTTCATCTATAGCATCCAAGAAATCATCATCTTCAAAAGCCATCAAAAGTCTATAATCATTACATTGTTCATCTTCATCACTATTTGAATATCCATCACTATCTTCATGTGTATAATAGCTCTTCTTACTTACATTCTGTTTTCTATTCCATCTAACTGGTTCCTTACCTTTGTCAAGTTTATCTTTATGAGGACACTTGGCAGCATAATGACCAACTCTTCCACAAGCAAAGCATTTGAAAGGCAGCTTACCTCTGAATCTTCCAGTTCCCCATTGAAGGTTCTTGACAAAATTTGATTCTTCCTCTTCTTCTGACATATGTCCTAACTCATTGTAATCTCCTTTCCCTGAGGCTTTGAATGCAGATTCTCTCCTGTCTGATGGTCCCCCTTTTCTCATTTCGTAAGCAATTAGGATTCCGTACAGCTATGACATGGTAATGCTCTGTAGATTATGTTTTTCTTCTATGGCAGAAACTTTCGAATCAAACTTAGGAGCCAAAGATCTTAGAACCTTTTCAACCAAAACAACTTCTTTTATTTCTTCACCCAAATTTTTCATACAATTAACAATCTCATCTATGCGTAGGAAATAGTTAGCCATGCTTTCATCATTGTGCATTCTGAGATTTTCATATTGAATTCTAAGAGTTTGAAGTTTTGGTCGTTTTACCTACTCATCTCCTTTATAGCTCAGAATGATCTTGTCCCATATTTCTTTTGCGGTTTTGAGTTGCATAACCTTGATGAATTCTCATTGAGATAGGCTCCCTAATAAAGTATTGACAGCCTTTGCATTTGTTTCATACTGCTTCTTACCAGCCGTATCTGTAGGAGTTGCTGATGGAAATGTGTATCCTGTTTCCACAATATCCCAAACTTCTTTACCAAGAGATTGAAGATAGGCAGTGATTCTTACCTTCCAATAGACGAAGTTTCTCCCATCAAAAATTGGTGGCCTAATTGATGCTTCTTTTTCGTAGTTTCTCATGATGATAGATCTTCCTTCAAGCAATCAAGCTTCTCCTTAAGGACCTGCTCTGATTCCAATTGTTGGAAATAATACTGAGAGGGGTTTGTGAGTCAGTATTATCTAATCAATATAACTTTATCATTTCCATATTCAGATTCATATACGCTACTTCAGTTAAGGAAAACCGCATCTATACGCAACTGTGTGTAGTGCAACCAGCGTATATTCAGTAAACTTATAAATCAGTTAGTTGCTTCTTAATGAGTGCATCAGAACATTATTAACCATATGATCAGTAAATAGGAGCAGTAAAGCCGAGCAAATCATCACACATAATCAACACAGATGAACACCAAGATGTAAGGTGGAAAGCCAATGTGGGTGAAAACCACCTGCTGCAATTTGTCTCTATCTTCTTTTCAATTAGAAACTTCTTTTTACAATGATTCTGTACTGGTGCAGTCTTATACGAATACGCAGCCTGCTACCTGTAGAAGGCTACAACCTTCTCTCGTTCTCCAGCTTCTCCTAGAAGGGAGCTACAACCCCCTTAGCTCTTTTACTAGTTGAGATACTAGTACATAGGTGCTGACCTATAGAAGGCTACAACCTTCTCTTTTCTTCCAGGGACCATGTTTCATAAATTTTCAGACTAGATCCATGAATATCAATCAAACGTCAAGTATATCTGCATCAACCAATCTCCTTTCTACAAAAAAATATTGAATCAACCAATAACTTCTCAGAATGTTGTAACCAAAAAAATAGTACCAATAACCAGACACCAATTTTGAACCCAGAACACTGCAGCAATAAACAGAAGCAGTTAAAACATATTTCATGAGATGTACGCTACTTCAATATGTGGAACCTGCATGCATACACTTCTATATCAAGGCTAACCGACGGATACGTTGTTTTAAGTTAGTGAACCAGCGTGTATACGCGCCTCTGTTGCGCTGAACTTGCGTACAGATCTATAAAAGATAATTTACCCTTTTCACTTATTCAGACATCAGTTATACCTAGATTATCATATGTATAGATTAAGTCAAGTCATGCGCCAAATATAAAAAATCAAAATTACACAAATATACTTCTCTTCAAGCCGCCTTAAGATCATCAATAGAACTTATCCTTCTCCTTGCACTCAGGTTCCTCCTTGATTCAGATCTAATTGTGCACCATAACCCAATGACCAGTATTCTAGATCTTGCTCTTCATAAGATATTCAATGCTTAAGTCAATTTTTTTTCCAAATGATCTCCTTCCCGTTTTATAGTCTTAGGCCTTACTCAAACCATAGTCCAAAACCATTGAGAACCAATACCGTGGACCCAATACCTGGGTTCAACACTTTGGATGCAATACCAAGGACCAAAACCATAGGTTCAAATATGTCGGACTAAATAGCATGGACCAAACATAAGATTTCCCACATGTATGCGCTTTTCTTTGCATGAAAGTGCATGCATACATATATGCTCCTTTTGGTCGATAGTCCCATGTGTATACGAGATTTTGTTAAGAGGAACCTGCGTATACCTCATTTTCTTTCATTCTGAGAGCCTGAACTGTGATCTGCCCTTTAAGTGAGTTGCCATCAAGGACAACACCCGTGCCATAGTGCCAAACCTATGTCATAATGCCAACAGCCTTCCCTTTGGAAAATGTGCAATTTAGCCCAACGCTAGGCTTCAGCTCAGAAAATGTGTAATTCAGCCCAATGCTGGGCTTCAACACAGAAAATAAAAAATTCTGACTAACAGCCATGGCTTTAGTCTAGAGATTGCGTAATGCGTGAGGGACAACCAATCTTGCTCAGCCCAGAAATTGTGCAAATTTCATCACCAGGCTTGCAAATTATTACCTGTGCTATCAGAATGACTAGTTCTCCCCAAGATTAAGCAATCCTAATTTGTAGGCATGGGCTGCTTTTCTTGAAACACAAAAAAAAGGAATCCCTATATTTTAGGGATCTATTTTTAGCAGCTGGAGGTTACATGCAAAGATCGTTTTAGGAACTTCCTGCCAAGTGTTGCTTTTTCCTAGATTTTTGGCATGCACATCAAAAGCTTCATCCTTATCAAACTTATTTATTTGACTGTGCAGAGAATTCGGCACATACAACTCAGTTTTTTCTAGGTAAGTCTACTTTTCATGCCTTTTGCTACTTTTCTACCACTTTTTGTATGTCTCTTTGTGTAGGGTGAGTAGTCGCAGGACCGGGACTTAGCTTAAGAGATCAAATAGATGTTATAGAAGATGGACATGGATATGTTCCAGCCAGAGTTAGATCAGGACATTACCTCATGCCTCAGAACCAAGAGGTCACTCGACCATATTTACCAAATCCGAAAGTAGATAAAGTCCCAAACGATCAAGGAGACATGTAAATCCTTGAAGACAATCCATAGGTGGAGATGCACAACATATCTTTCGATGAGTCACAACATAGAGCTGTGCAGTCACGCAGAGAGCCTACTTTGGCTGTCTAGACATTTCCTACGCAGTTTGAAGAATGAGGATCATATTCGATGTGCACAAGCATCCAACAACATCGGTCGATGCACCATAGCATATGTCAAAGCCAACAACTCGAGTGTTTGATTCTTGATAGAAGAGAACGAGCGCATGGCTAAGGAGTTACAAGCGGCCAAGCAGGGAGGAGAACAGGTTACAACATTTACCAGAGAAGATTTGAGAAGAGCGATACTGGATGAAGTATCATATCTCGAAGCACTCACCCGGAAATTGTATTCCATATTCGTCACCATGCATAAAACAGTCATCCTTCTCAAAGGTTAGATGCAGTTTTGTGCTAGGAGAGTATGCATCTTGTCAAATCTACATACTACTATTGATCACATGAAAACATGTAAAATGAGATACAAGGGATCTCCATTACACTTTCCAAAGATGATGAAGCCAAAGGTGTATAAAATCATGTAGATTCGCAAGCTAATGAAATTTTCTAAAGCAAGAGACAAGAATCTACTTCTACTCTTTACAGTGAAAGCCCGTAAACATCGAGAAAATAATAATCAATAGAGGAAGATAATCAAGGGAACATAACAAAATAAATATTCAAGTAAAGCCACGGCTCAAAACCCCACTACCTGTTTTGTATTAATCCAGAAAATCAAGATGAAATTACAATGCTTGTTCTCTCTAGAAAAATCCCAGCACTCGGCAAATTCAATCTCCAACTCATAAGCAAGCTCAACACAAAATCTTATCCTCTTCACAAGCTCTCCAAGTCTCTCTTCAAATGTATAATTCCTATGGATAATCACTTGTATTTGAAGGGAAATAAAGCCTCTAAAAATAGAACAATCCCTCAAGGATCAGTTCCTAAATGCATGCACTATCAATGCAACTCAGAAAAATCTAAAACAAATAGTACATTGTCCCTACACTCTGTATCAACTGGGTCTTTCTCAGAATTTAAATGCATGATTTTCTGATGAGTAAATAATCAGTTAACTAGAGTAGAACTGGTGGAGTTCATTAGTGTCACCACTGACTATTAACTCACTATTAGTTCTCTTAATCAGTTTGAGAACTAATTTGTAATATATTTGAATTAATCCTTTAACTTGTAGAATAGTTAAATGATCTTAAACAATAATATAGATTAACCATCAGATAAGGATATAACAGAAACACTCTTTTCTTTTCCTTCAAAAAGGGAAGAGGCGAAAGACTAACAAAGCATTAAAACCCATCGAGAGTGGTCCTCCCGAAAAGATTGGGATATTTAAAGAGATCTAGTCTGGGTCACTTTTCCCTTTTTGAGAAAGGTCATAAAAACCATGTCAACAAGGCCACACTCAAAGGAATAAGTTTGATCTTGGTTCATATATATAGATGAGATTGAAAGATGATAATCTTTCTTCCAACTCAATCTTCCAAGAATTACTTTTTTTCATATATAAAAGTGGTGGAGACCCAAACAATTAGACAATTAAATCATTCAATGTTGCGTGCTCATTCAATTCACAATCATAATAATACAAATGTCAAAGAATTTTTTGAACAATGAGAGTTATTTCTATTCTCTATTCCTAGAAAACAACAAACATAATCCCACCGATATCTCCAATATCCAGAAAAGTGCTCAAATCCCCCAACTATATGTTCACTTTATACATTATTTACATTACATAATATATGAATTAAACTAACTCATCCTACTTAAATTACTCTATATACTTAAATTACTCTATATGACTCTTAAAAAAAATAAAAAAAATTAAATAATACTTTTGTATTATTGATACTCTCATTAATTTATTAAATGTGATAATAGATTTTGTTAAACAATTTATTTGTATTTCTTCATTTTTAATGTTTTCTTTTCGAACTTTTACAATTTGAATATCTTAATGTATGTACCATTTATAGTACAAGAAAAGCATTGTGATCTGTCTTTTTACTTTACTATATTGTCATACAATTTCTATTTGTCTTTAACACTTGGATATAATTTTATTGAGTCTCATTCAAAGAGGATGATTCCATCTCAAAGACTATTCCTTGATATATTATGGACATTCATTTGTTGTTATATGTTTTATGCATATGATGTCATATCTAATTTTTTATTTTTATTTTTATAGATTTAAGTTTTATTGGATTTATATTATTGATTCTATTTCAAAATCTATTTCTTAATATATTAAACATTGATCTATTGTTATTGTTAATGATAAATTTGATTCATTGTTCTTGATAAGTTTCATTCATATCTCTTCATATGTAATTTATTGGTTATTTTTTTAATTGATTCCACTTTAAACATTATTATTTAATGTGTTATGAATATTGATTTTTATTTTCATAAGTTTTATGCATTTGTTTTCGTATCAAATTCACTTATTATTTAAAAAGTAAAAGAAAAAAGATTAATATTATTATTATTATAACCAAAAGAATCAATTTATCTATGGTGGGTTCTAGACCATGTCATTATACTTCTAGGGCTTATGATATATCTTCCTTTACATACACTATGTTACTTTTGGAGAATTTTAACTTGTATCTCTTAGTTTACTCATCAACTTAATTATCACGTGAACTTCACCCAATAACATATTAATTATTATTAATTAAATAGAAAGATAATTATTTTAGTATGATGATGATGATGGTGGTTAATGTCCACTTAGACCAAATAATTTTCTTAGTTCTTAATTGTCTAGATTCTCATATTTCTTGGCGAGATTGGTGTTGTAGCTTTCTTTTTTTTCTCTACGGTCTTCCAAGTTCCTTTATCTTGCATCTCCTTCATCTCTTCTGGTTCTTGGGACATTGGTGTCTTAGCTTCGCAATCTGTTGTGTTCGTCCTTTTGAAGATAGTCGGAGAAGAAGTTTGGTCTAGGAGATCTGCTTTGTTGTTAAATGAAGATTTAATTTTTGCAATATTCGAATCCTCATCACTGTTGATGCTTGAGGGTTTTTCGAGTTAACTTTTTTGCTGTTGGGTGGGGCTTTCCCCCTGCTTTTCTTGAGAATTGTTTCTTTCTTGCCCGATTTCTTGCGATTCAGATTTTTCTGGAGAGTATTCTTCCTTGATGATAGTGTGATGTTCTTTTTGTGCTCCTTCCCATCATGTAGATCTGTGGTGATTCTTTCTAGCAAAATTTTTCTTGGAGGCTGTTGGCCAATTTTTAGCTAGATGGCCTGTCTCAAAGTAGGATCAACATCTGAAGAGGACACTTTCATAATTGATTTCCTAGTTCCACACATAGTCTTTACTTGTTAGGTTTATTTTAGCTGGGAATCCGGCGTTGAAGTCCATTTCCACATAAATGTGTGCATAGGTGGTTCTAGCATATTCCTCTATTTCTTAGCACCTGTAGTAAAATTTCCCAATTGCATTTCCAATGGCTTTTAGCTAGGAGAAATTCCATATTTGCAAGGGTAGGTTTGGCAATCTCACCCAAACTGTTACTGAGGTTATGACTGTTATTGAGAGATTGAATGATGGGTTCCATGGCTTCATGAATAGGCCTAAGTTTTCCCAAAAACAAGGGCTGGAATCTAGAATACATTGTCTACTTTTAGGGTTTTCAAAATATACTATAAAGAAACCCCTACCACAGGGGTAGATATTAATTTCATCAGAAATAGCAGGCTTCCATACCTCCGAGATCCAACTGTGGAGAGTGGTCAACCGTGGCCAAAAACCATTGAATCAGTAGATTAGGGAACTTTCAAAAATCTTCAAAGCCTCATTGAGTGAGGCCTGGACCACCTAGACAGTGGGAGTTGGGGCTTCACTAACGATATGGGCAGGAGCGTGCCCCCGAGAGGTGAATGGAACTAAGCCAGCAGCTATCTTCGCGAAGTTTGGAGCCATCTAGATCAAGGCCGATCGATGATTCCCAAGCTTATGTATGCCCCTACAGAGGAATGAAAAAGCCCTGTGAAAGAATGAAAACTTGGAAGATAACCATGGAGAAGATAACCCTGCGGAAGATTCGGTTGGGGTAAAGAGGAAAGACCTAAGCCGGAAGCGTGGAGTGATGGCGAGGTATATCTACTTTCCTTGCGTGATCGGTCTATTTCAGACTATAGATCCATCACTCGCGTCGTCGCCAGGACCTGCTCTAGCTGCTTGCGGATCTAATAAAGGAATTTTCGATAGCCTAGATCAAACTCCTAGATAGGGATGGAGAATGATAACCGGGACTTACCGGAGGATCAATCACCAGAACATGAAGGCAAACTTTATGCCCTCCCCAGAATTTTGCGAGGGTTCTATAGTGCCGCAAACATGATCGGAGCCTGGATCATCACAGGAGCATGGTGGATCTAGCTCAGAAAACCTTATCTCTGCCCGCTCATGACCATCAGAGCAATATCAATCAGATCTGAAGGAAAACTCTACGGAAAATATGGAGCAAAATGTAATGTGGAAAGAAAAATTTACTATATATTTGATTAGATTTATAAAAATTTTACATTCTCTTTTATATAAAAATCAATAAAATGTAATCTATAATTCCATTTTTTATTTTTCTTTCAATTTATATTTTCAAAACATTTAAAATATATTAATTAAACTTAACTTTCACTAAACATTATATATATAACTAAATTTAAAAAGGTTTTGATCAGGTCAGAATCATATTCCAACCAATGCATAGAAATGACATAAAATAAAGCAATGCCAACCAATGCATAGAAATGACATAAAATAAAGCAATGCCACGGAGAGAAAACCATTTATATTTTATTAAAAGATTTCCACTATATAATTTAATGTCAAGATATTTATAAATTATGTTTCATTCCAACCAATACATAGAAATGACATAAAATAAAGAAATGGCACGGAGAGCAAACCATTTCTATTTTATTAAAAATTCTCCACTATATAATTTAATGTTAAGATATTTATGAATTATGTGCCATAACTATTAATGGATGGAACTTTATTCATTAATTTTAGTACATGTATAATTAATTAAATATTTTAATAAAAATAACAATTTGATTTTATATAAAAGGAATGGTTTTTAAGTGCAATTTTTCCTGAGTTTTTAGTGGATTTTTGGTTAGAATTTCGTGAAAAAATTTGTGGTCAAATATTGATTTGTATTGATTTAACCGGTTTTTTTAGTGCATATCTCGATTCAGCACCCTCAAAAACCCCTGATATATTTCGATTGTGAAGACTTCACTTGTCAAACTTGTGATTTCAACAAATCTTTACCATATTTTAGACAAATCAAATCGGAATATAAACAAGAAAACTTGTGTGTACCTACTAAGATAATTGCAAAATATTATACTTTTGTCGATGAGAGGGCAACAATGCTTTGCTTTTTTGAGCTCTAGGTAATCAAACCAGAACCAAAAGAGAAATAATTTTGAGATGTGGACTTACGGTCATCCATACTACCTCCCCAGTTTGAATCACTAAATCCAACAAGATTAAACTTTTCATAAGAGTAGTAATGAATACCAAAATTTAGAGTGCCTTTCACATACCTTAAAGTCCTCTTCGTTGCCTTCATATGTATTTCATATGGATTTTTCATATACCTTGAAAAGAATGAAACTGAATATGTAATATCAGGTCTTGTGTGGGTTAGAAATATCAATCTCCCTAAAACACTTGTGTAAGTTATCTCATCAACTAAATTAGCACCATCATCTATGCATAATAGAATTTCATCAGAACTTGGAGTAGGGGATGGTTTACAATCAAGCATATCAAATTTATTTAGCATGTCATGTGCATACTTTGTCTGACAAATGAAAATATCATCCTTACTTTGATAAACCTCCATTCCTATAAAATATTTCATGATGCCTAGATAATTCATCTCAAATTCATTCATCATAGCAACTTTGAATTTATTGTTCATCTTAGAACAAGTACCCATATACAATAGATCATCAACATATGATTAGAATTTCAATACCTTCTTGTTTGTAGTAAAGGGTATAATCACTCTTACTTCTCTGGAAGCCATTTTCCTAAAATTATCCATCAATCCTAGTACACCACGCTCTTGGTGCTTGCTTGAGACCATACAAACCCTTATTCAACTTGTAGACATTATTCTTTTTTCCTTCCACTTCAAAACCTTGTGGCGGCTCCACATATACTTCCTCTTCTAAGTACCCATTTACGAAGGAATTTTCAATTTCATATGATGTATGCTACACCTTTTTTGTGTTGCTAACAAAATCAACATTCTAATGGTCTCCTCTCTTGCTACTGGTGAAAATATCTATTCATAATCAATTCCATACTTCTATGTGAATCCTTTAGCACCAAATATTTCCTTGTGTCTTTCAACCCTCCCATCACTCTTAAATTTGTTCTTGTAGACCAATTTGGTGCCAATGTTTTTCTTGTCATGTGGAAGCTCTGTCAACTCCCAAGTGTCATTCATGTGAATAGAATCCATCTCTTCTTGCATGGATTTATCCCAAACCTCATTAGTACAGGCATCTTCAAAACATGATGGTTCAAAATCAACCTTGGCTAATAAAGAAAACTTCACTATCTCACCTATTGGGTTTTTTCATATTCTTGATTTTCACTCCTTTGATAGATATCACTCAATCTTCTTACCTTCCTTGTAGAACTCTGAGAAGAAGCTCGACTTGAACTTGATACTGAATAAATTGATGAACGGATGCTCGGTAGAGTTAAACCACTAGATACAAAAGCATTTGGTGGGTGCTCATGATCAATATCAATGATTATATCATCATTCAAAATAGATTTTTTCTTCTCAACATTGCCTTTTTTATGACCATAAACTCCCCCTTCATAAAAAATTACATCTCTTGAGACAATAAGCTTGTTAGTGAGGGAATTTTACAATCTATAAGACTTGCTTGTCTCATTATACCCAATAAAAATGTATAACTCATTCTTTGCATATAACTATTTTCTATTTTGATCAGGTACATGCACATAAGGCAAACAACCAAAAACTTTGAAATGATTAACATTACGTATTTTTCCATACCAAGCTTCATAAGGAGTCATCTTTTCGAGTGCACTGGTGGGGATACGGTTGAGGATGTACATTTTTGTAGTAACTGCATCTGCCCAATAAGAATTTCTCAATGCCTTAGTTTGTAACATGTACCTTGCAATTTCAACCACAATATGATTCTTCCTTTCAACTATGTCATGATGTTGGGGTGTGTATGTGCTAGTAGGTTGCCTCCTAATGCCATTCATTTCACAATAACTCTGGAAAGATATTGAGAAGAATTCTCCTCCACAGCCAATCCAAAATCATTTAATATTTCACCATTTCCTATTTTCTACAAAGGCTTTGAACTTCTTGAATGTATCGAGGGCTTCATTTTTGGACCTCAAAACATATACCCAACAATTTCGTGAAAAATCATTAATTAAAGTGATGAAATATGATGACTTACCCAAACTCTTAGTTTGCATAGGACCACATATCTCTGAATGAATAAGATAAAGTGGGTGTTGAGCCCTCCATGCATTACCTTTTCGTAAGTTTTCCTTTGTGTGCTTGTCTTTAGCACATCCTTCAAAAACCTCCTTATGCTCCTCTACCTTGGGCAAACTAGAAACTAATGCATGAGAGGTTAGAAACTTGAAACTGTGAAAACTTAAATGTCCATACCTAAGATGCCATAACGAAATTGAATTTGCATAAGCCATATTTACAAGGCTTATGTTATGTTCATAAAATATCAAGGGAAATATCCTATTTCTTATCATAGGCACAACAATGATCACCATGTTTCCCTTATTCTTATCATAGATAGGACATGTCTGTTGGCATTATGTTTCTGGTATGGCTATATGTTACAGAGGTTGTACTTGATGGCAACTCCCGTGGCAAGGCTCTCAATATGTTGAAAATTAAGAAGTACGCAGGTAATCAGTTCAGAAGGTGCGTACCCGCAGGTACACCATGCAGGGACCGCGTCCAGATACGCAGGCCAGCCGTTCAGGGGGTGCGTACCCCCAGTGCACACATTTCAAGGCAGAGAAAAGCACACGTGGGGTTTCTTATGATTTACTCTTGGTATTTAGCCGACGGTATTTGTGTTATTACGGTTTTGGCTCGTGGTATTGTTCCATGATTTTAGGAGGAGCTTGCCTATATAAAGCAAAGGAGATCACTTGGCTAAGCATCTTTTGCAATTGAATATCTTTAGATCTGAAATATTGGGTTATGGTCTTAAAAGCTTGATCTATATGAAAGGGAAGTTGAAGGCGAATCTGTGTAGGGTGATCTCTCGAGCGCATGATCATATCTGAGCAACTGTGCCACTCTGGTGGACTGCCTATTCGGCCCTAATCAGAAGTACGCAGGGGTTTAACAGAAGAGCTGCGTGGGTACGCAGAGCAGAAACAGGAGACCTGCGTGGGTACGCAGAGCAGAAGAAGGAGAGCTGCGTGGGTACGCAGAGTGACTAAGGTTCAGGTGCGTACGCATAGTAAAAGTACGCGGCGCGATAGTATTTCTGGGTGCATACCTGCAATAACAGTACGCGGCGCGATAATGTCTCTGGGTGCATACCTGCAGTAATAGTACGCAGTGCGGTTGAAGGAACAGTGCGTGTGAACGCAGTGCGGCAGAAGGATCTCTGCGGGTATATGCAGGAAAGCAGAAGGTGAACTGTGTAGCGACGCAGGCCACAGAAGGGAAAACTGCGTATCTGTCTTAAGATGTTCTGTTGATTGATTTTTTTCTGTTGATGAGGTGTTCTGGGTTAGTTCTGTTATTGCTGATCTGATAACTGCAGTGGACTGTAACTTTTATATCATTTGCTGCTTTATGAAAAGAAGTAGGGGGTTGTAGCTCCCTTCCAGGAGAGACTGGAAAACGAGAGAGAGAGAGAGTTGTAGCTCTCTGCAGGTTGCAGCCTGTGTACTGGTAAAGGACTGCACCAGTACAAAATCATTGTAAAAGAAGTTTCTAATTTGAAAGAAGATAGAGACATATTGCAGCAGGTGGTTTTCACCCACATTGGGTTTCCACCTTACATCTTGTGTTCTTTGGTGTGACTATCTGTTTTTCTTTGTTCATGCTCATTATTTTATGGTACTGACATGCAAAAATAATTCAAAGAACAAATAAGGAAGATTTATTAAAAGAATTAGATAATACTGATTCACCCCCCCCTCTCAGTATTATTTTCAACAATGTCTTATTTTCAGACTACTTTATAATGTTTCTCACATAGCTTCCCAAAGCTTAACAAATTATGCTTCAATTATGGAGTATAGTAAATTTCATGAATACTCTTTATACCTTCTTTTGTTTGGACCTCCATAGCTCCTTTGACATCAACCTCCAATGGTTTGTCATCACCAAATTGGATCTTGGATTTGAAACTTCCATCCCTTCTGGAAAGCATCTTCTCATTCCATGTCATATGGTTAGAGCATCCAAAATCTAGGTACCAAACATATTTACTAGTATTTTCACCTTTGGCATAAGAAAAAAGTAAGTGATATGGAGGATACTCACTACTTTCTTGAGCATAGTTAGCATTTTTACCTTCTTTCAATTTGGATTCTCTTTCAAAGTGGCCATACATGTTACAATAGTAACATTGAACATTTATCTTAACAAATATCCCTCTACCTCTTCCTCTTGAGCCACCTCTGCCTCTATTGCTTGAAGAATTTTGGCTTTGCCCTTTATCTTGGTCTTGATTGCTTTTGGCACTATTATTGCTTGCATCTTCATTCTTTGTAATGTGTATTTTGGAGGAAAAAGATTTCTCTACAACTTAGAAATTGTATTTCATTATTTCTTCATGAGACATCAGGGATCCAACCAATTGATCAAACTGTAATTTTGTCAAATCCTTGGTTTCTTCTATGATTATGCTAGGTGTTAAAGATTACAATACCTTTTCTTATTAAAACTTCACAGTTTCTCCAAGTGTAGCTATTTTACTGACCACTTCCTTGAGTCTAACACAATAGTCACTTATACTTTCAACTTCTTGCATCTTCAAAATCTTGAACTCTCACTTCAATGTCTAAATCTTGACCTCGTTAACTTTATCAATACCTTGGTAAGCTTCTTGTAGAATCTTCCAGGCATGTTTGGTAGTAGTTTCTCTTGATATTCTTGGAAATAAGCTCTTATAAAGATCTATCTGAATGTGAAACAAAGCTTGAGAATTCTTCTTCCTTGCTTCCTTTATTACTATTGTTTCATTGGTTGTAAAGGAATTCCAAGCAGCTGGCTCCTCATAAATGGATTCAATAATCTCCCATAAATATTTTCCAATCAAAAAGGTCAGCATCTTAATGCACCAAAAATCATAATCATTCCCATCAGAGTATGTAATGGGCATCTGGTTAGAATTCGACAAAATTAACTTTGGCGACATTCCAACAATAAAAATTTAAGCCAGAACTATTTTACCTACTCTGATACCACATCTAGAATCTACATATACCACAAATAATAAACCAAGATAATTATCACAGAAAAAACATATGAAAACAATGAACAAATAAAACACGGTTCTGGTTCTTACTGCCTAGCCTCAACCTCCTATAAATCTCATGTAAAATCAAACTAATAAGTACATTTTTATATAATAAACCTATTACTAATATTATTATCAATCAACTGACTAATCTGAAACACACTACCAATCTTCTGAACCCTAATTCTCAGCACTGGCCACCCTAATAATTTGTTGCCCTAATTTTGCAGATAGAACACAAGATCTGCTAACTAATTTGTCAACAATTACATGAAAAGATTAAGAATTAAACCCAACAGATTTGGAACATTGTTTTGGACTCTAGGAATCTGCTAAGGATAAATCGAAGTTTGAAAATATAAATATTATTGCAATGATCCCTAAGGGACTCAAACCTCTTCTGGGCTAGCCAATCATTTGTACAAGAGCATAGATTTTTATTAAGAAAAAACAATATGCTGAGAGGAAATATTTCAACCAATGAAATCCATGAGATATTGTGTCTTCCCATTCGAATCTTTCTTTGGAAATAAACTATTAAAAGTAATTTATTCCCAGTTGATGTGGGAGCATCCTCATTACTAAAAACAACAATCATCATTTTCTTATAGAAAGTGAAAAAGATGGATTTATATATTTGTTGAGAAATTTAATTATTTGATATAATTAAATATATTTTATAGTTGTTAAATAGCTTCTAGAGAGAATGAGAAGATTTAGTGAATAAAAAATAGTTTTTAAGATGTAAATGAATCAACATGACGAGGAAGAATTCGAATGGGGGATGTTGAGGAGTTGTAGGATCTAAGAAGCCTTTGGAGTTTGACTAGGAATTTGATTAGTATCTAAATATTTTTTTTCTTATTCTCAGAATGTAGGAAGACAATATAAGCCTACTGGCATAGTTGTGTCCAATTCAATGTAAATCTGGCCAAAAGAGAGGAACGAGAAAGTTTTGAATAAATGTGTATGTATATAATTAATGAAATAGGGTTTCATTGTTTGTTTATGTGTGAGAAATTCTTGCTTGTAAGTGCGAATATGGATTTGCCTTGAATTCAGAGTAATGGAAATTTCTCTACTGAAAATATGTGGAACCATTGAAGGAGAACATTATTGGAAAGGACAAATAGCTACGTGGATCAACACTGTATTAATCACTAAGTGGAGAATCAGAATCAATGAAGAAAGGACATGATAAAGAAAGAGTTCCTTATACATATTGTATAAGGCAAGGGTACCATTTCATTCACTATGACTATGAAATTATTCAACCAATAGATGGATTCAAACTATTTTTAATTGACAGGTGGGCATAATCTGTTTTTTCTTTTAATCTCCCTTTCTTGCATTATGAGCTATCAATTTAAGTTGCAGACATGGAAGATTTCATTTATTTACAAGGTGACTATTAATTTTAGGAAGTGGTTGAGTCCACTTAAGCCGTTGACTGGAATCACAAGCACAACCATTATGTTTTCCTAGAAATTGAAGTGTTGTTAGCAAACTACCAGTGCAGAGAGATAAGACTATCATTTATTGGAATATAGGGGAGAAATCAAAATAATATATGGAAATAAATGGATTTTTAATTGAGCTATAATTATATGAAACCATATTTTTATTATGGTTGAAGGTCAATATTTGTTGGGGATTGTTTGAGCTAGCTATGGTAGAATTGAAAACCAATGATTGTTTTTAGAACAATGAGAAAATAATTTTGGAAAGATGAGAATCCAATGGAGAAAAAAATATTTTCTCAATATATTATATTCCATTTGTTCAAGTGAACCATGATTCTGTTAATAGGTTGTAAGTGGTATTTAATAGAAACCATGAGTTGTTTATATAAATCATCTATTGATTTCTAATTATGAGTGGAATTCACATATGAATATATTTGGTGTTTCCTTTGACATGTGAATTATTATTGGAATTAGTAAAACATGAACATCCAATTGAAAGTGAAAGTACATGTTATAGTGATGAT
Source organism: Pinus tabuliformis (assembly GCA_031772625.1). Taxonomy (NCBI): domain Eukaryota; kingdom Viridiplantae; phylum Streptophyta; class Pinopsida; order Pinales; family Pinaceae; genus Pinus; species Pinus tabuliformis. Next base: position 853,043,413 of record CM062819.1, on the reverse strand, counting down.
TTAAAAGGGAAATTGGTTCCAAGTTCATTTTGGTTGCATCATTTGGCAATGGAGACGGCAAGTTGTTTGAAATGAGGTTGTTAATTCAGGATTTTAGCCAAAATAAGGAGTTCAGAAGTGAAACAACATGCATATGTTTTTGTATTGTAGGTTCAGAGTGAAAGAATGGAGAATATTCTAAAGAATGGGTGCAAATAATTTTATGCAAAGGAAGGAGTATATCTATTAAGATTTGACAAGTTATTGGTTTTGTTTTTTCTTATAATTAATTCATTTTCATATTGTAGCAACAGAGAAGGTGAATTGTGGAAAGAATGCTTACAATTCATATAACTATGATAGAAAGAATAAGTGTGAGTGCAAAAACCTAGAAGAGTAAGGAGTTCTTAAGGGCAAAATGCCAAAATACCAAGTACAAGTGGGAAGCTTCATGAGGTGTTTGTAGCAAGAAGGTGACATTTTATTGTAAATGTTATTTGCAGTTCATAGTGGGAAGAAAAAAGCTCACAAAGGAAGAGGAAGATATGAAGATGACTATGGGTAGTGATTTGAAGAATTCAAGGAAAATAAGGAGAGATTCCAAAGGAGTTGGTATAAGGAACATGAATGAAGAGGAGTTTGAGAAGTAACTCATTGAGATAAAGGCACGATTGGATGTTCTTATGGAATTTTTGCAACAAGATGTTAAATACCATAAAAATGGATGGAATATGAGGAAAAGGGCCCAATGGCGTATTGTGTTATCAAACCAACTCACAAAAATATAGAAAAGATAGATCAACGACTTCAAAATCAGCATCTTCGAGGGGGAAACCTCCTTTACATTACAAAAATGAACAATTCTTGGATGATACAAATGATAAGACCTCCTTTCTATCTATAGGAGTCTAAGGGGTCCCAATATAGTTAGAGCCTACATAAAAATAATATTGTAGGGGCACAACAATAACAATATTGGGCTTCTATGGGGCACAATAATAATAACATGGGGGCTACTTGGGCACAACAATAACAACATGGGGACTACATGTGCAAAAAAATACAATAAGGGGGTTGCACTAATAATAATAAGGGGATACACTAGTAGTATAGGGACCTAATATGCCCCTCTCCTTCAAAAAGAATTGTCCTCAATGCTTGAGTAGTCATCAATGCTTATGTATAAAATTCACCTCCTCCCACACGAAATATTCAGTAGTTAAGTTCTTCCACTTGATGAGATACTCTGAAATTGAACAATTTCATAGTTGTCGGGTTCTTCTTTCCGTGACTTCTTCAGGTTCCACTATGATTTTTCCTTTCTCATCAATTTTTGGAAATATTGTTTGAACTGGGAGCTTGTCACCTATAAAATTCTTTAAGCATGAAACATGGAAAACTAGGGGAACTCGAGGAGATGTAGGAAGCTCCAATTTGTATGCCATAGTACCAATCTTTTGCATCACCTTGTAAGGACCATAGTAATTTGGTGATAATTTAGTATGCGTCTTATCTTTCTTGAGGGATATTTGTTTGTATGGTTGTAGCCATAAAAATAACCAATTGCCTACCTCAAAACTTCTTTCACTGTGATGTTGATCTGCTTGTTGTTTCATTTGATTCTGCACCAAAGTGGGGTTATCCTTTGAAAGTTAGAGAACTTGTTGTTGATGCTCGATGTGATATTTCACTGCTTGAACCTTTTTCTTCTTGATATGTCCTTCTATCTTGAGAGTTTGAGGAGTGGTAATTCATGTTAATGCATTACAAGATATGGTCGATGTCATTTCTTCTTTCTCTGGAGTTGGTTCCTGGTTCATATGCTCTTCTTTTGATATTTCTTGATCCTTTTCTTCCTCCTCTTCACAATCTATGTAAAATAATGTCTTCTCAACAGACTTATGACCTTTAGTGAATTTTTTATCACAACTATAGCAAAGTCCTTTTTCTCTTTTTTCTTCCAATTGTTGTGGTCTCAACCTTGTAGGTGGCGAAAAGCTAGGAGAAACAACACTTCCATCTTTATAGTTAGGAGTGGTAAGTTTCCATGTTGCCATAATTTTTCTTTCATTTTTTCCTGCCAACCTGTATGCCTTCTACAATGAATTAGGTTCCCAAAGGTGAACCTTATGTTGAATGTTATCCTTTAAATTCTTTATGAAGACATCAACCCTATGCTTCTCTGTAATATCATTTAACCTTATATTCAATTTTCGGAAGTCCTCAACATGTTCTGCCATTGAACTCTTTTGTTTGAGATTTATCAATTAGCTAAAGAACGTGTTTCTCTTTGTATTCTCATAATGTGCTATCATTTCCTTTGTGAAAATTTACCAGGTGACAAGTGGTTTGAGAAGAAAGCCCTTTATACCATAAAAATTGATTCGGTTCTAAATATAAAGATGTAATACGTACCTTTTGTAACAGTTGTACATCATGTAGATCAAAATATTTCTCCATCTGTAGTATCCATGTTATGGGATCCTTGCCATCAAACTTCCTCATATCGATATTTGGAATATGGTGGGTCTTCAATACAATGTTAGATTCTATGAAATCATGATTAACATTAAGTTTTTTCTCATCATGAGTTTCCTCTACTCCCTTTTCGTCATTAGGAGGCCTTTCTTGTAGGAGCTCTGCCCCACCTTCCTTCAAATCTTCCATGTCTCTCTTCAAATATTCCATGCCTTTCTTCAAATATGCTTCCCCACCATCGGTATTAGCTCCAATGGCACATATAAAACTATTTATCTTAGCTCCAATCGCATTCTTCAAATCATCCATCCAATTTTTCTTACTAAGTGTTTCTATTTTCTTGATTCGAATCATTCTTTTTCTTACTTTTAGCAGCTCGATCTTAAATCTATTGTATCTCTAAAATTTTGGATCTCCAAGGTCTTAACTTGTGACCTGCAATAGCCCTCTGTGTCCTCTTTCCAATGCCACCAGTCTGATTGAAATTAGATTCTCCAAGAAAGACGTATGCCCAATCTCACAAGATGACCTGATTCTATATCTTTTCAATAGAGAGAATTTACGAAGTGCCACGTGTCATTATTTCGACCTTTGGACCTGAAAACACTACATAGAATATTACAGTCCATTCTCTTTCTGTAACTTCTTACAAAATTTTAATCTAATTCTTAGAGAGAAAGTTATTCTGATTTTCCCAAGGTCACATGTTTGGGATGTAATTCTGGAGCCTACAGAAACCCTAGTTGTCTTGGACCGTATCTCCGGAAATATAGTGAAACAGGATCTAAAATTCAGGTCTGAGCTTCACCAAGACTTCAACTCAAATGGGTTTTAATCTCAAAGTCTGAATCTTCGTAGAAAAACAATTAAAGATAAAATTCCATGATGACCTATTTGAGATGGAATTTTGGAACTTGCAAAAACTCTAACTTCCTCAAATCATAATCTCCAAACACATAGCGAGACAATATCTGAAATTTGGACACAAGGTTCAGAAATATTTCGGCTCACATGGTTTTATTTTTGGCATTTGAAACATTTTAGAGAAAAACTTATAGTGAAAATTCCACAACAACCTTTTGGAGCAGTAAAACCTTAGAATCCAAAGCTCTCATACCAAATGTTATGAAACTAGCTCACAAAAAGATAGAAAATATAGATCAACAACTTCAAAATTAGCCTCTTCGAGGGGGAACCTCCTTTACATTACACAAATGAAAAATTCTTGGATGATACAAATGACAAGACCTCCTTCCTACAAAGCTCTAATATCAAATGTTATGAAACTAGCTCACACAAAGATAGAAAAGATAGATCAACGACTTCAAAATCAACCTCCTCGAAGGGGAAACCTCCTTTACATTACACAAATGAACAATTCGTGGATGACACAAATGAAAATACCTCCTTCCTATATATAGGAGTCTAAGGGGTCCTAATATAATCAGAGCCTACATAACAATAATATTGTAGGGGCACAACAATAAAAATAGTGGACTTCTATGGGGCACAATAATAACAACATAGGGACTACTTGGGCACAATAATAACAACATGGGGACTACATGGGCAAAACAATATAATAAAGGGTTGCATTAATAATAATAAGGGGTTACAATAGTAGTATAGGAACCTAACATGTTGAGAAAAGTTTGGCAAGGAAGTTGATATGAAAAGAAGGACACATGTTAAAGGAAGAACTCAAAGAAGTTGAGTATGAGGACGCAATTCACATATGTGAACCCGAGCAAGGAAGAATTATTGGAGAGGATGGTGATGATATTGATGGAGATTTGATTTTTGAAACATCATATGAAGCTAAAGGGCCTTATGTTTTTTAATCTGATGATTTGTGGGTAATTGAAGGTTTTGTTAGAGGTGAAGAATGACCCTTTGAAGTTGTCATGAAGAATGAGGAAGATGGAGGAAAACATAATTCAAATTTTGTTCTAAGGAAAGATAAAGAGAAATACTTAAATGCAATTCTCGTAAAGGGTGATGAAGAATCACAGCCAGAGGTAGGAATGATTTTCATTTCTTAGTCTGATTATGTGTATGTAGATGAAAGTTGAAGTCGAAATTGAGGATAGACAACTTCCAAAAGATTTTATGGAGGATGCAGTAAATCCAAAGGTTGAAGAATTTACTAACAACATGGGAACAAAGGTCAAGAAACAGATTAAGCTAAACCAAGAAGTACACTGAAATTTCATAAGCATGTGAAGAAAGAAGTGAGATTGAAGGTAAACTTGTTTAGTTGTATACTTTTGTTTTTATTATTTCCTTGGCTAGAAAAATTACAGTTGAAATGGTGATCGAAAGTATGATGAGAGGTAGATGGATAGAGATGATTATCTTGCATAATTGTAATCAACAAGAAATGCAAGAGTGAAATCATAATGAAGATGAAGTAGCAACATAATAACAACATAGTCAAAGAGATGATCAATAACAAAATTATGTGTGGGGTCCAGGGAGATGTGTCTACAAAGAACACTCAAGTAATTGTTGCAATGTTACATATAAGTAACAAATTGATGAAGACCTCATAGACAGGAGTCCATGCATTTTTTTCTATTGTGGAAGTTTAATACAAGAGCATCCTCGCTCCTCAAAAAACAATTAGAGTTTTTTAGACAAAGTTAAAAAGAGATATTTATATATTTGTTTAGAAATTTGATTATTTTATATAATTAAATCTATTATATAGTTGTTAAATAGTTTCTAGAGAGAATGAGAATATTTAATGAATAAAAAATAGTTTTTAAGATATAAATGAATCTACATAATGAGGAAGAATTCAAATAGGGGTTGTCGAGGAGTTGTATGATCTAAGAATTCTTTAGAGTTTGAGTAGGCATTAGATAAATATCTAAACAATTTATGGTTATTCCTAGAATGTATGAAGACAATGTAAACATACTAGCATAGGTATGGCCAATTCAATGTAAATCTGGCCAAAAGAGAAAGTTTTGAATAAATGTATATGTACATAAACAATCAAATAGAGTTTCATTGTTTATCTATGTGTGAGAAATTCTAGCTTGTAAGAGTGAATCTGAAATTGACTTGAATTCAAGATAGTGGAAATCGTTCTGTAGAAAATATGTACAATAGTTGAAGGAGAACAGTGTTGGAAAGGACAAATAGCTATGTGGATTATCACTGTGTTAATCGATGAGTGGAGAATCGATGAAGAAAGGAAATGGATAAGCAAAGGTGAAGGTATACATATTGTATAAGGAAAGGGTACCATTTCATTCACTTTGACTATAAAATTATTCAACCAATACATGGACTCAAATTGTTTTTAATTGACCGGTGGGCACAATCTGTTTGTTTTCTTTCAAATATTTATTTCTTGCACTATGAGCTTTCACAGTTACGGAAGATTTAATTTATTTAGAAATTTTTTATTAACTTTAGGAAGCGGTTGAGTCAACTTAAGCCGTTGATTGGATTCACAAGCACAACCATTATGTTTTCCAATAAATTGAAGTTGAGTTGAACTATCATTTATTGGAATAAATGGCATAAATCAAAATAACGTAGGGAAATAAATGGATTTGTAATTGAGCTATTATTATATGCAGACATCTTTTAACTATGGTTGAAGGTCAATATTGTTGGGGATTGGTTGCGCTAGTTAAAGGAGAATTGAAAACCTACAATTGTTTTTAAAACCATGAGAAAATAATTGTGGAAACCGATATGCATGGATAAGATTCCAATGGAGCACAAATTATTTCTCTATATATATTATAATCCATTTTCTTAGGTGACCCATGGTCTCGTTAATAAGTTGTAAATGGATTTTCATAGAAACCATGTGTTGTTTATATAGACCATGGGTTGATTTGTAATGATGAGTGCAATTCACATAGGGATATATTTGGTGTTTTTTTCGCGAATTATTATTAGAATTAGTAAAGCATGAACATACAATTGAAAGTGAATCATGGAAAATTTTAGGGGCTAATGTCCTTCCATTGGGCTAATTTTCCATGATTTTTCCACAAAAAAGATTCGCCAATTTCCAATTTTATAAAAGACGATTTGCCCAAATTTTAGAATATAAAATTATTTTACCTTAAAAATCTCCAACATTATATAGAGACTATATATAAAATCATTATAAATTTGAATAATTTTACAAATATATCAATAAACATTTTATAGTTTGTATATTATGGATTAGTGAGATTCACCAATGTTTTTAAACTTCAAAAAAAAATTCCATCCTTAAAATTTTCCTTGAAGTGAATGTACAAGTTATAGTGATGCTTTAAAATAGAACTTGGTGCAAAGTTAATTTTGGTTGTAGTACCGAGCCATATATATTATTATATAAGGGGATTGATCTGCAACATATTAGTGGTACTAGTAGTATATGAGGATGTGCATTTCGGAGGCCATAGATAGTAAGATAGGAGTTGGAGAAAAGACATGTTGGTCAATTGTATACTTATTGTGGAATTAATTTTAGTGATTTTGTAAATTTTCATTTTTTTGAGTCATTTTATCTTATCATCTACCATATTTTTTGTAATTTGATTTCTCAAGGTTTTAGAAGACAAAAGCTGCTTGATTGATTTGATTCCATAAACAAGCAGCAAGTTTATTGCATTTCATTTCTTATTCGTATTAATTCAATTTGTATCTATCATATTTGATCAATTTCATTTTCTAGTGACTTTTGTCATAAGAAGAAGAAAAAAACTGATGTGTATGTTCCTCTTGTTTGGGTTTTTGTGATTTCATTCCAAGAACATAGATTATGCAAAAATGTTATTTTCTTCATATTAATTGGACTAATATCTTTGTTGTAGAAATTTATAATATGTGATTTCATTTCATTATTTATTTATTCATTTGATTCATAAATGAATAACTGAAATATGATTTAAACTTTTTAAATTGTTACAATTGAAATTGTTACATTGATACATACTCTTCAAGCTTTACCGTGCATTCCATCTTGGAATAACTAGGCCCAACAAAGAGAAAATCCACTTCTTGGCTTTACTGTATATCCTGTCATTCACCGGCAAGGATTCCTAGGCCCACCGAGGCACACAATCTCGCTTTACTGCAACCCATTGTTTGGTTTAGGGGTTACAAGGCCAGCGGCTTCATGCATCCTCAGTTTGGTTCAGGGACACCTACCACCATGTGTTTTCCAATTCGGAGATCCACCCCACTCAACTTCGAATCCAATCTGACCATCCCCCACAAAATGCATGAGAGAACCCATCTCATCAAATCTATCAAGAAATGGCAAAGCTAGCTTGAAAATACTATCACACCTGAAAAAACCCATGACATGGTAGAAAGGAAACACATACAATCCCATGCATGCGAAATCTAGCAATGAAAAATACACATACAAGTTGATACCTACAATGAAGCTTGTTGTAGGTGCTTGATATTACCTTTCCCTGCATGATCCTTGCTTCCTCTTGCCTTCTTTTCCTTTTTTGCTCCAATGCCAAAGCGCTCCAAGAAAACTCTAAGTTTCCAAGAGTATGAGAGAGAGAAAGAATAATGAGAGAGCTCCAAAAGTAAACTGACCAAAATCTTACCAACTGATCGTCGGAAGCCTCTTTATGAATGAGGCCTCTATTTTCATCATTTTCCATTATTTTTCTTCATTTTCCTCCTCACATGCAACATGTGACCTTTCACCTTCCTTTTCTCCTAATTTCCATTATTTTCATAAATAATTGTGCCAAAATACCTTTTTTCATCTTTAATACCTTATCCATTACCTTTGCCACTTTCCAACCAAATGCACACACACTAGGATGTCTTGCCCACCATTCAGCTTGGAATATGTGTCCCATCATCTGTGGTATTTATATATTTTTACATGGAATTTTCACCAGGGTTGTTACAGAACCCTACTCCTTGGGGTAACAGTGTCCTCTGTGTTCAATGACACATATAACCACCAAGACTGCTGAAAATAAAACATACTTCCCATGGAGCTTTATAACACAGCTCGTTGTAGTATTGACAATGAAATACCTACTCAAAATCAAAACATCATAACAACATGCCAACATACCGCATATTGTAGGTTTATAACATAGGTCATTACGGTATTTCTAATAACCACACATACAAATATACACATGCACATTTTCTCAACCAACAAATAAAAGAATACAATGCCTGTATCTGTAACAAGGAAATCCAAAGACTCACACATCCATCCTCAAAGTAATACCATGATTCACCTCCTTCCCGGGAATTATAAAATCCACTGCAAAGTGAAATATGCATCCAATGTACAATGCTATAATCCCACACCACTTTTCCTCTCAATGAAAAATTACGAACCCATTGTTCGAGGGCGCACTCCCAATGTGTATATGATTCCATATTGCAATGCTAATCACCAAAACAAATCCAGTCGTGACCTTCCCTTCTCTGCTACACAGTCTCTCGGGAATCTAATTACCCCTTTTGTGCAGTCACTCACCTTCCAAGTTTTGTTGGCACCCCCATCCTGGGTAGTCCACCCTTGGAAAGGTTTCCTGACATTGGAAGATACAAAAGCCAAGTCATATCCTTGCCTTAAAACCATCATACCAGTCAGCTTGCATATGGAAATCAATGGAACAATTGGGTAGCAGTGTCCCACAATGTCCCTACTTCTGAAGTGTTATACCAGCATACTGCTGCATTTCTAATCTCTTTCGTTTTTTTTGCTAATTCTTGTAGTTGATTTTAACCACCCAACTGAGCATTTCATGCATTCTTGTACCAAGAACATAACTTCCATTAGATTTAAAATAAATCGAAATAAATTCACATCATACCTCATTAGTAGCTCGTCAATAAGGTACATTTTCAATCCTATTTGCTTTCTGTCACAACAAGTTAAACTAACATACTTGAGCAAATCAACATATGTAAAGATATCACATCAAGTTAGCTCAAACACAACTATCATAGATCAAAATCATAAATCACATGTAACCATTATAAACCAAAATCATAGATCCCATATAATCACCATATACCATAGTCATAAATCACATGCATGATAAAACTAAAATAAAATGTGGATACTTACCCTTCCATCAATCCTTAGCTTCTACCTTTGTCTTTATACTGTACACACTACGTATCGGTTGCTACACTCGACAAACACCCAGTGCTTTCTCCTCAACCATGTGCATAGACACATAGTGTACATCATACACATACAACCATACGTTACACCACACCATGCAATACATGCATCTATACCTAACATACAACACATACACCTACACCCAGTGTATACAATACAATGCATCCATCTATACCCAATGTGAAATAACACCCAATGCATGTACCTACATAGAGTACCACATAACGAGTACACATGTCGCAATACCATGACTACATGATGCACATGCATAATATCACATGCCCTCAACACAGCATGTATGACATGCACACAATACCACATGCGCACCAGTACCATATGTACAACATGTTCACACTACTACTATATATCGCACCACCTGCACAACGTATGTACAACATCACATGTACATGGTGCCACTTGCACAACATGTACACAATGCCATATATACACCACACCATTTGTAAAATGTGTACACAATACCATATGTAGACAGTACCACATGCATGACATGTATGCAACACCACATGTACACATCGCTACATACAAGACATGTGTACGGCACCACCTGCACACGATGCCATGTGTACAACAAGTACACAGTGCCACATGCACACAACACCACTCTTACAATTATGCACACCACACCATATGTACATAGCACCACATGTACAACATGCATGCAACACCACTTGTACATACCATTGCATTCCCAAAATGTACATAGCATTATCTAGACACAACACTGCATATCCAACATGCACAGAGAACCATATTCATACACGGTTAATATATGTCATGAAGACAGTACAATATGTATACAACACCCTATATGCAATATTCGCACAACCCTATTTGTATCATCTTGTACATAGCATTGCATAAATAACATGTACACATGTTATGTATACACAACACTACAAATGCACACATCATAGATGCAAAATGTACAACATATACAACGTATGCACAACAATAGTACCACATATCTAAAACCACACTGTCCTTACCAAGAAACCTTGCTTCCAATGTCTTGTTCATGCTTATCCTAGTATGTTGCAGACCACACTGCTTTCACTTTGTTGATGTATCCCTTGGTATAACATGTCCATAACAGAGATATAATATAATCACATAATATCAACTCATAACCACATGACACTGACCTCATATATTTTTCATGACTACTCTTCCCACTTGATTCCTCATAAACCAGAAACCTCTTCATGTCGTTCTCCTTTATAAGAAATCATTTCTCCACAAGAATGATCCCTGGCAATCCTGTAACATAGTAACATAGATACATGGATACATACATATATAAACATTAGCATAAAACAATTATGATCCTATCAAACAATGACATACATACATACATGTATACATATATAAACTTCAAACATAATCACGATCATAAAATAATTGCCAGATAACATAAGGTCCAGGTTAAGAGAACTTCCTTATTCATTCACAACATGCACAATATTGAGAACAATAATCCTCAACATAGCCAAGAATATGACACCTCTGATCCATTTACTTTACCTTTTCTGGTTACATTTCTTATGTTTGCACTGCTACTGTCCATTTACCACAATGGACCCAACCAGACCAACCATCATAGTCTTACCTTCCGTTGCGCTTACTCATGCACAAAGTTTCATCTGTGCCTTATATCATCGGTTGGATACTACACATCTCTCCCAATTTCCATCAACTTTCCTCTTTCCCAACCAATTCCCAAGACTCAAAACATAAAAGGAAATAATGAAAATAACAATAAAAAGAAAATCATGAAAACCAATAACAACACGACTCTGCAAACAAAGTAGTGTGGCCATACTTTAGAAATAAACAAATATGCAAATCAAGCACAAGACTAACAACAAACACCATGACTCAATCCCCATAGTTCTCAATGCATCCAAGGGAAATCTCAACTTGAGCCTTCTTCATGATTCATGGAAATCTCTCTTGCCATGCAACTCTCTACATTATACTGTCATTAATGCATAACTGTTAGTGCATAAATAAACATAACAATACACCAGTTATCTCATCTTTTTGTGCGAAGAATGTTGCTTGCAACTGAACACGTCCACATCATCTCTCAAGGGACTCCAATCCTTTAACAGATCCACCTGTAGCTAAAGGCTAGCTAATATACCTGTCAAGTACATGTTCATGAATATAACACATATCCACATAATGTCAAACAAAATCATGATTAAGAAAACTTCATGTGTGCAAAGCACTCGTTCGTTCGAAATTAGGGTTTCCAAACATAGCCAAAGGAATTCTTGCTCTATTCCTTTCTTTTAGCTGTATGTCTTATTGGAACAGAGGATTATTATATGATGTCACACCACCAAACTATTAGTTATATAGACACATCAACTATTACCTTGTCATGCTAACACCAAGCATGTTACCCTGCAACTGCTCACACATGTCAACCACATGTTCCAAATATCAAGACAATCATATCTATTATTTTGAAATCAACCATTACCAAGACTAACAATCATATCGTAATCCATAGTCAGCTCATAGTCATCAGTCATAATACTACAACTATCACCTACTATACTCAAGTACATATCAATTGTCTCAACACATATATTTTAGTATAATCATCTTAAAACAAGATCATTTGAACACATACTCATATTATGCAATTCATCAAACATTCATACCATGTTAAATAAATCAACTAGATGACATAATCAACAGTTAAGCACCAAATATATGACATAAGAAACTGATACTTAAATGTATCTCAGGGGAGGTGATCTTGTCTACACAATCAATCTAGTTAGCACAATATAACTTTACAACACATTAGCTCAATCACTCATAAGATCATGATACCCATAACAATATCTAACTAACATGTTCACATAGTAAACTCATACACATATGTAAAGTCAATCTAGATTAGTATGACACCATCTCACAAATATGTCGGTTCATACCTGAATATGGCAACTATAACCATCTGCATAGATCAAACCAGGTTAACACAATACATATAACCTCAAGATCTTCAAAGCAATGAACATAACCATCACACATATGACCAATCCAAATTATAACATCAATATCTCAATGAAATGACCCTAATCATCAAGTTAATAGCATATAACAACAATAAGCTATATATCGTACTCATCAACAACATACAAACATTATCATCAGGTTATTTAATATAAAACAACAATAGCAATGCATACAACTACAAGTTAATATCATTATTGACTATTTGACACGTGCATATAACCACACTAATCATCTAATATCTATCATGAATATAACCATAACATCAAATACATGTTCATAAACCTAATGCATATAACCCTAATACATATAATAATCATTAACTTACATACCTTCATGCCAAACATACACTACTTGTATGAGGATTTGCTCTTATCCCAAAGTTGCTCTTATCCCAAAGTCTAATGCTACAACCTTATTATGAAGATCTATATCCCTTGCTCTATCTCAACTAGCTCATTAGAATTATAACAACCAATCCTAAATTGCATACAATGTTTTCACAAGGCATGTTTGACCTACTATACATGCATAATCATAGCCATGACCATACTTGCATAACGAAAACCATTACTCCATTGTACACATTACCACATGCTACCAGCAATATGCATAAGCAATGATAAACCAACTACCCATACACATAACTGCCGGAGGAAATTCCAACCTCTTTATCTAGCCAACTCGTCGCTAGCCAAGTAACTACTTAACCGTAATGTACAAAGATCTTCCTTAGTTGGTGACGAGGGTTTCTATGTCTTTCTTTTAATTTCCCTCGGTGTGCTATGCAACAATTGGAGTTTTCAGTGGAATTTGGAGTTAATACTAGGCAAGCTGACAGCTACATATGCCTCAGCCATTCCTGTTCGAGTCTTGAATTTGTTTATCGCGTTAACATCAGTTTTCTGTCCACAAGTAATCCTTATAGCCAGTTTTTATTTTAACTTTCCTTCTAACTTACTCGTAAACTTTTGTTTTAGAGTTCCAAGCGAAGGATTTATTTCATGTGTGCAGACACAATGCAAGAGCAATGGGTCCTTTCAGGAACTTCTTTTGCCTTTATTTTGGTTTCTTTTTTGTTTAATGCTTTTGCACACATGAATTAAAATCCTAATTCCTGTGTGTTGGTTTTTCCATCGTAGGGAAGATTTCATTTGCAGTCTTCGGTTTCAAGTTAGAAAAAAATCAACAGTTGCCAGATTTCAGTTCTGCTTACCTTCGGATTCCTTTCTTTTCAGGTGCAAACGGCCAACACCCATTCCTACTGGAGTTTCACCCTTTGTTGAACATTTGTGGCTCCTCTTATTTTTCTTAGGGTTTTGGGACTGAAGGTTTGTAGTGTTAACAACCCTCACCCGTTGTATTATTATCCTTAATAAGAATTATTATCGTTATAATTCATAAATATTAAGAGTTAAGTACCTTTCAAACACAGGCGGCTACCTTCTGCTTAGTGAATGACTATGTAATCTTGCTCCAGGTGGATATAACTACAGTAAATTTTCCCTTACAATTTTTGTTTAAATTAAAAGGTTTATTTTGGATGGTTCATGTTCCTTTTCTAAGGCCGCCTGTAACTATGCTTTTTAATCAGTGCGATAGTTTTCATGAAACCTGAAATTTTCCATTGTCAGCATAGCTGTAATTTTCTTTAAGATGTTATCTGTTTATATTATTCGCAAAGACAATTATTTTACCAACATTAAGTAGATTAATACTTCCTTGTCAGGACTTGTATTTTTTTGGCTAAAAGATTGTTTTCAAGGCTCATATCATACTTATTAGGTTTCTCGACATATGCATTTATATATGTTGAGCTCGCAAGCATTTGGGCTAATCTGATTCTCTATGTGTTTTTTTCATTGCAGAAAACACTCTATATAAGGTTTCTCTATTAATTCCATAAATGTTCAATGGTCTTCGTTCACAATTTTCATACTTCAAGGTTCGTACTGTTTTTAGTTGAGATGGAATCCTGTACAGTTAAGGGACTTTTTTTTGGGTTGCTAGTAATCCGGCTTGGCCTGGGAACTAAGCCAATTCTTTTAGAGGGTTACGAATCTTTTCCTCAAAATCATGTTCAATGACATTTTTTTTTTAACAATCCAGTAGTTTTCACTGTTCAGTCACCCGGTTTTAAACCTTTGCATGAAATTTTATCACAGATTTAATTTTAACTGTTATTTACGTTTACATTCAAGGGGAAATGGATTGTTCAGAGGCTGTCGATTTTGCTGACTTGGCCTCGAAATTAATTTACGTTTACACTCAAGGTGAAATGGATTGTTCCGAGGCTGTCGATTTTGTTGACTTGGCCTCGAAATTAACCTACTTCACTGGTCTCCTCTTTCATATCCAGTAAGATTAATTACAACCAATTACGATACACAGAAAGAATGTGCGTATCTTATTACACTAAAGACTACTCACATACAAGAGGGCAGGAGATAATTCATCATAGAAATTAGATTAAATACATATCTTTGTTAAATTGTTTTGTGTGGTCTAACCACAAATTCATCAGAGAAAATAGTTCTCCACCCAATCAAGAGAAAACAGTTCTCCACCAATCAATGAGAATGGAAATTAAGTATAAATCTTCCCCTTCTTCCTATAAGAGCTCTTGACAATGACTGAATAAAGTTTATTTAAAGTTGTCAAGAACTTACCAGTCCAGTCCACTAACTCACATTCACAAGCCTGTCTCAAGGATGCCAATGCCACCCACTGGTTGTCAATGCCTCTGACAAGCTTGTCTCAAGCATGCCAATGCCACCCACCTGCTCAAGCCTATCTCAAGGAGCCAATGCCTAAAGTGAGCCCAACCTTCAACAATGTCATGTTTCCAATGCCAAGTGTCATGCCAACTTTCAACAATATCATGTTTCATCTCCAAAACTTGAATCTTCAACTCCTCTCTTGGACCTCTTCAACTGTTACCAAGTCTCCAAAGTCTTCAAGGTGGTTATCTCTATAATTGTTTAAATGTATGGTAAATGAAAGACTATTTTAGCACTTATTTTCAGTGTATTATCATGGTTGTCTATTACTTGTATTATTTATAAAATTCAATTCAATTAAATAAAATAACATTTGTGTTTTACTATCCACCGAGACTTTTACTTTGTCCACAGTTTTACCAAATCTTTTTAGGGTAAAACAAAACATTTGCAACTTTTACCTAATGCTGTTACACTCAGTAAATCTATAAATGTGTGGAGAATGATGATGACCATTTTTATGGAAGGCATGCAACATTTTGTTAATAAACACTGAAAATATAATTTTAGTTTAGAAATCAATTTTGTATTGTTTAATGAAATACTTAAGAAGACCTAAGTTATTAAATTAGGGAAAAAATATTTTTGGTTTATAGAAAGTTTATTCTTTAAGGTGTTTAAATTTTTATTTTTTGTTGCATCATAATTTTGAAAAACTACATAAATAACTTATTAAATGCTATTTACTGGAATATTGTGTCTATTTTAATAAAATTAAATAAATGGTGATTTAAACAAAATTAAATTGTGATTTAAAAATATGTAAGATAAAATGTATTTTATCTATCAAAATAGTAATTGATGACAGTAAATGCTATTTACTGGAATATTGTGTCTATTTTAATAAAAATAAATAAATGGTGATTTAAACAAAATTAAATTGTGATTTAAAAATATGTAAGATAAAATGTATTTTATCTATCAAAATAGTAATTGATGACATAATGAAAATAAATAAATAAAATAGATTACATTTAACATTTAATTGATTTTTCAATTTATATAATAGTTATATGAATAATATAAAATTATTTTTTATTAAGTAATTAAAAAAATGTTAAAATTTTATAATGTTGATAATATCTTGTCAAAATATATAAAAAACATAAAATAGGCTATAGGTTTGCCTTAACGTTGTTAAACGGATAAACATCAAATGCGACATAGGTTTATCAGCAGTTATGTGTAGAATCGATGTGGTGGACCCGCATTGTTCTGGATTAAAATAATGTGTGAACGTGGTGGAGCAGAATTTAAAACAGTCGCTCTGCATTAAAATGACATATGTGTGTATCCAATAAATTCCAACTCCGATGTGTTTCTAATTCTAATTGCAATGTGGCAACAGGGCTTTCCTGGGAAATTGTGTTTTTTTTTCATTAAAGAAAACAGTGTTGGACATTAATAAAATTACTTTCTTATTTTTCTGTCGATAGCCATGGTTTACTTTGGAAAAGATGTGCTGAATTGAACGCCACTGCCGTAGCGGTAGTCCCTGCTGGGGTTTTCGCAAACAGCCAGTATTAAGCTTTCTTGAGAAACTGAAAAGCTCCATAGACATTTACTAACTGGTAGAGCTGTCAAATCGACGCTGATGTGCGGAATTCGATATGCAAAGTGAGTAATCGTAATCGGTGCAATTAAGTGATCTATCTGATATTGGAGGCAAATTGAATATAAAAGGATGTATGTTACAGTTTGCAAGTGAGGTTTTGGCAGTTGAGTCTATTGAAGCTGGCATACAATGTCTTTTATTTTGAGGCATTCAGAAGCTAAGGTGGTCTTTGTGGATTACCAATTCTTGGAAATGACATTTTAATTCATTAGGTTGCATTATGAAGAAGATGAGAGATAAATTTTTGACAAGTGCAGAAATAAATACATATACTGTCTGATTTGAAATGGAACTGAAATACTTCAAGTTCAGATCGGAGAGGCCTAATCTCCACCTGCATAACAACCAAACCTTAGTAACTTGTAATATTGTGTTGTCATAAACAACTTATACTGTCACTACTACCAACAAATTGTTGCAATTTCATTGCTTCTGCTTCTATCAAATAGTCAATAATCAATATGATATGAACTATCACAACCACAAGTCCCAACACTGAGATCAATAAACAACACTTTTTCTCTGCCACAACAACACAATACAAACGCTCTCTGCAACATGCACTCATTGCAACAACTATAGCATATTCTAATCAGTGTTTACTACAACATACATACTCAATATAATCACCATATGTCCAACAATACTCTTCCACTATCATCAACAATGTTTACAATGCAAACATACCATATCAAGATTGTCCTTATTAACCTTATTCATCAAAATTAGATTACCAACAATACTCCCTATGTAGAAATTCTAGTAATTCATGTTCATAAGTTCACTCTATTACTGAGCATATTAAGAGATCATAGAACTGTTTGCTTTCCAAAAATGTGCCACAAAAAGGTTTTCGTAGATCAATGTAGTTATGTCCAAAAGGAGTCTTAAATAAAGAAAACAAAGTGCCTTAGAAATATTGTTTCAGTTGTACCCTTAGAAAGAATGTCCTTTATAGTATGTTCCAAGAAGAAAGAACCTTCAAAATCAAATTGAATTAGACCACATAACTCGAAATTAACCCAACATGATGGCCTTGCAAACCTCCACTGACAGTCTTAGATTGGGGCTTTAGTAGTTCTTGAATAGATCTATGTTTGACTTGAAAAAATTAAATGTGTCATTCCTTAAAAAATTCAGATTAGCGCTCGAAAATAAAAAAATTTAGTCCAACTCACATTAGGGCTCAAATTTCCTTAGGGAACCATGAATAGGGTGCTTTAGGACAACCAAACAGACTCAAATAAATATGCCTCAAAAGTGACCGAAATCAATCCATGAAAATGCTCCATAATATGTATTAGATATGCCTCAGAAATAACTTAAAAAATGAAACTGCATCATAAACGTTCAGATCTAGGCCTGAAAAGAGACCTCAAGTCCTACACATTAGATTAGATTTAAAGCCTCGTAAGGGTTGAATTTTTTCCATAGAGTTCTAGAAACTTAAGGCTCATACTGCCTCCAATTTCTTGCACAGAAATATTAATATTGCCATGAAACTAGAATGCCAAAGATACTTGGATTAGGCTCAAAACCACAACAGAGACAAGCCATAAAACTGTGCAAAAATAGGCCTTGAAATAATGTCACATAGGGCCGATATTAGGCCTCAAGTATGG
The DNA here is from genome assembly GCA_031772625.1 of Pinus tabuliformis. Taxonomy (NCBI): domain Eukaryota; kingdom Viridiplantae; phylum Streptophyta; class Pinopsida; order Pinales; family Pinaceae; genus Pinus; species Pinus tabuliformis. The sequence continues at coordinate 853,024,744 of CM062819.1, read as the reverse complement.
CCTTAGAAAGGATTAAATAGGCCTCATAAAAAATACGAAATATGCCTCACAATTAGAGCGAATTTATCCTCAGACGATTCTACCTCAGAAACCAAGGAAAAAATGCTTCAGATCAACTCCTTAGAGTTCAAACAACAGGCATAAATTGAGATTCAAAATTTTGACAATATCTCCTCAAAAATGTGAGCTCTAACTCAAATATAATCCATAATCATCACGCAAAACCATACCCAGAAGAAGGAAAAAATTGAACCCAAAATCCACTTCAAACTTGGGCCTTTCTTCAGTTGTGCATGGATATTATAGGCTGCATAAGAGTTGCAAAGATGTGATGTGTTCAAGTGAAAATAATGAAGAGTTCATAGGCCCTATATATAATTCTTAAGTGGACACAAAAGAGCGGGGTTGACTTGATCATTTGGAGGGAACCAAACCTCCAAGGGCGACTATGTTTGCTCCTGGGAAGACCTATTGAAACTATTGGAAAGCCTATTGGCACTACCGGTACAGAGACTATTTTCACTTCTTGCTGTGAGGTACTAGCCCCAGCATATGCTAGCTAAAAAAGTCATAAGAGAAATCGTGCACCCTTTAGAGTATAGAATCGAGGTTGAGAACTCTATTTACCGCTACGCCCCTGCAGTCTATTAAACCTTCACTTAACTGTTACCACCGATCCACCTGCTTCAACAACCTATATTTACTACCTCACTTTACCTACTTAGTAATGCCTCCGACTTACATTTTATGGGCTTAAAATAGACAAAAGCAAAGCATTGTTGCCACTTCCTCAACCATCAAATCCTCCTGCCAAACCAGCCCTGAAAGCTGCTCCTCCAAAGACGATCATGGGCAACATAGTCATGAACGGATTTGTTGCATCGCGGATGGATCCTCCAACTGCGTTTTCACAAAGCCTTGCACAGAAGAAAGGATATGATAGTCAGCGATACGACAATCTATAATGATATAGAGAGGAAGTAATGAGAATATATATAAAGTCTAATATTACAGTGCATGCAGTGATTCACAAAGGGTTGCACAAAAGAAAGGATATGACAGCCAGGGGCATAAACTACATCAAATCCAACAGTAATAGCATCTCTAGCCTACAAATTCTTTAGCTAATTCTAAATGATTTTGACTATTTAGAAATTTTCTGAGTATTTCTATTACCTGGCATGGATGTTGTAGAGGTAGAAGCAGTAGATGGATAGTCTAATAGCCGAGTACTTGTTGTAGATTCCTATGCTCCTCTAGATAGTCTAATAGCCCAGTACTTGTCGTAGATTCCTATGCTCCTCGTTCGAGATGTTATTGTTAGTGGTTGTTTCTTGGTTTCTTTTTCCTTTGTGCTTCTACTTTTAGGATGTCCATAACCAGAAGAGTCATGAGAACAAGTGCTAAAAGAAACAAAGCTGCTAGTTGAGTAAGTTCGCTTATGCTAATGGATTCCATGTTATCTGAAGCAGAGAGATGCATGTCAATATGTAGGTGCAGAAAGAAGTTATGTTTTGCAGGCAAGAAATTATGCATTGCTTTTGCCAATTTATAAAAGAGTTCAAGGTGTTTGCAAGCTGGTTTTAAGTGTGAATGGAACTGAGTTTTTGGGAATATTTTACTGCAAGCAAGAGGTAATCATTTGAAAAGATTAAGTGTGAATGGAACTGGGTTTTTGGGAATATTTTACTGCAAGCAAGAGGTAATCATTTGAAAAGATTGAAAGACAGTGGGTAATGGATGTTTGTATAGGCTTATTCAACCTCGCGGAACGAGCGCTTTTGGAGCCTATGAGCATATGCGCTAAAAGAGATGCAACCAAAAAGTCCTGTACAGCCAAATAAGGAAACCCCTGCAAGATCACAACACTTCAATGCGGGATAAATTTCTGACAGGTGCAGAAATAAATACATATACGGACCGATTTGAAATGGAACTGAAATACTTCAAGATTAGACCAGAGAGGATATAATCCAAGATCAAGAGCATTTATTGGACCAAACCGGTATTTAATGATTGCCATAAAACAAAAAACTTACCACTTCAATGTTGCAAGATGCATAATGTTCACCACTAACAATCTATAAAGAGAAAGAGAGGAAGTAATAAGAATATATATATATATATATATATATATATATATATATATATATATATATATATATATATATAACCGGTGTTTAATGATCGCCATAAAACAAAAAACTTACCACTTCAATGTTGCAAGATGCATAATGTTCACCATATATATATATATATATATATATATATAAAGTCTAATATTGCAGATGAATAAGAACCTGAATTAGCCCCCCTGTCAACAGCCTATTACACCCTGGTCGAACAAACTTGACCCTACCTCGCAATTATAGTGCCTGCAATTATAGTAGTCGAATGTGTAGCTACAATGGTCATATAAGTGCACATTATTTGGGTGGTGTTAGTATGGAACAAAGACTTCTAATTGGTTGTACGGAGCTGCCTCATGACGTTCTAAGGTGTGATAGAGATCTACATGTCCTGATAGGTAGAAATTGTAGAGACTGTATGGGTTGTTCGACGAGTGAGGTTAGTGCCCGATGATTGGGTGATTGGATCCCTCGTATCCAGTTGTGACCGAGCTTTTAAATAGACACTTGTCAGACATGCAAAAAAAAAGGTATAATACAAAAATATATTTCAAACACGTAAAATATCGTGGGGCCCACAATTTTACCACCTGCCTGATTGAATCTTCTTCTAGAGTCTTTGTAAAACTATCCTGAAGAAATCATTCAAGGCAGTCGAGGCACATGGAATGATTCAAGGCAGTCGAGGCACGTGGATTGTATCAAGGCAGTTTCTCCTACCCCCCTAATGCGGCCTCTCACTTTGTTTCATTCCTCGTCTGTACAGTAGCAGCCATCACACGGAGGGGCAAGGCTTTCTTACTGTCAAAGGCATAACCAGGTTAGTCAGGGTATTCACGAAAAGAAAGGGTGCTTCCTCAAACTACTTCACTTTTATTACGCTTGGATGGGTTGCTTCTAAGACCTTGGGTTTTCATACGCTTGGGGCATACGGTTGGGGCTTCAATTTGTGTTCCTTGTTTCAGACCTGGCAACCATGTCAATCACGATTACTCCATGATTCACACAGGTGGTGGTTGTTGTGATTGTGGAAACGAAACAGCATGGAAATCAGAAGGTTTTTGCTCTAGACATAGAGGTCCAGGGCAGGTGCAGCCCCTACCATCAAAATATGCAAAGTTTGCAGAGCCTGTATTGGGGGCCCTTCTAATTGAATGGAAAGAGCGTCTACTAGCCACAGAAAAAGTGGCCGAAGCCAAACCAAAGAAATGGCATCCTAAACTTCTTAGCATCGCTATCCGGCTATACGAATACAAAAAATGCTCCTAGTTTCTCTACTATGCTAACCAGTGCCCGTTCCAGTCTTCTGGACCACAGATGGATGAATGAGAAATGCATGTGTAGGGCGATATCATCACCTCATCGATACTGGAAAGGTACATAAGCTCTTTCATAATTTATTTATGGTTAATGCAAAACATGCCGATCAATCTGTGTTGGAGTTTAGTAGTCTCTGAGACGGAGAAACAAAAATATATTCAACGATAGTGATCAAAGTGCACAATTATAACGCCTGTTATGGGGCTATGTTGTTTGAATGAGAAACAAGTGGAATACTGGCTCGTTCTTGTCTATTTTGGAAAAGCGTAGAGCCTTGAAAACCAAGCCTGTCACGAAGTTTACTGTCTGTCATGAAGTATGTAACCTCACCTTGCGAAGGGGATTCCTTGCCACGCATAATCGGAGGATCTTCATCTTGAAAAATAAAAGAATTTATTGCTCGACCAATCATCAGATTCATCTGTTCATTAGTTTCAAGGCATGAGTCGAGCGGGCTAAAGTGATAGGCTCATGATGAAAGGCAAAATGCATAATAATAGGCTCCTGGCGAAAGCAAAATGCATCTGGTGAGAGATGGAAAAGCTTAAGGCCCATGGTGAAAGGCTTCTGGCTAGAGGTCGAATGGAAACATAAGGGCATCTTCTTCAGTTGAAAGGCAAAGGCTAAAGCCGGTTCAAGGCTGATGGATGTCCCTTGGAAGCCCTAGGGGAATGCAGTGGGGTGGGAAACACGTTATTGGTGCTCTCGTCGGTAGATAAAAAAAGGAACCTTGAAAGAAAGACACTTTAAGCGACATGAAAGAAGCTCATATGTAATAGTAAAATCTCCCAAAGGGCCTTACCTGCCGACACTAAAGATTGACTACAACAATAATACTGTAGATAGACTGTCCTTGCCTGGGAGATAGGACTTCACTGTCTTGGATTTTCTGCCTGCCTGTTTCTTTTCAGTTGCCGTGTGTAGTTCTGTCGGTTTCAGAGACTGAGGAGTATGAGAGATGTGGAGTGGTTAATTCTAGAGGGATCTCTTCAAATATAGGTTAAAGTTCAATAAGAATAAATAATATACACATGCATGAGCAGATTTAATAGCTAATTAGTTAAGAAACTTCCACGTTTTCATAGCTTTTTGCAGGTTAAGATGCCAGAAGGAAAACAACTTGTGTTTTTTTTCAGCATAAGATCGTGGGGTTTTTTCAAACACACCTGATTAGTTATTGCCTGGATTTGTTTTCCTTTGTTACTACCTTTCTTTGTGCTTGAATTCATGTGCCTAGATGGCTTGGCTTTACGACTGCCTAAAGCTGAAGCTCCCCCCTTGACAGATGCTATTGTTGGCTCGGATACTAGCTCGGATGCTGCTGGTGGACACTCTCTGCTCTGCTCCTCAAACTAGCTCGAAACTGAAACTCACTCTCTCCCCTGCTCGTCTCCTCCAGAGAAAGCATTTCTGGACAAACGTGGACGCCTCTGCATAGACTTCAAACATCTGGCACTTGCAGCATGCAGCGCACTGCATGCAGGGCACGGAGAACAGGCACCAGAGAGAACTTAGGATAAATTAAGTTGCGCGCACATCGGGCCAAGTGAGGCGGGCAATAAGAGGGTAAACTGAAAACTTTGGTTAAATTTTTCTTGCACACAAAGTGCCCAGCATAAACTTTGGTTAAACAGTAATTAACCCGTAGAAATTGATGGTCAACGCGAAAAGTAATAGCAAGTCAACGTCCTATCGAACGCTATAGTCCCTGCTATGCCGAAGGTAGGGACTAATAAGGGTAAGTCCTTTTAAAAATGTTAAAATCTAGAACTCCAACTCCATTTAGTATATATGGCATTCCAGTCGGGCGAGAGTTTTCTAGATTCTTTTTTTTATAAGCTAATGTTATCACGCATAGATTGTAATGTTCTTTTCCAATTTTCTCAAAGTCTATGTAGAAAATATAAACATGTTTTCATTTTGAAAATAAAATAATTGGGTACTTCATCTAGTTACTCACTTCCATGTCTGTGCCAAAATTAGTTGGATATGTAATTATCTCACCACGTACTTCATCACGGCTACACCATCTTAATCTTCACCACCTCAATATCAGAAACACTGAAGACTCATAGAATGAGCTTATTATTTCATTACTAAACATTGAAATTTATAGATACATACCCCGGAGAATCAATAATGATCTCTGCCGATCTCCGCCATCTTGAAATGATGTCTTAGTGACTCTCGCCGACTCACATTAAATTACATGAGGTGGGAATAGTGGGCGGCGTCGTTTGCCGTAGTCTGTAGTTGAGATTAATATTCTAACACCTCCCCTTAATCACAACGACATAAAATTCAACTTGCATGCTGGTCTAAGTCTCAGCTAGGCTTACAACAAAACATTTCATTTTTTCCTTCTTGCTAAAGGGTCCATACTTGTTCATTTGTTGATGCAGTTTCATCTTCACCTTTCTTGTCATAAGATAGTGATTGAGCTTCTCCTTTCTTGATTGCAAGTTAACATTCCTTGTATTCAACATTTCTTCACATTCTTGGGACTTATACTTCTCCTTAATGCTTAAAATTTCTTCAAGTTTTGTTGCTTCTTCCTAATTGTCAATATCTGCACACTCAAAAACAATGTTAGATTCATAAACAGAACCATATTGATTTTTGTCATTGTGCTCTTTGAGAATAGCTTTGCTTCCTTCATTTTTCTTTGTTGACATAGTTGATTGATTCATGTCTTCAACCTCTTTCGTCAATTTTGTTGCTGCAAACATGTTGTCCTGCATTTGATTTGTGTATGAATGTAGGAAACTCTTCTCACCAAACAACAACTCATTAATAAGATGCTCTTCATGCATCATATTGAACCACTCATCATGGGATACATAATTTTCATCAAATTTGACTTCATAAATCTCTGCATCACAGAGAGTTTCCTTAATATCACATACTACTCTATTGTCAGCTAAAGACATACTTTCAGCCTTAATCCCAGCTATGATGCTTTCAACACAATCACTTTTAGCAACAACACCTTCATCAACTTCAGCTTTCTCACTACCCTCCATACTGTATTTCATTTCAAGAATATCCCAAAATATTTTTGCATCACATATTTCACCAAATTCATACAAAATATTAGACAAAATATTTTCATCTAAAGCTGATATGATGAGAAACAATGCTACTGCACCTTTACTTTTATCATTGGCATTTATGGAAATTCCTTGAACAAATTGCCATAAATTTACTGAACCAAACAATCCCTCCATTTTTATTGCCCAAAGTTTAAAACTTTTACCTGAGAAAATTGGTAGAACTGGCATTAATTTTTTTAGTATTGCATCAGTGTCTTCAAATTCTTCTATCTGATTCAGATCTACATTTGGTTGAAGCATTTCATATTCTTTTGCAACTATTGTCATTTCATTCTTTCTCCTCACCTGTTTCAATTCTCTCCGAGACTGTCTCCTCTGTTGACCCATCACTCTACCATAGAGTCAAATTCAAAATAATTTGCAACTCAAGCTTCTTTACGTAGCACCTTTGCTCCAGAATAAAGTTTCGGCCAACATGAATTGGGCCCCTTTTATCCCCTCTATTCTACAACTTAATAAACAAATGATTACAAGAGAAAACCTCAAACAAAAGATCTTAAAGCGAATTTCCCCGAATCTTCACACAAGTTCGAGTAATCATTATCGTTTAAAAATTTTGGCTCGGATCTTCTTCCTAGTTACTCTTCCTCTACGTTGGGGTCTTTTAACACTCACATATCTGGTCTACGCACAAAGCAAATCCACACTTAACCCACTAGAAATGCAGCGTCCTCCACGCGCTTGTCGATGAGCTACGGATTCTACAGTCCGCTTCTCCTCACAACCTTTGCTTGCTGCTTCTCAAGGCGGCTCCTCCACGCCACTGCTCCTCTACACAACTTCACACAAGTTTCAGAAAACAATGAAGACTCTCGCATACTAGAAATCTGAGCCAGGTGCACTCCTCATACAACGCCACAACCTCTACTGGGCACAACGCCACAGTCCAACACTGGCTTGGATTTAAGGCTTCACACTAAGCCTTCACACCCACAATGACACTTCAAGCCACACTGGCTCCTCACATGGTGGCACACGCGCAATAGCTCTCCAAGCCACGCTAGCTCCTCATACGATGGCAACAACTCTCCCACATACTTTTCTGATAAGTGTTTGTATCACACACCACCGAGCCCACCACTTAAGTGTTTGATCTATGCATTGGTTGCATTTCCACAACGCTCGCTTTTCCTCACACAATAGACACAGCCAAAACCCTCAACTCTAATACCATAGTAGAAACATCGAAGACTCATAGAATGAGCTTATTATTTCATTACTAAACATTGAAATTTATAGATACATACCCGGGAGAATCAATAATGATCTCCACCGATCTCCATCGTCTTGAAATGATGTCTTAGCAACTCTCACCGACTCACATTAAATTACATGAGGTGGGAACAGTGGGCGGCGCCATTTGTCGTAGTCCGTAGTCGTGATTAATGTTCTAACACTCAACACATCAAAGTTCTCAACACAACAAAGATGGAAGTCCTCAACACAACAAAGTTCGAAGGGCCAACACCATTTGGCCTCATCAGTATTCAGAAATGAAAATTTAATTTATTTAACCAACTCAGATTTCTATAAATATAGATGCTTAGCAGAGTTTGGCCTCTATTGTAACCACCTAAACCCACCAAAGGTCTCAACACAACAAAGTTCGAAGGGTCAACACCATTTGGCCTCATCAATATTCAAAAAGGAAAATTTAATTTATGTAACCCACTCAGATTTCTATAAATATAAATGCTTAGCCAGAGGTGGACATCCCACTCTTTGTTTGGAATCTTTTTGTTTAATTTAGCAATCTTAGTTTTGTTTTGGTTTTGTATTGTTTTCTTATGATACCAAAGCTACCCCTAAGTGATATCAAAGCTACCCTGGGTCTACTCCTTCGCAGGATGGGAGGAACGAGAGTAGAGAAATAATTTAAGTGGTTTTTTATTTATCAAACTAATTAGAGCTCGAGCTACCATGTTATGGAAAGAAACTATAGAAGTTGATATTGTCGCGCATATTCGCTGGTTTGAATTCATGAATGAATGAGTTTTGTGTTATTCTCTGTGTAAAAGAAGATGTAGAACCAGTGAGCTTTGTGTGTCAAAGTCTATGTGCTATGTGTAAATCACTGACTAAGCAGCGTGGAAGATTGTTTCTAAGATCCAGCTTTGATCATGTCTTCCAAAGGCAAAGATTTATGTTTGGATGCTTGGCGTAGTGAGGCCCACGTTGTCTTTTGCGTCATGGTCATTTAGCTTGAAGTAATTTGTGAAGTATTTATCACTATTGGTGTTGCAATTCTTGTTGAGAATTTGGAGTATCTATAAAAGGAGACACACGAACTTTGCTAGAGTCATTCTTGTCCATGAAGAGAGGGAACCCATAAGTTCTTTGGTCTAGGTAGTTTGGCAGAGCACCTTGATCAATCGTTTTGACATCAAGAACCAGCAGCATGAGCCAACAATATACGTTCATGCATGAACAATGCCCTTCAAAAGGGTCAAAGCGCTAATTTTAATGAGTACGTGTATGTAACATTTCATAGCACATATTCCCTGTGGAGCAGTCAGCGTCCGAGCAGTTAGCGAGGAGAAAATTTCATGTGGCGTGGTAAGAATGGAATCGTTTACATGTTTTTAAACCTACGTGTTGAGTGGAGCCTACAGTGTGAGGCTATATTTAATATGATTGAAATGTTTGTTTTACTCTTTGAATTCATCCTTTCAATTAAAATAAGTGGAACACATAAAATTTGATATATGGATTTGAGACCAGGAAGAGGAGGGTCTTTGAAGTAAATTAAGGAGTTCAGAAAAGCACCATTAGTGTGCATAATTTTGAAGAATATGAGGTAAAGTAGATTAAATGGGCTTATATATTTGGGTAGAGTATTGATCTTTGTATTTGTTTTACTTCACTTGAGATATTTGTTGTACTTTATTTGAGATTTTTGTAACTGGACATTTGTGTTGTAGGGGTGTATGATCGATGGTAAGTGACACCACAAAGTTGATTTGGACAAGTATGTTGTAAGCTTTGTTTAGTCAAATGGGGAATGTTTATCCTTTTTAGGTAGAGAGAGGGTGAGATATTAAGTTGTGTAATAATTAACCACTAGGTAGATATGAAGGTGTAAGCTGTAAGCTTGATGAGTATTTGTTGAGTAAGGAATGTAGTGTTTACACCTCTTTGTTGTACCTCACTTGAGATTCTTGTAATGAGACATTTGTGTTGTAAGGGGGTGCATGATCGGTTGTACCTGACACTCCAAAGTTGATTTGGCCAACTATGTTGTAAGCCTTGTTGAATCAAACACGGAATGTTTATCCCTCTTAGGTAGAGAGAGGGTGAGATATCAAGTTGTGGAATTAACCACTAGGTAAATAAGACACTGTACTCATATGTAAGCTTGATGAGTATTTGTTGAGTAAAGAATGCACTGTTTATACCTCTTAAGTAGAGAGAGGGTGAGATATCAAGTTGTGGAATTAACCACTAAGTAGATAAGATGGTGTACTCATATGTAAGCTCGATGAGTTTTTGTTGAGTAAGCAATGCAGTGTTTATACCTCTTAAGTAGAGAGAGGATGTGACATCAAGTTGTGGAATTAACCACTAGGTAGATAGGGTGGTATGTACTCATATCTAAGCTTGATGTGTAATTGAGGAAGTTAAAATGTGAGATGAAATCAGAATTTAAGGGATCAAGTGAGTCGAGAGTTTAATATGATTGATGAACCATGTACGTGAAAAAGATTCTTAGAGAATCAAGTGAGTCAAAAAGAGTTTAATATGATTGATGAACCATGTAGGTGAAAAAGATTCCTAGAGAACTTGTGAGTACAGTGGATGGATTTATTTTTATATGGACATCAGTGATCCATTGTATGCAGGTACAAGAGAGAAGAAGAATGCCTATTGTGAAAAGAGCCCAAAGAGAAGATAATAAACACTACTTCTTGGAATCAGGCATATCAGGAAAAATAATGTGTATACATATTTACAAAGCCCTCACGGAAATTTTTCCTAGTGAAATAATATCTCACCACCTACTTCAACGCCCCTCCGTCTTATCCGCCTCCACCGTCACTACCTCAACCCACCAAAATTCGAAGGGCCAACACCTTTTGGCCTCATCAATACTCTACAAAACAAATTTATGTAACCTACTCAAATTTCTGTAACTGTAAATGCTCGGTCAGAGTTGGACATCCCATTCTCTCTTTGAGATTTGTTTGTTTAATTTAGCAGCTGTAGCTGCGTTTTCGTTTGTCCTGTTTCCTTTCAACAAAATTAGTGCTTATTTCATGATTTGAGTTTCAGAATCTGTGACTAATGCCGTGAATTTGTAGTGTTAGGATTTCCCATAAGTTTTATTTTTGACTTGAGCTATGTTATGCCATTACATGACCGAGCTTGCAGTAAAAGAATGCATATTTGATTAACATTTAATATATATTTCAATATTAAATTTGCGTCAAGATGAACATAACTTTTGGAGTGTCATAATGGTTACGAAAACAAACTGACTGGAACCGTCGTCAGAAATGATTCGATTAATAAATTTGCTCCCACCGCTTAGCATTGTCGATTTTTTCTTCACATAAATATACAACAAAGGCCAAAAATATGAGTCTCACGCAAAACAGTTTCTCGTATTTCAGAGCCTCAAATTGACGGAATCAGTATTTTGAAGAACTCATAAAAATAAAAATACCATTACTAAAATTTCACAAGTTCGAATCATATCAACGTTTCATAAACAACCACTTTGATTAAATTTTATTTTGCAGAAACTGGTAATCAAAATTACCTCTTAATTCGCACGTGAAGACTGCGATCAAGAATTCCATCGCTCTGGCAAAGTATACCGCTTGTGGATCGTCTCTCAATCAGTCTGGCATCATAAACACTTACTAGTCAACGAATAATAACAAATTATTATATTCCCTATTTCCCCAATATCCAAAGATAAAAATTACAATGTAAATCAAACAATGCCCCTCACAATTCATAGACAAATCTTAATTCTAACGAAGAACAGAACCAAATCAAAATATTGACAGCCAGAAAGAACACTAAACAACAAACTAAGTATTCATGCAAACCAAAGTATTCATGATAACTGAAAGTAATAGTCGCCAACCAATACACCAGAGATAAAGAGAGAGTAACAGCTTAAACATAGAATAATTCAATTGCTTTGTACAGAAACCCAACCAAAAACAAACAGTTGATGCATATAATACTTAGTCCCTTTGGAAAATTTTAAAGCATGGTGTTCCAACTCAACTCAAACTATGGATGAAAACTGAAAATAAAAATTGTCAACCAATAAAACTAGAGACACGATAACAGCTCAAACGGAGTCTACTACAATGCCTTTGAAGAGAATCGTAGCCAAGAAAAACAAATGAAGCATACAATAGTTTGCCCCTTTGAAAATATTAATTCATGGCCTTCCAACTCAATTTATAATGTGAAGTATGACGCTCCAACGGTCGAGACAGTTTTAGCTTTTAGAGCTTTTTGCAAATGGAAAAATCGGTAACAAGCTGACAGCGTTTTTTATTTTTGGTCGTGTCGAATTGTAAAAGAGCTTTTTACAAATCGTACAAAGCTTTTCCCAAATTTACCAATTTTTTTTTATTACCGTTATGTTTTAATGGTTGTTTGATCTTGAACACTGAATATAAATAATGTTAGAATATAAATAATGTTAGAAAGCCGAAATACATCACTCCAGAACAAAACAAACCAAACTCTTCAAATACATATAAACAAAAATATCACTATAAGCAAAAAAAAAACTTGATAAAATAACATATCGAATAGTGTATACTCCAAGGTCATTCCAAAAATATACAACCAATATTACCACTTACCTCCTTCGAAAAATATTAGAACATGGCGTTTTAACTCTCAATTAATGATATCAACTATGACGCTCAATTTATAATATCAATGACGCACCATCGGAAACATAATTTTATGCATTTCATCTCCATTTTAACAGTAACAGAGCTTTTTACAGCGACCAGTCAAGCCTTCTACAAATTGTAATAACCTCTTTTTCTTTTCATATTTACCATTTATTCCATTTCAATCTTTTTTCCCTATGTAGTCGTTACATCTCCACAATGGCTATTAAAGGAAATTGTAATTCCTTTGATCCTCACAGGCTGTAGAAGTTTTGAATTTTTTAAGCGTTTTATCTTCAACCCCTTGACCGTGATGTATAGATGGTGGACCCTGAAAAATAAAAAATATTAAAAGTATGTAAATAATAACACATTTCGAATTGCAACTTGGTTTTGGGATTCTAATAATTTTCTATTACAATTGAAATGGATAGATAAACATTTTACTCTTCTGTTTAATGATTTTAAAAGTTGATTTTATGGGGAAAATTTTAATTAAATTAATTGAATTGCAATTTGAAAAAAATTAGTATTTTTAATGAGGTAAATGGATTATTTTATTAATCATAAAAAATTACATATAATTTGAATTTTCTAAAGAAGACTAAAATCTAAGAAATATGTAGGACTAACAACTTTCCTACCTAAGTCATCTATGGTTGAGCTTTCCCGAATGTTTTCCCTCAATACAATGATGAGAGGATGCTATGGTTTTGCTTTCCCAAATGCTTTCCCTCAATACAATGATGAGAGGATGCTATGGTTCTGCTTTCCCGAATGTTTTCCCTCAATACAATGATGAGAGGATGCTACTATCTTCCCCTGCTAGTTCTTGTATATGGCTTCATTTTGTCTATCTCTAGACATCCATGGAACTTTTGTTGATGGGAAATGTAAGGTTTGGGAGACGGTTAACACCCTACGATCCCATTCTATGTACTTGTAAACTTAATTGATTTCCCTCCCTAGGGTTAACAGAGAAATATCACTTGTTTAACATTTTTCTCTTGTTTTTTATTAATTGGTTCTTTTATGTGTCTTTTCAGCCATGGATAGGGTGGGGGTGTCATGCCACAACCTCACGATTTTGCCATCATGTAATATTGACTCTATTTATTGTGCTTTTGATAAGAAACGTATGCAATGTTTATTAGTGTTTGTACTTTTGAAGTTTTGGGTTCTTATTTTTGTTTTGGTTTTTCCTCCCCATAGAGGTTGATAAGATCAAAATTGATAAGTTGGTCTTAAAAGAACCTTGGTCTTAAAATTTATAGAGGTAAAGAAACCAAATTCCTCTACCTCACTTGTAGTTGCTTCTCTTGACAATCCTATCAAAGTAGACCCCTCTCTCATCCTCATGACTGCTAATGAAGCTAGAACCTCTGTTACACCTCTATTTACCCATAATTGTCAAAGCCAACATGAGTTAGTGACTCTTATCCTCGACAATGGGAGTCAAAAGAATCTTGTGACACAAGACTTGGTTCATTGCCATAGCCTTCCCACCACTCCACACCCCAACCCATATTAGCTAGGTTAGGTTCAAAAGGAAGTCCCTCGTGTTACTGTCTTCCAACGTTGTGTCGTCACCTTTGCTATTGGTCCTTTTCGAGATCGTATCCTATGTGATGTTTCTCCTCTTGATTGCATTGATTTGTTACTAGGATTTACACACCAACAAGCCCGAGATGTGGTTTATCATGTTAAATATCACAAATAACACTTGCAACATGAGGGCCGCACCTATTTGCTCACATCCTCGACCCTCACATCAATCCAACCTCTCATTGGCAAAGTTACCATTAAGAAGGTCAATATAAACCAAGAAAATCCTTTATGTTTGGTTCACTCTCTCAAGCCAAAAAATAACACCAACCCAATACCCCCTGCCATGGCTCCACTACAGCTAGAATTTGAAAATATCTTCACCAAACCCATGGTGTTGCATCCCCAATGCTCTATTGAACACCAAATCAATCTTATTCCAAGTTCTTCCTTATCCACTACCCCTGTCCTTTAGCCTTGCTGGAAAAGAATTTATTCAACATGATTCATCAAAGAAACATGTTTATGTCAAAGGTCGGACTAGACACAGAAATATGTAGGTTGTAAGGAGATATGCAACATCCAATGGTGGTAATAATTGGGTTCAAAGAAAGCCATCAATAGTAGCAATGGATGAAAGCTCAAGTTCAAATTCTAGTCGCAAGAGTGCCACACAAGTTGGGGAAAAGTGATTGTCAACAACGTTTGGGCAAAGTGTGGATACTGTATTCAACAACGGGAAAAAAACTGAAGAATGGCAATCAATGAAGGGCCCTATTCTCGAAAGATTGAAGGGCCTTGTTATGGAAGATTTCATGTTAAACAAACAACCTTTTTCTTGCTCTCAAATTCATGCTACTTTCTATGTAGGAATAATCTCAACAGCTCACCACTCACCGCTTCTGATGGGAAAGCATGCAACGAGTTCTATTATTTCACAGGGGAAACTCTCACTTAGCAGAGTGGCACCAGTTATGGTTTCCAATGTGGCTCCTAACTTATCATATCTTGTTGGTCAGAAGGGACATACACCAGTGCATACCCAATGGCTGACAATAGGACCATTGAAGCACAATTTTCATCCTTTGGTGGAGGAAGTCGGGATGCTTCCCACTCTAAATAGGGAGGAATTGGGCAACCAAGAAAGGCTCATCAATCAGAAACATCTCGACAAGAAGGAAAAATCACACTACTTTCTTGGCAACATCTAAAACTCAAAAAGAAGGAAACATCAAAAAACTAGTAAAGATGGAAATATCTCTATAGTTTTTTAATCTAATAATGTAATTAATTTTTGTCTCATATATTTTGTAATTAGAAATGCATAAGGAGAACGTTTGCATTGTTTATAAAATTCTCATCTCTCCCTCATAATAAGATGATTGTACTATTTTCCAGAACCTTTGTCTTATTCTCTCCTTTTCTGAATCTTTTTAGATTTGCATGTAGATCAACCTCCCACTTCCATTCTGGTATGGGCAGTGGATTCAGAAATCCTGTTGGATGTTGGTGTTACACTTTCACATGTTGGCACTCCAGGAATTCGGCTAAATAATCTACCACCTCTTTCTTCATGCCTGGCAAAAAAAAAATATTTTCTTAAGGTTGCTATCATTTTCTGATACTCTAGATGACTGGCATATGGTCTCTTATGGAATTCATCCAGAATTATTTGTTTTAATGTTGCTACATCTGGGATATACAACCTACTCTGATATGTAATTATACCTTTTGAGTTTAGAGCATACCCCAAAATTTCTCCTTGTTGTATTTTCAGTTGCATTTCATGATAACTTGGGTCTTGTTGCACTGTTAACTGTATCTGTTCTTCCAAATCTATTTTCGTACTGCTTTCTACACTTTTGATCAGAGAATGAGAACATCTTCTTAGTGCATCAACAATCTTGTTCTATTTTCCCTTAATGTGTTTGATTTCCATTTCAAAAATTCTAAGGAAAGATAATCATCTTTCCTTTCGAGCATTTAGATCAGGTTGACTAAAGAAATAGTTTAAACTGATATGATCAGTTACTAATACAAACTTCTTTCCCAGCAAAAATTGCATCCACATTTTCAAGGCATGGATTACCGCAGCTAGATCCTGGTCATAAACAACATAATTTCATTCATGTTTTTTCAGTTTTATTGACTCATAGCCTATGACAGCATTGTCGTACAGTAACACACTACCCATCCCCTCTAGATAAGCATATGCTCACACTGTAAACTCCTTATTTGGGTCTACTATCTTTAATATAGGAGTTGTTGTCAACATTTGCTTTAACTTATTAAAACTCTCTTGGTACTTGTCTGTCCATTCAAACTTCATCCCCCTCTTCTGTAGAGAGGTAATGGGGTAGGCCAACTTTAAAAACCCCTACGCAAACCTTTGGTAGTATCTAACAATCCCCATGAGGAACGAACTACTAATACTTCTTTTGATATTAGTCAATTCATAATGGCTTTAACTTTCTCTGGATCCACCGCCAATCCTTCTTTGGAGATGATGTGTCCTAAATATTGGATTTTGGGTTTATAGAACTCACACTTACTACTCTTTTCATAAATTTGATGCTCCCTAAGTGTTTGCAACACCAATCTAATATTTTCTTGGTGTTCCTCCTCATTTTTATAGTACACTAGAATGTCATCAATGATGACTAACAAAACCGGTCAAGGTACTTATGGAGCACATTGTTCATGAGACACATGAAGGTCACAGGGGCATTGGTGAGTCCAAAAGGTAATACCACAAGCTCATAATGACCATACTGCATTTTAAAAGTTGTCTTCTATATATCCTCGTCCTTGATGGGTAACTGATTATATCTAGTTCTCAGGTTAATCTTTGAAAAGACAGTTGCCCCCCTCATTTGATCAAACAAATCGTCGATTTGAGGTAGGGGATATTTGTTCTTCATGGTTAATTTATTTAGCTTCCTATAGTCAATACACATTTGAAATGTAATGTCCTTTTTCTTAACAAACAGTACTGGGGCTCCCCATGGTGACATGCTCGGCCTGATATAGCCTTTATCCAAGAGATCTTGTAGTTGCATTTTCAATTCCAAAAGCTCTGGGGTACTCATTTGGTATGGATATTTGGATACAGGTGTAGCACCTAGCACTAGTGAATGGAGAAATTTATATTTCTCCGAGGGGGTAACTTGGAAATTTCTTTAGGAAACAAGTCCAAAAAATCTATCTTTACACGTAACTGGTGTATCTTTTCAACTTTTGTCTGTTGTTCATCTTTTTCCACCTGCACCATATAAACTTGACAACCTTTCCCTATTGTTCTTTTCCACTGTAATGTTGTTATTTGTTTGAGAGAGACTAGTTTTGGGTTTCCTTTTATCAAAAAGGACCTCCCCTATGAGTCAATGTAAGTCACAGTCTTTTCTAGACATTTTACAACAACTTTTTGTTGTTCCAACCAATCCATCCCAATTAGGAGGTCATATGATCCTAAGGGAAGGATGTTTAAGTTGATTTCTGTAAGATATCCATTTAAATTCACTATACACTATTTTACCACATGGGTCACTTTCCATTTGGTACCAGTGGCTAATTGTACCATCCAGGAACTTTGAAATTTTTATGATTTTAAATTACATTTTTCTACTATATGAGGATTTGTATAGCTTAGGCTAGCCCCAGGGTCTATTAAAACAAACATGGGTTGATTTTGCATAATACCTTCAATATCAATCATGGTAGATTGATGATCTGCCTATCAGTCCTCCAATGTCGCGTAAATTCTTGGAATGCTTCTGGCCACATCATTTACCATAGAAGCTTCAGGTGCCACTTGGACATTCTGAATGGACCTGGGGTTGTGGGGGAAATCCTGCAGCAAGTGTGCTTTGCCACAACCCCAAAATTTTAGTGGATCCCTCTCCTTACCCCTTGTGCCTTCTTTGCTGCCCAACACTATAGGTTTTGAGGCAGTGTACGATTGTGCTAGTTGATTTTGAACCCCTCTGTTAAATTTCTTTCCGCTAGTGGTCCTTACCAAATTTCTTTAAATAGGTTGGCTTCTACCTTCTCACGTTCATCCCCATATTATTTTTCTCCTTCCTCTGCCAGAGTATGGAGCCTTGACTTTGATTTCTGAATTGCTGGTAGCAAAGTCTGGCCTTCCTGACTGCTTCATCCATAGTTCTGGGATGATCAAATTCAATTATTTCTTTGTACATAGCTGGTAAACAGTTCAAAAATATTTTCACTTTAGGCTTTTCTTCTCTAATGTGTGGAAAATACCAAAGTAGGTTGTTGAGCATGGTCACAAACTCATTTATGGTAAGCTGTCCCAATATCATTTCATGGAATTCTCTTTCCCGGTCGTCATAATACCTCTCACTCAGATAACAATCTTTAAATTTCTGTTGAAAATCCTCCCAAGAAACAATTTTCTCATCCAACTGATGTATAATCTTCATCTCCTCCCACCACAAGGTGGATTTTCCCTGAAACTAATAAACAACCAATATTCCTTTCAGGTTTCTTTCATATTCATACACCTGAAAGTACTTGACCATATTCAAGAGCCACGCTTTCGCGTCCTCCTCTTTTTACCTGTCAATGGTCGAAGGTTTTATCTTTTAAAATTCTCCCTGTAGTTATTTCTTCTTCTTATCCTTATGGGATTTAGAATCTATTTTATCATATTCTTCATCACTTTTTGATTTATCCAACATTGATCCTGTTAGTTTCCGTTTTGACCCTTCAAGCTCAACACTCTTATGACTCGATTTCTCAATCCACTCTCTAATCAGTTTTTCATGTTCTTCAATAGCTTTGATTAATCACTCATTTCTACTCCAGAGTTGGGCCAATTCCTATTGCAAGTTCCTCACTATTTCTACAAATTGAATGGGAATTGATGTACCACCTTTTCCCAGTTCTACATATAAATCATCCCCTCTAGTAATAAATGGTGGCGACTCATCCATCTTTCACTCTGTCAAGCAAAACAATCTAGTAAATATTAGAGAATTTATTTTTAAAATGAATTATATGCAACAACAACCAGTAACAGATCTTTATTCAATCCTAGTGTAGAAATCTAAGCTCTCATACCATTTTTCATGGACTCCCAAGTCACAATTTTTTCTTTTCCTTGTATTCCATTTATAATGTTTGTCAATGACTAGGTTCACTCAACCATTACCACAAGTTTCTTACCCCAAAAACTTGTGGTTGAATTATTTAAAATGAAAGTAACCTATATTAATGTTCTCTAACCAAGGTATGAATGTTATCTGACCAAAGCCTTTGGTTCTCTTTATAACTCTTCATATGGTCTTGGGTGACACATGTCTAGCATTGGACTTTGGAATGGTGAATTTTTTTGTCACTTTTACTTTATAATATGAGGTTGAAGGTATCCATATTAAGCTTGATTTTCATGATTACCTTGGTGTCAATTATTTGTACTCATGAATGTACTGTAAGATCTTGGGTTTCCCTTTTTACTTATGGAAAATGTGTGACCTTCCTGTCAGGGTATGCAGTGTAACATTGTCAACTGAATCTTCAATCCTATGCGTCCATGTATACTCTTCCATGTGAAGACTTGCGCCTCCCCTCTGCCCAGCGCACGCCTCAGTTGTTAGTGTGAGATCGATGGCTCTTATTATTTGGGTTTATATCAACGGTGCTCCTTCCCTCTCACCAACCCTAATCACATTTTACTCTATGAGGCCTCTCATTTTGTCATTTGTTTGCTCTCAGTGTCTGTTGTTTCACCTCTGCTAGAGTTTGTTCTACAACCATTGTTCTCTATTACCGTGATAGCCATTGTGCCCTCCATTATTGACCATTATTATCACCATACTATTCAATTGGTTGTATGAGTAGTTATGGATTTTTTCATCTGGGCAATGTATGGTTTCACACTCTTGTCAGTGGCCCGAATTTTCATTTCCATAAACAGAAACATCGAAGTACTACCCTATCACACTACTTGGGCTTCACTTTCCCTCCAGGTAATCTCAAACTAAACTCATGAGCTTTCGTATGTCGGGTTTCATATGCAAAGTTTTAAGGGTAAATAGGGTTCCATTGTTTTCCCTGTGCTGGCTAATTAGCTTGACATATCTAGGTAATGGGGAGGGGTTCCCATGGAACCAATGGGTGAATTTTCAAGGGAACAAACCTATTGACTTCTCTTCTTCCGAAAACCCTGGGTAAGCATTTTCCTCTTCTTTCGTAGCTGTAGTGGAAATCAATAATTTGGGCATTCTTTGGTCTTCTTATAACTATGGTTCTTAAATTCCCAAGTCTATTGGCCCCCTGCTCGACCCTCTTGGATGCTCTAAGTCAGGTATGATGACCCATCCACGCTTTTCTTATGCTTTCAGAATGTTTTCAGTGTATTACAATTTACTATGGAATTCACCTCACAGGCATACTCTACTTGGTTTGTGAGCAAGTACTAGTCAAGTTATATCTACTGCTACTGTTATGCCCAGATCTTCACATTTCTCCAGCCTAACCTCCCTCTTGGCACCCTCCAATTTCACTTGGTGGTTTGAATCTATTCTTCTCTATAGGTTTTCTACCATGAGTGGTATCCAAAGGATTATTGTTGGTTATGGATGGTTTACATTCAAATTTTCATAGTTTCATGGCAAATGTTGCCTAGTGGATTTTGACTCAGCTCAATTATTGAGGCTTATCCTTTCTTTTGCATTTAGTGTTGAATTCGCTCAAGTCTTATTTTGATTTCTCCACTTACAGTCCTCTATAAGAGTTCATCAATGCAACTCTTATACAATTTTGATAAGGGTATGGTTTTCTTATTCTTTAATTACTCTTGTGTAAAATTCGCTTAATTTATAGACTTGAAACTAGGTTTTATACCCCAGAACTATTGGTAGATTAACCCAATGCTTTTGCTAGAATGAGTAGTTAATCACTTTCCCTAATCATGGTCACACCACTGTACAGATTTTGTATGTAAATGTGTTTTCCTCATAGTGGTTACGCTAGGACAATCAGATTACTTTCCAGCATCCATAAATATTTTTTTGTGGTTGTTAAAATACTGCATATCATTATATGTTGATATGTTTATAAGAATTTAATATACCGATGGGTTTATATAGTTTAGGCGACAATCAGATTACTTTATAGCGTCCATAAATATTTTTTTGTGGTTGTTAAAATAATGCATATTGTTATATGTTGATAAGTTTATAAGCATTTAATATACCGATGGGTTTATATAGTTAAGGCAGACTATGCCATTGTTAATCTCTAGTGGCTGGAATGATTAGTTTTCACTCTTTAATTGAATAATACGTATATATGTTGTAGTTCCTCTTTTACTCTATTGATTTTGTGTTCCAAGTTCATTAAGTACTACTGATTCGTTGGCCTCTATACTTATAGTTTGTGCTTAGTGTTATAGCCTTTCACACATTTTTCAAATATTTATCGAAATACATTTATTGACTTGTTCTGTTCTACTAAGCTCTCGGTGCATAAATAATTGGTTTGACACTTAATTAGGGTCATAATACTACAAAATTTGTGGTACATTAAACTACTAGTTGAGATCTGTAAATTTCATTTGATTGATAATTTTGAAATTGCAACTAAGTTGTGATGCTTTTCCTTATACTAAATTTATGCACAGTTATTAATGTTATGTTTTCTATGTTCATAACATTATGTAACGCCTATCCCATGTAATGTCAATTCTACTAATATGACCTTATAGAGGTTATATGTACGTTTTTGCATTCTTTTTTTTCTCAGCAGGAAAAAACTATATGTTTTGAATTATATTAAAACAATACATATAAATGATGATCTGAACATTTTCACAGCTCTAATAGTGTATCCAACATCTAACTGATCAAGAAATTAAATAGATATTGCATACATCAGCTTCTTCCATATACCAAATCAGGGAACAGAATATACACTCCTAACAACAACATCTTCCATTTCCTAGATATTTCTCATATTCTCAGTATGAAAACGAGAGAACATTAATACACATCTTTTCTAGAACTTGTTCCACATACATCAATTTATATAGTGATCTATCGCATGTCTTTTCTATACAAGACCATGTACAAAACATTTACAAAAAATTAATACAAAAATTTGTTCAACTGATGTATTGCTCCACCAACAAGGACTATAAATCTCTATCTTGGCATGTGAATGCTACCTTCTTCTGTCATTGTTGTCCCCATTTTTATCTGGATATGCATACCTTATTTTGTGGCCCTTAGTCCCTTTTTTGACATTTCATCTGCATTCTTGTTGTATGCTCGGTTGATGTGTTGTATGGAGGATTGTTGAAGAGTGCTCCATAAGCTTTGGATGTGGTTCAGCCAGCCTTGTAGGGAGTTTTGTTGAATATTATTCTTCCCCAAAATGTGATCAACCATACATCTGGAATCTCCATAGATTTGTATTTGTGGGATATCCAAAAATTTGGTAATCCATAGTAGTCCCCATAAGGCAATTGCTTCAGCTTTCATACTTGTCCCTTCTCCCGCATTTGAGTGAATCCAGTATTCTTGATCTTCCATCACCTTTAGACAAATTCCACATCCACATCTCCCTCCTTGTGATGCCCCATCAAAAAACCCAGCCAAGTAGTTGATATCCTATACCATCCCCTTATCTTCTTTCTCTCTTTGCTTGGTGCTAGCTCTCTGATTCGATTTGGTCCACTGTTTTATGTACTCACAAATCAAATCTTCTCTCCATCTACTAGTTCCAAAGATCAGATGATTGTGGCCTTTCCAGATCTCCCAGAAGAGAGCTAGTGTGAGCGATCGCAAACTTATGTAGAAATTTTGAATAATATGACATTTATTCACAGAGATTATCCTGATTATACATTATTTTTGGAATGCATGCATAATACATAACCTCCTCTACATTGATCATCAATTTTGTAGTATTTAGAAACAATCGCATGCGCACATTGAAGCATCAATCACACATATCAACACAGTATATCACGAGGAAAGCATACAGCTGAAAAACCCCAACTATCTGTATATTATATTGATTGAGAACATGTAACAATAAATAGTACAATACTCCTCACAAGTACTCCTCACAATCCTCCTCACAATACTCCTCACAAGTACTCCTCACAATACTCCTCACAATACTCCTCACAAGTACTCCTCACAATCCTACATGAGAATGGATGAGAATGGCTGATCCAAACTCGTATTTCCCTTGACTGAACCACACAATCCTCATTGGCAATACTCAATCCATTGATTGTGCAAATCTCATGCACAACTATAGTCACAACTAACAGCTGTCTTGCCCTTTCACTCACCTCTAACACTTTTCTCCACTGAACTATCCATGCACTGAGTTAACTGATGTATTCTTTAGTTGCCTTATGAGTTAATAATTAGTGAATTAATTAATAATTAATTCACATCACTCATCACTAGTGTATTCTACAATTAGACTAAATACAACTAGTTCAACCAAGTCAAACTAAACGCAACTCCATCAACTCCTCAATCAACTCCACCAAACTCAATCACTTGAGTTCTAACTGAAGTCCATCATGCAATAGCTCAACTAACCCATAAGAAAAGTGTATTTCCTTCTGGCAGCTGCATGTGCCACATCCGTAGCTCAAACTGAAGTGCTCCAAGAGGATAAGATAATGTTTATAGTCCAAATATTATTAAGAGCTAGTAATATTCTACTGTTCTATTTTTAGCCTGGCAGTCTAAAAATAGACTCCACCCATATGTCTAAAAATAGAAGTCAATCTATTTTTACCAACATGACCAATCATCCACAAATAGCATCCTGCAACTCATAGACCATGATCCATATGTCTAAAAATAGACTTTGCACCAAAAATAGCTTGCGGGCCCACTTAGTGAAGGCGACTCCTTTTCACTAAGCTCCATCATCTTGTTGCATTTTCAACACTCCCTCTCAATAAGATATGGATTATCTTCAACCCCTATCCTGTAACTCTTAAATGTTCTGCATGAAACATATTTGCCCGGTCCACTTGCTCCAACAACAATTGGAACAAAAACACTCCGAACTGACCACTCTATTGGGCTAGGAACATACTCTGATGCTGAATCTCTACCTGCTACTGACAAGTGCTCCCTCTCTGACATCTACACTAGTGCAACATCTCCATGCATCTCGCACCATTGCACACCTCTCTGTGCCATCTAGCACTGTGCAAAACACTTGTGCCTCTCGCATTACCGCAGCCTGCTAGCTATGCACTGTCCTGGGATTCCCTACACTGTCGCTCTCTCTGCTGCTCCATCCGCATCTGTCTCTACCCATTCAGTCAATTCCTGCTACTCCACATCGAGGCTCCCATAGCAAGGTCTCATCCAAGAGGTTGGGTACCTCAAGGATCCTGCCCCTCCTCCTTGGGACGATCACTCTATATTGCCCCACCTCCCTCCTGGAGGTATGGCTGCATGTGATCCCTCATCCCACCTGGCTCGAAGTTTCCCCCTACTGGAGGTCTCTGCATGAGTAGATGTCTCTACTCGATCTCCTCTCAGCTTCCCTTGTTGTGGCTGCTCCACAACCTCCTGAAGCTGCTGCACCAATCGTGGCTCCTCCACAATCGTCTGAGACTTCTTCTGGCTCTGCATGTTGAGAGGTAATATACGCTCCCTCTTAACCACCAAGTCTCCATCAGTTGCCTCGTTGCTCAAGGCTTTGCATGCATCTTGAACCTTAAAAGCATACAGGTTCTTGACCCGTGAACCAATCTGCTTCACTTGTCTAGTGATGATGTGTCTAAGGAAAACCTTTCCCTTACTGAAGACTACATCATAGCCTCTATCTTCTAGCATCATAGACTACACCAAGTTTCTCTTCAATCCTGGTACATACTTGACATCGGTCAAGATAAGGCGAGCTCCATGCTCCCTCTGAAAAATAACCATGCCTACACCTGAGACACTATACTTCTCATCATTACCCATCGCTATGAGTATCTGGAGATCTTTCTCCTCCAAAGTACTGAATAAACTTTTTTCACCGGTCATGTGGAAAGAAGCTCCACTGTCAAGAAACCAACCACTTCCCACCATGGATGAAACCATGCATGCGAAAAGTGTGAAATCCAACTCAAATTGTGAAGCAAGTGCCTCACCTTCAAATCCTTCCCTAGATCCCTTCTTGGATTTCGTCCGTGGACAATTTGCAGCATAATGGCCCACCTCATGACAACAAAAGCATCACACTTTCGATTTGTCAACCTTCATCCCATCATTGGAAGAACTGGATTCGGAATGAGAACCTTTATCCTTCCCCTTCTTTGGTTTGGCAGCCAAAGCGTAATTTTCTTCATCAGATGCCTTTGATGAAGATCCGTCCCTGGTACTCTGACTGATCTCCTCTTGCACAAGATCCGACCAAAGTCTCTCCCATCCTGGCAATTTCTCCTGACCATTGACAGAGTTCTGATAGGAATGCCAACTCTTCAGAAGACCAAGGAGATCCAAGCTCACCAAGTCCTCATCATCGATAGTCACCCCCACACTTCCCAGCTCATCCCGGCATTGGGTGAACTTCGTGAGATACTTGGGCATACTGTCTCCATTCTCACACTTAATGTTTCTGAGTTTATCCTTGAGCACCAACTTCCTCTGGTCGCTCTTGCTTTGGAATAAATCTGTCAACACTTTCCACATCAAGTATGGAGAAGCCTTTCCATGCAGGCTGGATACAATGTGATCCTTCATGCCCTCCAACAGAATACTTCAACACTTTGTTGTCTTCTTTTGCAAAACCTCAAAGTGAGAAGCATCAGTAAGTGTTGGGACCTCAGCTTCTATGAACTCCTTCAACCCATTGTCATCTAACACCGCCTCCATCTTGTCTTTCCATGCAATATAATTCGAGCTGCACTCAAGAGAATACTCCAATCATAATCCGTTGAAAGACATTTCAACTTTGACACCAAGAAAACACTACTGCAAATTCGAATTCCACCAGCTCAAAACTCAACCGCTTCTGATCTAAAATTCGTGAGAACAAAGTATTTCTCGTACAGAGATTGACTATATGGGCTTTTACCAGATATCTCACCTTCCAAAAGAAGGATGAATCCAAAGGCTACCTGGCCCGATTACAGACTCTGCCTGAAGAAATAAAATGTAAACACTTTTTGAATAATAGATCTGATGATCAACTCTGCTCTGATAC
This sequence comes from Pinus tabuliformis, assembly GCA_031772625.1. Lineage (NCBI taxonomy): Eukaryota > Viridiplantae > Streptophyta > Pinopsida > Pinales > Pinaceae > Pinus > Pinus tabuliformis. The sequence goes on along the minus strand of CM062819.1, from coordinate 852,998,569 downwards.
CATGTAGAAATTTTGAATAATATGACACTTCTTCACAGAGATTATCCTTGTTATACACTATTTTCGGAATTCATGCATAATACATAACCTTCTCTATGTTGGTCATCAATTTTGCAGTATTTAGAAACAATCGCATGTGCACATTGAAGCATCAATCGCACATATCAACACAGTATATCACGGGGAAAGAATACAGCTAAAAACCCCCAACTATCTGTATATTATATTGATTGAGAACATGTAACAATACATAGTACAATACTCCTCACAAGTACTCCGTACTATCTCCACCTGTTACACACAAACTAGCTTAGATCTGAATCAATCACAGGTTCAAATCTCCTCAGCTACTTGCATGCCTCCACTACGCAATCTTGCATGAGAATGGTTGATACAAACTCGTATTTCCCTTGGCTGAACCATGCAATCCTCATTGGCAATACTCAATCCATTGATTGTGCAAATCTCATGCACAACCATAGTCACAACTGACAGCTGTCTTGCCCTTTCACTCACCTCTAACACCTGTCTCCACTGAACTTTCCATGCACTGAGTTAACTAATGTATTCTTTAGTGGCTTTATGAGTTAATAATTAGTGAATTAATTAATAATTAATTCACATCACTCATCACTAGTGTATTCTACAGTTAGACTAAATACAACTAGTTCAACCAAGTCAAACTGAACACAACTCCATCAACTCCTCAATCAACTCCACCAAACTCAATCACTTGAGTTCTAACTGAAGTCCATCATGCAATAGCTCAACTGACCCATAAGAAAAGCGTATTTCCTTCTGTCAGCTGCATGTGCCACATCCGTAGCTCGAACTGAAGTGCTCCAAGAGGATACGATAATGTTTATAGTCCAAATATTATTAAGAGCTAATAATATTCGATTGTTCTATTTTTAGCCTGGTAGTCTAAAAATAGACTCCGCCCATATGTCTAAAAATTGAAGTCCATCTATTTTTACCAACATTACCAATCATCCAAAAATAGCATCCTGCAACTCATAGACCATGATCCATATGTATAAAAATGGACTTTTCGCCAAAAATAGCCTACGGGCCCACTTAGTGAAGGCAACTCCTTTTCACTAAGCTCCATCATCTTGTTGCATTTTCAAAAACTTATGCATTTTGTACTCCACCATTTTAAACACCCATCAATTGAATTAAAATGAATGTATGGTATCCTCTTCTTGGTAATGAAGTACTTCTAGATGCTAATAGATCTTGGACAGTGTAAGAATAAATGACAATTATCCTCTCCTTCTTTCCTACACAGGTACAATATCCCAAGTCCACGTTGTTTCCTCTTTTCCAAATTTTCCCAAGTAAGATTCTTATTCTGCCATGTTAACCATAGGAAAATGGTAATCTTTGTGGGAATATTTGTTTGCCAAAACTTATAGAACCAGCAGCAGTTTGTATCCTATAGCTCCTTCATACACAGTTTGAAATAGCAATCCACCACTTCAATCTCTTCGAATTTATTCTTTTTTCCCACCCAGGAAATGTCATCCCCTTTGTTGTCATAAAATATACCCACATCTTTTAAAGATTTCAAACGCTGGCACCAATGTAGTTTGTACCATCCTATGAGGTTCAACTAGATGGGGTCTAGCGAGATTGGTATATTGCCACTCCATTCACTGATCATCTGATTCAAAACAAATATGCCCTTCCTATTCAGGTGGTTTATTAATTATGTTGTACCAAGTGGGTCCTCACCGGATCCAATAATACTGTCTATGCCCAAAATAATTCTATTTCCTAAACCAAACATCCATGAGATGTTCTGAAGTAGAATATTTTTTACCATATTGAAATTGTTCCATATCTTGGAACCACTTTTTTTCCTAATTGATCCCTGTCTCATCCAACAGGTAAAGTCCTTATTCTTCATGTACTTGAACCGAATCAATTTACCCCATATGCTACTGTTGTTGATTCCCCGCCACAGTGATTTTAGAAGTAGTGCCCAGCCAAAAATTTTAAGATTTAGGATACCCCATCCGCCCAGCTTTTTTGGTCTAGTGATCCTATCCAATTTGACTAGATGATATTTACAACTTTTCCTTGCACTTGACCAAATATAGTTTGCCATTATGTGATTAAGTGAGTTTATTATGAGTTGCGGGATGCAGAACATGTGAGCCCAGTAGACCCCCAGTTGTGTGAGGACTGATTGTGTGAGGGTGATATGACCTCCCATTGATAAACATCTATGCTCCCAACCCTTAATCCTTGAGTGGAATCTATCCACTAGCCACATCCAATCAACATTTTTGTAATTCTGAGGCTTTAGGTGGTATCCCAGATATTTCATTCAAATATCCAAGTTTATTGCTTTGACCCCAAAATTCCTTTGGATATAGATGATATCATCGAGGTTGCAGGACCCATATAGTATGGTAGATTTGTGTTCATTTTGAACAAGGCCAGTTTCTCTTCCAAACTTCTTAAAAATTAAAGATAGTGTGTGTCATTTGAGTTTGTTTATCATACCCATCAGCAGGATATCATCTACAAAGAAACTGTGGGAAATAGAAATATGACTGTTAATTTTTAGTGCTTCAAATTGACCTGTACCCACAGCTTTTTTGATGATCAGACTTAGGCCATCCATCACCAGTATGAAGAGTAGGGGGGACAGAGCGCACCCCTGTCTAAGTCCCCTACCCGCAGCAAAGAACCTTGATGGGTACCCATTTATTATTACAGCATACCGAACTATCGTAACACATCCCATAATCCATTCTTCCATGTTTGTTCTTATGCCTATTTTATGAAGGACCAGTCTCAGATAACCCCAATCTAAACAGTCATATGCCTTTTTGAGGTCCACCTTCATAACTGTTGCATTCATCATTTTTGTCTTGATATTGTGCATGCATTCTTGAGCAACTGCCACTACATCATGGATTATTCTATTGTTTATAAAGCCATATTGCTCTAGAGAGATGAATTTTGATAAAGAATCCTTGATCCTGAATGTTATTATCTTGGATATAATCTTGTATGTAAGATTGCATAGGGAAATTGGGTGATAATCAACAAAGGTGGCAGCCTCTGTCTTCTTTGGAATAAGGGTGATATAGGTAGAATTTAGATGAGGATGTATGGTTCCCTTAGTTCTAGACTCTTCTATCATCTTTAGAAGGTCCTCTTGAAAGATGTCAATGAAGTGGACAAAGAATTCCACAGTCCATCCATCTGGGCCCAGGTTTTTGTCCTCTTTCATCGATTTAATTGCCCAGATCAATTCCTCCACCTCAATCACCTTAAACAACTCCAGGTTATCCTCCTCATTAAACATTGTAGGATACTCATTTACTGCCCATACCTGTGAATCCGCTTCCTCCAATTCCATTCTTTTATATGCTTGTTGAAAATATGATTCCGCCAGGGCAGTAATTTCCGATTGTTTCTTAAAACAATTCCCTTCACCATCTATTATCTGCCAAATTGTGTTTAGTTTCCTTCTATGATTGGAAAATCGATGAAAAAACTTAGTATTTTTGTCCCCTTCACGGATCCAAGTAGCTCTGCTCTTCAAGTGCCATGTCGTCTCCCTTACTTGAAGAATCTTCTTCTTTTTCAACTCGAGGGCATGAATCCATTCCCTTACATCAGAAAATAGGGAGTGGGTGGCCATTTGGCTATGTAGTGGCTTTAAGGCCTCCTGTATTTTTGTTAGCTCCAGTCTCAAGCTTGCCTTCTTCTTCCGTTCCCATGTTTTTACCACTGCTTTGAGGTTTCGAAGCCTGTTTATAAACCTTTCTGTGAGAGTAAGGCCATCCTCTATATCCCTTCCTTCCAACCAGTGTGTTCGGATAAGAGATTCAAAACCTTTGTCTTCCAACCAAACTCTATTAAACTTAAATGGCAAGCCAACTTTGATATTAGCATTGCACCAAAAGAGTGTGATTGGGTGGTGATTTGATATGTAGTTTTCAATAATGTGGAATCTTACATCCCCCGTCTTTTCCACCATATTTTCTTGTATGAGAAATCGGTCAAGTCCCTTTGCTATATAATTATTACCACTTCTTCCATTGTCCAAGGTGGGAGCATTTTATGGTGGACAAATGTCTACTAAATTATGAAGAAAAATAATGTCTCTAAGCTTTTTTTCCATCTTATTCACTGTCCTTGATTTCCCCATGGTGCCTCTATCCCTATGGTACAGTTAAGATCCCTTACCAAGATAACAGAAGGTGAATGAAGGATCCAAGATGCCTCCACTATATCCCAGAAACACTCCTATTCCTTGTAAGGAATGTATACATTAAGGATGTGCGTTCTTCCCAAGATACCTCTAATGCTTTCAGCAAGGAAAATACCTGCTAAACAGGAAAAGGCCTTTAGATTTGCCCATTGGGGATCCCAAAAAGTTGCTAAACCCCAAATCTACCTGTGGCATTAGTAGCCACAATGTACCATGTCAGAAACATCCTCTGAAAGTATTCAACAGTTTGTGATGCAGAGTGCATTGATTCTTGAATGAGAATAATATTAGAATGTGATGAGAGAAAAGGGTCTTTTAAGGCGAGGAATTTTGGAAGGGCACCCAAACCCCTGATATTCAAAGACATGATGGAATTCATTTAAGCCTATTAGAGGGCATACATGCTCTAAGTGCCCTGGGAGAGATAGGTGAAGAAATGGAAATATCAATGAGGGACAATGAATTTGTTAGGGTTGTGTGAGTTTGATGCGGTCATCCTCTAAAATGTATTCTACCTCTGTTATTGGTACGCCTAATAGCTATATTCCTGACAGAGGAGGGGATGATTACAAGGGACCCGGAACTCTTTAGCTTATGAATGGTGAGAGATTTAAGATCGAGGGTCTTCCTTTGAAGTAGGAATTCAAGGTTGCTATCTACAGAGTTGTTAGGTGATGAAACTGGAGACTTTTGTGTGGGAGACATCGCTATGGGAGAGTTTGGCTGAGTAGCCGGTGATGGGAGCCTTCGAGCTTGTGTATACGTGGCATAAGAGGTAGATGGAATGTCAACATGAGTGTGTTGTGACAGTACCGACAGCTGAGGCAGAGCCGGGGTGGAAAGGAGCTGGTGATGTTCCCGACATGGTGAGTCGGCAACAATATGAGAACTGGATTGTTCTAACGTCGAGGAGGAGGAATGAACATGAATAGGGAAAGAAACATTTTTTACAAAGTGGGGAGATGACTAAGAAAAAACCTGGTTAGTATGAATGGAGTTACCTAAACTCGATATGTTTCCACCCAGCTTCACAGCAGATCCATGATGTGGAGAAAAAATATCCGACTTATTCTCCTTCTGATAGCGATGATGTGTCCCTTTATGCTCCCAAGAAGGCTGCCACCCACATCTTGCTTTAGGACAGTTTGATATTAAGTGTCCTGTTTGATGGCATTTGAGGCACCTAAATGGTATTCCCCAAAAATCCAGGCGTTGTTTGAGGTTAATGTCCTCCCATCTTAACTCAATATGATCCGGGAAGGCCTCGCCGAAATCATTTTCAATTAGGACCCATGCAATCCTTTTATCCCTGGCACCCAGACAACGTGGATCAACATATATGAATTTACTAATGGCATTGTCGATATCAGTAAACACCTCCTTCGTCCATAATTATAAAGGTAATTGTGGAAATTTAACCCAGATAAGCTTGTTTTTAGGTGTTTGCTTCAAAGGTTTGAAGCCCACATACCAGGCATACATAGTCAGAAATCCTTGATCCTTGACCCATGGCAGAGCTACGATTTTCCTGAGATCCTCCTCGCTCAGAAAATGGAAACTGTACCAGCCTCCCATTAGCCTTACCACCATGGGGACATATCCCAATAGGATTTTCCATTTTGTAGCCAGCCATTGCCTCATCTTCGCTTCTTCTATCTCAGCAAAATACCACTTACCCACCAGAGCCCTCTTCTGGAGACTAGTTACTCTATCAAGGAGAACATCATGGCCGAAGGATAGTATTGGTGCAAGTGCATTAATCTTGATGGCACGATGTTTTTTGCCACCCCACCTTCCGCCACCTTTTTTCCCCTCCTCCAAATTATTTTGTAACTGATTTCCGACATCTGCCCACATGTCACTTCCGTCACCTAGGGTTGTTAGCTAAGGGAGCTTGCCACATTCCTAGTCATATCCAAGTTTGCATGGAGTTGTGACTTAGCCTCCAATGTGGCTTGGATGAAGGCCTCATGGAGAGAGGTGTCAAACTCAAAAAGGTCCATTAACATTTATGGTTCAGCAGCTACACCCCCCGGGAATCAATTTTGTCCCTCCTACAAAGACTAACTTCTATAGGCAGTAAGTGATCACTTGTCCTCATGCAGTCGGGGCAGTTCCCACACCTCAACCCACCTGGAACTCGCCACCCAAGAGAATGTCAACGCCACCAAATCAAGAGCCTGATTTGGAAAGATAACACCTCGGAAATGGAGAGAATAATAGTCCCAAAACAGTGAGTTAACACATATAAGGGACAGGTGAGGATGCCAGGAAGAGTGTGCAAAGTGTAAGAAAGAAGACTGTAATATTCCTAATTAGCCATGGCTAATTGGAATATTCGATTTTGTCCAATTTTTGCCTTCTATAGTTATTTATAAATAAAAAAGTAAGGACGGGGGACATAACTCACTTTAAGAATAAAAAATCACTTCCTAGTAGCACAACGTTGTGACTTAAGGAGGAGCCAAGGGGGCCAAATGGGGACGCGAAAATGGGGCCCACGTAGACACATGGAGGGACTGCGCAGGAGGCAAGAACACATGGCAAGAGGGGAATCACGCAGGAGGAGGTGAGTCTAGGGATTGTGAGAAGCAGAGGCTATAAAATAGAGAGGAGCCCCCTCATTTTGGATCATTCTGGTTATGAGCATTTGTGATAGTCATTTCAACTTAGAGCACGCTGGCTGTTTAACTAGTCTGCAGCACTGTTTAGTGCATTGAGTGTCTCCGTTCGGAGATCTCACCCTTAGCCTCAGGGGACTTCGAATGCCTGCTCGGGCAAGGTATTTCATTGGCATTCCAGTAGTAGATTCATTAGCATTTCAGCAACAGTTTCTTCAGCATTTCAGTAGCAGTTTCATCAGCGTCTTTGAGGAACTGCGCAGAACCCCAAGGGGGTGATTTTCGGGGGTCGGCCATTTCAAAAAAACTTTCTGGGTTTTTTTGGGTTTTTTTAGTAGAGTCTGATTCCAAAGTTTCATACTTTTTTGAGGAGGGGAGCAGCCCCAAATCCTCATTTGATTTCCAGTAGCAACAATAGCATGGCAATTTCCCAATAGCTAGGACGCAGATTAGTGTGAGGCCATTCTAGGAAATCTTTCTGGGCTTTTCTAGGTTTCTTGAGTAGAGCTCGAATCCAGAGTTTTAGTTTTTTTCGAGGAGGGGAGAAGCCCCAAATCATCATTTTTTTCTAGCAGCAACAGCAACATAGCAGCAGCATCCACGCAGAGAGGCCATTCTTGTCATTCTGAGAGTATTTCTTCACTTGCCCTATGCAAGTCGAGGTGCCATCTATCTAATCACATCTTGTACTCATTTATTTCTCAGTATAATAAAATGGCTTAGCATTTCTCACTGAATTTCTTGTGTATCTGCTTATATTTCCAGTTTACATTATTATATGTTGTTCCACTGTTATTTTATCACTTCTGGGTTATTATATCATTTGCACATATTTGGTTGGAGTTTTTGCTAGGGTTTGAGGAATATTCTAGGTTAGGAATATTACAGTGGTATCAAAGCATAGATTTGGCTCAGCCTGTGGATCTAGCAATCTATGACACCGAGGGAAAAACAATATATTTGTTATAGAGATCAGAGATATAGAGACACTGGGCATAGGTTGGAGAATACCTACAGAGAGGGAGATTGTGTTCCTATGGTAGACGCAGAACAAGAGTAACTTGTGGTAGACGCAGAACAGAGAGAGCCAGTAGTGGACGCAGAGCAGATGGCAAATGAGGACGGGAAGAGATTTATGGATATGCTCCTCAAATCAGTGCAAGATCTGTTGAGGCAGATTGAGATGATGGGGCAGAGATTCACAGCAGTAGAGGCCAGACAACGTGAGATCCCATGGGTTTCTCAGGTTGGTGAGGGATCGGGCGCATCCCACCATTTGCCAGAGCAGCGTGATACTGCGCAGTAGGTGGCCTCAGATGCCCCTGCACACTCTACCATGCCCACTTTCTTAGGAGCCGAAACGGGGGCCGTAGCCCAGCAGGAGGCAGAGCCCGGACATATGGGCAATTATTTTGCAGAGTACCAGGCCTATGGGTAGGAGTTCAGGGAAGCCCTCTCATTCAGAGATTTTGTTTAGCTCCAGCGCGATAGTAGACCCTGCGACCATCACAGAGGGTACCGGAATTACCATGATGGTGACACCCACCGTGTAGTGAGTAGATTACACTTTCCTACGTTTGATGGTTCATCAAACAGTTCGACAAAGTCTTAGGTGGAGAAGCTAGACATTTATTTCCAGCTTAACCACATATCGGAGATAGAGGCCATCAAGGTGGCAACATTGCATTTGGATGGTGAGGCCCAGGATTGGTGGTTTCATGGGATGGTTATACTAGGGCACTCCACAGTGACGACATATGTCGAGTTTATCAGGAGACTATGGAGTGATTTGATCGGAGGGATCCAGAGCAGCATTTTGTTGAGCTAACAAGGCTCAAACAGACAGGGAGCCCAGAGACCTACATTGCAGATTTCTTGAGGGTCTTTGTGATGGTGCCAGACCTATCCATGGCATGGAGGGTCTATATGTATGTTGAGGGGTTAGTAGAGCCACTTCGGGGTTTATTCCGATCCACTAGACCAGCCACACTCCAGGATGCCATCAGCAGGACCCAGGACTTATAGGATGTCTTACCCAAGACCCGGAACACCTTACCCCCAGAGACAGACTTTTCAGTCTAAGGGGAAGGATGTGAGGATTCCACCTCCAAAGGGGAATCTAGGATCAGTACAGCTTGATGATGATGCCAAGAGGGAGCTGAAGAAGAAGCGGTTGTGCTTCACTTGTCAAGAGCCATGGGCACCAGGACATAGATGTGCTGTTGGAAAAGCACATTTTATTGAGGTCTTCTCCAAGAGTAGTGGAGAAGAGGATGATGAGGAGGATGTGGAGGCAGGAGATAGACATGCCATATAGGGACCTTTGCCACCTCCACCACCACCAACAGGTGGTGCATCTTTTGCACCCACCGGAGGGGCCCTTGCAGCATTGCGGGGAGTTCCCAAGTATCTGATGCTACGCGTATGAGGGACAGTACGTGGCTAGTGCGTATCAGTTTTGGTTGACAGTGGGGCAACCCACAACTTCATCAATGCCCAGATGGTTGAGCGGAGAGGTATACAAATAGAGTCTTTGATGGGTTTTCAGTCTTGGTCCCAGGAGATCAGACCATGACGTGTGCTCGTTATGTTCCAAAGCTTTCAGTGACGATGGGCACCTACACATTGACTGACCACTTTTTCGTGGTCGATATTCCAGACACCAACATGATACTGGGTGTTCAGTGCCTTATCACTCTAGGGAAGGCCACGATAGATTGGAGGACCGTGGAGATGGAGTGGGATGATGAGAAGACAGGGAGGCATGAGAAGATACGGGGACAACACACATATCCACCTCAGACTATCTCGGCTCATCGGATGGAGGCAGTCTTCTGAAACAGAGATATAGAGTGGGCAGTGGAGCTGTGTGCATCAGAGGTAGGAACTACAAGGCAGATGGTACACCCAGAGATACAGTCTATCCTTGATTGATATGCCATAGTGTTTGGGGAGATTCCACCAGGATAGCCACCAGATCGGGGGTTTGAGCACACCATCGAGCTTGAGCAAGGCATACAGGTCGTGATTACCACTCCCTATAGGCACCCCAAGGCCTATCAGGATGAGATTGAGTGGGCTATCCAGGAGTTGTTTGCATTGCTAGATTTCACGCAGCCATTCGTTTTGGAGTGTGATGCGTCGAGAGAGGGGATCGACGCAGTATTGATGCAGGGAGGTCACCCTATAGCATTTGAGAGCCGAAAGCTCCTTCCGAACGAGAGGTTGTGTTCCATATACGACAAGGAGATGCTAGCCATCATGCATGCATTGGCTAAGTACCAACAGTATTTGGTAGGCAACAAGTTCAGGGTGAGGACTGATCACAACAGCCTCAAGTTCTTTTTGGAGCAGAAGAAACTATAGGAGAGGCAGCAGAAGTGGATTAGTAAGATCCAAGCATATGACTTTGACATTGAGTATGTCAAAGGTAAGAACAACGTGGTAGCATATGCCCTTTCACGTAGACCAGCCAAGTTGTCTCTTATGAGCTTGGATACAGATTGGAGGGCTCAACTCTTAGTAGAGTACTCCAAGAACAGATTTGCATGTGAGGTTCTGGATGGGTAGGTGGCAAATGACAGGTACAGGGTGGTCGATGAGATCATCTACTATAGGGACCGGATCTTCTTGACTGAGGGGTCTCAGCTCAAGAAGAAGATACTCCAGGCATCACATGATTCCCCATTGGCAGGACATCAGGGTTTTACCAAAACCTACAGGGCCATTAGGGAGAGGTTCTCATGGAAGGGCCTCAAGGAGGACGTACTCCAACACATCTGGGAGTGCGATGTTTGCCAGAGGAACAAGGGAGAGATGAGCCATCCCGCAAGATTATTGCAGCCTCTTCCCATTCCGGAGGGGAAATGGGAGAGTATTTCAATGGATTTCATCACAGGGTTGCCCATGGTACAGGGCAAGGATTGTATCTTTGTCGTCATTGATCGAATGGCGAAGCACACACATTTATTTTCCATATCCGCACACTATACAGCAGCACAAGTGGCCGAGCTGTTCTTCAGGGAGATCTTCAGGCTACATGGTCTTCCTAAGACCATCGTCAGTGGCAGTGATAGTTGTTTCATGGGCGGGTTTTGGCAGGAGCTTTTCTGATTGGTGGGGACGGAGTTGACACCGAGTACCAGCTATCACCCACAGACGGACAGACAGACGAAGATAGTTAACAAGTGGCTAGAGGGCTACTTGAGTAACTATGTCAGTGGGCAACAGCGAGCATGGCTGAAGTGGCTTCATCTGGGGGAGTACTGCTACAGTACTTCACATCACATGTCCATTGGTATGTCACCATTCTATGCCTTATATGGGTATCATCCTTTATCTTTTGTCAACGTGATGTTTGGTGATAGCAGGGCTCCTAGAGCCAAGATTTGGATCTAAGAGAGTCAGGATATCCTCTGAGCTCTCAAGGATAACATGGCTACAGCGCAGAACCAGCAGAAGCTATATGCCGACAGGGGTTAGGTGGAGAGACAGTTCGAGGTAGGGGACATGGTCTACCTACGATTACAACCATACCAACAGTCATTGTTGAAGCAGAAGGGGGATGAGAAGCTCAAGCCCCGCTTTTATGGGCCATATAGGGTGATACGCAGGATTGGACAGGTTGCATATGAGTTGGAGCTACCCCAAGGCAGCGAGATATATAACATTTTTCATGTATCATGCCTGAAGAAGGCATTGGGGTAGCAGGTGACTGTGACGGATGAGCTACCACGCATGGATGATGAGGGGCATTTGGTATTGTAGCTGGAGGCTATCATTGACTCTAAGGAGAGACGGTTGCGGAGCAAGACGGTCTGGGAATTCTTAGTGAGATGGAAGAATTTGCCGGATGAGGATGCCACTTGGGAGAGTGAGGAGATCTTACAACATCCATCACTTCAGTTGGTTGAGAACAAGCAACATTTTTCCGGGGGAGACTGTAATATTCCTAATTATCTATGACTAATTGGAATATTCGATTTTGCTCGAATTTTGCCTTCTATAGTTATTTGTAAATAAAAAGTGAGGAAAGGGGAACATAACTCACTTTAGAATAAAAAGTCACTTCCTAGGTAGCACAATGTTGTGACTTAAGGGGGAATGAAGGGGGTCAAAGGGGGACGTAGAAATGGGGCCCACGCAGACACATGGAGAAACTGCGCAAGAGGGAAGGAACATATGGCAAGAAAGGGATCGCACAGGAGAAAATGAGGCTAGGGATTGTGAGAGGCAGAGGCTATAAAATAGAGAGGAACCCCCCTCATTTTGGATCATTTTGGTTATGAGCATTTGTGATAGTCATTTTGACTTAAAGCACGCTGGCTGTTTAGCTAGTCTGCATCACTGTTTAGTGCATTGAGTGTCTCCATTCGGAGATCTCACCCTTAGCCCCGGGGACTTCGAGTGCCTGCTCGGGTAAGGTATTTCCATTGGCATTCTAGCAATAGTTTCATCAGCATTTCAGCAGTAGTTTCATCAGCATTTAAGCAGCAGTTTCATCAGCATCTTTGAGGCACTGCGCAGAACCCCAAGGGGGTGATTTTCAGGGGTCAGCCATTTTAGAAAAGCTTTCTGGGTTTTTCTGGGTTTCTTGAGTAGAGTCCGATTCCAGAGTTTTAGCCTTTTCTAAGGAGGGGAGAAGCCCCAAATCCTCATTCGATTTCCAGTAGCACGGTAGTTTTCCAGTAGCTGGGATCCTGATCAGTGTGAGGCCATTCCAGGAAAGCTTTCTGGGTTTTTCTGGGTTTCTTGAGTAGAGCTCGAATCCAGAGTTTCAACTTTTTCCAAGGAGGGGAGCAGCCCCAAATTATCATTTGTTTTCTAGTAGCAACAGCATCCATGCAAAGAGGCCATTCTTGTCATTCTGAGAGTATTTCTTCACTTTCCTTGTGCAAATCGAGGTGACATCTGTCTAATTATCTCTTGTACTCATTTATTGCTCAGTATAATAAAATGGCTTAGCATTTCTCGCTGCATTTCTTGTGTATCTACTTATATTTCTGGTTTACATTATTATATGATGTTCCACTGTTATTTTATCACTTCTAGGTTATTATATCATTTGCACATATTTGGTTGGAGTTTTTGCTGGGATTTGAGGAATATTCTGGGTTAGGAATATTACAAAGACATCTGTCACTTCACACCAGTTATCGGGGATTGCGATATCTTATATTTAAATAAACTTAAAAATACCCGAAAAGTTGTGGAGTCAAAATCTTGATACTTCTCTTCCCTGGAAAAACCAGTGAACTCAAAAACAACCCTCCGAGCAAGTTCAGGACTCAATGCCCTCACAACAACATACACAATACTATCCCTGGCAAGACCACCACCTAAAGCAGATTCTAATGGCAAAGTTTTTACAGGGTTGTGAAATGAAGAAGGCGTTTGTCCACTTACACCAAAATGCATACAAAGTGTATGTCTGTAAACATGGTGCTTCAATCGGGAAAAAAGATGGACATGAATGTGTTGAAAGGTTATTGCAGGAATGTAAATAGCCGTGAGAATAAGAAGGATAAAGTGGAATAATTCCGATAAATCCAGGGGCGTGATAATTTCAGGAAATATAACTAGCATTGCTATATCATCTATATTCAAAACCCCGGGAAAAGACAAACATATAGAAACTGTTCTAATTCATTAGAGGAAATCTGGGGCATTAACAAGAAGAAGGACCCCCTTGCCGAAAAAATCAAAAATTAACTTTTGCTGAGGAGAAATTATATTGACATCCACCCTCCCCACATGCTCCCGACTTGGGAGAATGGAAGAACTGAAAATGCATACATAGCAAAGAGGCTTGATAGATTTATTCTACACGCTAGTCTGATTGACAAGTTGGGTATGCCTTTCTCTTCAATCGAGAATGTCTTCATTTCGGATCATAGACCAATTTTATTGGGCTGGAAGCAAAAAGGCTTTAGGAAAGGATACAGCTTCAAATTCAACAGAACTGCCCTGGAAGATCCTGCCTTCAATGACTATATAAAGAATGCATGGAGTGAGATGATGTCCTCCAGTCCCTTTCCGTTTTTGATGACTTTTAGAGATAAAATGGATCATATGCGAAAGGTGGTAAAAGACTGGCAAATTAAGAAAAGGCAATCTAATAAAAATGACCTGCGCAAAATTCAAAAAGAATTGGACAGAGCGTCGAAAGCCATGTCTGTTCATAGTCTTTCCTTTAAAGAAAGATGTCACATTAAGATGCTTCAAAAGAAGAAAATCAAAATTTTAGAACAGGAGGAATCTTTCTGGCAGTTGAAGAGCAGGGCGATATGGCTAAAAGAAGGGGATAAGAACACAAAATTTTTCCATAATTTTGCAAATTCCAGGCGGGAGAGGAACTCCATTTGGAAAATTAGTGATGGAAGAGGAGGATATTTATATTCTCAACAGGAAATAACAAATGAGGCGGTGAAGTTCTTCACAAATCAGTATAAAAGATCTGAAGTATGCAGCTTTCAAGATATTATGTGGGGCATTGAAGTGTTTCCCCAGATGTTTGACGAGGATACAAATGATCAAATCTTCCAGCCAGTTACTGAGGATGAGTTGCTAAAATCAATGAAGTCCTTCAAGAAAGACAAGTGTCCAAGGCCGGATGGCTAGACTATAGAGTTCTTCACTCACTTCTTCGACATCATCAAAGCAGATCTGTTAAAAATGGTAGAAGCTTCCAGGATCGCAGGCAGCATCAATCAGAAGACGTCCTCCACAAACATTGCCCTTATCCCAAAGAAAGAAAAGGCAGAGTCTTTTGGGGACTTTCGCCCGATCTCGTTATGCAATATCTCTTACAAAATTATCTCAAAGATAATTGCAGAAAGAATTAAAGCAACTCTATCAGATTGCCTATCAAAAGAGCAGCATGCCTTTTTGCAAGGTAGGAACATCCTGGATGCGGTCGCAAACACACAGGAAGGTCTTTATGCCATTCATTCAAAAAAAAAAGACGCAGTCATTCTAAAGATCGACCTTCGAAAGGCATTTGACTGCCTTGACTGGGGATTCATTCGATGTTTACTTGCAAAGATTGGCTTAAGAGCGAACATGATTAATTGGATCATGGCTTGCGTGGAACAGGTGAACTATGCGATTATCATCAATGGAATCCCATCTCCCTTTTTCACTGCTTCCAGAGGTCTTCATCAGGGTTGTCCGCTGTCACCGCTCTTATTCATTCTGGCCATGAATTCCCTCAGCCTCCATATCAACAAGGCAGTCTATGAAAACAGATGTCAGCCGTTAAAAATCTACAGGAACGTCTCGATCTCTCATAATTTATTTGTTGATGATATCATTCTGTTTGGCATTTTATGTAGAATCACATGGTTATGTTTTTTCGAAATCCTTTTCAACTTCCAGAAAGCAACAGGTCTACAGATCAACAGTTCAAAGTCTATCATCTATCACAATGATATCTGCCAGGAGGAGATTGAATGGTTATCGGCTCTTTTCGATATTGAGGCACAATCTATCAGTCATGGAATTAAATATCTGGGTTTCCAGTTAAGAGCAAACGGATATTCAAAGGCGGACTGGCAATGGCTTCCTGATAGATACTTTAATAGGATTTCTGTATGGGAGTATAGGTGCCTCTCCCTGGCAGGAAGGGTGATCTTGGCTCAATCTGTCCTAAATCAGCTTGCAGTTTACTGGTCTCATTTATATTTCCTTCCAGCGAGCATTATTCAGTCAATGAATAAGCTTTCAGCTAATTTTATTTGGGGGGGCCAAGCTGGAAATCGAAAATTTCACCTTTCGAAATTGTCCAATATTTCTCTGTCGAAGAGCATGGGAGGATGGGGCCTCTTAGACTTGAGGATCTTCGGAAAGGCTCTATTATGTAGATCCCTGTGGAGAGGGATTTATGAAGAAGGGCCATGGAGCGACATCATCCGAAAGAAATACATGGGTAAAAAAGACATATCCTTCTGGTTCAGGAAAGGAAGGATCGGCTCTCCTTCGGGCTCTCCTATATGACTAAGCCTTCGCAAGATCGAAAGTTATTTCCTGGAGAACTTATTCCGGCGCTTCCAATCGGGCAAAAAGATTCTCATTGGGAAAGATCCATTCCTGAATGGTGCCGAGATAATCGATGTTCCCAAATCTCTGTTGTCTTTCTTTCACAGAAAGGGTTTTTTTATTGGGACAGCTTAATTAAAGGTTGGTAGGGTCTGATTCCTATCTGGAAGGAAGTCGAATGCCTGGGCATTCAAGGTGAACTTGCTCTACAATGGGAATGCATCAGAACTCGTCTCAGGAACTGTGGGATTTTCCAGACAGCAGATAATGACAGTCTTATATGGGGGTTCTCTAGAGGGATAAACTTTGTTCGTGTTAAAGACATATACCAGATTCTATGTGGTTTAAAGAAAGACTCTCTTAGCCCTTCCTTTCCTCTCATTTTATGGAAATCTGGATGCCCGTCCAAAATGATTTTATTTTCTTGGCTGTGCTTTCATAATAGAAATCTCTCGTGGGAAAATTTAAGAAAGCGTGGATGGCAGGGCCCAGGCATATGCCCCATTTGCAAGTCTGCAAAGGAAAATAATTTCCACCTTTTTCTCAACTGCTCCTCATCTCAACAGCTCTGGAAATCCCTGGCGGATTTATTTGGAATCCAGCATATGCTCCATGCGTCTATCAGTGAAGCTTTTCTATGGTGTAGTAAACAAAAGGAATCTTGGAGAACTGTTTTCATTATTGCCATCTGGTTCATATGGAAATGGCGTAACAATTTCATTTTCAATGGAAAATCTTCCCCTTTTCTGGACATTTTCTCCAATATCACTCTCCTCTATGAATCGATCCCGCAGAAGCCTCCCAAGCCCGCGAAACAGGTTTGCAATGAGCCCCCACAGGAGCTATCTTTGATGCCAAAAGCCTTCTTTGATGGTGCTGAACAGGACGGCATTTGTGGCTGTGGGGTGCTCATCATTGCAAATGAAAATAATCATTATCTTCTTCACTAGAATGGTAGAAGGGGCTCCAACAGTAAAGCTGAGGTTATGGCCCTCGCTGGCCTTCTAAGCTTCTGTCTCTTTCTCAACCTTCAGAGTGTCTCAATTTTTGGAGACTCGAGAGTTCTGGTAGATTATGTCCTTGGGAAAAATAAAATTCTAAAGCCCCAGCTTGTTGGGTGGTTAGACAGGATCCGATTCCTGTGGAATAGAATGGCGGGAGGTTCTATTCATCACATTAACAGGGCTCTCAACCAGCAAGCAGATGATCTATCTAAAGAAGGTCTACAGGAGGTTCCAGGTCTATGGTCTTTGCAGGTGGTTGATGGAGGGAATCTCTTTTCTATTCAGGATTTTGCTCCTCCAGACTTCTAGATCGCTTTTGGTCATTATGATCTCTTCGGCATATCTATCCGGCCTTTCTATCTATCAGTTTTATTATCATATGATACTGTCTCTTAGTTTCTTTTTGTGGCTGCAGGTTTTATCTTCTATGGCTCTTCAATGTCTTTTTAAGAGTTTTGATTATGGCTGTCAGCTTGTTTTTTCAGCTGATTTCTTGGAAATATCCTGCTCTTCTTGGTTTTATTCCTCCATGATTTAAAATGTCAGACCTATATGATCTATATGTCCTTCTTATTTTCTTCATATGTGGAGGGAATAGCACTATATGGACTACGAGTCAGAGACTCTAAATAAATGTACTTTCAGGCTTGTTTATATTTCTTATATAAATACATGATGCTTTTTCGTCCTGAAAAAAGAAAGCTTATGTCAATTTATCGTTTGTGTACATAACTTAATTAATAGCTCGACAACAACTTTGCTAATCCAGTGCAGCTTCAAATTCTCGCCCACAGCCCTTTTGAACAAACCAGAAGTACTTCGTGTCTGTCGTAAGCCTTTTGTAATCTATTCCTCCCCGCAAAACATAGTATTTTGCGAGATTTCACCATCAAACGAGGAGACGAAAGTGACTGTGTTTACGGCAAATATCGTCTAACCTCGCCGTGGACACCGATAAGCTCAGTGGCTAAGCTGGTTGCCTCAGCAGAAGCGATGTAAACTGATCTCAATACATTTTTGCATTCTAGTGATTATAAACTATGCCATTTCAAATGTACATTCAGTTCGAATGATGTCTGCTATTTTTAAGTTTTACATATGTTTCCTGCTTAGATGCGTAAGTTCCATTTTCCATTATTCATTACAGTGTTCCAAATTTAACTTCAGTAACTAATTAATCCCTATAACATAAAGTGTTGCTTCTAAGTAGCAACATGCAGGCTTTCACTTGCGTCTACCTGCAAAACGCTACTCAGTGCAGTTCTTCGAAATCTGATATTGATCATTCTAACATGCTATGTAAACCTAATTCAATTGTTTTGGATTCATCAACAATCCCTCTCCTTTAACGATCCCAACTTATTGTTATGTCTCAACAGTGGCCAACACTACTACGATCCCTTAAATAACACCTACAAAAACTGTGCAGATCAACGATAATGCAACATAGGAACCTTATCCAACTTCCCTTAACTGCATGTATCAGAACCGACATATAAACGATTCTCCTGTAGTTATGTTTAATGTTACATCCATACAATAATACATGTTACAGAGTATCTGAACATAATAAGTCAATCAATTACCTCCTAGTGGAGGTTCTTCTCATGAAGAAACAGTTCACAATTAAGGTTCAGACCTACCATAACTATTTACCACTACTAATTTCAAATAATCACATATAAGTTTCATGAAAATATTTATTTCACAGTCTACTACTGAATTAAGGCACAAACCAACAGAAACCTACTATCCCATTTCAATTCAAACCTACCCGATCTATAATATATAAAAGTAACAGTAGCTATAACTTCTAACCAACAACTTGATATGAAGAATTTAACTTAGATCGAACAGTTTGGCCTCCCAACCATGAACCTCCTCTTCAAGTTCTCTCGCGAGTCCGAGGTCTGCCTCTCCATTTCCCAGAATCAACAACCAGGTCTGCCTCTCAATTTCCCAGAATCAACAACCTCTGATGTCCTAGTGAAGGCATTGTTGTTGGTGTGGCTATTGTTTCCATTTTGAACTAACAACCGCTCCTATGCACAATTAAAACAAAATAAAGTCTTGTATGTTTGTCATGCTGTCAAAGAATGCTGGGGAAATAGAACTCTCTGCTGAAGAAACTTAAAATTGAGCCTTTTAACTCGAGAAATATATTTAAACAGAGCGTTCCAACTTAACTGATAAGGTTAAACATGACGCTTCAATGGTAATAGATGTTTATAGATTTTCCTTTAATTTTCTCAAAAGCATACTTTATAGACAAGCTTAAAACTTCCTTTCAAAAACAATTCGAAGGGTGCACTTTAACTAATTTTATTTTCCAAAACGTAGTCTGTCATGTTAACGAAATTACCAGAATTTTCACTAATCGACTCTGTAATTCTCAATAACTGGCAAAATACAAATAGTAAAAAGAAGGAGAAACCAACCGATAAAACCGAAATGATGAAGAGGTAAAAACGAGAATACACGGTAAGCCAAGCGAAAGCCCCACTAAACTCGCGAATACTGAATTTTCTTTAACTGTTTTACATTCTAGCCAGGAAGTAATCAAATGAATTCTTAATTCCTGATTTGTAGTCAGAGCTCTGTGAATTTTTATTAATGTGACGTGCAGTATATGTCAGAGACTGATTTAATCCAAAAGCAGTATATGCCACTAGTCTGATTTAATTGTTACTAGTCTGATTTAACTGCATTATGAGACTGATGACCTATACTACTTCACCCATTAATGAATGGATAAGTCCACATATATTGGTGGTCTATACTACCTCACCTATTAATGGCCTATACTACCTCACCCATTAATGAACTGATAGCTCTACATATATTGTTTTGCCCACTGAATTTTAAATTGAACTTTTTAATTTCGCCAACTCTACAGTAATGTGTAGAATCCAGGTGGTGGATCCGCATTTTAAAAGATTGCTCTGCATTAAAAATGATGTGTTGACATGGTGGGCCCAAATTTAAAAAGAGTCGCTCTGCAATGACGTGTTGGTCAACCTATTAAATCAATTCCGACTGTGTTCCCAATCATAATGCATCGTTCTGTCCAATGTCCACTGCTACTTCGGCTGGCTCGCAACAGGGCCTTGCTATTAAATTGTTTTTCTCAAGAAAACAGTGTTGGATATTTAATAAAATTATTTTTTATTTTTTCTTGTCGATAGCCAGTCTTGGATATTTAATAAAAAAAAAATTTATTTTTTCTTGTCGATAGCCATTAAATTGCTTTTGAGAAAAGATGTCTTGAACTGAACGATCAAATTTTTACCGTAATTTACAACTACAATTCTCAATTCCTTTTTAAAATGTTATAACCTAAAACTCCAACTCCATTTACGATATATGACATTCCAGCCAAAATGGAGTTTTCTGGAATCTTTTTTTTTCTGACCTGGAGTTCAGAGACTATATCAAAGTGACTGTAATCACTGCAATGTATAAATCTACGTCCAAGAAGCAAGGAAAAATGAGAGCGAAAAACGATTGTATAAGAGGGTTTCATAAATGTTAACCAATAGAATCATTCAAAAAGAAATTGTCTTATTAAGATGCTAAAGGAGATTAATATGAGCAAGTGTGGCTCGGTCACCCAGTTCTTGAAAATGGTAGAAGAAGCCATATAATATCCAGCAAGAAGCCGAAAGAAAAACCTTCGATAATACAACTAAACTCAACTATCATTGGTAGGAATTTTAACTGTCAGGACCAAACTGTCCTGTGCATTAAACATTCAAGATAGAAATTATTTATACATTTGTAAACTTCCTAGAAGGCGGAGGAAGAATAGAGAGTTTAGATGAACAGTCCTTCTCTTCTGTTTAAAAACCCTAAAATATTAAAAGAATCCTGGTAGGGTTTTTGGACGTCATGGTCAAATGTCCTGGAAAAGAATAGAACATATGTAAAAACCTGAATAAGCCATAAGCCAAGAAAAAAGCCATAGAAAATGGCAGTATCAAAGTCATCTACGCCAAGGGTACTTAGCCAAGAGAGGGCATACCTGTGAGGAAGGAGAAGAAACAAGTTAGAACTCTCAAAAAGTGGCTTAGAGTATATCCTTTATAAAAGAAGAAGGAATTAAATGCAAACAATTACCTTCTATGGAGAAGGTCAAAACACCGTAAACCCTTCTCCTAAAAATCACAAATTTGCCACACTTCTCAACCCGTGAGGGTGCAAATAAGCATTGGAACGACGGAATGCCGTGGGTAGTTACTCTAAATTAACTCTAGATCTCCTCCACCATCGATCTTCAACCTAAAACATATGAACCACCACTATTAACATACTGTACAAGGGAGGTGGCAGTGGGTTTCCGTATACATTCACATTTAAGTCACGTGGCTAAAGTCCACGTATCACCCTATCAGATTCGACCTCCAGATTGCTTATGCAGTATAACTAGAAGTTTCGAACGATCAACCTACCTCTAATAACAATAAATGCGAAGAGGTGTAATCCAACACAATATATCAATGCTATACATATTTAGGTGAACCCTTTACACTCTGAACCTATTACGCTGAAGGGACCTCATGAAGAGTCAATATATTTGAGTTGCGCTACAATAGTATTATAGTGCTGATGGGAAGACAAATAATGTAATTGCAACCCATCAAGACCTAAGGGAACAAAATGTAACCGTGAGGCATGACAATTGCATTTTCATAAAGAGAGTGAAGCCTTAATGCTAGCATACATCTTCTAAGAGGTTTATAGGACCCTTGTTTAAAAAAAAAAAAAAGGATTTATGTGATTGGTACCATAAGAAACATATATATTAAGTTATAAAAGAAAAGTATAATAAATATCATGAACAAATGTCTAGTTTAGGGATATGATAATTTGAATGAAAGAGACACTGATTTTGGTGACAATTCATAATAACTAGAAAAGGGACTAATGTTTCTTTCAAAAATAAAAAATACAAGTAGATGTAAAAGAATTAATAGTCTTTTATTTTTTTTAGATCAAATATTTTATAATATCATAATACTTCATAGCAAAAGACACATCCTCTTGATTTATTATAAAGGAATAAGAAGAATTCTTAAGGGATGTTACATGTGGTATCACAATAAAGTTTCAGGTTCAAAAACTGAGACCTATGTCAACCATAATTCCATCTAACAGTTAAATTTTAATCTTGCATAGACAATATAGCAGAAGAATAGATAAAGAGGGACACACCATGGCAAAGCCTCATGAAGACACCCATATACGGAGGGAAAAGAGGACATTTTAAACAATTTAATAAAGGGGGTCAAAATTGTAGTTTTAATAAAAATAACAATCATTCCCAAAAATCCCAAATGGAAACCCAGATTGGTTCCAAACAAACTAAATCTAACAAGGGACTTAACGCGAAGGATAGAGAGCCTTTGAAGTGTTGGGGTTGCAGTGAACCCTGCCTTTTGTGAAACTGTCTCTACAATACGACATTAGTGTAACATATTCAGAGTGTCCAAGAGACCTCCACCGTCAATGATGTAGCCAGAAACATTCCATGCATTAGTGCAACTTTGGAAGAGCATTAGGTATAGCACCAATCCACCATGGTGGAGATAAAAGGTACTATTTTTAGCTAATCTATTTTTGTATTAATTGATATGAGTGCTAGCCTAAGTTATGTAAGCCCTAAGGTTACAAAAAATTGTAAATTAGTGGCTAAAATATATAAGAATCTCTGGTTGCTTCAATTAGTCGTGGGTGCAAAAAATAGAGTAACTAGGTGGGTAAAGCCTTGCCCAATTGTGTTAAATGGGAAACATAATACAATAAATTTAAATATATTGTCGTTAGGATCTTATAATGTTTTAATAGGCATGGATTAGCTAGAAATCCATAGAGAAACTGTTAACTTCCTTGATAAAACAGTTGCATGTATTACAAACATTGGGGATACATAGATTATAAGATGCATACCCCATCATGTCTCGGTATGTCAATTATCAACATTGCAACTCAATAAGGCTACAATAAAAGGGTTTCAACTCTTCGCTATTAAAGTGGAAGACCATTCTCAAAACAAATCAATTAAGTCTTTGGAGGAATTAGAGGTGGTACAAAATTATCAAGATGTGTTTCTAGAAGAGATTCCTAGATTACCACCTAAGAGGGAAATAGAATTCTCTATAGAATTGATACCAGGAGTAACACCAATATCCAAGTCCCCCCATCGGATGACCATATCAAAACTCATGGAGATGAAAATATGGTTGCGAGAATTGTTAAGTAAGGGTTATATTAGGCCTAGTGTCCCCATGGTGTGTTGCATAGGGGCTTCACTCAATGAACCTCTAACATATCGCGTGCGTTCATGGCATACTAAACAATACCCCTAATTGGACTACATATTGGAAAATACCTCTAAAAATCACATTATTTAACCCCCTACCAATATAAAGCCAATACACCGCCCTAATTTAAAGAAGCCCTACTTTCACTAGATATTGTAGGTATCCATTTTTTCATTAACATTTTGTATACCCCTTTATATTTTTTCATTAACTTTGAGCTCCATTTCTTATAATTGCTAATATAGAAACCCTTTACCCCCTATATATCCCCTAATATATTAAGTCAAATTTTCCTTATTATATATCCCCCAATATGAACCCACGTGGTATGGTATTGCTCCACCAGTGAAGCCCCCATGGGGTGTTGTAATACCCCTCAGAAATTACTATATGACTTACCTTATTTAAATTGTCATTAAACAACGTAAATGACATGTGATGAACATTATAATAGAGATTTCATTTGGTAGAAATGAAATTATAGTAAGTTGTTAATCCTCTCAGGAAAATGTAAAATGCTAACATGGGAGATTAGCCCCTAATTGGAAAGAAAAGCTATTGGAGTTTTTTCTGCCTAGTGAGGCAGAAATAAAACATAGAAATCCTCCTTCTGTCACTTTTTTGTGGGAGAGAAGAAGAAATACAGATAGACAAGCCACAATATTTATATAGTTGGAGATAAATGTGATAATGTGGAGTCACTAAAATTCAAGATCTGTGGGAGATAAATACAATTCTGAAAAGGAAAATCCAATGGGAAAGAAAGACTAGTAGAATCCAGTAATTTTATCAAGACTTTGCTAAGGGTTCAGGAGGTGTTAAAGCTAGAGATTAAAAATCCTTCTCTGATATTGTTTGTCCTTACAGTTTTGGGATTACACTAGGGGAATGAATGAATAATTAGTTTAATGTCAGGTGGAACATGGAGGCCTTCTACCTTTTTCTAGAAACGACCTAGATAAGTGTAGGATTAAAAATATTTGTGTATAGATGTATCTAAAAATAGGGTAGTCTTAAGAATAAAATGTGTTATATGGACTAGCTATGTGTTTTGTAAGAAGAACTTGACATAAACATGTATTAATACATGAACATAGGATTTTTTGTAGAAAAGATAGTTAAGAATGATTATTTGAATTAACTATGGTATTTTTCAGG
Organism: Pinus tabuliformis; assembly: GCA_031772625.1. Lineage (NCBI taxonomy): Eukaryota > Viridiplantae > Streptophyta > Pinopsida > Pinales > Pinaceae > Pinus > Pinus tabuliformis. The sequence goes on along the minus strand of CM062819.1, from coordinate 852,974,193 downwards.
ACATAATTGGAGTAAGCAAGAAAAGGAAATTATATACTTCTAAGATGGAGAGTTTTTCTACTAACATTCTTGGTTGACTACAGGTATTGAATGACGTTTAAGTTGTAGTAAGTGTGTTTTTGAAACTAATATATAGGAAAAGAACATATGGTATGTGAAGTAGTCAAATATATACATATATACAACAATAAAGAAATAAATGTCATTTAAGTTAGAAATAAAGTTGTGGGAGAAAACTCCATAACAAACTTTCAGTCTTGAACAAATAGAATAAGACCTAGAGAAATGATAGGTGTTCCCAATTATAGAGATCCTCTATGATTATCTGGAACAAGATACATTTCTTTTAAGGAAATATATTATGTAAGGTCAATAGATATTACACAAACCTTAATATAGGAATAACAGGGTAGATAAAAGAATTTCATAGCAAATAGTAGTGATGTAACTTAATGTATAATGTTAAAAAGATTATGGCTTAAGATTAAAAAAAACTATTGTAGAGGAGATCGACACATGACACAAAGAAAGAAAAGGCCATTTAATCCTTTAAAAAAATATCCACATAATAATTCTTATGATACTTTCTTCTTTAAAATAATTAAACATTTAAGTGTAAATGTAGGTATATTCACCTAAATTGAAGGTGAATAGAACAAAGAAATGAAACCATTGTAACAAATTGACTATCAACGGTTTTGGTGCTACTATTCAAAACTCATATCATATATGTGTTATCCTTTTATCCTTGAGAACTAGTCGAATTAGAGATGGATGGTCACTACATAATTGAAATAAATGTAACCACTTTATATTGAAAAATGCATACATTTCATTGTTAAGTAAAAAAATATGGTTTATGCATTAAAACTTCTATTAAAATGGTTGTGTAATAAAGTACAAAATAGAATGGTTTGTACCTAACAATCCCTTATGCATGGGACAGTTCATTGTAGGCCTTGTCGCATCTCTTAAAATTACAATTAACAAAGTCTATAGATAATTACAAATTGAAAGACTATAAGGTAATGGACTAGACCCAACTCCATTAGAGTTAGGGTTTCATAAATCAATGCAACCATCAACTCCATGACATGGGTTCTTAACCTCAACATGGAGCCATAGAAAAGAATAATCTTAATAAGAACATGTTTGTGGGTTGGATTCGAAACCCTCCCTCACCATACTTTAACTGCATCGAGAAGGGAAAAATAGCATACCTTCCACAATACCGAAATGATGACCATATTAGAGTAATGGTGCAGAGGAAACATTTTTTTCAAAAAGAGACTTAGGAAAATAATATGGATCCATTGCATGAAGCCTAACCTATATACCTATTACGGTTCAGCTAGGTGTGAATGATGACTATACCTACAAACCCAAGAGAAAATAAAGCCTATGAAGTCAAATTTCTAGGAAATAAAATTTAGAGGGTAGTCATAAATAGTTGAATGTTATTCGACCAAAAATATGAAAATACCCTAAAAAAAAAATTGGTAGAGGTCATCTTACCCTTGTCAAGAGTTATTTGAATGCAAAGGAGGTTGTGGAGAAACCTTGTGGCCCTAGAACCTTGTTGGTGTCACATTGGATAAACCCACGTGCAAGTAAACCCATAGATTTTCCATGTAGAAATGACATGAAGAAGTTATAAAATATATTACAGTATAAAAAGAACATAAAATCCAAGCAATAAGGGAAGAAACCAAATGTAAATTCTAGGCAAGTGGCCATCGAAAAATTACTAGATGGAATAAATTTCAAGCCAATTAATCAAATATGGGAGTCCTGGCATATTTCAAAGACTCATCATTGATAAAACAAGAGATTTGATGGTTTTCTCCAAGCGTAACCCTTGAATTGAGGTAGGGAACCAAAACCCCATTGCAGAGAATTTTTTAACTGAGAAGCTTCGAATAGAATGAGAGTCGGAAACAAGGTAGGGGTAGGGTGCTTATCCTAACCACTATGAAATAAATCTTAATCATTGGTTTGTAGAAATAAATCATGACCATTCATCATGACAAAAAAAACATATTGCCACAAGGGAAAAATAATTGGATGACACTTCATAAGTTGCATGCATCCATAACACAGAGTAAGGTATGTAGTGGAAACATAATCACCCAACCAACCTCATCCAAATGTGATTATAGTTGTGGAGACCTAGGTGAATAATTTAAGTAATATAAGAAATGAAAAGAACCCATCATGAATTCAAAACCAAGGACATACTACTATAATTATGGAGGCTTCACTAGGAGATCAATACCATACCACATGCATCCATATTGGGGATTATATATTGAGAAAAAATTACATAATATATTGAGAATATAATACGAGGTAGAAGGTTTTCATATGTTGTGTATAAAAAAAGGAGTTCAAATTTAATGAAAAAATATAAACGGGTATAAAACATTGTTATACAAAATCTATCACTGTGGACAAAAGTATCCCGCCTAGATTTGATGGCCTAGTCTAAAACAACAAAAAGAAAATAAAATAATTTTTTCCTTAACTTAAATGCACAACGAGATGAAGCCTATCTGGAATCTGTTGTAAGCCTCATTCCTCTCTAAGCTTGTATGCTCCAATCCTAGCTTCAATCACTATAATTAGAATCTGCACAATCAGACAATAAAAGCCAAAGATCTATGACATCTGTGTAGCATCATCCAATCACTTCATTCAATAGATCAACATGGTATTGGAATACATGAAATCATAGCATCACATATAGGAAAACAATGTACTCCTTGTATTAATAGAAATGGAGAGAGTTAAAACCAAAAATAGGAGTTGATCTTATAGGAGAGCTCCTACAAGTTGACTTGTCCTTCCTTATCACAAAGTGTATCTCTATGTCACCCTAATTCATGGAATAATTGACTCTAAAAACATCAGCATGAGGGTAGAATCTATCTCCAAAATCCAACCCCTATCTTATGGATGGTAGTTTAGGAATTATTATCCATTTACCAATCTAGGCTTGATATCAACTCTAGATGAGAGGATGAGCTCAAGCGATAAGGGGTGAAATCTCCAAGGTAGGATAGGAGAGGATTTGATACTTTCATCCAAGATAAATGGTCATAACAACTCCTGGAAGCTTTTGGAAGAGGAAGCTTTAGGGTTATTTTTATTTTTCCCAAATTTCTAGAATTAATGCACCCCTAGAAAGGGGCCACCTACTGGTGATCAGCATAGGTCTAGAGAGGGTCAACCAGCTAGTGAACACAGTCTCCTAAGGAAGCGGGGAGTGTTGGGCCTTAAACTTAATGAAATGAAGCATTTAAAGGCAGAAATTATGGGATTAGGGAGAGTCATGCTTAGGGTTTTGCGCAAAGGTGATGACAAGGGGTAAAAGGGTGTTGATTGATCCAGTTAATAGGCCTATTAACCAGATGTAAGAAAATGACCTGTAACAGAGTGCCCCCTATAGTGAAAAGACAGAATGGCATCTGATGACTGAAGTTCTTTACCTTGTGACAAGTTGGGATCAAGAACAACCAGTGACATCATTATCTGTTACAATACATTTACGTCATGATATCTCCGTTGAGGGAGGCATACCCATGCTCAGCATATAAGCTGACATTACATGTGCAATAATGAAAAGACACATCCACTAATGATAAAATGTGGACCCATGATTAGATGAATGTTTGTATGATTATAGCCATCATATACTATGATCTTGTATTAATCCTTAAATCGCAGCCTAGATGGGTGGAACTAGATCTGGGCTATTCTATCTCTTTCACACAATCGTCCAATGTATGAATCTAACCATGTGAATCATTGATTTGGAGTCGAACATGGTAGACACAATCTGATTACAGACCAATGATGTAATTAGTTAACATACATGAGAGAAACCACCGATAATGTTAATGATCCTCAAGGTACTACAGTACAATCTGTATGGTGTGAATCAATGATTTGAATTTGAACACCACACAGAATCTATAGGTCAAAGTCCAATGATATAAACCTATCGCCGAGAGCGAGGAAACTTTCCATTGATGTATTCAAGAATTAAGGTACTAAAGAGTGAGTTTCTAAGTCAACTTCTTAGATAATCAATTGATGTCGACAGGTAACAACCCATCACAAGAGGGCCTTGATGTATCCCCCATGAATGAAATGAAATGGGTATCATGATTTGAGAAATAATAATGATGATATGGAACTAGTTTAGGAACAACAGACATGGAATGAAGCCTTAAGAGTATCATAGTAGATATCAACTAAATGACTTCTATTGAACACATTAGTGACACTAAATGGAGTTGGAAGCACTGACCCAAAATTGAAAATGGAGGCTTTCAAAAGGTATGATGAACCAAAAGGCAGGAAGATTTCCCAACCAAAAACCACGAAGATGAAGTGGAAGAGTGTCATGTCTAAGAGCGACTCGCTGCCATCTACAAGTGGAGTACCCTATTTTACCAATTTCCCAAACCAATGCTGGTCAATTACTCTTTATTTTTTATAATATTTAGGAAGATAACATATGCTTGATCTGTAAGTTCATCCTTCAGATGAATCCCTCCTAATTTATTTAATGAACCTTGAGAAAGAGTGGTTTCATCCCATCATGAATAATGGGTCCATCATTGTTTTATTTTTTAACGAGTCCAGTGAAGGTATATCTCGACATCTTTTTCATGTTTAGAGAGTTTGGAAAAGAGGCAAAAAATAAAACTCCAAGTGTTCCTTTTCGTAGATAGTCTCTTAAGTCCAAAAAGGGAGAAAACAATACTCAAGAGAACCTCTCAGCCATGTTTGACGGAGGTCTTCCTTTTTCGTAGTTAGTCTATCTCAGTCTGGAAAAGGTTAAACTTATACTGAGTAGACTTCTTTTCATTTACTTTAATGAGTTTGAAAAGACACGTGCTCGAAAATCTTTTCATATTATTTTGGGAGTCTAAAAAGAGATGAAAGAGGACTCTAAGGGGTTCCTTTTTCATGACTTTACAAAGCACGAAAAATTGATAAAAGTATGCTCTTCGGTCAAAATGATTTGTTCAAAATACGACAATTTTTTTCAAACAACTATCGGTCTACTCAGAACACCAACAAAGGATTAAAAGTACTTGTTTCATGATAAAACTGACTTATGACTAGGTCAAATCATTAAATATAAATAAAATAATGGAAAAAATGACCATAAGTAATAAAAATGACAATTCATTTTTACCATTTCACATTTACCTTCTGATATTAGCATTCTAAGTACTTGTGCCCTCGATCTTTTGCAGCTGATTGTGATCAATCTAGTGGATCATGTCAAGTGTCATCACTTCCAGGTAAGAGAAAAAAACCTTTCTCTTTGATTTCGTGGTGAAACTTTTTAATCTCATGCATTTTTTGTGCGGTTTTTTACAATCATAGAGGTTAAATATTTCTCCACTAGATCAACGGAACCTCCTAAAGTCAAAAGGAGTGTTGGTCCTGATAAAAATGTACTGGAGGCAACATTGCAATCCAATGTCAACCTTTGAGGGGATGTGTTGGGCACAGTTCCCTAGTTTGTTATGCTAGTTCCCTTCAATAAATTTCAAGGTTTTTTTCATGGAATGAATCTTGGTGAGTCTCCTTGTGATGTTTCAGGACTTCATTGGAACAAAATGTCCTTAATATGGAGGAAAAGAGAACACGAAGAACAAAATATGAATGCAAAAAATGACCCTGCTACCATCTAGGCACTAAAACACTATGGGTTACTGAAATTCTTCTGGCTTCCTAGCATGAGGTAATAGATGGAGTTGTTAGAATATCTTATTCATTCATAGTATGTTAAATATCAACCATTCAGATTAGGATCAAATCTTCTAGTGATAAAGGCAAAGGACATATATTTTTTGACTAGTTTATCTATGAGAGGTTCCCCTGTCTCCTTCTTAGCCAAGACAATGGGTGGAGAGATAGTCAAGGATTACATTGCCACTCAGTATAGACCTTGAGCCTAGCCAACTAGGGATGGGAAAATGGACATAAAATATGTGACTCGATTTTCTTTAAGAACAATCTTATTCATAATTTCCATATTGTTTTGTAGCTCTACACTTCACGTAGCCAATAGGTCATACATGCAGCATGCCCTAGAATGTATGGAGCCAACAATTTTCAATTGGAGAGAGGGAGTGTTCATCAACATGAAAGAATAGCTGAATAAAGCAAGAGGTGGATGATTAAAATTTTTTTCCTATGGTTCAATCTCGATCTCCTTTGCTTTACAACAAATTCCATTGCTACAGCCTCATCATATCACACTCGAGCCCATTAATCTGAGAATTCCATGGATGAGGAGGTGGATAAATCTTATGTCCCAGCATGCAAGTACGTTGGTGATCAGTTTCTCGCCCGCCTTCTTTGGATGAATACGCAGGAAATTCATTATGATAGATAATTATCCATACATGGTGATGGAATTTCATGGAGATCCTAAGCTCGTGCTTCCTAAGGGTGAGTAGTGGATTGCTATAGGTATGACATTTAAACCATTTTTTATTTTAAATTTTACAATTTTTCTTTTGTTTTTTAAAATGTATTCAAGACTAATCTATTGCTTTTCTCATTCATATATTGGGCTCATTCAACCTATAGGTGCTTCATATCTCCAACGCGTACGAAACCCACAACAAACACTAACAGTCGTACAGGTTGTTGCAGTAGGATGATATGTGCTACAAGATCTCAATGTAGCAAAGACCTTTGCATAGGTGGAGCGCCACATGGAGGAGTTAACACATGGGATAGATGAAACCACAGTCGACCAACTTGCTATGCGACTTCAACAACACATTATTGGAGTGCCAAGCCGTATTGGTCGGCTACTGCGCAAGATAGCTCGTGTAGTGGTATGTATCATGAGCACTATGATTAGTCTACTAGGAGGCTTATAGTCATATTTCCATGTAGGTTTTGATATTATAGGCCATTTAGCCATATGTGTCTTGGGTGCCAATTTGTAAAACCAAACCTTTATATGTAAAACTATCTTCATTTTTTCTTATGTTTTTATTACTACTTTCAATGGAAGTGATCTGTATAGAAATCTATTTACATATTTCGCAAATTTCTATCTAAAACATGATTAGCCAGTGTACTTGTCAATGTATTTAGTTTTCTAGAAACATGTTGATATTGGATGAAATCAAAGTGTCTTTCTAGAAGGCGAACCCTCAAGAACATGCGAATAATATTTGGACTTCTAACTGAACAGACATTAGTCAATTTTAGTACTATAAGATGTGAGTCAAGTCTGATGACTAAACAACAGATACCATGTGAAATAACATCACAAAAAAGCTCGATCACTATGCTATACTAAATGATATTATTGCTAGAGCGACCGATACAAATTCCTCATAGACTCACTAACTCACCATTTGGAGAAAAGATAGCCCATGCTACGGAATATAGGTTCTGAGTACTACAACTAGTGCCATAAATATAACCAACATATGGTTTAGAGGATGTCGACATACACAAACCAAACGTAAATGGGATCAACATAAACTGTAGGAAACTCTAAAGAGATAGACTGAAAACACACTCAACACACCTATATACAGTATGCACACAGTGAACTATGCAAAAAGTCAAGCATAGTACTTTTTAAGGCACAACCCATTTCTAGGTTGTGCCAATGGAACTCCATCAAAATCAACTAGCTCATAGGCCCCTCTATCAAGAGCACACTTGATAATATATAGACCTAGCCACATGGGTTCGAACTTTCATGATCCTAATTTATCATATTCTTGGTCATATAGAAGGACAAGGTCTCCTTCCGAGAAGACACCAGGCTTGACATTTTTGTCATATTGCACCTTCACATGTTTCTTATAGGATTCATTAGCCATGATGACATCTCTCCGAGTCTCATCTAAGCACGTCATATGTAAGAGACATTCCTCTTCTACAGAAGTAGAAATAAGAAATTCTATAGAAAGTTTCAGTGATGTAATCTTACATTCAATCGGAAGGATAGCTTCCAGACTATAAACCAATTGAAATGTTGTAAATCTAGTAGCATTCCTAACGGAGGTTCAGTATGCCCATAAGGTAGAAAAGGAAGAAAATTCTAGTCTAATTCATGGACCCCTATCATATGTTGAATCATGGTTTTGAGAACTTTATTAATGGTCTCAACTTACCCATTAGCTTGGGGGTACTAAGGAATGGAAATTTCATCAGAGAGTCCCAACTTGGCAATGAAGTCAGACATCATGTGACTGTGAAAGTGTTTCGCACGGTCAATGACTATGGCTTGCAAAACACCAAACCATGTGATGACATGGTTAAAGAAAAAATATGCAGTTATTTTGCCAGTATTTATAAATGTAGGCATCGCCTTAGACCATTTAGTAAAGTAATAAACCACTACAATAATATAGCCATGTCCCATGGCCAAGTGAGGGTTACATGTCATGAAATCGATACCCCATTTCACAAAAGGACCTACAACAACAACAAGAATCATAGGAACGATTGGAGTGTGAGTCTTGCGGTCATAAATCTAGAATGTGTGACACTTCTAGATGGCAAGAATGCAATTGTAAAATATGGTAGGCCAAAAGTAACCAACACGTAGGATATTTTGTGTGGTGGAATAACTAGACAAATTACCACCACATGCCCCCAAGTGGCATTCATTGAGGACTTTCTCGACCTCCTCATGGATGAGGCACCTACAGAAAACTGTATCAATACCATGATGATAAAGGGTGTCACCGATGATGATATAATGCTTGGCTTGGTATCGAATACGTCATTGTTCAAAGTGAAAGGTATCAGACCAAAAAGTCTGGGTTTGGAAATATATAAGAATGTCTTTGTACCATGGGTTAGATGATGATATCAAAAACAACGACTCCTCTAAGATGGAATTTTCAAATGTCGATTCAGAATCGACAATAGGAAGGTCGCAAATAATCTCAACAAAAATTAAGGATTTCTTGGATTTGGACTTGATAAATTCCAAATCAAACTACTGCAAGATGAATATCCATTTAGAGTATTCCCCCCCATCAATTGATGTGACAAAATATATGTCATAGGGTTGCAATCTAAAACATCCATAGTTTTCTGGAGCAATATATAATGGCGAAATCTTTGGATGGCTTGGACAACTACCAAAGTTAACTTTTCTACATGGTTGTACTTGATTTTGATATTGTTAATATTCTGACTCAAATGATATATCATATGTTCAGTCGTTACATCATCTTCCTACACCAATACCATTATTATGGTAGTAACTACAGTATGCGAGATACGGGAAATAATTGCGTTGGTAATCAAGGGGATATATTAGAGATGCCCAAATCAGTACATCTTTCAAGGCATCAAATGCTTCTTGAGCAATGTTGTCCTAGTGGAAGGGAACCCATTTCTTAAGAAAACGAGTGAATCCTTTGGTCAACTCAACATAATTAGGGACAAACCTCTAGAGAAAGTTAGCCTTCCCCTCAAGTTGTTGAAGTTGAACGAGGGAAGAAAGAGATGGAAAATCGATGATTTCCTGAAATTTCAAGAGATCAATATGGATTCCATGTTTTGAAATGAAAAAACCAAGAAGATTAAGTTGAATATTGTAACGTTTACATCCTAAAAATATGACCCTAATATGCATCCGGTGATCAATCCAATGTTTAGAATGAGAAGGTATGTCATCCAATAATGTTTCACGATATGTTTGATGTCATGGAAGATGTAATCCATTGCCCTCTGAAATGTAGGCCCAACATTCTTTAAGCCAAAAGGATGTTTCCGGTATGCAAATGTACCCCAGGGACAAATGAATGTAGTATTTGGTTGATCCATCAGGAGAATTTTGATTTGATTATAACTAGAGAAACCATCCATAAATGAATATATTTCACATATGGCACAATCATCAACAACTTGGTCAATGAATAAAGTTGGGTAATTTTCCTTTGGACAAGCACGATTTATATCCTGATAATCGACGCATACACAAATTGTTCCTTATTTCTTCATGACATGGACAATATTTGACACCCAATCGGACAAAGGTACTGGGTATATGAAACCAACACGTAGAATTTTTTCAAATTAAACTTTAATCGCGACAACCTTCTTCGGATGGATTGGATGAAGGTGCTTCCTGACTGGTTTTTCATCAAGACAAGTTTTAATTTCATGCACCACTATATTTGGATGGATACCTAGCATTTCCTTATACGACTAGGTAAATACATCTAATAATTCCTGGAATAGTTCCTTATAGGTCTTAATCTCATCCATAGAGAAAGACGCACTAATTTGTAGATTCTCGACAGTACCCGGTTTAATTGAGATATCAAGAGGTATCGTCCAGGGAAAATTTTAAGGATGTAAAATCATCTTGAAGTTAAAAAACATTGATGAATCTCACTATTCCCTAATATGCAAACTATAAAATGTTTATTGAGATATTTGTAAAATTTTCAAATTTATAATGATTTTATATATATTCTCTATATAATGTTAGTGATTTTTAAGGTAAAATGATTTTATACTGTAAAATTTGGGCGAATCATTTTTAGAAAAAATGGAAAATGATGAATCTTTTTTTTGGAAAATTAGCCCTCTTGCGAATATTAGCCCCTAAAATTTTTGATGGTATCATTTCTTCGATATATGATAAGTTCTTTTCAGAATCAGATTTTTGAATTGAAATGGAATTTGTAGGAAACTCAATGATATTGGGTTGATACAGGTCACTAAGATTATCCTAAACGAAATCTAGTAAGGAAGAATGATGGTGATTATCATCACATAGAACATCGTGTGGCATCATTATCTCCATGAAGCTCTCATCATTAGGGAATGTGCCAGAGAAAAGATTAGAATACATGCCATAATCCAGTGAAGGATCAATCTAATTGATCGAAGCGGTAAGATCAAAATGAGTCGCATAAGAAAAAATAAATGACTTCATAATCAAGATCGATAGGGCTTAGCAGAATTTGGTCGCTAAAAATGTCGATGTTAGTTTCATCTAGTACAATCCAAGGATTGATTGGAATAGTAGAAGATGATATCACATTGATATAGACAACCGAAGGATATCTGTTGGGAAGTGGAGGCAGAGGAAGCAAAAAGGTTCCCATGAGAGAGGAATCCTTAAGTAGAACAACCCCAACATGTTGATATGGGTGTAGAGTTTCCCCTACAAGAGGGATACTTCTTGTAACTTAAGAACTAGAGGAAAAGAAGGTGAGTTGATCGATGGCTACAATCTCTCCATTATGGGGAAAGGAAATCATCCAAAATAATTTAAAACGACACCAACCATGGCGTAGACCCACGTGCAACCAAATAGAAGGTTATAGTCAAGCAGTCCATCAATAAACTCAACTTACATGGATATAGATTTCCCTCCAAATTCTACTTGTAAAGATTTCAAAATACCACAAGGTTTATATGTCCGTCCATCAAAATCCTTCAAGGTGGTTGATGAATGACTCAATTAAGGAGAACCAATAGCCTTCCAATAGGATAAAGACATAATACAGGTTAAGGCTCCTTCGTCTACAATAGACCGATGGATGTTCTTATCGTGAATGACAAATTGGATCATAAAATCCAATTGAGTTGGAAGTCAAGCTGAATAGTTCTCATGATTGAAAATGACTAGGTTAGAATCCAAAGGATCAATATAATCGATGGAAGAAAGAAAAATCTTATTTTGGGTAGAAAAATTTTGCAACACCTCAAGCGTGGACATAGTTGATGGAGATTAAGCCAAGTCCTCAACTACGTTATAATTTTGAGCAGCTCACACGTGAGGGTTGAAATCAGATTTATGAATAACACCCTTCGGAGGCTTAATGGTTAATTCCATAGGAATCGTAGGCAGAGTAGGATCCGATGGAGATGGAGTCGAACTGGTAGGTTGATCATTGTCCTGATCATTCATAGAATCCACATTACCATAGTCTTTACTTAGAGTGGCCACCATAATATCAGATTTCATCTTTGCGTGGGAAAGCATTAAAACCGATTTAGAGGAAGTAGGGTCCTGAGTAACCATGTGAGTCTCCTAATTGGGAAACAGGTTAGTCAACATAGCAGGGGAAGTGGAAGATTTCAGAAATTGGTTTACTTCCTCCTAGTGAAGAGAGTCACGAGTGAAGTGTTCCTCATTATAGATCAAGCATGGATAGTGAGGCTTTCATTTGTCATCAAAGGATTGATTGGATTGTTTATCCTGTGAAGGAGAATATTTCTTTTTCTTTCCTTTATCTTTCTTCTTACTTCCTGGTTGTTGTTGAGATTTACCTTTATTAAATTGAACGATATTAATCTCAGAAGTAGAAGTTGCAGGAGAATTGGATGAAGGGTTTTTGGAAGTTGTAAGAGTAGTACGAGATGGTATACTCTTATACTATGAATTGGAAGAACCAATCATGCCATCAAAAACATGTTACTATTTACCGGAATTTTGAGGAACAATGTTCAAGGGTCTCAAAGCATTTGGTATTTTCTCATAAAACATGCAAGTTTGAGTATAATTGAGATCCAAATACTGGGCATGAGTAATCACTTTCTCTTCAGTCACAACTCCACCCTTAGCTACATCTTCTGTGATTGATGGAAACAAATATTTAATGAACCATTCTTCTAACAATTGATCAAGAACATAAGTTTTAACCAATCAATGAAACCATTCCACTAAAAACCAATACACTCCAGAATGGAAAAACAATGGCTAACTGCATGAGACCTCCCAACCTTGAATCCTCTGATTCCCTCCAAGTTATGATAACTTGCTAGGCATAAGTAACCACTACTCATCCTTGATAATTCTTATTTAACATTATCATGTTCACATATTTTTTTCTTTGGCAGTGTCCTACCTTTAGGGGTTTTGTTTTCCCTTAGCCTAGGCTTTTCCACTTTTTTCCTTAAAGCTAAAATCCTTCCTTGTCCTTGCAATGCTTTTACTCCCTGATCTTTATCTCCCACCGAGATGGCATATCTATATATATATATATATATATATATATATATATATATATATATACCTATATTTTTTTATTTAGGAAAAATCATGACGAATCTGATTCCTCTCAGATTCTGGCAAGTTTCATCCTCTACTCTAGTGTCAGCCAATGAAATTTCCAGCATAAAATTAATAGCTTTATTAATAAAAACTTAGACATCCAAACATACATGTTTATCACATCCTAGCATAGTCTGTGTCATAACCATTACACAACTAATTAAGTTCTTAAAAATGGGAGGTGCTACACTCTCACCATGTCATCCATAGAACTTTCATATCCCAACAAATTCGTGCCATAACATTACTCTAGAGTGAATACATCGAGTTAAGAACTTAATATCTCGGCATGCAGGTTCACTGTTAAAAAATATCCCAAAGGTCTATGTTATGGAGTGAGAGGGCATCATGATTTACAAACCCAACATACGAGACCTTTTTCGTTATATTGCGTACCACAAGAAATTCACATGAATGTTTAAAATAGCAATTTGGGAAAAGGGTAATGGAAATAACAAGCTAAAGCATTGAAAATACCGGAAACAAAAAACAATGGAGATTGTGGAAGTTGGTAACACTAGTAATGAACAATGGTAACAAAGGGCTTGATCCAAAAATAGTAGAAGCAAGGTCAGGAAAAATGGGCAAGGTTAGAAATAGTGAGTGCAAAGGTAATGGATCATGATAACTTCACCAAAATATTTTTGGATGTTGTGAGACCTACCTACTCATTGTGTCAATGTTTAAACTAATAGTTTTGACAACAAATAACAATTATCAAATTGTTATTTGTTATTAAGAATAATCGCGGTTCATTAAATCTAGTCACAAATTTCCATATTTTTTTCAAAAGAAAAACTATATGTTTAAATTTCGTTGTAAAATTACTAATGTAATTATACTCTCTCATGAATACATTTTGCATATAATTTTGAAACTAACCTCTAGTGAATAATGGTTTACTATGGTAACCATATTAGTATATGTGATTATGTTATGTTTTTCAACCTATGAAAATGGCTTCCATAGGCCTATATAAACCACATTTACTAATATGATTGTGTTAATTCTATAATTATTTTTTTACACATATTTGCGAGCCATGTTCATGAATTAAAAAAATTCTAGATATTATTCTATTTGATTTTTTTTTTTTTTTAAATAACATTGATCTATCTAAGTTGAGGTGCAAATAACTCTCACCAAGTCATCCATAGAACTTTCCTATCCCAACAACTTCATCCCATAAGATTACTCTAGATTGAATAAATAGAGTTAAGAACTAAATATCTCGCATGCAAGTTCACCAATAAAAAATATCCAAAGAGGTCTATGTTATGGAGTGAGAGTACTTCATGATTGACAAACCCAACATACAAGACCTTTGTCCTTATATTGTGTACAACAAGGAAGTCACACATATGCTTATAATAGCAATTTGGGAAAAGGGTAATGGAAATAACAAGCTAAAGCATCGAAAATACTGGAAACAAAAAGCAACGGAGGTTATAGATGTTAGTAGCACTAGTAATGAACAATAGTAATAAAGGGCTTGATCCAAAAACAATAGAAGCAAGATCAGAGAAAACAGGAAGGGTTATAAATAGTGAGTGCAAAGGTAATGGATCATGATAACTTCACCAAAAGATTTTTGGATGTTGTGAGACCTACCTACTCATTGCATCAATGTTTAAACTAATAGTTTTGACAACAAACAATAATTATCAAATTGTTATATGTTATTAAGAATAATTAGGGTTCATTAAATCCAGTTACAAATTTCCATATTTTTGTTAAAGGAAAAACTATATTTTTAAATTTCGTAGGAAAATTACCAATGTAATTATACTCTCTCAAGAATAAATTTTGCATATAATTTTGAAACTAACCTCTAGTGAATAACAATTTACTACATCATCATTAAATTAGCATAACCACATTAGTATATGTGATTATGATACGTTTTTCAACCTATGAAAATGGCTTCCATAGGCATATATCAACCACATTTACTAGTATGATTGTGTTAATTTTATAATTATTTTGTTCACCCATATTTGCAAGTCATGTTCATAAAATAAATAAATAAATCTAAATATCATTATATTTGATGTTTTTTAAAATAACATCGATCTATCAAGTTGAGGTGAAAATTTCATATATATATATATATATATGATTAAAATATTTATTTAGAAAAAATATTGAAATATTTTATTTATACTTCACATTTTGTATATTAAAATGTGTTTTATTAATAGTATATTTTTAAATCTCTCCATATACATATATTGAATTTTTTTTATTATTCATTATTTATTTATTTTAAATGCTACATGTAAAGTCCAATAATATATTGAATTTTAACTCTCACTTATAACATATTAACCTTTTGTAAATATTTTTTTATAAAATATTAATTATAATAATAATAAGGGTAGCTTAATTGGTTACCCCTAGTATTATGTAAACCTCAAACTTAAAGTTTAATAATAATAATAATAATAATAATAATAATAAATTAAAATGAATACTAACATGGATTTATGTAGCTTTGATTTATAAGTGTCTAGAAGGATTTACTCTCTTGAGATGCATGGATTTATGTATCTTTGATTTATAAGTGTCTAGAAGGATCTAATCTCTTGAGATGTTTGCTGAGGTTAATATACGAGATTAATATGGATCTATGTTGGTTCTTTATATTACACATCTCTCTTGTAATAAAACTTGAGAATAAAGAAAAAAATTATTGTTTTATTGTTTATCTCATTTTACATAAAATTGATATAAAATTATCTTATTTAATATGAAAATTGAAATTGTTTATTTATCGATGATATTAAAGTATTTTTTAAATATCACATATTAACATAATGAATTACACAACTCCTTGACTATTTAAGGAATTATACATCTTTCTCATCTGAATATATATATATATATATATATATATATATATATATATATATATATATATATATATGAAATTATATTTATTTATTTATTTTTAAGTACTTTATTTTCTATATAAATTTGATGGAAAATTAAAATAGGAAATAAATATTTTGTTTTTAATCCATATTTAAACTAAATGGATTATCTTATTATTAACTTTTATTTATTAATATAAAGATAAATTTATTAGTTTCAAATATACAATATGTCCTGACTCAAAATAATCATTTCTAACAGAATTATCTCCCCTTCATATTAATCCATTTCGATACTCATTTATAAGTTTGGGATTAAAATAGACTGGTGTTATCACAATCACACTCACTATCACATCTCTTGGTAACCTCACATGAAAATGCATGGAGTTAGAATTTTTTTAAACAATTTACCCACGGTAACTATCCAAATTACTATATCGCATTCTTCATTAACCATTAGACAAAATCTTCATCATTACATAGAGTAACTTTAGTAAAGGCATAGTAAGTTACATAACCATTAAAAACCACAGTTGTAGGATATTAACATAAACTCTCTTATATAACCTTGCATCACTTTCATGATTCCTTAAACTAGATTAGTTAATCACATACTTGATTTCATAAATGTCACATCATGCAAGGAATCAACGTCATCAAACTGACACAGTAATAAATCACATCATTGAACATTGGTATACCCTGGAAACTCTGTAGGGTGAAAACCAACAAACGTTTAATTTTATTCAACGCTCGTTAAGGTGTTCACGCCTCACTCAATGGTTATAAGGGAATCCATCCCTTAACCATTGTCATAAAATATTACGAATCATATCATCTCAAAAGCAACATCATGACAATCATTCATCCACAAACCCTTACTATCATGAGCTATTACAATCATCATGACATTATTGATCCACAAATCCTTGAGGATTGTGCCTTAGGGCCTGGTTCTTCCTATCAGTGGATTATCCTGCAGCTAACATTCCTTCAATCAACATAAACCACTAACTTATTGTCTACCATAATGGTAAAAATAATCTGTCTTTGCATATATCGTAACCTTTTCCTACAATCAACTTTTATTATCATGATTAAATCAAGTAATAAGCAAACCAATTCATAAATGAATATTAGTGATCCTTGACCATCTATTCATGTATATTCATGAAACACAAACACAATATCGCGACATGCTTCCTCTAACAACATTGCATAGGTATTAGTTGTAAGCATATAACAATCAAATCATGTCGATAATTAATACCACGTTAATTATTATTCCCCTCACATAAGCAAACATTCTTGCAAGACAAATCATTACAACTGTTCAGACATTCCTTTAAAAGAAACTAACACATCAATTATGATCTTCGTGCATGCAAATTACGTAAAATTTATCAAAAGAACTAGCCCTTCAGCTATTACTTTTGGTGCATGCAAATATGTAAGGGCAAATAACACAAAAAATGTTGTTCCTATGCATGAAAATGCATATACTTTCCAAAAGAATTCTTAACAAAATATAGTAACAAACACATGTTTCCTTTTCGATGAAATCTAGCACAATATGGTATGCAAAAACATGTTTTCTTTTCTATAAAACTAACGCAACAAAGACATGTCTTATTTTCTAAATATTATACCAAATTAACCATATATAAATTCCAAGGAAACTAACATATTACTATGGTTTTTGTGCATGTAATTTTGTCTTCTTTCCCAAAGAATATCTTCCAATGTAGGCTAACCCAACACACTACAATTTCCCGCATGCAAATGTATATTCTTTCCAAACGAAATTTAATACAAATATTGCATGCATATACATGATCTTGTTCCAAAAGAACTAACATAATAGTTATGATAGCATAAAAATAATCATATATCATTTTTCTAGATAAATATAGATCAATAGTTCTATCCATGCAAAGAAAATGTCTCTATAACACAATGACTATTCTTTGTGCAAGAAATTGCTGATCATAATAGCCCTTCTTTAATGTATGCAACAAATATTCCCTTCTATAGAATTCTACAATCATTAGCTATTATTTTCATGTAAACAAATACATCTTTTCAAAAGGAAGTTAATATAACTTCATTTCTCTATCTTTACATGCAAGTTTCCCATGCTTCCCTTTTCCATAAATTACTATAAATAACCATTTTTTATGCATAAAAAACAAACCACAATAATAAGGTTAACTTAACCTTTTATGCATCTAAATTACGAAATTGACTCAATTCATCTAGTCAGGTAATATTTTCAAAGAATCCAACATCATATTTGTACTTTTCATGGGTGCAAATATCATGTTTCCTTTCAAGAGATCAACACAATATTTTTATTTTTGTGCAAACAAACAGATTTTCTTTTCAAGAAGTATAAACATAGTATTTCTATTTTTTGCATGCAGATAACCTATTTTCTCTCAAGAAATATCAAGCTTAATAATTCTAATTTTGTGCATTCAAAGAAAGTCAACCTAATTTGCATGCAAAGACAAGTTTCTTTCCAAGAAAATCTACCACAAGACATGCAAATACAAGTTTCTTTTCAAATGGTATTTTACAACAATCATTATTTTCCTCATGATTTCCAAGAAATTTATCATAATTGCTTATTATTTTCAAGCAATAATAGCATATATAAAACAACATAATATTTTCTCAAAGAAGTTATTATTCTTTTCACACAATAAACAACATGATCTTTTCTTTCATGCAAGAGTCAACATGATCTTTTCCCAAGGAAACAATTATTAGTTTTAGGCAAGAATCATAATATATAAATAACATGATATTTTTCCAAAAAATGACAACAACAAAAGTGTAGCTACTTATCTCTTAGAGATAAGATATATCTCGAGAATATATTCCATATCCAAGAGATAACTTGTGCTTTTCAGTAGTCCTTGGTTTAACAAGTCATTGACTTTAAATACATCCTTGGTTTGGCAAGTTGTTGGCTTTAAATACAACTTGCAAGTCTTTACTTGTGCACTCAGGGAGTCTCCCATGGCTAGAGAAAATGCTAAGACCCACTACTACATTTTATAATAGTGAGAGCCCATAAGTTTCTTTCTAACAAAAAGTAACATGGTGGCTCATTATATTCCCAGTATTATTATCATAAACCCTATGGCTTGACATCAACATGCATGTGAAGAGGAGGCTGAGGCAAACAAGAGAGTTTCTATCGCACGTCCACTAAGCTCCTAACTACTTGAACTTTGAGGGAAAATAATTAATAATAATGTTCAGTATTAGGTATCGTCAGAATTTTTTTCCTTCCTCTACTTAGTTTTCCACTTCAAGATTTCGTTATGGAACCAACCATTATTTAGTTCCCATCGTATCAAATTAAATCTTAACTAATTCTTGGTTCGAACTATAACCCGTCAAGTGGATAAATAGACATCAACCAATTTGAAACAATAGTATTCCATATTATGTAAATATTAACAAATGGGTTTAGGGATATTACATACTCCCTCCCTTAAATGGAACACTGTCCTTAGTTTTCATCTCTCACTGGAATTTTAACTTTTACTCATGATGTAATACTCTAAACAACCTAAAAGGGGATCCTTTTCCTTCAAAATGAAATATTTCATTTCTAGGAAATACCATTAAGTAAAACATTAATGTTTTATCAATGGTCATAAGCATTTACAACTGCAAAAGTAAGCAATTTCTACTTTCCATCACTTAGCCATTATTAAAATTCATAGAAACAAACAAGAATATCTATACCAACTTATCGATACTTACCAATTACTCTTGAAAATCATGGTTACCTTTACGCAAGCACTCTAATGGTTTAACAAACCAACAAAAAACACCTTATAATCTATGATCAACAAATCCAACATAATCACATTAGTCATAAAATTTTCTAGCCAATAGAATACTTATCACTATCACTTATTTATACAATGTCAAGTGATATTTTAATCACAATGTTTCTACAAATACTTAGATAGAACCAACCTTTTAATCATCACAATGATAAATCACTTCACCACGTGCACATTGTCTTAGCTCCCGCTAAAGCCATCCACGCAGTACTTTTAAAAGTACTCAGAGAGAACCTAGCTCTCTAATAATTGAAATGATCATTAATTGCATCAATTGCATATTGTCTTAGCCCCTCCTAAGAATCACAAGATTGGTAATACAATAAAGGAACTTACACTTCTAGTAATTCCTTTCCAAGAACTAGGCCCTTTCCTGTCAAGATGTACATAAAATATTTGCACAACTATATAGAAAAATTATTTTTAACACAACACATAATTGATTAGTTAATTTGTTATACTATGAGAACCACAATGGAAAAACAATGCTCATCGTAATCAATGGGAACTGGTACCCATAACCAAATTGAGCCAAACTCGCCTCCAGACTATGCTTTGACAGAGAGCATACTAGGTCTATTTTGGAATTCCACTAGCCAACCAACTCAAGAATTCCAATGACCACAAAGTGGCCAATACATGATTCCTCTTGGAAATGTCCAACCTATTCCTCCGACAATGTCCTTTCTATGAGGAATTTTGGGCCTCCTCCAACAAGCTCCAAATCAAAAGAGTCACCTCATACCTTTACCCCTCTCACCATCTTGGCCAACTCTTTTGCCTTACTAATATCATC
The DNA here is from genome assembly GCA_031772625.1 of Pinus tabuliformis. NCBI lineage: Eukaryota > Viridiplantae > Streptophyta > Pinopsida > Pinales > Pinaceae > Pinus > Pinus tabuliformis. The sequence goes on along the minus strand of CM062819.1, from coordinate 852,953,565 downwards.
TATCTTAGAGAGAGGAAATTCGAGCAAGAAATTGCTATTAACCTCTCCACGCAAGAAACCACCATTAACCCAAGGCCTCCCAACCTTTCACAATTGTCCACAGCTATCTAGCATGTAAAATTCTCTTTTATCACTCTTTCCCACAATGATTTATATAACGAACCATATGCACATTTATCATTAAAACAAAGAAACATTTATGTACATCGTGCATTCATATTTGACCCTCAGCTTGGGTCCATAATATCTAGATTGACAGGAAATGTAATTGACATATAGGTGGTATATGTTTTGATTTTTCAAATAACACAATCATTCATATCAACATTATACTTTCCATTTATGGTTTCAATTCACATTGCGATGTTTTACCTTCACATGTTCTCATGTTGCCATTAAGCTACCACTACTTAATCCCGTTAGCAACATTAATCATAAATATGCAATTTTTAAACAAGTATTCACTTTCACAATCATTTTAGTTTCATGCATACAATACTGTCATGCATAAAAGTATATACAATTATTCATTAATATGTAAATGTCAATAATAGTTAGGGTAACGATCCAAACATTTCCAATTCCCACAGTATGTTATTACCCACAGACTGACACACGAAGTAACTACCATAAGTACTTGTTTACAATTTGCAATAAGCTTAAATCAAAACCAATTCATGCATATAAGTTTTAATAGTTAGTCATGCAACACTAACTAATCAATTCTACCAACCATATTAATGCAACCATGACATGACTCAATCAGCAACTAGCACATTACAGTCATGTCTCACTGCTCAACTCATTGCTTATTTTTACCATCTAAAGGGGTTCATTTAGTGTCTTTTTAACGCTCTATCATCCTCTTCAAGGACATTCCCCATCTTTTACATTCATGCATTTGTTTCAGACACAATCACTATATGCATTCATCCTTTATAAATAGTGCATGGTAACTTTAGTTATGTTCATTAAATGTATCATTAATCTTTTCATAGATGCAAAGGTTTTCACTTCAACAAGTTAGTGTTGAGGATTGTTCATAGGTGTAACAGAGGTTTTATTATATTTTATCCTCATCGGGATTCAATTGTCATGAACACAGTTTTGTAGTAGACTTTATTACTTACTACTCTTCAATGTGGTTATAAACATACATTATGCATCTCGTGTCAAAACTACTCTACTGTATATATCGATATGTAGCTTGTTATAATCATACTTGAGTTGATCTCTAGTAGTATCATACCTAGACTTCTTTTCCGCTTACTAATTCCCAAAAGGCGTCAGTGCTACAACATGGCTCTGATGCCACTTGTAACATCCCCTAGTAACCTTGCATGAAAATGCATGGAGTTAGAAAAAATTTACACAATTTACCCACGGGTAACTATCCAAATTATTATGTCACATTCCTCATTAACCATTAGATAGAATCTTCATCATTACATAGAATAAATTTAGTAAAGGAATAGTAAGTTACATAAACATTAACAACCATTGTTGTAGCATATTAACATAAACTTTCTTATGTAATCTTGCATCATTTTCATGATTCCTTTAACTATATTAGTTAGTCACATACTTGATATCGTAAATGCCACATCATGCAAGGAATCAACACCATCAAACTGACACAATAAGAAATCACATCATTGAACATAGGTATACCGTAGAAACCCAATAGGGTGAAAACCAACAAATGTTTAATTGTATTATTCAATGCTCATTAGGGTGTTAACCCCTCATTCAATGGTAATAAGGGAGTCCATCCCTTGACCATTGTCATAAAATATTACAAATAATATCATCTCAAAAAAAACATAACTCGTTATAAGCTATTACAATCATCATGACAACATTTATCCACAAACCCTTTAGCATTGTGTCTCAGGGCCTAGTTCTTCCCATCAGTGGATTATTCTGTAGCTGACATTCCTTCAATCTAAAAAAATCGCTAATTTATCATCTACCATAACAGTAAACATAATTCGCCTTTGCATATGTCGCAACCTTTTCCTACAACTGCTACTGCCATCAAATTTTGTTATCATGAATAAATCAAGTAATAATCAAAGCAATTCATAAATTAATATTACTGTGTTTCACCATCTATTCATGAAACTCAAAAAAAATATCGCAACATGCTTCTTTTAACAACATATAATCATCAAAGCATGTCGATAATTTAATACCACATTAACTATTATTCCCCTCACAAAAGCACACATTATTGCAAGACAAATCATTACAAATGTCCAGACATTCCTTTAAAATAAACTAACACATCAATTATGATCTTCGTGCATGAGAATTACATAAGTTTTATCAAAAGAACCATCCCTTCAATTATTACTTTTGGTGCATGCAAATACGTAAAGAGAACTAACACAACGAATGGTGTTCCTATGCATGCAAATGCATATACTTTCCAAAATAATCATCCCAAAAGAATTCTTAACACAATAGAGCAACAAACACATGTTTCCTTTTCGAGGAAATCTAGCACACTATGGCATGCAACACATGTTTTATTTTCTGTAAAACTAATGCAACAAATACATGTCGTCTTTTCCAAATATTATATAAATTACCCATATATATGTTCCAAGAAAACTAACACATTACTATGGTTTTTGTGCATGTAATTTCATCTTCTTTCCCAAAGAATCTTTTTTCAATGTAGGCTAACACAACATGTTATCATTTCCCATATGCAAATATATATTCTTTTCAAATGAAAATTAAAACAAATATTGCATGCATATACACGATCTTATTCCAAAATAACTAACATAATAGTTATGATAGCATAAAAATAATCATACATAAAGCTCAATAGTTCTATCCATGCAAAGAACACGTCTCTATAACACAATGACTATTATTTGTGTAAGAAAGAGCTTATCATAATAGCCCTTGTATGCAACACATATTCCTTTTTATAGAATTCTACAATTATTAGCTATTCTTTTCATGTAAAAAAAATATATACTTCTTTTCAAAAGGAAGTTAATATAACCTCGTTTCTCTATCTTTCTACATGCAGGTTTCTCATGCTTCCCTTTTCAAGAAATTACCATGGATAACCAATTTTTATGCATAAAAACTAAACCACAATAACAAAGTTAACTTAAGCTTTTATGCATCTAAATTAAGAAATTGACACAATTCATCTACTTAGGCAATCTTTTCAAAGAATCCAACATCATACTTGTACTTTTCATGGGTGCAAAGATTACATTTCCTTTCAAGAGATCAACACACATTTTCTTTTCAAAAAATATCAAACATATTTTCTTTTAAAAAAAGATCGAACATAGTATTTCTATTTTGTGCATATAACTTATTTTGCTAAAAAAACATTCAAAAAATCTCAACCTAATTTATATGCAAAAACAAGTTCCTTTCCAAAGAAATCTACCACAGAACATATATATTTCTTTTCAAATGGTATTTTACCACAATCATTATTTTCCCCCTAATTTTCGAAAAAAAAATATCATAATTACTTATTCTTTTAGAGAAAAAGTAACATATATAAAATAACATGATATTTTCTCAAAAAAATAATTATTATTTTCACAAAACAAAAACAATATAATATTTTCTTACTTTTCCTTTCTGGCCGAACTTAACATTATCTTTTCCCAAAAAACCAATTGTTCTTTTCCGGCAAGAATCATCATATATAAAACAACATATATTTTTCCGAAAAAAAACAAATTTTCCAAAAAAACAAAAACAAAAATGTAACTAGTACTACTATTATCTTTTCCGAAGGAAACAATTATTCTTTTCCGGCAAGAATCATCATATATAAAACAACATGATATTTTTCCAAAAAAATAACAAAAACAAAAGTGTAACTACTTATTTCTTAGAGATAAGATATATCTGGAGAATCTCTTCCATAGCCAAGAGATAAACTGTGTTTTTCATTAGTCCTTGGTTTAACAAGTCATTGGCTTTAAATACGTCCTTGATTGCTTTAAATACGGCTTGCAGGTCTTTACTTGCGCACTCGGGTAGTTTCCCATGGCTGCTGGAGAAAATCATAAGACCCACTACTATATTGCATAACAGTGAGAGCTCATAAGTTTTTTTTCTTACAGAAAGTAACATGGTCGCTCAATATATTTCCAGTCTCGTTATGATAAACCCTATGGCTGGACGTCAGCATGCCTGTGAAGAGAAGGCCGAGGCAAACAAGAGAGTTTATATTGCCCATCCACTAAGCTCCTAGCTACTGGAACGTCGAGTAAAAGAAAAATAATTAATAACAGAGTTCAGTATTGAGTATCGTAGGAATTTTTTTGCTTCCTCTTGTCAGTTTTCCGCTTCAAGATTTCGTTATGGAACCAACCTTAAATTAGTTCCTATCGTATCACATTAAACCCGTCAAATGGATAACTAGATGGATATTTCATATTATATAAATATTAACAGGTGGTTTTTAAGGATATTACACTCGCTCTCTGTCACTGGCAACTATACCGAGCGAAGTCATGGCCAGCACCACCTCATTTTTATTTACGCATTCGAAATTTGCCAAAATAGAGTGTACCCAATGTATATATTCAGTAAAAATCAGATATTACAAATTCAACTTATTAAAGATTGTGTTTCCCCGCTAATAGGACATTCAATGGTCTTGTAAGCTGATATTCTGGACAGAATCATGAGTCAGCATCCCATCCCATTCACGATTGGCGCATCCCCAATTACATTTCCAATTACACAAGCTATTGAAAGTCAACATTCTGCTGGACTGCAGAGAAATTAGTTTAGCAGTGGAAGGGCTTTTGGATAACACGATCCCATAGCCGTCGTTCATGTACTCCGTGCCCTCCGGAAACAACTGCCACAGCAAGCTTCCTCCTGCTGCTCCACCGCTTCTTATAGAAGTCAACACACTGTCATACACTGTTTGCATAAACGTGTCTCTATAGCCCACCCACTCTTTCTGAAACCCCAAATTCTGCGAAAAGGACGGGCATGTTAAGTTTCTGCTCCGAGTCTTCTATGTGAGCCAACATCCAATTTCTGACAAACGTTATATGACTTGGTATGATGTTTTGGCCGATCCTGTACCCACAAATACCCAAAGCAAAGCACTTTAATTCATATATTCAGAGGTTAACCTATTCAAAATACTGATTGCGAATTTTTGGAATATTTTGCAATCTGATGAGCATGGAATTAATTTATATATTTAGAGGTTAATTTATTTAAAATATTGATTGAGAATTTTTAGAATATTTTGAAATCGGATGGGCAAGAAATCTCATGGAGATGAGTAAAGTCAAATCTTAATAATTGATTTGGACAATATTTATCTAAATATTTCTGAAATCAATAATCCACATAAAGATGTCTCATTAAAAACACAATTAAAATTTTATTGTTAGAAAGCTTATTGAACAAAATAATTGGCCAGTGTGATAATTGAATAGTGAAAGCTACCATTTTATTGTTAGAAAGCTTATTGAACAAAATAATTGGCCAGTGTGATAATTGAATGGTGAAAGCTACCATTTAATCATATCTAGACCAATGGTTAGAGGAGTTTTAATACTATTTTTAGATTTCTAGCCAGGATTTAGTGTCTCATCTTTGATCCCCTTTCCTTTCTTATAGTTTTTTCTCTTAAGTTGTTTTTTCTTTAATTTTATTTATTTTTATTTTCATCCTTTCACCTTTGGATGGAATTTTGATTATATATATTTTTGAGTTTTCTTTTATTAATCTTTTATAAGTTATCCCATGCCTCATATCTCATTTTTAGTATTTAGTCTTTTTATATTTTATTTATTTGGTTATTAATTTTTTCCTATCCCTTAGTCCAAGTCAAACATAATTTGTATATTAAAATAATATCTTAAATATATTTCTTTTTGTTATATCTTATTATTATTCTTTATTATTAGTTTTTTCCTATCCTTTAGTCTAAGTCAAACGTAATTTATTTATTAAAATAATATCTTAAATATATTTTATTTGATTAATTATATTCCTATAAAAATATTTTTTATTCAATTTTAGATTTAGACAAATGTAGTTGTTTCAATATAGTTGTTGGAATGATTTATATTTTTATTTAATTTATTGCCATGATTTGATTCTTCATCTTATTCTGAAAAAGAGTAGAAAAATAAATCTTTATATGATTTTCATCAAAAAAAATCCAAATTTCAAAAAAACTACACTTATGAAAGACATTATTTTCAGTTGCAACCTGGTCATGTAATTTTTGATTTCAAAACTGGTGATTGAAGAAGTTATTAATTACGTACCAGCCAACCGTATAAATATGTACAGAGGCGAAATCGATGCCAAGAGCTTGGTTGTTGCGAATAAAGTCAGTACCCTCCTGTTGTGCTGAACTATATGGATTGAATTTGAGCCTATCCGCCACCGAAGGCCCATAAAATCCATTCATTCCTATCTCCAACATATGCTTGGAATCAATAGATTTCACATAAGCGGCCATTTCTTCAATCCATGCCTGAAATCATTTATATCTCCGTGATAGTTAATTTTCTTTTCCCGTTTACATTACGCTTATTATACAGCTAAAATAGTAAATGCTTGGAGCTGTATCACATTGTTAACTTCCATGCAAGATACTAAATGCTTGGAGGTGTATCACATTGTTAACTTACCTGCAAGGTGTCCCCGGTTGGATCAGACTGGCATCGAGGTTCGTTCATGAGTTCCCAAGCAAATATAGTTGGATCGTCCTTGTAAGTCACCTTTGTTATCGTATTTACCCTAGTTAATACAGCCTGCAAAATCATAAATATTTGAATATAAGAGACATCCACCATGATATCTATACATATATCGCTTTGTGGCCAGTGTTCTTCCCCCTAAAAATGATTAGGGGAGTAATTTGTTTAAGTAGATAGGTTATTTTTGAATTTAAGTTTTTGTGATACATAATGAATTAAACAAAGTCTTTCGTTAGAAATCATATGAGAGAATTTTTGGCCTACGCTTTTCAAACCAACAAATGTGGTCGTGATGATGAATCACACTTGTTGATTCCAAAAGCGTCTGATTTATACATAAAGACTTTGTTTAATAGATAGGTTATGTTTATAGTAAATTAATTATTATTAATTTTTTAATGATTTTATAAAAGGGTTAGATCTTAAATTTTTGTGATTCATATTGATAATGATATTGTTTCTTGGAATAATTATATTATTGAAATTTGGTTGATCTTTGCAATCAATTAATATGATTGATAACTTTATTATTGAGATTTGGTCGATCTTTCGAACCAACTAATATGATTGATGTTTAAGACAAAGATGAACCACATTAATTAGTTCGCAAACTTAACTAAATCTCAATAATATAATTATTCTTCATTATTTTTAAATATTATCCTATAAATTAACCGTAATAAATATTAAGTTAAATTTTATGATTTCACATATAAATAAATCCATATCTTAAAATTGAACAAAAAGTCTATATTATTCTAAAAATTGAATTCAATTTTAATCACATTACCCATTTATGTTATTCAATTATATAGAAGATAACACTTAATATTAATAATGAATATATAATAATAAAATAATATTTTATATATTTATATTGGATTCAATTATAATGTAACATTCAATAGTGATAATTGCATATAATTTAGTTTATTATATAAGAGATGTTATAGTTATATAGAATATTAGATTAAAACTAATAATAATCTATAATATTGATTAAATTAAAAATAAAAATGATAAACTAATTTAATTGGTTATATTATAATTTACTTTTTATCTATAAAAATATAAATGATTTAAAAATAAATAAATAAATTATATATTATATTAAAATAAATTTAAATAATAATAATAATAATTTATATTAATACTAAGTAACTATATTATTTCAGAATATATAATTAATAAATATATAAAATATTAATTACTCCATATAATTAAAAACAAAAATAATGATATGAAACATATTAAAATATAAATAGTAATTTATTATTGTAATCGTTATATTTCAAACAAATTTTTATTTAAATTTAATTAATAATTATATAATAACTTAGTATTTACATTTCTTTTTTTAAAACCGTAAAGAAATATATATATAAATATAAATAATTTTATTAAGAATTAGTATAAATACATCTTTAATTTCTATTTTTTTCTTAAATTATATATATATATATATATATATATATATATAATAATAATAAATATATAACAATAAAATAATTATATAAAAATATTTTACATATTATCAGGTTTTTAAATATAACAATAAAATAACATAAAAATATTTTAAATATTAACAAATTTATAAATTAGTTAATGATTTATTATTTTGTGGTTTAACATGTTGAAAGCCTATTTTCCGGTTTGTGTATCATAGTTGTGTTTTATATATAAAAAAATATAAGCCTATTTTCCTGTTTGTCTATCATAGTTCTGTGTTGTATTCACAATCTCTGTTGATGTTAATATTGTAAAATTTGGCAAAAGTTATTAGAATTTTATACTCAGGTTATTTATATTTACTTTAAATTAAAATTTTCAGGAGTATGATTTGATATTTTTTAATTTACTGCTTTTACATTTTAAGGAAAATTAAATTGTAATTAATTAAATTAATAAAAAATAATAATCTTATTACAAAACCAAATAATATTAATATGAAAATCTATATTTAATTCAGTAAAGACATGTTCCGAAAATTAATAAATCCGGTAATAGGATGGATAAATTTCTTGCATCCCACGAAAACTAAATATACATTTCCCCTATAGATGATATACACGAAAGCAGCTAACCTTAACATGCGCCTTGAAGTAACTTTTAAGGGTTGGATCGGAGAAGAAAGCATCATTTGAACTGAGATTCAACCCAACATTTCGTCCCCACTTTACATACTGTGCTTTGCCTCCATACGCATCCCAGTTGTTCACCAAACTCAATATCAGGCGAATTTTATTCCGCCTGGCTTCGCTTAGAACAAAGTCAAGAGCCTGGCAACATGAATATTATGTTATAAATGTTAAGAGGATTGAAACATATTAAGAATAGTTTTAGTGGATTTAATGGTTGAGAGCATGCAGTTTTTTAAGAATACAGTTTCAAAACCAGAGAGATAAAAGATATAGATTTCGTTAGATTTAACAATAAAAAATTTACAAAATTTTACCAATAATTTTCTTTGCATAATAACAAATTAGAGTGACAAAAATATATGCTTCGCTAGACTTAACAATCAAATCTCTACAAAATCATACCAACAAAAAATTCTATCTCTACAAAATCATACCAACAAAAAATTCTTTCATAATAACGGTACAAAATCAACAGTTAAATTCGTTAATGACTAATTAAAATCTAAGGCTCCGGTTCTTTGTCGTGCCTGGAACACTTGTTCATCATAAACCCCAGGAGATTTTTGCAGAGCTCTCCAACCTCCGTCATTGAAAGCCCAGGTGCGTGCTACAGTGAGACCTGCTGCAGCAGCCTCTTTAAGGACTGAAGTCACCTTTTGTCTGGTGGACGGGTCAACGGCAAGGACCATTAACCAATAAGTATTGAAGCCGTTCACATAAAATGGTGATCCCTTCAAAACAAACTGTGTGCCTTTTCTTTCAACCATACTCGACCGGTCATGGTGACTCTCATATTCATTTTCCAATTCCAATGGTTTGCAGAAATTGGACCAAACGATGAGTATGAGGACGGCCTGTATAAACTTCATATTCCACATATCAGAAAAAATCCAGTATTTCTTCTTAGTCGCGATCTGAACCGATCGTTGCCAAAGGAATTGTCTGCCAACTAATTTATAGCGCGATCATAAGGGAGAAGGTGAAGGTTTTGCTTAGAAGCAAGGCATTGAAGCCAATAAGATCACAGCGTTTGGGATGAAATTCTGCAGTGTGATTTAATATTCAGTTTTTCTTGTTCCAAAAGTTGAACGTCATCGAATTAGTTTTCAAGGTCACGTTACCATAAGAATGTTGCTGTGTCATGCAGTTTATATACTTTGAACCCATTGCTAGGATAATCGCCCTTAGTGAATGTTACTATTCTTTCGTCGTTGTTTTTATGTTTCGTCAAGATTGGATGTCCCCCTTATCTTCAACATTGCCGATGCTTGCAGCAGTAGTGTCGAGATGCGTGATTCTTTTCCAACACTAATTTTTATATTCTAGATTTCCATTTTAATGGCTTAGCTGGTTCATTTTTTGTCTTTCATAATTCTAAATTTTTCTTCAAGTGTTTGATGTATGCAAAGCAGCTAGCTTCGGTGAAAAATCAAGCTCACATAATTTTTATTTTTGTTTCTGTTAATTTGGATGTGAATCAATGATCCGATGGCTTTTACATATATTTTTATGGTAAAAATGGCAGTACAATCTGTAATAAATTGTATTTGAATTCGTGTAAAATGGATTTAGCTAGATAATAATAAACAAAGCTTGTAAATAGGAAAGATTAAAGCAAATTGAAAAAAATGAAACTAATTACATTCATGCAGAAAGAAAAAACAATTAAGAAAATACAAAGCTTGTAAATAGGAAAGATTAAAGCAAATTGAAAAAAATGAAACTAATTACATTCATGCAGAAAGAAAAAACAATTAAGAAAATACAAAATATGTACCATATACTCTATATGGCTAAACTAATAAACTAGTCATGCAATCATCTATTAATTATCTCAGGGAGATAAGTAAAACTCGTGGATGCTTGGAAAGTTTTGGTTGCAGCAATAGTTGAGGACATTAGTGCTTGAGTCCATAGAGAGAGTTAAGTAAAACTCATGGATGCTTGGAAAGTTTTGGTTGCAGCAATAGTTGAGGACATTAGTGCTTGAGTCCATAGAGAGAGTTCTTGAGTTAGAAAATTAAAGATAGATTATTTACTTATAGTTGTGATTACTACATGCAAATTTTTTCTTTGAGATCACCATATAAAGATATGTGTTTTTCACATCCATGTGATGAAACTCCCACCTTCTTGCTATTGTAATGGCAAGAGCTAACCAAATAGAGTTAATTTTGGTCATGTAGTAAAAGTTTTATGAGGTTTTTTATCTACTCACAAGTCCGTTTGTTATTTTGTTTGTCATGTAGACCCATTTGTATCTCACAAGCTTACAATATGAAGGAAGTTGAAGAAAGTCCCAAGTTTGGTTCTTAATGATGGAGTTGTATTGCTTATCCACACTTGCTTCCCATAAAGGATTTCCTATAGCGTCTGCGTAAGACTACGATTCTGATGTTAGAACCATGTAGCAATGCATGGGCTTAAGTAGTTTTGTAGTTGTGAATGTATGAGATGCTTCTTTAAATTGAGATCTTATGGTAGGATCATCCGAAAGATCATTTGTGAGGCTCCACTTATATGTATCTCACTCATGATAAGATCTCTTGTATGTATGAAGCACAATTGATTTCTTCAGCCCACAATTTGAAAGAAAAGCACCTTATATACAACATGTAACTAACCATCTCTTTCAAGGATATGTTCTTCCTCTCAGTTACCATGTTCTATTGCAGAATGTAAGGAACTATATTTTGCGATTGTATTTCTACTTTGACACAAAGATGTTGGACATCCTTGACATGCTCTCCCCACCTTTCCCCCACCCCAATTATCTATATATAGAATCTTGATCATCTTTTTAGACTCCTTATCTATAGATGCTTTGTAAATCTTCAAATTCTCAAACAATTAATAGTTGAGCTTGAGAAACTACACTTGTGTGTATCTCATGCAATCATCTATGAATGTTAGCGCATATCTATATTTTCTCATGGAAGGATATAGAAATGGCGCCATAACATCACTATGAAGAATATCAAAGGAAGAGGAGGCTCGACATGCACACCCCTTCCCAAAATTTTCTTATTGATGCTTTCCAAGAGTACATCCTTCACCAACTCCATCAGAAAACTCTATGGTAGGTAGGCCTTTCACCAACCCTTATTTTCTAAGCTATTGCATGCATCTAAAATTTAAATGTATTTTGTGCCAAATTATGCTTTCATCATTTGTAAGTGTTAGTAGTAAAGTGGAATATGACTTGGGAACAAACTCAAAAAAATGTACTGATGAGTTGAATGATTTGTTTTACCAACTACAATTTTGGAGTTATCTTGCATGTTATATATGCTCACCAAATATGGGGGGATTCAACTCTCCTTCTAGTGTTTGTATGTGTTATTTGATACATGGAGAGAATATTTAATGAAAGCTTCGAAATATGTAGGATATTCTCAAAACTTCCATCTCTATGAGCTACCATCACTTATCCAGTCACCTTTATTGGAGAATCGTCTCCCATGAGAATAGGAGGACCAACATATGGCTTTAAATATAAGAGGGCATATTGTGTGGCCACCATGTGATGTGAAGCTCATAATTCTACAATCCATGTAAAAGGAGAGGAATGAATAGAAATTAATTCATGCTCAATCATCGTATTTCAAGTGTTCTTTCTCCCTACTTCTTCTTAGCACTTTCTAGAATAATAGTAAGAATTTGTTATTACTATTATTGATAAACCTAAAAAAGAAAATGTTGTCGTTGATTTTCTATCAAGACTCCATAATGAATACTAATCTGATTCTACAAAAGATGTTTTTCCTAATGAGAACTTGTTCACTTTGTCTACTAAAATACCTTAGCTCATAGATATTGCTAACTATTTAGCTGTGGGGAAACTTCCATAACATTTGTTGCCTAGAGAGTGACAAAAAGTCGTGATAAATAATGCTAATACACTTGAATTCAAGGGTATTTATTTGAAACCGGGCTTAATCATGTGATTAGGTGATGTGTCTAAGAGGACGAAATTTATGGCATTTTAAAGGCTTGTCATGATGTGTCTTTTGGGGGTCACTTTGCAGATAAAAGGACACCGAATAAAATTCTGCAACAAGGGTATTATTCACCTACCATTTTCAGGGATGCCAAGAAATATGTCAGAGGTTTCAACAAGTGTCAAAAGATGGGTAAGCAAGCACAATCTGATGAGATTTGGATCCAATTAACCCGACATTGAAGCAAAATTCATACATACTGGTATGTATTGATTATATAACTAAGTGGGTGAAGGTGAAGGCTTTACTAAGGGAAATTGAAAAATATGTGGTTGACTTCTTATATGAAGAGATCTTTGATTAATTTGGAATACCACGAGAAATTTTCACAAACCAAGGAACTCAATCCACCTCAAATATTATTCAAAGTATCACCATGAAATTCAGGATTAAGCATTAGATATCAACACCTACCATCCACAAGCCAATGGATAATTTGAGGTTACTAACAAGGTACTAGAAAATATCCTTACGAAAACACTGCAACAACATCATAAGGATAGGCTTGAGAATCTTCTAGAAGCCTTGTGGTCTTATAGAATCACCTGGAGGGATACTATGGGTTTCACTCCATATGAGCTTGTGTATGGGAAATAATTTGCTCTCCCTATTGAATTGGAGATCAAAACATTGAGAATTTCTTGGCAAGTGGGAATAGAGCTTTCCAAAGAACAAAAGCATTGACTACATCAACTTAATGAGATCGATGAGATTCGATAGGATTCCATTCACCAGACGATCATTGTGTAACAACAACACACAAAGCAGAATGATACGGTTATAAAGAAAACAAATTTAAAGAAGGGGATTGGGCTCTTTTCTTCGACTCTAGATACAAGGATTTCAAAGGTAAATTCTACACTTGATGGGTGGGGCCTTATGAGATCGAAATTGTGTTTGATAACATATTTGTGTTACTTCATACTATTGATGAGGCATGGACACCATTAATGGAAAATGGGCATCTATTAAGGTTGTATCAGATCTCCAATATAAGGAAGAATTTATTCAAGGGTTGGAAAAGTAGTCTCATATGAAATTCATAGAGTGAATGGATAACCCACTCTCCTATGACATTAAAAAAAATAAGAAAAATATATGGCAACAAAAACATGGATTCCGGAAACTACCGACATTAGTAATGTCCAAAAAGAAAATGTTGGTTGGCGTCACTAGGAATAATGAACTTCAAATTGTGAAAATATTTTAAGCGCAATTGGATGGGACTAGCAAAGTTCAAAAATATATATATATATATATATATATATATATATAATAGAATAAATATTGTTGGCATGATTCTCTTTAGGGCCACTTGACATCGATTTAATTAATTTTATGACCATCGCTTATTCAAGACTATCCTTTAGGATCATGTCATATAATGAAGAAAAAGAGCGACAAAATTATTTATGGCATGCCTATCTCCATAGGAAAGGTACTCTTTGACTATTTCTTAGTTTTTTTTTTAATGTATATAGTAGCTAATAACATGTAAAGTTAACATGAGCATGCCTAATTTTGCTTTTTGGATTAATTTCCTTCCTCTACTATATATTCATCTTCTCCGGAAAGGAATTATTATTGTGTTACCTCTTTCATAATTTCATTACCTATTTCATGTTCTAATTACCCTCCTCGCCTAATATTTACCTACCTTATTCTCAACCTACCTATGCCTAACATAAATATATATAGTATCTTACTCAAATCCACCTGAACCAAATGTTACATCATATCTAAATAAATCTGCATATTCCAACATTACCTTTCCATCAGTCCAACAATCAAACTACGTGGCATATCACACTTGTACTCAAATTTTATAGCAATCAAGTCATTTTGTAGCCCGTGCCATTTCATAACACGTGGCATCATTTTTCAGCATGCCTCTCCACGTGACTGGAAACAACATAATCAAATCGTAATAACACGAACAAAATGACTGATAATTCATTACAAAATATGGTAATGAGCATTAATGAAGGGGATTATGACAGTTTTCGGTTCAAATTTTTGTTAAGACAGGTTACTGTTGGCATTGAGTCCAGACATAAGGTGCTATACAAGCTTGGTAAAGCACTAAATGAGCAAAGTGTAGAAGAGAAAGATGGGCGAGACTATAGTGCGAATAGAACTTGACAATGTGGAAGCCATCAAAGCTAACCAGGTCACATGAGATATCTTTTTCAAGTTGAGTGGATTTTGTTCTTGGAGAAGTTTCAAGGATTTGACACTCATATTTCACTGGAGATTTCTAATACTTTTAATGGTGATAGAGCCCTAGTTTGAACGCTTATTATTCCTATGAAACAAGAAACACTGGCAACAAGAATTGTGTTGAGAAATCTATAGGGATATGGATAGCATGATTTATCATTAGATTGATAACCACTTTTGATATATTTTTACTTTACCTTACTTATTAGCTTCTTCTTGTATTATTATGCTATTCTTGTCATCAAACAACTACCAAATAAGAATATCAACTATACATAAGAACGCATGATACATGCTATAATCTAGGGCCAAAACCTCTCCACTTGAGAGGAAAACCCACAAATCTCTTCACTTCTTATAGATTCTTCAATTGATGAATCCCAAGACCTCTAGACAAAGAACAATACCCTTTCAAGACCAAGTCCAATCTCCTTGATGGTGTTCTTCCTTTTTTCCAATTTAAACGCAACAACATAGTAGCTCGACACAAACAGCACAGCCAGCATGTGCATACTAGCAGTGTCATGTCGATTTGTGTCATCAGTTGCCTCGCGACATCACTACTTTGGGTTATACTTGTGTAATCAATGTAATGTAATGTGGAAGTCCAAGAGACCCACGGATGAAGTTAAAGAGTCATGTAATTCGAATAGTCATGAGGGAATTCGAAGGGTCACAAGGGTCAGTTTTACCCTTGGCTATATATACCCCTCATTTGTACATGCAAAGGACTTTTCACCTTGGCTCCTCCCCCATAGCCTTGAGAGTTTGTAATCTTTTCTTTGATGAGTGAGCAGTGGCTCCAACTCTCCACTAATGGGGCCAGTGATGTATGGTGTACGAATGTGTCTTGGAACTTTTGCTTAATTCAGCAACCTGTTAACATGACAGCGCGTTTTCACACATGTATTGTATTCATTTGTAAGACAATTCTTTGGACGCTTGTAATGCATGTTGCTTTAATCTGTACTAATATGGTTGAGCTATTTTGGTTATTTTAGTGCATATACTGTTGGAAATGTGTTGTATCAGTTGTTATCGTTGTCTCACCCATGTGGACTACTCCATCTGACACTAGATAGATTCATTCTTGTAAATTCATTATAATGACCATCGCACTCATGTGGACTACTCCGTTGGGTGTTGTATGTGTTATATTTCCACCTTTATGTATGTGATTTCTTAATCCGTGTGGACTACTCTGCCAGAAGATGCACAGATCCTGCTATGTTGTGTCTCTCTAACCAAGTTGGGACTATTCCCTTTTAACTTAAGACTCACTCTCACCCTTCCCCTCTGTAGTGAAAGAACTTTGACACAAGCGACACTAACCACTCACCAGGCACATGAACCTCATTGTTTAAAGACTAAGTGAACCACTCTCACGTGCTAACAAGTAAGAGCTAAGGCATCTCTTTAAGATAACGGCAACCGGACCATCATACTGGATGGGACTCCTACACCAAACAGTGTGAGGTTTAGTTGGGACTTCATACTGAGCAAATCTCCTGAATGTTGGTAGGTCCAGCACCATCAACATTTCTTGCACTAGAAGGAGGGCCAGATGATAAGTCAAGTCTTCACAATTTGTTTTGAACCTTCGCACACTTATCATGACTAACCATAGAATTTCTCTTCCTGAGACGACTTTGAAATCTCGGAATAGTTCTAGAATGACTTGTCATGTAAGACATACGATAGTGAAGGCAGAGCAACCTTTCTTAGACATGCAGTTCGCATCATAGGCCAAGCAACAGTCAACACATTCAGCTCAATTGTTTTGGGGTAAGCTTGCTTCCCGTGCCTTGTGCTGCATTTCTCTTTTTGTGTATTCACTTGTGTGAGTGATGTTTTCTTGATGTCTTTTAACACTTATTGTCGTTTACATGTATACTAGCTTGTCCTAGCTCTGTTTCAGTTTTTGTTGCTATTTCACTGTTGTCGCATGCATGAAACTGTTTTACACGAATGTTCACCCAACCAGCAAACTACCTCACCCACATGCATGTTGATCTATTTGTTGAATCTTTCATTCATTTTTTGCATGCACTATTAATCACTTTTGCTATCACTTAGTGTCGCCATGCATTTCATCGACTTACTTTCTTTCAGTTGCCCCTCAGTGAGTTGGGCCAACCTTGGCCCGGTCTCTACCTTCACCAAGGCTACATTGCGCAATCTGGAGAAGAAAGGCTCTCCTTCCTCTCCAAATTTGCACATTATGGCCCGGCACTAGCCTCCTACACTGAATTGTGCATTTCTGGAGGTCACTAGCTACTTGGCCCAAAAATTTGCATAAATTTGTCCCTGGGCCAGTAGTCTTTCCCAGTTGGAATCGCGCATTGCACAATCCTAGCAGCCAACTGCCCAACTGGATTGCACATTTTTTAGTTCCAGCAGTCATTCAATCTCTCAGCAGCCCAGACTATGCCTTGTGCAGTCTTGGCAGTCGGTCTCCCGACCTCCCAGCCAAAATTGCGCAACCTTCATGATCATTCACCTAGGTATGTTGCAAGTTAGTTCTCATGTTCATTTTGGTTTTCGACTGATAGATTTCTTGCTATGAGTGTTTCCATATCTCCAGGTATCATAGGTGTTCATCTGCCTCTCAACAGTACAGGTACAATGGTCTCCAAGAGATCAGAGACGAAGACACCGTTCAGAGCATGCTTGGGGATGTAGTTGATCAAGTGTCCATAGGCTTACCTGCTCACGAAGACATCAAGTTGTTCATAGACAAAAACATCAAGCAGCGTCATGAATAGCAGTTGAAGGCATCATACTAAATGCATCGAATGCAAGAGGAATGTTGTTGAAAACATAGAGGTGGAGCAAAGTTGCAAGATCAATCAGATCCACTGATAATGAAAGCAACTTTGGAGACTCGAGCTATGAAGTGATGATGCTTCATGAATATCACGCAAAGATAGAAGATGGAACAAAGAAGGAGCTGCATGTATTGAAGCAGCAACTCAGGAAGAACATGAAGCTATACAGATAGTCCAATGAGTTGCAACAGGAATAGGAACAACAGTGGGTGCAACATGCACTCACGGATGAAATTGTGCCAGCACAAGTTAAGGATACATCCCAGCAGCTAACATAGAGAAAACAAGGTGAGCAGTGTTGTTGATCGCATGCAAAGGATACAACAGCATGCATGTCATTGAGCACACACATGAAATCCAACCCATTCAACACACTCACCAAGGCGAAGACAAAAGCAAGTCCAACTGGGGTTGAACATGCACTTCGGCAAGTTGATGTGCATGGCCACCAACACACACTTGAAGATTAGCATGGACACTATGCATCAGTGTGTTTCCAGTTCAACTGTACCCAAGAAGACCATACGCATGTTAGTAGATGAGTTGGATGAAGGGGTTGAACCAATGCACTTGTTGCAATGGAGGCAAGAGTTCGCTTTAGCAAGATGTCACCATGAGGTGCATGCACACCATCACGGATGACCAAGTTGGGCATCAGCTCACCACCTTCACCATCACAAGCATGTCAAAGAGTTGGTCTCATCACATCATATTGAGTGTCAATGATGTCTTTCAAGGCTTGCTCAAGCCATGTTGTCTCACATGAGTACATGTGCATTGTAACATTGAGTCATGTCAAGTGTAAGTCAAGTGTCAATGGTTGGATGTAACGGTCATAGAGTAGGTCAAGAGTCATGAGGGTATTTGAATTGTCTCAAAGGGGAATGTCAAGGGTCACCCCAACCTTTGCTATAAATATTCCCTCATAACTCATTGTATAGGCTTTTGGTCAGCCAAGCTTCTACTAAGATTATCTTGAAGAAGGCTTGGGCAGTATTGTAACGCACCTTGGCTTCTCCACTGCATGGAGCTAGTACATCTCTTTGGAGGAGCCAGCGGATGTGGCTGTAATGTTCCACTGATGGGGCTGTAGCTTTCCATTTCTTTAATAATAAGAGCTAGCACATTTTCATGCATATGTTGTTATTGTAGTTGGACTGTTCCGGTTTCCTTAATGATATATGTTGTTTAACTTACGTACTTGTGTATGAACTGATTTGTATGCAATTATATGAATCTTGTTGTTAATATGTTGCATATGTTGTTAGTGTTATCACCTTCCATGTCGACTGCTCTGTCGGACACCAGACAGACCTTTCTTTGAACCTTGTTATGTCAACTGTCGCACTCGTCTCGAATTGATCCGTGAGTGTTGTTCATGTTATCTTACCTTGTATGTTGTGACTACCGCATCCGTGTTGACTACTCTGGTGGAAGTTGTCCTTGCCGAGCCAAGCTGAGAAAGTCTAAGAGTACTTGTACAACTATCATTATCTCGTTATTTGTTGTGCTCTCTCTTTATGAATAGCTTGTTGTCTTCAGTTGATGATGCCTTGATGGAAAATATGTTCTATTCAGAGTAATTCTTGGTGAAAACAAAATTCTTGCACTGTTAACTAGTACCACCTACTCTAATTTGTTCTTTTGGGTTAATCCTTGTCATATTAGTCAAGTAGAGTAAGGTGAGGGGAAAAAACTTAGCAAGTATGTCAGAGGTATATATAACATAATTCTCTAAAGGAACAACCTTTTCTACTCTCAATAAGTCAAGTTCCCTCTTCCGCCTTTGAAATAAATAAGTGCCTATGCACAGTTCTTTGAAAATGAAAAAAATGAAAAATGAAAAATGAATAAGGAGAAAGAAGAGAAAGGCTTCCTGGGTAGAGAGATGATACAAGTAACTGCATCAGGATACTGACCAGGCTCATTGGAAGTGGATCAATGCTTGTGTTCCTACGTGACTTCGTCGGGGTATTGTCCAAGCTTGCTGGCAGTTGAGCAACACCAGAGATAAAACTTAAACTCTGACAGTTATATTACTTGTGCATCAATATACCCTTCATCCCCAATTGAAACAACTAAGTTGACTTGGCTTGGAATGTGTGTTGACCGATCAAGGGAATGGTAGGGACTACATCTTTCACACAAGTTAGTGTGGAATCCATCATGATCAAAGAATCAAACAATACTTCCAGAAGGGTTATACTCGCTTCTCATGAAACAAGGTCCATACAGAGAGCTAGAGTTCTACCAGTGTGTCGCCAATGTTGTAGTGGCTACAACCACCCTCCAAAATTTTGGCTCGCATAAAAATTTTGGAGCCTACCTTGGATCTTGTGATTGATCATCCTTGGTCACTTTTTCTTAAGCTAATGATCTCAAGCTTCCCTTCCTTGATATTAAGAGTTTTTCATGTTCTCACCTTTATGTAGCATGTGTCATATTTGGGCATAGGGATTGTGGTTTATCATGCAAAGGGAATGTTTTTTCTCTTCAACGGAAATCTTTTGCGTAGCAATTATTTTCATTACATAGACATGTTTCACACCCACTTCATGCACTCTTCTCACGAAGGTAGTTGCATCAAGAAGAGTATGTTTTATACATTCTGGATGGTATGCGTTGTATCATTAAGTGTTCTTTTGTGATCATAGTTGATTCCTATCACTTTCTACATCTGTTTCACTGATCTCACACTTAGACAATTTCCTGCGCAACCTGACCTCATCCAGCTTTCCGAAACTATGCACTTTGCTTCTGCAACCCTCAAGCTTCCTCCCTTGTCTGCTGGAACTCCATAATGAATAGAGACCCCAGCCTCCCTTGGCATCAAAAAATGTGCAGTGGTTTCCTCTAGTATCCTTCCCTAGCAGGAACCCACTGCCATCAGAAACTATGTAGTATTGTCCCTCAGCTGCTCAGTCTACCTTGCAACCTGAAACTGCGTAGATGTGTCCTCCCGGAACCCATCCCGCATTAGTACCTTGCATCCTGAAACTACGCAGTATTTCCTCCCAGCTGACTAGGTTGCACTGCACTCAAAAACCATGTAGAGATGTCCTCCCAAGACCCCCATTCTGTAGTAGTGTCTTGTGCCTCAAAATTACGCATTGTTGTCAAAGTTGTCATGTCTTTCTTGCATGTATAAATTACGCAGGTGGACCTCCCAAGGCCTCATTCTGGCATCAGTCATTACCTGTTGAAACAACGTTGATCTATCTCTCAGTGACTACAAGAAAATGTAACATGCTGAGATCACTCCCAAGGAGTTGAGGAGAAGGACCAAGAGGCTAAGTGATGGAAAAAGATCAGGACCGCATGCAAACTCCATCAGATGCATGATCATCTCGAGGGTAAGTATGGTAAGTAAAGAACACCTTTTGAAGCACAGCTCTTAGTTGAAGTTTATCAGGGCTTATTATCACTATCATATCATCCTCTTCTTCAGTAACATGCATGTGTGCAAACACAAAAAAAGTCATTTCACGTGTCTCCTCTACATGTCTTGCTTCCTTTTTACTTATTTGACCAGTTGTTATCTTCAGAATGTTTCTTGCTATGTCATGCTTGCGACCTTGTTCTAGTGATGTTGAAGGTTTTTCTTTGTGTGTATGAGTTATGTTCTCTATGTAAACATCTATCGCGCTCGCACACAATGTTTTAAGAGTTGTCACACAAGTGTCGTCATGGTCATCGAAAGGTCTATCCCAAGTGTCACACTTGTCACTTTCACCATTAGACAGTCGCACTGAGACATGTTGTCTTTTTTGTTTGAGGTGTCTTATAGCCGAGTCATGTTGGGGGTGCGTTCTGAAGGTCATGTATACATGATTTCACTTGCTCACACACTTAGCCATTTTTTCTGAAAATTTATCGACCAGACCACCCTCCATCAGCCAAACCTCCACTGAGCTGCACTACATAGTCTCAGGCCATAGTGACCAAGCATTGTTGCCCAAAAATATGCAGAGCTTGAGGCCTCCCACCAGGTAGTCTACACTACACAATCCTAGAATCAACTTAGCTGACTTTCACCCAGACAACGCAGAAGTTGCCCAAGAAGCCATCTCAGTCTATGCTTCCTGCAAGCCTATCTATCAAGCCTTCCACTGGTCAACCGGGGAATTTCTTAAGCAGTTACATATGGCTGCACTCATCCCCAAAACTACACAGAAGCTGTTAGCCTACTTGCTTTCACTGCCTAAATAAATTGCACAAACATGAGGGACATGCACCCGATGCCTATCACTACATTGTCCAAAGAAATTGTGCAGTTTTGTTAGGTAGTCCCCCAGTCGCCTTCTTTCCACTCCTCCTGAAAATTGCACAATTGTGTCAGGAAATCCACCTACTACCTGACACCCCTCTCAGCCTAGAAACTATATAGAAAATAACCTACTTGACTGCCTCCCAAATCTGCGCAGTTCTAAACAGCAGGCTTCCACAGCGTGATCCCGATACCCTCTAGAAATTTGCGTAGTTTTCATTGCCATTGTTAACTACTGCCCGTGCTACCTTTCAGGAAAAAACTGTGTAATTCTACCTCCTAGCTGAGCCAAATCCCACAAATGTCACCTGTTGTCCCGGACTTCTCAACCCAGCCTCTCAGTGACCTATACACAGTTTTCTTGATAGTGCCCCGGAGCCTTGCATCCCGGCTTGACATGTGCTCCACATTGTTTCAGAGCCTTGTCCTCTCTTCTAGTCACCTGCACCCAGAAACGAAAGACAACGCGTCATGGGAGACTAGGGGAATTTTGGATTTTATGTTGTCTCGTCATGAGTGATTTCATAAATAGGTACATGGATGAGACATGGCATGACGATGAACAAGATAAACAAGGAGCACATGTTAGAAGATTTTCTCACAGTTGGATGAACACGCGAAGCATACCAAGTATAGAAAGAGACACGTGCACATGCATGAACCATTAAGAGAACACCAAGACCACTGAAGGTTCCACGTACTTTGTCATGCAAGGTGAAGCTAAGGTACACCACGAGCACACCCATCACTCAGCAACACCGCAGCTCGACATAAATAGCATAGCCAGCATGTGCATACTAGTAGTGTCATGTTGATGTGTGTCATCAGTCGCCTTGACCACATCACTACTTTGGGTTATACTTGTGTAATCAATGTAATGTAACATGGAAGTCCAAGAGACCCACGGATGAAGTTAAAGAGTCATGTAAGTCGAATAGATATGTAATTCAAACAGTCATGAGGGAATTCAAAGGGTCACAAGGGTCAGTTTGACCCTTAGCTATATATACCCCTCATTTGTACATGCAAAGGACTTTTCACCTTGGCTCCTCCCACATAGCCTTAAGAGTTTGTAATCTTTTCTTTGAGGAGTAAGCGGTGGCTCCAACACTCCACTAATGGGGCTAGTGATGTATGGTGTATGAATGTGTCTTGGAATTTTCACTTAATTTAGCAACCTCTTAATAGGCCAACACATTTTCACACATGTATTGTATTCATTTGTAAGACTATTCTTTGGATGCTTTTAATTCATGTTGCTTTAACTTGTACTAAGATGGTTGAACTATTTTGGTTGTTTTAGTGCATATGTTTTTGGAAATGTGTTGTATCAGTTGTTATCATTGTCTTGCCTGTCTGGACTACTTTGTCGGACACTAGATAGATTCATTCTTGTAAATTCATTATAATGACCATCACACTCGTGTGGACTACTGTGTTGGGTGTTGTACGTGCTATCTTTCCACCTCTGTGTATGTGAATTCTGCATCCATGTGGACTACTTTTTCGGAAAATGTGCAGATCCTTCTGTGTTGTGTGTCTCTAACCAAGTTGGGACTCCTCCCTTTCAACTTAAGACTCACTCTCTCCCTTCCCCTCTGCAATGAAAGAACTTTGACACAAGCGACACTAACCACTCACCAGGCACACGAACCTCGTTGTTTAAAGACTAAGTGAACCACTCTCATGTGCTGACAACAAAGAGCTAAGGCATATCTTTAAAATAATGGCAACTGGGCCATCATACCATATGGGACTCCTACACCAAGTGGTGCAAGGTCTAGTTGGGACTTCATACCGTGCAGATCTCCTAAATGTTGGCGGGTCCAACACCATCAACAATTCTTGCACTAGGAGGGCCAGATGACAAGTTGAGTCCTCACAATCTGTTTTGAATTTTGCATACTTATCATGACTAACCACAGAATTTCTCTTTTGAAGACAACTTTGAAATCTCAGAAGAGTTTTGGGATGACTTGTCACGTAATACATACGATGGTGAAGGCAGAGAAGCCTTTTGTAGACACGTAGTTGGCATCATAGGCTCCTATGAAAGGCATGAAATCCATGAAGATTACATGACTTGTGCATTTTTCACATACACACTTCGAGGGCACCCACTGTTATGGTGTGCCACACTGCCAAAGAAATATATTCACTCTTTCCATCATTTGTTCACAGAGATAGCCCATGCTTTCAATCATTTTGACTGTAAAGCACTCAATAAACAAATTATGAAATTACTGAAAGCACCTAATGAAATCGTTGAGCAATTTTACACATGCTTTCGTAACATTGCGTACCAATTTCCTGAAGATGACACTGATTGGGAATTTCTTGATGGAATATTTAAGTATCTTCTTTACATATCCAAAAATCCACAATTCTTAGACTCATTTGAACCCCTCCCAGCATAACTCAGTGTTAGAGCTACCAAACATAATACGAACAAGGTCATTGTCACAAGTGATTGTCCGTCCCCTTCTCATCAAACAACTCTAGCTCCGCAGTCACATGAGGTGGGAGAAGGTGCATGCACATCTGTTGAATTGTCACATCCTCCCACCCCACCTACTCTCAATATCTATGCAGATTTAGCTTGCAAGCTAGTTGGTTGTCGCGTGGACTCATTTCCTTAACCTTCATCCCCACATTCCATTGATCCTCCAGATTTTACTATGTTGTGTTATCCCATTCTGAACTCCACATCTTATGTTCACGAGGACCAAGTTGTTGACAGAGTTGATATTGTGTAGCCAACCTATGTTATCATTCATGATGAGTGTGTGTGGGAATCTGAAGAAGAACCCACAGTGAAGGATGTCTCCCTTCCATCCACACCTCATCCGTTGTATACTGAAATCTCATGTGATTCTACCACTTTTGATTTTCCCTATGAAAACTCATCTTCGGATGTTTCTACATCCAATCATTCATGGTACACATTGGATGTTAGCCTGTCATTACATTGTGGGGAGGATACATCTTCCTCTGAAAATTCATCCCATCTGTCATCTATCATTTCTGAAAACATAGAGGGTGAACATCCTTGTTTCTCATCAACCCCTCTACATGATTCATCAGATCATGAGGACGTCGATGAACATCCCTAAAAATTTTTATCGTGGTTGTCATGATCTTTTTACTTCTTCATTTGATCACGATGTTTATTCACTCACTGTTAATATTTCTAAGCCATTAGTCTCTAATGATCTATCTATTGACAAAGTGGAAACCCTACAAGTTGTCAAGGCACTTCAGCCTGAGTTGGTGGTTATGTCAGGCCATCAATGTCCTAAGGTTAGTTTCGCTTCTGATCAGAAAAATTTCGAAACACCCAAGGCTCCTCATCACTCTTTTCTTTGCATTGAAGATCAATATAATACACAGAGTTTACTTCTTCCACTCGAATCACATGATCCCATCATTCATGCCTTGGAGGAATCTTACACAACGAGCACACTTGCAAAGAATAAGTTGTTTTTATTTCTCAGGTTCACTCGTATGTCACAATCCAAAGAGTGTTTATGTTTAACGTTTGCATGTAGTATGTCGCAACACCATGGTAGGTCTGTAGAATGTTTGTTTTGTTCATTCACTCTTTTTTTTTGTGGATGTTTTAGAACTTGGAGCATGTTGGTCTTCGCTAATCTATATTTCTTGTTCACTGGTTTACATGCATATCTTTATTGTTTACCGTGCCTTCGCCAACATGGACCAACCACTGTGTCGGTGGCTGCATTGGAAATATCACTTCACGTGAGTAGGCCCATGCACTGTTTAGCATAGGAGTAGGAGTAGTGTTTGCTTTCTTGCCTTGGTTTGCTTCCTAGTTTTAATGTTTGCTTTGCTTGATTACTTAGTTTGGTTTGCTTGCTTGCTTGATTTCCTTACTTGTTTTGTTTTCGCTTTACTTCTGCTTTTTCTTTTTCTTTTTCTTTCTTTGCTTGCTTATTCCCATAGGTTAGCCTCTCATGAAACCGTGTTTGGCTCTCAAGACAAGCCAAGCAAGTCTAAGAGGACTTGTACAACTATCAACATCTGGTTATCTGTTGTCCTCTCTCTCTATGAATAGCATGTTGTCTTCCATTGATGATGCCTTGATGGAAAATATGTTCTATTCAGAGTAAGTCTTGGTGAAAAAACAATGCTTTCACTATTAACTAGTACCCCTACTCTAATCGGTTCTTTTGGGTTAACCCTTGTCATCTTAGTCAAGTAGAGTAAGGTGAAGGGGAAAACCTTAACAAGTATGTCAAAGTCATATATAACATACTTCTCTAAATGAACAACCTCTTCTGCTCTCAATAAGTTGGGATCCCTCTTCCACCTTTGAAATAAATAAGTGCCTATGCATAGTTCTTTGAAAATGAAAAAAATGAAAAATGAAAAATGAATAAGGTGAAAGAAGAGAAAGGCTTCATGCACAGAGAGGTGATACAAGTAAGTCTATTAGGATACTAACCAGGCTCATTGGCAATGGAGCAATGCTTGTGTTCCTACGTGACTCCATCGGGGTATTGTCTAGGTCTACTGGCAGCTGAGCAACACTAGAGATCAAACTTAAACTTTGATAGATATATTACTTGTGCATCAATATACCCCTCATCCCCAATCGAAACAACTAAGTTTACTTCGCTTGGAATGTGTGTTGACCGATCAATAGAATGGTAGGGACTACATCTTTTACACAAGCTAGTGCAGAAGCCATCATGATCAAAGAATCGAACAATACTTCTAGAAGGGTTAGACTCGCTTCTCACGAAACAAGGTCCATACGGAGAGCTAGATTTCTACCATTTTGTCACCAATGTTATAGTGGCTACAACCACCCTCCAAAATTTTGGCTTGCAGGAAAAT
This sequence comes from Pinus tabuliformis, assembly GCA_031772625.1. NCBI lineage: Eukaryota > Viridiplantae > Streptophyta > Pinopsida > Pinales > Pinaceae > Pinus > Pinus tabuliformis. The sequence goes on along the minus strand of CM062819.1, from coordinate 852,926,514 downwards.
TTTGGAGCCTACCTTGGATCCTGTGAATGATCGTCCTTAGTCACTTGTTGGTAAGTTGATGATCTCAAGCTTCCCTTGATCTTAAGAGTTTTTCATGTTCGCATCTTTATACAGTATGTGTCATATTTGGGCATAGGGATTGTGGTTTATCATGCAAAGGGAATGTTGTTTCTCTTCAACAGAAATCTTGTGCATAGGAGTTGTTTTCATTACATAGGCATGTTTCACACCCACTCCATGCACTCTTCTCACAAAGGTAGTTGCATCAAGAAGAGTATGCTTTATCCATTCTAGATGGTGTACATTGTATCACTAAGTGTTTGTCTGCGATCACAGTTGATTCCTATCACTTTTTCCATATGTTTCACTGATCTCACACTTAGCCAATTTTCTGAGAAACCTAACCTCATCCAGCTTCCCGAAACTGTGCACTTTTCTTTTGCAACCCTCAAGATTCCTCCCTTTCCTGCTGGAACTCCACAACGCGTAGAGACCCCAACTTCACTTAGCATCAAAAACTATGTATTGGTTTCCTCTAGTATCCTTCCCTAGCTGGAACCCACTGTCATTAGAATTTGCACAGTATTGTCCCTTAGCTACTCAGTCTACCATGCAACCTGAAACTGTGCAGATGTGTCCTCCCAAAACCCATCTCGTAACAGTACCTTGCATCTAGAAACTGCATAGTATTTCCTCCCAGATTCCTAGCTCAGAAACCGCACAAAGGTGTCCTCGCAAGACCCCCATCCTGCAGCATTGTCTTATGCCTCAAAATGGTGTAGTGTTATCCAAGCTTCCTTATTTGTCTTGCATGAAGAAACTGTACGAGTGGACCTCCCAGGGCCTCATTCCGGTAGCAGTCACTGCCCGCTAAAACAACGTTGATCTATCTCTCAATGACTACAGGAAAAGGTGACATGTTGAGATTAGTCCTAAGGAGCTGAGGAGAAGGAACAAGATACTAAGTGATGGAAAAATATTAGGACTTCATGCAAACTCCGTCAGATGCATGATCATCTTGAGGGTAAGTATGGTAAGTAAAGAACACCTTTCGAAGCACATCTCTTAGTTGAAGTTTACAAGACTTCTTATCATTGCCATATCATCTTGTCTTTAGTAGCATGCATGTGTGAAAACACAAAAAAGTCATTTCACGTGTTTCCTCTACATGTCTCGCTTCCTTTTCGCTTGTTTAACCAACTATCATCTTCAGCATGTTTCTTGGTATGTCATGCTTGTGACATTGTTCTAGTGATGTTGAAGGTTTGTCTTTGTGTGTATGAGTTGTGTTCGCTATGTAAATATCTATTGTACTCACACACAATGTTTTAAGCATTGTTGCACAAGTGTCACCACGATCGTCCAAAGGTCTATCCCAAGTGTCGCACTTGTCGCTTTCACCATTAGACAGTTGCACTGAGACATGTTGTCTTGTTGGTTTGAGGTATCTTGTCATTGAGTCATGTTGAGTGTGTGTTCACAAGCTTATGTATGCATGAGTTCAATTGCTCACACACTTAGCCATTTTTTCTGAAAATCTGTCAACCGGACCACCCTCCATCAGCCAAACCTCCATTAAGCTGCATTGCGCAGTCTCAACCCTCAGTGACCAAGAATTTTTGCCCAAAACTGTGTAGAACTTGAGGCTTCACTCCAAGCAGTCTACACTGCACAATATTGGAATCAACATGGATGACTGTCACCCATAACAGCGTAGAAGTTTCCCAAGAATCAATCTCAGTCTGCGCTTCCCGTGAGCCTATCTATCAAGCCTCTCACTGTTCAACCAGAGAAATTGACATAAGCAGTGATCCAAGGCTGCACTCATCCCCAAAACTACGCAAAAGTTGTCAACCTACCTACTTGCACTGCCTAAATAAATTGTGCATACATGAGGGACAGGCACCCTCTGCCTATCACTGCACTGCCCTAGGAAATTGCACAATTTTTTCAGGCAAGCCCTTGCTGGCCTGCTTGCCACTCCTCCTAAAAATTATGCAGTTTTTTCAGGTATTCCATTTGCTACCCAGCACCCTGCTCAACCCGAAAACTATGCAGACATAAACCTGCTTGACTACCTCCCAGATCTGCACAGTTCTGACAAGTAGGCTCTCGCAACTCGATCTCGTTCTCCTCCAGAAATTTGTGCAGTTTTCACTATGAGTACCTCCTGCTGCCTACACTAGCTTCCTGGGAAAAACTATGCAATTCTACCTCCTAGCTAAGCTAGATCCCTCTGATGCCACCTTCTTTCCTGGATTGCTCAACCCAACCTCTCATTAACCTATACACAGTTTTTCCCTATAGTGCCACAGAGCCTCACATCATGGCATGTGCTCTACATTGTTTCAGAGCCTTATCCTCTCTCTTAGTCACTTGCACCCAGAAATGAAAGACAATGTGTCATGGGAGACTAGTGGATTTCTAGATTTGATGTTGTCTCGTCATGAGTGATCGCAAAAATAGGTACATGGATGAGACATGGCGCGAATACGAATGCGATAAACACGGAGCACGTGCTAGAAGACATGCCTGCGGTTGGACGAAAACATGAAGCATACCAAGTAGCAAGTGAAGGAGACACATGCACATGCATGAACCATCAAGTGAACACCAAGACCATTGAAGAATCTATGCACTCTACCATCCGAGGTGAAGCTATGGTACACCATAAGCACACCCATCACTCAGCAGCACAACAACTCAACATGAACAACATAGCCAGCATGTGCATACCAACAGTGTCATGTTGAGCTGTGTCATGAGTCACCTCGGCCACATCACTACTTTGGGTTATACTTGTGTAACCAATGTAATGTAACATGCAAGTCCATGAGACCCACTAATGAAGTTAAAGAGTCATGTAAGTTGAACAATCATGTAGGTCGAACATTCATGAGGGAAGTCGAAGAGTCACAAGGGTCAATTTCACCCTTGGCTATATATACCCCTCATTTCTACATGCCAAGGAATTTTCACCTTGGATCCTCCCACATTGCCTTGAGAGTTTGTAATATTTTCTTTGAGGAGTGAGCAGTGGCTCCAACACTCCACTATTGGGGCTAATGATGTATGGTGTACGAATGTGTCTTGGAACTTTCGCTTAATTCAGCATCCTGTTAACAGGCCAACGCATTTTCACACATGTATTGTATTCATTTGTAATACTATTCTTTGGACACTTGCAATGCATGTTGTTTTAACCTATACTAAGATAGTTGAACTATTTCGGTTGTTTTAGTGCATATGTTGTTGGAAATGTGTTGCATCAATTGTTATCGTCGTCTCGCTCGTGTTGACTAATCCGCTGGACACTAGACAAATTCATTCTTCTAAAATTTTTATAATGACCATCGCACTTGTGTGTACTACTCCTCTAGGTGTTGTATGTGTTATCTGTCCACTTTTGTGGATGTGATTGTCACATTCGTTTGGACTACTCCACCGGAAGCTGCACAGATCCTTCTTTGTTGTGTGTCTCTAACCGAATTGGGATTATTCCCTTTCGACTTGAGACTCACTCTCACCCTTCCCCTCTGTAGTGAAATAACTTTGACACAAGCGACACTAAGCACTCACCAGGCACATGAACCTCATTGTTTGAAGACTAAGTGAACCACTCTCATGTGCTGACAAGAAAGAGCTAAGGCATATCTTTAAGATAATGCCAACTGGGCCATCATACTGGATGGGACTCCTACATCAAATGGTGTGAGGTCTAGTTGGGACTTCATACTAGGGCTATCCCCTGAATGTTGGTGGGTTCAACACCATCAACAGAATGCAGTCTTTACATACATTTGATGGATGTTCCATCCCATCAATGTTGCCCAAGATACCAACGAATGTATATTTGTATACATTTTGTAGGTGAAAATGCCTCTTCATAGTCGATTCCTTCCTATTTAAAGAAGTCCCTAGCCACAAATATTGCCTTTTACTTGTCAATACTTCCATCTATTACATGTTTAACCTTATACATCCACTTGGAAGTTACCACATATTTGTCTTTGGGCCTAGGCATGATCTCCCAAACTCCATTTTTCATTATGGATTAATATTCTTCATTCATGGCATATTTCCATTCTTGATGTTTAACAACCTCTTCAATGGTGGATGGTTCAACTTCTATTAACTTTTTCATGTAGGCTACATACCTTAAATATATTTTTAGCTTCTTACTTTCCATGAATGTGCCTTTGGCTACTCCCTGTCCCTCTGCATCTAAAAGAGTAGATTTCAACCAATTAGGTCTCCTTCTAGTTTCAGGGATGACCAAAGGTTGCACGGGTTCATTGGGACCTTCATCTTTATGATTGTATTCTTCTTCTTCCCTGGTACCTTCCTCTTCAAATATAGGAATTTATTCATCATCAGAGTCCACCGAGAGATCCTTTGATTTCTTAAATGCAATACTTTCATCAAATATCACATCTCGACTAACTTCTATTTAGTTTCCTTCCTTTATGTAGATCATATATGCCTTTGAAGTATTGCTATAGCCAACAAATGTTCCATTAATTCTTGTAGGATCCAAATTCTTTCTCTTGTCATTTGGTATGTGAATATAGATAGGAAAACCAAATATTTGGAGATGGTCCATGCTTGGTTTCTTCACAGTGTATGTTTCTTCAGGAATCATGATTTCTAGTGATCTGTGAGGACTTTGATTTTGAATATATATATCAGTCCTTGATGATTCTCGCCACAAAAATTTTGCCAAATCTTGATCATGTAACGTGGCTCTTACACTTTATTCAATAGATTGATTCTTTCATTCTGTAAATCCATTTTGTTTGGGATTGTATGGACTTTCAGCTCCCTCTTAATCTTAGACTCCTTATAGAAAGCTATGATTTCCTTTGAATTATATTCTCCTACATTATACGATCTTAGAATCTTTATTCTTATTTTTGTAAGGTTCTCCACTTCAGCTTTGAATTCTTAAAATTTGATGAATACTTCATCCTTGGATTTCAATAAATAAACCCAGTTTTTCCTCGAATGGTCATCAATGAATGTCACATAATATAGATGAACTCCAAGATACTTTGTAGACATGGGACCATAGACATCAGAATCAATGAGATCCAAAATTTCTTTTGACCTTAAAGCACTACTTCCAAATGGTATCTTGACATTTTTTCCTAATGCACATCCCTTGCATACTCCTTCATGATCCTCCTTAAGTTCATGGATGCCATTTACCATTGAGTTTAAAGTAGGTAAGATTTTGTAGTGAAGGTGACTAAATATTCTATGCCAAAGTTCACATGGGCTTACTTCAATGTGAACCAAAGCTTGAGATAGAGGAGTCAACAATCTGTAGAGTCGTCCTTCTTGAATCCCAATCATCTTTGCATTTTCGATGCTAGAATTTTTATCCCGTACTATAACCTTCCCATCTATAAAAGTGAATCTATATCCCTTATATTCTAGACATGAAATAGAAAGTATATTCTTTTGAAAACCTAGAAAAAATAGGATGTTGTTGAGATGAATGCTTCTTGCATTCTCTAGTTCATGCGAGGTTGATCCAATTCCTCTTATAGGATAAATATTCTTGTCACCAAGCTCAACATAGTAAGAATATTTTCCTTGATATAAGGTATTTAGTTGCTTGTGCACACCAGTCAATGTCTTGATGCTCCACTGTCGATTACCCAAACATTATCATCTTCAAGTGTGTCAATAAGAGCTGAGAATAATCCTTTGTCCTTTATAGATGTCTTGGTCATATCACTCTTGAAAAATAGGAGATTCCATAATTCTTTGATGCCCTTCTTGAGATGACTTTCTACCATCAAACACTTCTTTAGAAGCTTCTTCAAAGGAGTTGTGATCCTCATCATGCCCTTAGCCAACCTTAGCTTTGAAACCATGTTGAGAATGTTGGGTGTGGAGCCTGATTATCTTCTTGATTCAGAGCTCTTAGCTGCATTGGACCCTAGTTCCTAAACAGGGTGGCAATTCTACCCATATGATATCCAATAGGAGTGTGCGATGGATACTTTTAAATATCCCCCCCCTCACCCCCACTTGTCGGGGGTTCGGGGGAAATGCCCCGGAAGCTAAAAATATATCAACAACTTACTTGTAAAATATTGTAATTTCATAGTCAATCTGGTTTTTTCATTAGGTGAATGATCTGACGGTAGAAGTTATGTTAATTTAGGGTTTTCTCCCTAGAAGGAAACCCTCAGTTTATATGGGGGAATTGTATTTCGATTGTGTATGATTATTCTAAAAGAAAAAGAGGAGGTTGTGTGAGAGTGAAGAGGAAATTAAAATGGATATGTTGTAGCTTGTATCTCTTCATTTTGTTGGATAATATAAAAGGAAGGACTGGCTATTTCTCCGTGGACGTAGCCCAAATTGGGTGAACCATGTATATCTGTGTCACTCTTGTTTTATGTGTTTATGTATTTGTGTTTCTATAATATTTTATGTGTTCCATTGCTCTGTAATATATATATTTTTAAAAACTTTTATCGGAGTCAAAGGTTTATTTGGCTGATAAACTCACAGGAGAGAAGGGTTCCTGGTTCAAGTGGCAGCAATGGACAAAGATGGTACATTTAGGGTCGAGAAATTTAATGGCCAAAACTACCAACTGGGGGAGATGCAGATGGAATATTATATGTATCAAAAATATACGTACCTACCGTTGAGTGGAAAATCAAAGAAGACGATGAGTATGGCAAACGCAGAATGGGAGATTCTTGACAAAAATGCACTATGAACAATATGGTAGTGTCTGGCAGCATCGATTGCATCCAACATTTCAAAGGAAATGATAAAAGAAGGTTTAATGAGGGAATTGACCAAACTATATGAAAAACCTCGGCCTATAATAAGGTATTTGTTATGAAGCGTCTATTTAATATGAAGATGTTAGAAGGCAAATTTTTTGTTGATCATTTAAATGACTTTAACATGGTTACTAGTCAGTTAAGTTCTCTAGAGGTAAATTTTGATGATGGAGTTAGGGCTTTGTTATTTCTATGTTCATTTCCAAAAATTTGAACTGGTTTAGTTATGCCTATTAGTAGCTTTGTCTATGGATCTAGTACTTTAAAGTTTGATGATGTTATTGGTGCCATTTGTTAGAGCCTAGATTGACCTCAAGCTGAAGGGAGGCAATCCTAGGATAACCACAAACCACGCTTAACCTGGTAGCTAGCCCTACTAGGTTGGGAGAGGGCTCTCTCCTTGTCAATCTCAGTTGAGATGACTGAAATGAATATGGATTTTAGGCTAGGTATAGTAGCTCTAGGGTTTTTGGTTGATTTTGATGAGTTGGTTGCTAGATCAAATGGAGCAGGCAGCTTTGGGTCTAGGAAATCAAATCAGAATTGCAGGGTGTTCTATGGGGTGAGGTAGGTAGGTGTTTAAGCACTTGGAATTGAGTGAAATGGTAGGTCTAATACTGGTGAAGAGCTAAGGAGGGCATGCAAGGATCATGAGTCCTCTTCAGACAGCTGAAAACATCAAAAACTAAATGTATTCCCAAGGCAGAGCACTGTTACCAATGTATTATACCTATCTATCTTGATTTCATTTAGTTAAGAAGAATGAAATAGATTTTGGCACATATACACATGAGAAAAACTAATGACAGAAGGAGAAAAAATGCAAAAAAAATTACCACAAGAATCCCACAAAAATAGCTGCAAACCCTGGTTTATTTCCTTGCCAAACTGTTGTAGAGATGTACAATGTAGCTCAGAGCATCCACAAAAGTCCAACCCTTTCAAATGACTAAGAAAGTACATAATATAGGCATCAAAAAACTCATGCTAGCCATCAGTGGTTGAATCCATGAGAAGAGGGGTGGTTTCAACCATATCTAAACTAAGAACAGGAATATAGGTAGTGGAACAGCTTGCCTCTAAAACCAAGGAAACTGATTCATTTACCCCCAAACCACCTCAAAATGATGTATCTACCCTCAAGAGTCATTTTACAATTACATTTACATAGCATAGCATCATTTACATTCATAAATTCATCCAAAATGAGAGTAAAAGTCAACTTGTAGAAAAACTAGGAAATTTTTTTATTTTTTAGCAAAACTGGCAAAATTTATCCTATGCGCAGCGCCACTGATCCTATGCGCAGCTCCTTTTCAAACCCAATTTTGGAGGCCTTCCACTTGACCAAATTGAGCCTAAGATAGCTTGTTGGAAAGTTATTCCTATCTAGTTTATGGAACATCTTGATTTTTTCCATTTGGAAGTTATTTTCTCCCTCAAAAGTGGAATCTTCCAATACTGCTTCTTGTGTGACCAAAAAGTGGCAGAGAGGGCATTTTTTTATGGTTTTTTGACCTTTAGGTGACCTATATTTGCTCCAAATTTGCTGAAACTTTCTAGGTTTGCTTATTTTTTCATGTTGAATCCAAATATGCAATCCATTCTTCCAACAAGTGCCCCAGTCAAAAGTGCAGCGCCGATGATGTTGCGCACCTATTGCAATTTCCTATGTTGAAAATTTCTATGCGTAGCGCCACTGATTCTATGCGCAGCACCGCTTTCAGACCAAGTTTTGTAGGCCCTCCTAGTGTCCAAATTGGCTGCAAGATAGCTTGTTGGAAATTTTGTCGAGTCTACATTCCAAAACATCTTGAATTTTTCAATTTGGGGCTCATTTTCTCTGTCAAAAGTCAAATCTCCCAAGACTGGTCAAAATGTGCAAAATGAGGCCGCCTAAATGCAGAGTGTTGTTGAAGTCAACTTTTTAAGGTCTTCCTCAACTCCAAATTGAGCTCATGATAGCTCATTGGAAATATCTTTGTGTCTAGCTATCGTTTGACTCATCCAACAAGTCATTTGGCTAACCAGGCTAGGAGAAATCTTGATTTTACCAAGGTCACTTCAGAGGTGCAACAACCCTCCTGAGGCAATTGTATTTTTGACATTTCTCTAAAACCATGACACCTGTATAAAAAGTTAAGGAGGCTTTTCTTCCTTGGCCTATTATAGACAGAAACCTCTCTCAATTTTATCAAATTCATCTTCTATTTCTCAAACACATCATTTGAGTAAAACCTATCCAGATGTGTGGAACAGGGGATTTGTAGAAATGAAGGGAAATGAAGGGGATAAGGGGCTACTAAATTCTTGAGAAGATTTTGGAAAATATGGAGGAATGTTAGGAAGGAAGGGAAAGTGTAATTTCAAATATTGAGTGAGGGGAAGGGGTCGAAAAGTGTAAAACACAGGCCTAGCCTAAAAAATTGTCAAATTGTAGCAAGAAGCTAGGGTTTGTAGGAAAATGATGAATTTTAAGGATATCAGTGATGGGAAGTTCTTAAGAAGGTACATTAAGGATAGGGGAAGGTGAATGGGCATCATGATACAAGTTTTTTTGATGATTTGTCTATCCAAGAGAAATTACCTTCAAAACCCTAGGAGAGGGAAATGAGCCTTACCCAAGTACAACTGAAGCATGAACAAGGTGTAAAATGACCCATTGGAACCTAAAATGATGATGACAACTCTCTAAATGATGGTACACTCAGCTGAATGGTGACATGGACCAACACTTGGAAAATTTTGGAAGGAGTGAAAACAAATTCTAGACCTAATACCTAGTGACCAAATTTTACTTGAAGACTCACTGAAATGACAAAATTTGACTTTGACATCCTAACACCACTTTGTAAGAGCATGTTTGATTGTTGGTGGAAGGATTTAAATACTGACACTAACATTGGCTCCAATGGGGATGGTAGCTCCTTGGAGGTGCCAAGAACACCGTAGACCTAGTAGCCTTATCCATTGGGCATGGAGTCAAAAACTCAAGCTGAAATTACATGACTGAATACTGATGACTCAAAGACACAAACTGACTTGAAATTGACTCAATACTAAAACACAACTGACAAACTGGAAAATATGCTTAAAATGGACCTTATTCAATAGAACCTACTGTAATTGTTCCATTCATCACCTGATCAAGTGAAATGAAACAACCAATGCAACCAAGTAAGTATTCTGGTTACTGTTTGAATTCTTCACAAGTGCTTGCTTATGAACAACAAGAGAGAACTACTGAAAGGAAACTCCCATGAAAACTTGTAAACAGATCCAAATTTTCCCAAATTGAATAATATGGATTCTCTATCTGCCTCCAAAAATACTGCATGAGGATCTTGAAATTCACGTGCACTGGGACTTAGCTCATCCAATGGATTACTTTGCTTCTCCTCATACCATGAATGCAAACTTTCATCTGAGCTTTGTGACGAGACTCCTACTGATAATGACAAAGAAACCAGCTGCTAGATCAAGTTTGTATCAATACTTATTTCAAGCTCACAGGTAGCTAATGGAGAGGGGCCTTGACTGCAGACATCATCCAACACATCAGCTATTGGATCGTGAAAATCTTGAAAATACTGTTGCAACCCATTTTCTATTGATTCCAATGAGATTGCATGGTTTTCTACAGGCTGCTCATTTGAATATATACTATGCGAATGACCCTTCAAAAACTGAAATGATTTAGAACAAAATGGCACGGAATCATCTTGAATCATTTGATCATATGTTCCAGCTTCCAAGTCTTCATCTGCAACCTAACATTCAATGGCATTCAGGGGCTACAAATCTGGATATGAGAAGTCTTGAACAAGGATATCATTGCCCTCTAGATGGTTTAGATCAAAACTTATCGACGGTTGACTTTTGATTGCACGAAATTTTTCTCTGATGATCTGAAACGAAGTAAAACAAAAAGGCAAAGATCCTTCACTTACTTCCAAATTTGTTGCACTTTCCTCCTCACTTCCATGGCTGATATGCATCGGTTGATCACTCTATTTGAGCTGCTGAAAGTGAACTTCCTCCTTCCACAAACTAGCTGTTGATTTGTCTGCAAGACTAGCTTCTATTTGGAGAACATAATCATCATCATACTTATCAAACTTAGGGAAATCATCAGTATAAAACACATAATCAAGCATGCATGTCATATCAACAACTCTCTCTTCTCCAAGATGATCTATAAAACAATCACTATTAGATCTATGACAACTGGGATAAGAGAGAAAATGTTTTTGATCAGCCACTTGTTTTTATTCAATCAGCGATCCATGGTCTTGAACATCATACTCATTCCTTGTGGTGATCTTTAGCGTCATCTCTTCCACTGCACTTACCAAAATGTCGAGCTTTACCTCTAAAGATGTTGATTTCTCTAGATCTATGTTCTTCATCTCTTCTTCCTTCAACTTTGCCCTTCTGATCAGCAAATTAGGCTCAACATCTATTGCACCGTTTTGCATCTCTTCAAGTGTTTCAAGGTTCCTTTCTCTCAACTGAAACTCCTTTTCTGAATCAAAGGCATCCGGGTAGTGTAAGAGAGCAGATCCAGGAGGAGGTCTTATAGTAATAGGCATCAAACAATAAACTTGTTAAATCTGGCAGAAAACTATTGTACTGTCTCACCTGGCAGTGTTTTCAACTGGTTATATTCTTCTAGAATCAAGAAAGGGTTTTGTCTGACCACCCACCTGTCGAGGAAAACTTTCACGAACTGTTGGAAATCCGAGATGCTCGCATCAGGTATGGTTTTGAACCAACTCTTGACTTTGCCTTGCAAAGAATGAGCAAAAAACATAATACTGAAATCCTCTTCATCAACTTCAAAAAGGTCAAAAAAAGACTCAAAATTCAGTACATGTCTCTCGGCAGTGACGTTGTCGCATTCACCATCAAATCTTGGTAGATATAGGTCATGATTTTTAGGGAAAGCATGGGATATAAGAGGTAAAATCAGAGGTTTGTATCGATCTGGAATTTTACAAGGTGTAGGAATATGTACAGAAGGTGTAGAATCAATCTTGGTATCTTTAGCTCATCAGTTTGAAGACAGTCATCATAAGATTCAAAATAACGGTCTTGATCAAGATTTAAGGCATGTGAATATTTGGTATTCACAAGATTCAAAGGGAAAGAATAAAATGCAGGTCTAAGATCTTCTCGCAAATACAATATACTTTGCAAAGCCTTCTTGACATTCTCGGGAAAAGAGAAGAAATAATTTATAACAAAGAACATAATGTCGTGGATGATGATCTTTCCATATTGTCCTTTCATGTTTCTGCTGGTCAGGTTCATCCTCCAGTGGAGTCCTTGGATCTGATCTCGAAACTGATTTAGAGTCACCAAGTGAATGATTTTAGCCTTCCAGTGTCTGATCATTGTCCACCATCAACAATCAGATCTAAACTTGATACATTTTACTGAGGAACATAAACTATGTTTTCCCCAGTATGGTTGCCACTATGTTAGAGCCTAGATTGACCTTAGGCTAAACGGAGGCAATCCTAGGATAACCACAAACCACGCTTAACCTAGTAGCTAGCCCTACCAGGTCAGGAGAGGGCTCTCTCCTTGTCAATCTCAGTTGAAATGACTGAAATGAATATGGATTTTAGGCTAGGTATAGTAGCTCTAGCGTTTTTGGTTGATTTTAATGAGTTGGTTGCTAGATCAAATGGAGCAGGCAGCTTTGGGTCCTGAAAATCAAGTCAGAATTGCAAGGTGTTCTGTGGGGCGAGGTAGGCAAGTGTTTAAGCACTTGGAATTGAGTGAAATGGTAGGTCTAAGTCTGGTGAGGAGCTGAGGAGGGCATGCAAGGATCATGAGTCCTCTTTAGACAGCTAAAAACATCAAAAACTAAATGTATTCCCAAGGCAGAGCACTGTTACCAATATATTCAACCTATCTATCTTGATTTCATTTAGTTAAGAAGAATGAAATAGATTTTGGCACATATAAACATGAGAAAAACTAATGATAGAATGAGAAACAATGCAAAAACACATTACCACAAGAATCCCACAAAAATAGTTGCAAACCCTAGTTTATTTCCTTGCCAAACTGCTGTAGAGATGTACAATGTAGCTCAGAGCATCCACAAGAGTCTAACCCTTTCAAATGACTAAGAAGGTACATATTATAGGCATCAAACAACTCATGCTAGCCATCAGGGGTTGAATCCATAAGAAGAGGGGTGGTTTCAACCATATCTAAACTAAGAATAGGAATATAGGAAGTGGAACAGCTTGCCTCTAAAACTAAGGAAACTGATTCATTTACCGCCAAACCACCTCAAAATGATGTGTCTACCCTCAAGAGTCATTTTACAATTACATTTACATAGCATAGCATCATTTACATTCATAAATTCATCCAAAATGAGAGTAAAATTCAACTTGTAAAAAAACTAGGCAAAATTTTGATTTTTGAGCAAAACTGGGAAATTCATCTAATGTGCAGCGCCACTAATCCTATGCACAGCTCCTTTTCAAACCCTGTTTTGGAGGCCTTCCCCTTGACCAAATTGAGCCCGGGATAGCTTGTTAGAAAGGAATTCCTATCTAGTTTCTGGAACATCTTGAATTTTTTCATTTGGAGGTAATTTTCCCCCTCAAAAGTGGAATCTCCCAAGACTGCTTCCTGTGTGTCCAAAAAGTGGCAGAGAGGGCATTTTTTGATGGTTTTTTTACCTTTAGGTGAACTAGATTTGCTCCAAATTTGCTGAAACTTTCTAGGTTTTCTTATTTTTTCATGTTGAATCTAAATATGCAATCCATTCTTCCAAAAAGTGCCCCAGTAAAAAGCACAGCACCGGTGGCGTTGCGCACCTATTGCAATTTCTTGTGGTGAAAATTTCTATGCGCAACGCCATCGATTCTATGCACAATGCAGCTTTCAGATCGAGTTTTTAAGGCCTTATTAGTGTCCAAATTGGGTGTAGGATAGCTCGTTGGAAATCTTGTCGAGTCTACTTTCTAGAACATCTTGAATTTTTCAATTTGGAGTTCATTTTCCTTGTCCAAAGTCAAATCTCCCAAGACTGGTCAAAATGTGCAAAATGAGGTTGCCTAAATGCAGAGTGTTGTTGCAGATAACTTTTGAAGGTCTTCCTCAACTCCAAATTGAGCTCATGATAGCTCATTGGAAACATCTTTGTGTCTATCTATCATTTGACTCGTCAATAAAGTCATTTGGCCAGCCAAGTTAGGAGAAATATTGATTTTACAAAGCTCACTTTAGAGGTGCAGAAACCCTCCTGAGGCAACTGTATTTTTGACATTTCTCTAAAACCATGACACCTGTGTAAAATTTGAAGGATTTTTTTCTTCCTTGGCCTATTATGGACAAAAAACTCTCTCACTTTTGTCAAATTCATCTTCTATTTCTCAGAAACATCATTTTAGTAAAACCTATCCCGATGTGTGGAACAGGGGATTTGTAAAAATGAAGGGAAATGAATGGGATAAGGGGCTGCTAAATTCTTGAGAATATTTTGGAAAATAGGGAGGGATGTTAGGAAGGAAGGGAAAGTGGAATTTCAAATATTTTGTGAGGGGAAGGGGTCCAAAAGGGAAAAACACAGGCCTACCCTAAAAAATTGTCAAATTGTAGTAAGAAGCTAGGGTTTGTGGCAAAATGATGAATTTGAAGGATATCAGTGATGGAAAGTGCTTAAGAAGGTACATTAAGGATAGGGGAAGGTGTATGAGCATCAAGATACAAGTTTCGTTGATGATTTTACCATCCAAGAGAAATTACCTTCAAAACCCTAGGAGAAGGAAATGAACCTTACCCAAGTACAACTGAACCACGAACATGGTGCAAAATGACCCATTGGAACCTAAAATGATGTTGAAAACTCTCTAAATGATGGTATAATCAGCTGAATGGTGACATGGACCAACACTTGGAAAGTTTTTGAAGGAGTGAAAACAAATCCTAGACCTAATACCTAGTGACCAAATTTTACTTGAAGACTCGCTGAAATGACAAAATTTGACTTTGACATCCTAAGACTTCTTTGTAAGAGAATGCTTGATCGCTGGTGGAAGGCTTCGATGACTGACACTAACACCATCCTTAGCTAGGAAATACGATGAAAAAGCTCTGGTGAGACATCAAGTATTGATTTAACTGTAGAGACTAAATGAAGAAAAATGGAAATAGGAAGGAGCCCAGGAAAATGCAGTAAGTCAAGAAAAGTCAGATCCAAATCTAGATCAGGGATAGTGTGCTAGAAATGTGGGAAGAAGATACACCTGAAGAAATACTACAAATCTCAGAAATGAAAAGAAGGAGATGGACAACAAGAGAACAATCATGAAGTAAATGTGACAGGTGATGTGTTGCAAGATGATTTGATTCTTTCATTAGAAAATATTATTGATGCTTGGGTGGTTGATTTAGGGGCTTCATTCCATGCTACACTTGATAGGAAATATTTCCATGACTATGTTCAAGGAGAATTTGGACATGTTCATTTGGGTGATGATAAACCCTATATTGGAATGGGTAAGGTTTTTATAAAGCAAAAAAATGGAAATCAATGGCTATTGAAGGAGGTACAGAATGTTCCAGATTTGAATAAAAATATAATTTCAACAGGGTATTTAGGTGATGAAGGATGTCTAACTACATTCACAAACGAAACCTGGAAGGTCACTAAAGGAACCCTCGTAATAGAAAAAGGATAAAAGGTGGGTACATTGTATTTATGCAATGATATTTCTAATTTTGTTAATGCTTTAACCTCCACAAGAGCATATACGACATTGTGGCATCATAGGCTCGGGCACATGAGTGAGAAAGAGATGTAGATTCTTCACACAATAAGTTTTTCGCCAAGTTTGAAGCATGTTGATTTATATTTATATGAGTATTGTGTTTACAGAAAACGTAAGGGAGACATATTTATCAGATTTGGGAAGGAAAAGAAGAGAGAGAAATTAGAGCTCATGCATACAAATGTATGGGGATCATCTCGGGTATCATATCTTGATGGTTCTCACTATTATGTTACTTTTATTGATGAAGCAACTGGAAAATCTTGGATTTATTGTATTCAGAATAAATCTAATCTATTTGATACTTTCAAAAAATGGAAAGCTTTGGTTGAGAATGAGATAAGAAAGAAGATGATTTTTTTCAAATCAGATAATGGAGATGAATACTACAACAATGAGTTTGATAACTACAATTCAGAACATGGAATTCATAGAGAGAAGACAGTTCCAGGAATGCCATAGCAAAATGGTGTGTCAAAAAGGATGAACAGGACAATCATGGAGCACACAACGTGCATGAGATTGCATGCAAGATTGCCCTTAAAATTTTGGGCAGATGTTGTAGATACTGTTTTTTATCTAATAAACAAAGGGTCTTCAAGTTCTTTGGATGGTGGTATTCTAGAGGAGGCATGGAAAAGTAAAAATGTAAACAACTCATTTTTAAATACTTTCAGTTGTGAATCCTTTGTCCACATTAATAAAGAAAATAGAACAAAGCTTGAGGAAAAATAAAAGAAATGTACCTTTATTGGATATGGTGCTAATGATTTTGGTTATCGCTAATATGATTATGAAAATCACAAAATCATTAGGAGAAGAGATGTCATATTCAATGAAAAGGTCTTCTATAAGGATCAGATACATGAAAAGAAACAGGAAAAGGAAAACAAGGAATATGCAGTGCTTGATGAGATCACAAAAAAAGTAAAGGTCCCTAAAAATCACAATGATCAACAACCACAACAACAACAAACACCTAAAAAACCTGAAAGTGGTGTTAGAATATCTACTAAGATAAGTAGACCCCCAAACGATACTCTCCTTTATTATATTATGTATTTTTTTATTTATTTTTGTTAATCGGAAAGATATAAAGATGTAATGGAGATAGAAGCCAGGAAGAAGTGGGAGAAAACCATGGAATAAGAGATGGTCTCCTTGATGCATAACCATACTTGGGACTTAGTCAAGTTTCTTGCAGTTAAAACAACATTACAAAATAAATGGGTTTACAGGTTTAAGGAAGAAGATGGAGGAAAGCAGAGGTATAAGGCTAGACTTGTGGTGAAGGGGTTTGCACAAAATAAAGGTATACATTTTGATGAATTTTTTTCTCTTTTTGTTAAAATGACTTCAATCAAAATTGTTTTAAGTCTAGTGGCAGCAAAAGATTTGCATCTTGAACAGTTATATGTAAAGACAACCTTTTTCCATGGGGATTTGGAGGAATAAATATATATGCAAAAACCACAAGGGTATAAGGTTAAAGGGAAGGAGAAATTAGTGTGTAGGTTGAAGAAGAGCTTGTATGACCTAAAACAGACTACAAGGAAATGGTATCTAAAATTTGACAAGTTTATGTGTGAACAAGGTTATACTAGATGTCATTCTGATCACTATGTTTATCTTTATAAACAAAATGATAGTAGTTATATTGTATTTTTATTGTATGTATATGAGATGCTTTTTGTAGGGTCTAACATGCAGGAAATAAATGTGCTCAAAGGAAAATTGGAAAATTCATTTGCAATGAAGGATTTGGGTGCTGCAAAACAAATCCTTGGTATGTAAATAACTAGAGACAGGAAAATTTGCAAATTAAGATTGTCTCAGAGTGAGTACATAGAAAAGGTTTTGTAAAGATTTAATATGCGGAATGCAAAACCAATTACTACAACTTTGGCTAGCCATTTCAAATTAAGGAGATGTGTCCCAAGACCCAAGGAGAGATGGATTATATTTGTAAAGTTCCATATGCATCAGTAGTTGGAAGCTTAATGTATGCAATTGTCTGCACATGACCTGATATTGCACATGAAATGGGAGTTGTAAGTAGGTATATGAACAATCCAGGAAAAGAGTATTGTATGGCAGTGAAGTGGATTCTCAAATTTGGAGAGGTACCACAAATAAAGCATTATGCTTTGGTGGTTCAAACATTTCTCTACAGGGATATGTTGATGTAGATATGGTAGGTGATAAAGATAATAGGAGGAGCACCACAAGGTATGTATTTACTGTAGGTGGAACAGTTGTCAGTTGGGTTTCAAAATTGTAAAACATTATTGCACTTTCAATAATGGAAGCAAAGTATGTTGCTGCTACAGAGGGTAATAAAGAAATGATTTGGTTACAAACATTTATGGATGATTTAGGAAAGAAGCAGGAGATGGGAAGGTTATACAATGACAGCTAAAGTGTCATTCATCTTGCAAAGAAATCAGCATTTCATTCCAAGACTAAACATATACAATTCGAATACCATTTCATACAGTTAGTGTTGGAAGATGGACAATTGAAGCTAGAAAAGATACACACTAGCTAGAATCTTGCAGACAAGTTAACAAAAGTTGTAACTGGGGAGAAACTAAGATCCTGCTCAGTTTCAATGGGTCTTCAAGTATGATGATGAAGATGAGAAATATCTAGATCCAATGTGGAAGCATCTTCCAACAAATGAAACAATGGTGGAGTTTCTATAATTAGTCTCCAAGTGGTATATTGTTGGTTGTGGAGCTTGATTATCTTCTTGATTCGAAGGTCTCAACCACGTTGGACCCCACTTCCTAAATAGGGAGGAAATACCACCCTTATCATAGGAACCAAGGGGGGTAATGGCTACTTTTAAAGAGCCCCCCTGGCAGGGGTTCAGGGGTAGTGCCCCCTAGGCTAAAAAGATGAAAATTTTCCTTGTAAAATATTGTAATTTCATACTCAATATGGGTCGTTCATTAGGCGAATGATATGATGATAGAAGTTATGTTAATCTAGGATTTTTTTCCCTAGAAGGTAACACTCAGTTTATATGAGGGAATTTTATTGTGGTTGTGTATGATTATTCTAAGAGAGGGAGAGGAGGTTGTGTGAGAGCGAAGAGGAAATTACAATGGATATGTTGTACGTTGTATCTATTCATTTTATTAGATAATATAAAAGGAAGGACTAGTTGTTTCTCCTTGGACTTAGCCCATATTGGGTGAACCACGTATATCTGTGTCTCTCTTTTTTTATGCATTTCTGGATTTGTGTTTCCGTAATATTTATGTGTTCCATTTCTCTGTAATATATAATTTTCTAACAAATAAATCTATATGGCAATGGATTGGATTATTTCTCTTTAGCTTGATAACGACTTGTGATATCTTTTTACTTCATCTTACTTATTAGCTAGTATTGTATTATTGTGTTACTATTATCATTAAACAACTACCAAAACAAAAAGATCAACAATATACAAGAACACAGGATATAGGCTGCAAGCCAAGGCCAAAACCTCTCCACTTGAGAGGAAAACCCACAAATTTATTCTCTTCTTATAGATTCTTTAATTGATGAATTCCAAGACCTATAGACTAATACCAATACCCTTTCAAGACCAATTCCAACCTCCTTGATGATGTGCTTCATTTTTTCCAATTCAATCTCAGTCAAATCTCTTCTAGCAACACAACTTCGACCCCTAACAACAAAATTTCAGCCTCTACTACAAGACTAAATTATTTTCCCTCCCAGCAGCAGCTTCTTCCACATGTGTGAGTTTATTAAGGGCTTCCAAGACTTCTTCAAACCTTCTCTTGACTTTCTCCTTCTTCTATGGCTTGAGGATGACCTAATTCGACCTTCCTTCTGCACTTTTTCCATGTTTTCTCCAGCAATAGTAAAACCCTAACCACGTAGCAAAAGCCCTAGCTTCGTTCCTTCGCACATGTGAAGAGAGAGAGAAAATAGTCCAATGCTTCATCCTATTCCTTCTCCTTCTTTGCTAGCCTCTTTCTTCATCTGCTTCGCATGATTCCCCTAGCCGGATGATTTTTTGGAGCACCATTATGTTCCAAATTCTCAAATAGGGGATTCAAGCATATGGTCCCACAGGTATGCGATATCCTCTAAGGGGTGATGAATAGATGTAGTAGTATAGGTTCCCCCCAGTTTTGTATTTAGCATGCTATGGGCATGTCAAATATATTTAGAGTAGTGGACTCCAAACATGATATGTTGGATATTATGATACATAATATGGTTATGCATCATTTTGTGATGATGTGGTTTGCTATTTATTTTTTATGGTTGTCTTGATATGGGAAGAATAGATATATACAGTTATAGAAAGGAAATGGTGGATTACCAATCTCTTTTGGCACTACAAATATGAGTCAAATGGACTAAATTTCTAGGTTCACATACATGGTGTCACTATACCAAGAGTAGCTTTGAATATAATGAATTGATTCTCATTTAGATGAAATTATGGTTGAACAAAAATAATGTCAAAGGGACTGGGTTGTTGATGCAAGATGGAGGGATGATTAAGTGGATCATCCCCATGGTGATCTAGAGTGATATGGAACTCTATAGGTTCTTTGGCATGGGGAATAAGGATGGGACTAGGTCGACACTACCAGATGCACTAGGAGGGTTGGGGAGAATTGCATCCCCTAGACTCTCAAAAATGGATGCCCCCTTACCCAAACATTGTCTCAAAATGAAATGGCCATAAGGGGAATGTGGTTCGAATCATGGTTTCGAAGTAAGTGGTAATGAAACCAATCATCATCATGAGATACATGGTTAACATGTGCATCGTCAGAAGAGTGGGATGGATGACTAGTAGATGTGACATCTAGCGATGATGAGACTAAAGTATCCTCCAAAGAAGCACAATACAAAACTCCTTAAGAGTTTGAATAGATCGATCCCATGGATGAGGAGAGGTAGAGAATAGGGTTTGAACTATCTATCATCTTTATATCAAGAGGAGAGATCACAATGGTGGGTTGAGAGACCTCATGTCCTAGTGATGCAGTAGTGCGAGGACCCGCGGGTAGAGGGGATGTGGAATCACCATGAATGGCATCTAGCTCATGAAGCACTTGAAGTGTATCACGGAAATCTTTAAGACAAGGACAATGGTGGGAATAATTTCCATAATTATCACATAATGCACAAGGGAGATTCTTGCATAAAGTTTTCTTCTTCTTCGCTGACTTGGGTAAGGTGACGTCAACCTCCAGAATGTTAGAGTCAAGAAAGGTATCAAAGACCACATTCTTAATATGAGGGAGATCAGGACAATTATTGGTGGCTTTCCCAACAACATCACACAAATCACATGGAGGAGAAGGCTGTGGAGTTTTAGGAGGAGTGGCAGTTGCTTGGGGTACCTTATCTTTGTTCCCCTTTTACTAGGCTTTGCCTCCCTCACTAGATGCTTTCAGAACAGGAGTGGATGTTTGTTGAGGTAATTGTGGAACTGAAGGAAAGGAAGGGGTCATTACAATGGTTTGAACTAGATTCAAAGTTGTATAAGGTTTTATGTTGGTCAGGAGGATTGTTTGCAGGAGGATCAATGTACCATACTAGTATACCTAAGTTGATGTTAGGAAGAATCAATGTCGCCATTATAGGGGTAGAAAAAATTCATGGTGGTGGGAATAAGAAATGTATCTGACCAAAGGGGTAATGACCTAGAGGAACTACTCTGGGATGGGAGAGACCTGAGGAAATGATTTCGTGTGGAAAAGGATTGGGAGATATACCAACAGAAGGAAACTAGACTGGTGAAATTGTACCTGAAGGACAAGTTGAGTATTGAGCAAGAGCTTGCAAAGGAGCTAGCTGCTAAGAAGGAATAACATACTTCTTGCTTGCATCTCATGACACTTGAAGCATGCAAAAACTGGAAGATCTAGGCTCAGAAGGAGTAGGTGGTGGGCCATAGTAAGCCCCAAGCAACATGGAATCTTTGTAGACTCCAGAAGAAACATTAGTTAAGGAAGGGGTGGTCTTATTTCTAGTCATTGATGAAATAATGGACTGTGGAGAGGT
Source organism: Pinus tabuliformis (assembly GCA_031772625.1). Taxonomy (NCBI): domain Eukaryota; kingdom Viridiplantae; phylum Streptophyta; class Pinopsida; order Pinales; family Pinaceae; genus Pinus; species Pinus tabuliformis. Next base: position 852,904,853 of record CM062819.1, on the reverse strand, counting down.
CTAAGACTACAAGATGATTTCATATGGTAGCCATATTTGCAATATTGGCATTTTGATTTCCCCATCTTTCCCTTATTTTCCTTCGATATAGTAGATTCATCTAAAGGTTTGGGATTGCCTCCCTTTCATGAATCCAATCCCTTTTCCTTTTTTTCTTATCTTTGGATTTCTAATTTCTTTTCGAATTGGCCTCACCCTTTTCATGCATAGAAAGTGCATGGGCTTTGGATCTTTTCAATTTTTCCATCCTTGTGAGATTATCCTATTCATGTATTAGGGACTTGATAAAATAATTAAGTGTGGACATCCTCCAGATTGCTCATGTTACAAGCCTGATTGTGTGAAAAGTGGAGATAAAGACAACATATTGTGGACCAAATTTTGACAATATAGCAATAGATAATTGGATTTATTGATTTCAAATCCTTTGAACCTTATGAAAAAATATTGAATGTTATTGAAATTTCTTGGGTCTAAATGATTTGAACTCATTTTCAAGGATGTAACCCTACATCTCATCCTGCTTCCTAAAGAGAATCTTCAAAGTATTCCAAACTTCTTTTGGATTGGTGCATGATTTGACATGAAATAATAATTCAAGAGAAATTGATAAGCGTAAGAGATTGAATACCTTGGCCATGCAGTTGAAATATTTGGATTTTTCAACTACAAAATTTGGTTCAATCTCAGCCACCATGGTTATCCAATACAAGCCTCTACTTTTAAGTTGAAGCAGAATCTTTGGCTTCCATTTGAAATAGTTATATGACATGATAATTATGGAAGGAGGAAACTCCATTATTTCTAATAGTTCTAATTTCTAGTGCCTACAAAAATATTGTTTATGTTCCTTTGTCCTAGATCACATGGGCTCTAATATCATGTGAAATTATGGTTGAACCTGCACAAAATGGATCTATCTAAAATACAATGAACAAAATTTCCAAGTAGGAAAGAAGAAAGAAAATTTGGAGAAATAATGAAATGAATTATATTCACACACAAAAAGAAATGAGAGAATAAAAATTACATATGATATACTCAACATGTCTGAACTAATGCAACATAGTAGTGAATCTAGAGAGATGTGGACATGCATTGAAGAAAATTGACACCTAGTCTGGTTAAATTGCATGAGACAACAATCAATTAATTATCTGGTGCAAGTGCAGATAAGTAAAACTTATGCATGCACTTATGGAGTTCCTTATGGTGATAATAACAAGGTTTCCATGCATGACCCCACTCCACTAGTTTAACTAAAGTACAACAAGTGTATGTAATATCTATAATATAACAACCTTCAATCATGATAGAGTACAACTTGATATATCGAATGTGAGATAATATTCTCCATTATGAAGACCTTCAACCATGTTCATGTTTTATTTCATTTGCAGCGATGAATATGATAATATAATAATTGATGCACATTGTTCTTCTGACTTGATATTTGAAACCCCCCCATATACATAAACAATACTTTATATTTCAATGCAGCCCATATTGAACAATTCATTGATAAAACTTCATTGTCTCTTTCATTGACTAACATAATTTATTGGATATTTAAAAAGATAAGTGTATTTTTACTTTTCAATGACTAACAAAAATTTGTTAAATATTTAAAAAGCTAATTGTATTTTGTTTATATATATAATGTTACTGCACTTCATAAGATTAATGAATATAGATTGATAATATTGATTTTGTGTTTGGATAAAGTGCCTCATACTTCTCCATCTTCTGATTTATAATTGATTTGGAGATTTGACCTAGTTTCCACTCTATGGTTGCAAAATGATTGAGGAGTTTTTGTATCACTCTACACTTCTAGATTGCGTCTAGGTATAAAGAACATAAATCTAGGTGCTAGAGGCCACTAGACCAAACCCCATTGATTTAACTAAATAATTAAAAGTAGAGGTGAGAAGGACATGTTTTGAGTTGGTTTGAAGAAGTAGGGACATATTCAAAAGAAGTGTAGCCCACAAAACCTCTTGGAATGTTAATACTCATCCATATTTATTAGAGTTTCAGAATGAATTTCCTCCACATTTGTTCTAAAAATTATGTTAGAAGAGATGTAAGATTTATAATATTGACTTTTGTTTGGTTGAAGTATCATGTACTTCTTTGTCTTCAAATTTCTAATTGGTTGGATATTTGCACTATTTGCCACTTGGTGTCTACAAAATGATTAAGGAGGAGTTGTATCTCTTTACAATTCTTGATTTCATTTGGGTAACAAAAATCTAAGTTTGCTAAGCCATTGGAAAAAACCCCAATTATTTATCCAAATAACCAGGATCAGGGGTAACAAGGATAGGGGTTGACTTGGTTGAAGCAATAAGGAAAAATTCATAAGAAGGGGATCATGTTCATACACATCTAAATTTATCAAATTTTAGACCAAGGTCCCTCCACATATGTTTTGAACCTTACATTAATAAAGATATGGGAAGTGGGAGGAAAATCACTTATTATAGGCATAACATAACTCTTCTATGTTTTGCTTTTTTTGTTGGAATTTGGCAAAAAAAAAATGGTGAAATCATGGTTTCTTGTTTAATAAAATGCCTTTTTAATGTATAAATTGATTCAACTCCATAAAAAATATTTGAATCACCTGAATTATGCATATTTTATAGCTCAAAATTGTGATTCCAACAAATCTCTACCATATTTTGGGAACATTTGATCAAAAAACATGCTCGTAAAAGTTCCAAAGCATAAAATATTTAAACTACGACCTTATTGTATGCCATAATTTTAAACTTAATTGGTTCAATGATTCCAAATCAATAGCTATGATTTAAAAATGATTCAGTGGAATGAAAAAAAAAACATTGTGTCCCCTAATTTAACTAAGATAAAAAATGCATTATCTTGTAGAAATATTGCTTATATTTAGAGGAGGGGTGAATTAGCATAAATCTACCTTGATTAAAAATTAAATTTCAACACCTCCTTTTATAACACTAGTAAGTAAATCACCATGCATGAAATAAATAGATCAAGAAACATAAGGTAAATCACTTGAGCAACACATAAGACACAAATATTTTTAAGGTGGAAACCCATAAAGGGAGAAAACCACCAGTATTCTTCTTCTCTTTTTAATTCTTCTTTACATGTTTTTACTACCACCGACTAGTAGGAAGCATCAAATCCCTTGCACTATTTTATTGGCACCCACCAACAATAAGCATCCAATCCCTTTCACTAATTCATTGGCACCCACCAACAGCAAGCACCCACTCCATTTCATTAATTTGTTGGCACCCAACAACAACAAGCACCCATTCCCTTCTTTGTTTCACTATAACCCACAACCAATAAGAACCAACATCCTTTGATCATTTTTTTGGCCCAACCAACTAGAGGCATTGACCCTGTTAATCAACATGGACCTTCCTTTCATCCATTTTCAAGTTGGCTCCACTCCCTGTAACTTCAAAAATCAACACAATCTTCTTCATTTTTCAATAACCATAATTAATCAACATTACAATAGCAATATTCTTAACACAATAGCCTCAATACAACAAAAGATAATTCATCTTGTCATCAACCCTATCACCAAGTCACAATAACTAGTCCCTATCATTAGCAACACCTCAGAAGCATATATTCATTGTTATTCATCGATGTTAATAAGCATACTTGTTACAAAAGTTCTATCTTGGGCATTAGAACTTTAAACCTGATGATGAACCACAAAGGTTGGTTTGGAACGTCGATACATAAAATCATGAATTCGATGACTCTGGAAGACATCACCACACAACATACTGATTTTCAATCAATTCTGATTTTTAATAGCTTCAAATACAATAGGAAACATTTCCTTCAAACAAAAAATAGTACCTGTTAGCCCTGAGATGTAGTGCTGATTTTTTTTAAGGAAGAGAGAAAGGCTCGGTCTGCTTTGCTGTTCTTAAAGGGGTCCCACATGGACCATCATTCCCCTTCTTCTTTTACCCTGCTCAAACTCTACCTGTCCCATTTCCTAAATTAATCTTCATACCCCAACAAAACCCTTTTTAATCTTATCCCCAAGTGAATTAGCCAAAAACCCCCATAAAACCTTACCCATTCGCCATATGTGTCGTCAACACAGCTCCCGAGGGTGCCTCGTAATTCCACCTCCCTCCACCGTTGATATTTTCCTGCCAATCCTACGTCCCACATTCCTCCCGATCAATGCATCATGCCCGATCGTTCTCCACCGTTAGATCAACCCCGCCAGATCTAACAGTCAGCGTCCATATCACACAGACAACAAGTGCGAAAAGTACCCACCCAATGAGGGCAGTTTTTCTCTTTCCCCGCTGCTACATGTCATCCATTAAATGGCATCGAGTGATTTCTGACATTTTTCGCTTACCGCCTGATGCCCACCCGATAAAAGTCATTTCCACTTAAACTAAACCACCCCGCGCGTTACCGTCCACGCATCTTTGCCGCTCAATAACCATCTGATCTGCCGGCCGAAAGATCGAATGGCCTGAACATGTTCTACTCTCACCACGACCACTAGCCTCCAAAAAGCGATCCCCACCACACATTTCCCTTGATCCGATGGCCATCATTCACGATCGCTCACAACCATTCATCTACCCATGCACTCCATACCCCACATCCTGTCTGTTACACGAAGAAGAAGATGGTCGAATCTGTCAGTCTGGCGACAGTCTGACCATGAAACTGAATTAAATGAAGAGCATGGATAGAAGAGAAAAGGACACAGAACAACTCAGCAACCACATTAAATAGTCATGGAACTCCACTGCGATGGTCAAGCTGACCACTTGAAGGACAGCACGGTACCGGAACTGATCAGGTTTTAATAGTGGAGAAAGCAACTAAGTTCAAAGACGCTATCAGACAATTAATGGTAGTTGGTGGTCAATTAAAACCCCTCCATCCCTAAACGGGTAAGGGCCATTGTAATGATAGATTATAAATAGCCGGAAGAAAGATGTAATCAAGGTTGGCAATTATGTTTTGGTTCAACTTTTGGAGACTGTAGATATTCTGTAACTTGCAGCGTCTCATCTTCATTTTCAGTAATGCAAGCTTCTTTTGTTGTTAATCGCTTAATGCCCATTTCTCCTCTATTCTAAGCTTGTGCTTGAAGTGTTGTATTCATGATTTCTTCTACGCCTAATGCTAGATAACTATCATCTTATCTATGGATTGGACAATTGAATGTATCAGTGAGTAGGTCACTCAGGTTTCTTCTGTATCTAATGCAAGATAACTGTCATCTTATCTCTGCATTGATAGATTAGATTTGCAAGTTTCTTTACTAGTTGTAGTTGGCCATCATAAATTATGTATGCATCTATTGGTGTGGTTAGTATTCTTCATCTATTCACCTAATTCCCAAATTGTTGAGCATTGGTGGTCTAAAGCCTTACAGTCTGAGGGTGTTCATACATATCTGGAGTGAAAACAGAGTAGAAGTGGTTATCTAGCTTGAACCAAACCATCACCCATACCAATAAGTTCCTAGAACCATATTGAATATTATATGTTACCAGGCATCTCCGAGCTACAACCTAGGAGAGTTTCTTGGAGCCCTAACATAATTTGCATCATTTATGGGGAGAGGAGATTGAAGCTCAGCTTCCCTGGGAGATGACACAGATCCAGCTTTGATGATAGACAAATTCTGGACACATTTTTGGTTGTAATCATCTATCTGGCGACTCTTCTGGAGGTCAAACCTCTTGGCAGCTCCACATCATAGTTCTGGCTTAGTTTGTGAGGCACACTCGGAGAAATCGTCAGAAATCACCAGCTGACCTAGTACCTGACCCTGAGAAGATTATCAAGGAAAGAAAGACATCACAAAAGGGAGCATCAGGATCAGGTAAACTTAAACAAGCTTATCCATCTCTTTGAGAAAGGCTTGTAACAGAGCACATACATGTTGAGAATATAGCCTTTAACACTAGAAATGAAGAAAAATTTTCAGAGATTCATAAAGCTCCTTATTCTTTAGGTCCTCCTTTGGATTTCTACCCAAAGGAAACCTCCCCTCCTATCCATCATATTCTTTTAGCCCTGTCAGTCATTTCTCAACTCCCTACCTTTCAGACTGTCAGCACTCTTTCATCTACCCCAGTGATGGCAGGCCCACAAGCACCCACCAAAATGGAAAGAATCATTGCTTCTAGGTATGGGCCCTTGGTATTGCCTACGCCTTTGAATGCCATGCTTGTAAGATAATATCATAAGTACATGCCTAAGTTCAGTGGGACAGAAGGAGTCACAGCAGAAGAACATCTTGAGTCATTCTATAGCTATGTTGATAACCTAGATATTAGTGAAGATGATGTGTGAATGAGAGTTCTTGTCCAAAGCCTTGATGGAGAGGCTAGAAAATGGTTTAGAGAATTAACCCCTAGGTCTATAGCAGACATTGAAGCCTTAGATGATGTGTTCCTAAAGCATTGGGGGGATAAGAAAGATTTGCTCTATTATCATACTGAGTTTGGCAACCTAAAAAGGGAAAATGGGGAGTCATTATCCGATTTCAATAAAAGGTTCAACTACATGTACAGCAAGATACCATCTGAAGTGAAACCTACTCCCATCTCTGCCAAGCTCACCTATGCCAATGCCTTTGATTCTAACTTCTGCCTGCTATTAAGAGAAAGAAGATGTGCTTCTTTGGCTGAAATGCAAGATGTAGCCTTGGAAGTAGAGTCCAACATGATGGCTGTAGAGAGACTCAAGGGACATGTTGACCGAAGGAGACAGAGGGGTGAATCTTGTTCATCCTCAGACCCCAAAATAGATAAGATGACCAAGATGATAGAGTCACTAGCCTCTGAAATCTCCAAGCTGAAGGTTGAGCAGCATTCAGGGAAAGGAAGGGGTCATAATACATTTTCCCCTAGAAACCCAAATCCATATAGGAGAGAAAATGAACAATTGCAGATCATGCAAAGGGGCAAAGAGGCCAGTGAAGAACAGAAGGTGAAGACTCCTTTCTAGAATGTAGTCATGGAGGAAGAGCAGTTTGAAGAATATGATGAGATCCATTGCATGGAAGACAAAGGTAGTGCTCCCTTTTTGACCTTAGCTACCTATGAGGAGTCATTATCCAAGGACCAGCCCAGCCAAGAGTGGGACATAGAAGCTGTTCTACAAACTGAAGATCAGCAGAGATATAACCTGAGGTCAAGGATGAGTAATGGCAAAGAAATCCCTATCCAAAGAGTTGTTGTCCCCACAGAGCAGCAGATTAGCAAGAAGAAGCGACCAACAGCTGATCCCAACATCCTCAAAGCACCAGCTCAAGAGGTAAGAGGTCCTGACAAGTCCCCTTCCCCTTTCAGTTTTGAATCAGAAGTCCAGAAGTTGAAAATGTCTGTACCTCTGATAGAACTAGTAAAGAATGAGGCCTTTAATAAACCCATCCTTGATGCCCTAGAGCTCAAAGCCACACAAGCATCAAATGACTATGTCAATTTGCAAGATGATAGACCTCATGTTGTTCTTAGTACCATGACTGAACCTGTTGATGACAATTCCCCATGATTTTATGTCTCCTTGACCATTCATGACAAAATCCTTCACAATTGCCTACTGGACACAGGCGCTAATCATAATCTAATGTCCAAGGCTATCATAGATGATGTTATAGACATTTTTGTGCCTTACAGCTCTAAGCATGAAATGTCCATAAACCAAGGGCTCCTAAGTCCCTAAAAGTGTTGTTCTAACCCCTAAAGGAACAAGGTCAACAAATTACAGCTTCTCCCAGAAGTTCTCCACCAGAAACTGCTCAGAATAAGTCAAAACAGGATCATTTCAGCTGCTCTACTGGCTAGGTGCGTTGCTGATCCAGGTGGATGTTGGTGGCCACCCACCTATCCCATTTGGACCCCCACAACTGTCTCTTTCAGTCTTTTCAGTTTCCTAAATTGTAGCACAGTTTACTATTTTTAGCAGTTTTTCGGGTCCTGATCTTCTGGAGCCTTTTTGAGGCCCTAAACGAAGTTTTTTTGGGAATCTGGGGCAACATGGGTCCATGGACCGATGTTGCCTCCCAAAGTGGTAGTACTCGGATAGATCTTTCTAACGAGCTATCGTACGTGTCAAACGGAGATCGTATGCCAAAGTTACGACCCCAGGAAATTGATGTACCAATTTACCCAAACGGGGCCCACAATTTGGCGTTTCATCTTCTAGGGTTAGGTTTCGGGATGTGAAGGGTTTTCCATTGTTTCTCAACAATAAATAGGCCTTCGAGCCTCATTGTAACATAGTTTGGAATAGTTCAAAGGCATGTATCCGCCACATCTCTTCTCAGAGATAAGCTACCATCGCCCTAGCTGGTTTCTTTCCATTTCTGTTTGTAAGCATATTTCAGTATTCTCCATTAATGAAATGAAGTATTATTTCTGCTGCATCTCTGTTTTTATGGTTATCGCATCTCTGTATTTATGGTTATCTCTGTAATCTATTGCGTTCCTGTTTAAATCTGGATCAGTGGTATCAAAGCGATCTGCTTTTTCTCTGTTTTTCTTTGCATGTCCCCAACGAGGTCGGGATATAAGGAGTTAGGGCTTGAACTGGTCGAACCTTTGCAAGACCAGCCTCGCAAATCTCGACGGCCTCCCATGGCGGATGAGAAGAAAGACGAGGGAGGAGGAGATCCTATCAAAATCTTGCTCGAAGAAGCGCTCGAGCGGCAAAGGAACGTGATGATGGATAGCTTTGCGCAGATCCTTCAATGGCTACCCAGAGGCGACGCATCGACTTCCAACAGCGACTCTGGAAACGCCACACCGTTTAAGGTACAAGTTAATTTTGAAATCCCCATCTTCGAGGGTCAAATAGACGCAGATGCCGTAGATAAATGGTTAAATCTGCTAGATGGGTATTTTTCTGTTCATGAATTTTCAAGTCGGGAAAAGATTGTTTTCGCCCTTCTTAAAGCAGTGCCCCACGTCAAGGACTGGTGGGAAACCTACTGCGAGCAGAAGGATGAAAGTACAGGCTCACTATTTTCAGCCGCACCCACTTGGAATGACTTCCGAGATGCCATCAAGGAGCAATACTACCCTGTCGGAAGCTATGAGGACAAATACATCAAATGGACCACACTGCGGCAGGGACGAGACCAAGATGTGCCGGAGTTCACAAACATTTTTCATACCCTTCGCACACAGTTGGGTATCAAAGACTCTGAGATGCATCTGGTACTCAAATACCGCGGCTACCTACACAAATACATCCAGGAAGAGATGGGGTTCTTGAACATCTCCTCACTCGGCACAGCATACCGATACGCTGTCAAAATCGAGCAAAAGTTCAAATAGAAGAAGCGAGACTTTGGATCTGCAAATCCGAAGCCCAAAGGACAAAGCCAAGGCGGGGTGACCCAAGACAACCCGTCGAAGCAGCAAGAAAAGAATAACACCATGAAGCCGAAGAAGGACACAGGGAAGTGGTGTGAGTTCCACAAGAGTCCCACTCATAACACAAGTGAGTGTCGGACCAAGCAGTCACTGGTGGCTGAGTTGAAGGCTTCCGAATCAGATGCATGTTCCGACCCTGAGCCAGAACCCGACAAGGGGAATGGAAAAGGGAAGCAGATCATTGATGCGGATCCCAGTGCCACTGTTGCCACTGCCAAGATCCAGAAGAGGGGGAGCGTCTTTTCCACTCACAGATGTGGGTGAAGGGTTCGCCACTGCAATTCATTGTCGACAGTGGCAGCCAAAAGAATCTCATTTCAGCAGAGGTCGTGAAGCGGTTGGGCCTACTGACTACACCACACCCGCAGCCGTACAGTATCAGGTGGCTTCACGAAGGATGAGATCTCAAAGTTCGCCAGCAGTGCTGCCTTCCCTATAGCATCAAGCCCTTCACAGACGAGGTATTGTGTGATGTTACACCTCTAGATGTTTGTGATGTATTATTAGGCCAACCATACTTGTGGAGGCGACATGCTGTGTATGAGTCCAGGCCTCGTGCTATCATTATTTCTTTGAATAATTCATTATACAGGATACCGGAGGTAGCCCCACCTACCGCCACATCTTTGATCACTACCAAGAAAGGCAGCAAGCTCATATCACAGACCAGAAAATTCATCTGTCTGGTTCACTCCCAAAGTAAGGGGAAGATCGTTGCTACATCCATGACCCCTGCAAAGGGTTCCTCCATGCAACAGCAGCAGCAAAGGGATACGGTCATGAAAAAACACAGGAACAACTTCTCCTCACCCACACGGGTACCACACAAGTTTCAGGTGGACAACAAATTCTGGTTGCATCGACAGAAAGAATGCCTTACCAGAACCCACCAGAAGCTCAGACCACTCCGACATGGTCCTTACAGCAGTACCAAGGCTATGGGGAACAATGCTTTGGAGCACATCATTCCTCCATTCCTTCGCTTGCATCAAATGTTCAATGTGGACCATCGTCGACCATGCTTCCCACCATCACTGGACACATCAGAGATTGCAGGACAAGTTCAGCAGATGGAGGAACTCAACGCAATGGGGACCATTACTTCCTAAGGGGGGAGGAATGATCCAGGTGGATGTTGGTGGCCACCCACCTATCCCATTTGGACCCCCACAACTGTCTCTTTCAGTCTTTTCAGTTTCCTATATTGTAGCACAGTTTACTATTTTTAGCAGTTTTTCGGGTCCTGAACTTCTGGAGCCTTTTTGAGGCCCTAAACGACGTTTTTTTGGGAATCTGGGGCAACATGGATCCATGGATGTTGCCTCCCAAAGTGGTAGTACTTGGATAGATCTTTCTAACGAGCTATCGTACGCATCAAACGGAGATCGTATGCCAAAGTTACGACCCCGGGAAATTGATGTACCAATTTACCCAAACGGGGCCCACAATTTGGTGTTTCATCTTCTAGGGTTAGGTTTCGGGATGTGAAGGGTTTTCCATTGTTTCTCAACAATAAATAGGCCTTCGAGCCTCATTTTAACATAGTTCGGAACAGTTCAGAGGCATGTAGCCGCCAGATCTCTTCTCAGAGATAAGCTACTATCGCCCTAGCTGGTTTCTTTCCATTTCTGTTTGTAAGCATATTTCAGTATTCTCCATTAATGAAATGAAGTATTATTTCCGCTGCATCTCTGTTTTTATGGTTATCGCATCTCTGTATTTATGGTTATCTCTGTAATCTATTGTGTTCCTGTTTAAATCCGGATCAGTTGCATAGCACCTAAATACACTGGCTAGGTGCGTTGCAACGCACCTAAATGCACTATGAGGGTGCGTTGGGTGAGAAATGACAAATGGCAGTGTCATTCCGGGAGGTGGAAAGACAATGGAAGCTTCCAGAATCTTCTCCTATGACACTTGCCTCACTGAATTCGACCAAGGATGAGTAAGAGGCATTCAGTCTCCAAGTGGAAGCAAGAACTGACAGAGAGAAGACACTAATCAAATCACAAGCTGACTCATCCTCCTTGCATACATATATATATGGATCCCTCATCCCAGAGATCCAGAGGCTGGAATTTTGCACATTGTAAGGAATTGTTGTTGGTTTTGAGACAAATATCAGAGTATTGGGTGATTTATGCTTTGTTGGAGGTGAAGAGGGGCTTCTTTGCTGGGAGGTTGATGCTGGGTCAAGAATCATCGGTTGTAACTCCTCCTAGATCTTCTTGTTTATCAATAAAAACTATTTGAGTTTTTCCTCCATGCTTGTGTATCATTGATGCTTGTTACATTTGTATGGTTAACTTAAATCTGATCCTAAGTTGTTTATGAATATAGATCCATGTCTTTGTATAGTTTTCTTCTTCTGTGATCTTACAGGTACTTGGTGAAGCTGGGCAAGTAAGGGAGCAAGTAGCTGGAAGCTTTCAAAGAAGAGAGGGATTGGATCAAAGGATTAGCGCAAGACACAGGTTGGTTCTTTCTATTCCTCTCTGTCTGTAGTTTATAAAGGAAATACAAAAGTAGTTTTTCTCTGTTTGTTTCTAAGGCAGTTGTCACACCTTAGTGGGATAGAGCAGTTCTAAATAGACACTTTTCCCAGTAACAAAATGGCGACTCCGCTGGGGAGAATGTCTAATTAGTTTGTTTGTGTATCTCTATGTTGTTTGTTTCATAAACTTATAAGTAGCATTCGAACTGCATTTGCCATAACAAATGCAAAGTAGACATCTGCTGCTTCAATCCATTCACTGGATTTGTTTATGATTTGAACAGCTGATTCACAAATGATCTGATTGCCCTTGTGATAGCTCTTAGACCCTCCTTAGATCTACCCCTGATTGTGCATTACTGATTGCTTTTACTCGGCCAAAAACCAAAGACTGAACTGCAAACCGTGACCCAGAACCCGGACAGATTCTCGTTTCTGGCCCAGCGTAGGCACTGTTAAGAGTTCCTGCATTTCAGCGCACTTCCCGAAAGGGCAACCTGCGCTGCAATCTAGTTTCTGTGTGTTACAGGTGCGCTGATTAGACTAACCCTGTGCAGCTGAGGTTCTTGTGCTTCATTCTTTCCAGTTTTGTTTCTGAATTTTGCTGCCCATGATCAATATATGTATGTATGTTTAAAACCCCTTTTCCTTACTGTTATTCTGCCTCCTTTGTACAAAAGAATTGTAGATGTTTTTGTGTGTTTGTTGAGTCGTTTACAGTTTTCCATTGCAAAAGTAGAATAGTCGTACTGTCGTCCTTTGATTTAGATCTGTCGCAAGTGTCGATTTCGATCATAGGAGAAAGTTTGATTGCTGTTGATGGTCGATTATACTTTTACTATTGCCTTTGGTCCGAATTTTTGATTTTCTAGTGTCAAAAACGAGTATTCATTTCAAAATCGTAAAGTGTCGTAATCATCTTTATCTTTTGATTTCGAAAAGAAGCTTGTTTGTGTTTGTCGCTTGAAAGCAAATTCAGATGTGTACATCAACTTTCTTTTTAGCATCAATACTAAGAAAGTAGAAAACAAATACATGCATGTGCATTTGCATATTGACAGTCTGTTTGGCTTGATTTAGGAGAGTGCATTTACAGTGTGCTCTTTGCTCTTTGTGAAAAGATTGTGCCTTTCTTTTCCTCTAGTAGCTAGGATTTTCATTGCACAAAAGAGATAAAAGTTTGTTTATCATCTTTAGATTGCATTTTAGGAATTACATCTACATCTCATGGTGAACCCAAAAGGCAAACTTCATAAGCAAGATCAACTTAAAATAAATTCAATGAATCTAACAACGCTTTGGAACTTAACGCACAACATTTAGAGGTCTAGGCTAGAGACGTATTCCGGCGTCGTAAGGCCTGGTAACTATTGTCCTCACTGATGGTTGGGTGATTCCTCCACTTTGAGACGATAAGTGCCAGTACGGACTTGTGCTCCCACGTACCGTCGAGTATATTTTGGGAGACCCCTATAGGCTTAAATCCTTTATCCTTACGAAGTCGTGTCTGCCGCCCTATCGATCGCAATGCACTGAACACAGCATTCGGGAAGATTGACTGCCGTACCGTAAAAAGTATTCTGCAGTTTTGCGATTGGTTTGGTACTCCCTCTACCTAGATCTCCAGAGCAGTCCCTTTCGTTCCTTTTCAAACTCCTTAACGGAAAAGGTCCATCTGAGCACTTGTCACTTCAGGCTCATTAAAAATAGAAGGAGACTAGAGTCATCTTTTGTTTTTTCTCGACTCTTAAAAACTGAAAAAACAAGTTGTGTCAAAGCGTATAAAAATTTATTTTAAACGGAATATTCATTACCCTTTCCTACGTTGATCTTGGGTTGAGAAAATGGATTCTACCAACCAAGGAATTCCCCTTGGAGGAAATCCTAGTCCCTTCTCCTCTTGGGGAGATGTTGGTGCGCCCCATATGGCCACATTGTCGCTTCCAGGACTAACAATTGGTTTGCCTGTATGGATCTTCTCAACCTCTGTCGTTCAGAACACCACTATTCCTGAATAATCGAATCAGCAATTAGATGAGTCCAGAGTTGCCCACCAGCCTTCTACTTCCTCTAATTCTTCCTCTCCTCCTTCCTCTTCGCTTGATGGGGCTGGTGAAGCCAAAAGTCAAGTTCCTAAGGAGAAGAAGGAAAAGAAGAAGAAATAGAAGAAGAAGAAGGAGCCAAAGGCGAACGGGGGAAAACGAGTGTCGTCTAACGAAAATCCACACACCGCACCGACCAGGCCTAAATCGTCATGTGTCATTTGCAAAGGAGACCACTTTCACAGAGATTGTCCTTGCATCCCTCGGATATTAAGGGACTGGTCTCCTTGTTTGCACAACCCGGTGTCGTCAACCTCTGATGACCATGTTGAAAGCACACCGTCGACTAGTGAAAGTGAAGCCCTAGGACAAAAAGGAAAATATAGATTTCCTTGTAAACTGTGTGAAGGCGATCATGCCGTCCATCGTTGTCCCTTCTTAGATGAAGCTAAAATAGTTTTGGATGATCGTCCGGTTTTACCGTTACGACTTCCTCCTGGATATAAAAAACTCTTGCCGAGTCCGTCACTAGTTGAAAATCCGGCTGGCCCGCTCAGGTGGTCGGCTGAAGCACCTATCATTGAAGATAAACCATCTAGACCCATACCCGACGAAAGTCAAAAGGTCGAGGCGGCAGTTGACCCGGTCTTGCCTCCAGAGGTTTCATCTTCAGATGATACAGTCACTGAAGAGAACAAGGATGACACCATCCAAATTCTTTTCATAAGCATAGACTCCAACGAACATGGGGGAAATTTACCTGTTCCTTTACTGCAGGAAGGAAGTTCGTCAGAGTCGTACCCGGCCGTCTATTCGGTCCCACCTCCAAGCAACCTAGTTGTCTCCTTCGACTGGAATCAACTAGGCAGACCCCGTTTACCAGCAAGCATACCATTCCGAATTATCGTTCAAATATATAGAATGGTTATGGTTGGTACCATCATAGATGAGGGGGCTTCTGTGAGTATCCTTTCCTCAACTGCTTGGAAAGTGCTTGGTTAGCCATCGCTTTTGCCTGAGATGAGAAATCTGACAGGCTTTGATAAAGGAACCAGTCGACCTTTAGGGATCCTTCCCGATGTGCCCATAACATTGAGAAGGAAAACAGTTCGCATGAACGTAATGGTAGTTCAAGGACCCCTGGATTACAATCTACTCCTTGGATGAGACTATATTTATTGCATGGGAGCAATTGTCTCCTCACTCTTTAGAGTAATGTGTTTTCCGCACGAAGGAAGAGTGGTCAAGCTCGTGGACCATCTTTCATTTACCGGATCACGCATAGCAAATAGTCATATACCATCCCTGAATGGTCTTTTCACGCAAGAAATGTCTCAATCTCCAGTCCGTCCTCCCGATGAGTGCGAGTAATTCGGAGGGATATGACTGAAACCCAGGCAGCATGCATCCTGGTCTGCTTCGGCAGGGAAACTTCGGGTACAGAGTAGGTTTCCGCGGGAGAATATGCCTAGTTTGTACCCCCATCCGTGATTGGAAGAGGGGGTTATTCTAGTACAGGATTCTCTTGTCAAAGTTATGTGAGTTGGCGAGCACCGCCACTCACCTTTGTTTATTTCGGTAGACATTGCCAAAGAAGTGTTTTGTTTGCGTCGCAAATAGAACAATCTTTGGGTAACCTGTAAGAGGTAGGCCTCTCTCGGTAAAACAAATGTTTTGGTGGATGGAAGTAGAGGTAACCTTGAAACTCTGTTTTATACCTGGGGGCATGCAAACCTTTTGGAGTGCAAGCAAAGAGCGATCATTTATCTGTTTTTTTGGATTGGTCGTTTCCTAACTTGCATAAAGAAAGGATGTGGGGCAAAACTCTAAAAGTTGCCGTTTTTATATGAGACATTCTTATCATATGACTGGATTAATCGAGCAGTGTTACCGCAAGTTTCAAGCTCGTTAAAAAATGAACCCGCGCCGAGCAAATGTTTCCACCCGCGTTTAAGCTCGTTAAAAAATGAACTATTCCCCGGTAAATAACCACCGTGAATGTAGCACTTCAACCATTAAAGCCTTGGTCGTGTTTGCACCGTCACCTCCACTTTTTCATTGGCCGATCATTCACCTCCATTTGATTGTTTACCCATTTTTAGGAACAGCTGTGAAGAGCGATTTCACTAGCCATCCTTGTGACACTGCCGTGATTGGAAAATTCCAAACCTTACCTGGAATCAGCTGCTACACATTTTATCACTCGTTCCTCAAAAGACGAGTCTCCTTTAAGCTCTTTTGAACTGACTCGTAAAATATGAAAAGATTGCCGAGACATTGGCCTCTCCAGCTCGTTAAAGGGACAGGAAGTGCTATCCCTCATCTAGATTTTAATCTTTTTGGACCTAAGGGATTATTGCACAAAACGATCGAGCACTTGTTTTATTTGGCTCGTTAAAACTATCGAAAATTCATCCCTTCTGTATTGTTTTATACTTAAGGGATTAGATGACGAAAAAGGAATTTTGGAGTTACCTTTACGTACCTTTTCAGACTCTCTAAAAATGAAAAGGATCGAGTTATCTTTGTCGTTAAACTCATAAAAAAGATTAATAGCGACAAACTTGTCTTTAGACGAGAACGAGTTTCACTATCGCTAGGCTCGTTAAAACATAGCGATGGGTTTGCCCGAAGGGAAAATTATAGAACAAGCATATGTTATCCTCCTCAAGCTTGACAAAAATAAAGAGGTATTGGTCAGCAATGACTAGGGAAAAATTGGGAAGAAAACTCAAAGGATCTTTATTGGTAGCAAGTCGCTCTTGAACATGACACTTCCACTCCGTGTCTGAGTCGGGTTGGGTTGTTTCATTGACCGGTCACATCGCCATGGTCACATCATACCATCCACATTTGGGGTTAATGCTACCAATCCATCACATCAATGTCGCCGACATGTTCAAGAGAAGTCATCCAGAGAAGTCACCTGTGTCCCACCCATTACCATACATTATACTCCATACTTTCATGACCACCACCCTGAACCGTATATCATCACCTCCATCAAAACCATTTGCTCCGTTCCATGTCATTGATGTGGGATTCATTAAGGCCCTCCTTTGACGGATCACTTCTTGTCGACATCAGCTCATTATCCAAGAAGTTGGTCTAGGAACACCCCATTCAGTACTTTGAAGCTTGCATGCCTCAATGGCAAGTTTCTCACTTCCGGTGACAGGTTTACATCAATGACCTTTGACCGAAAGATTTTGCGTGGTGTTCGACGCCAAGTCCTTTATTCACACCACGTGAATTGTACTGCAGTACCTTGAGGATCATTATCATTATCGGTGATTCCTCTCGCGCTTGTTAACAGTTTACATCATTGACTGGTAATCAAGCGATGTCTTTCCATGTTCGACTTCAGGACATTTCTCACATGGATCGACTTGTACTTTGAGTGAAGATCGGACGAGATTGAAGACCCCGGATCTAGTTTCATCCATCCGGGCTGCGATATATATTCAGGTAAATAAAGACATTAAATGTACAGCATTGCAGCACAGATAATCATCCTACCAAAAGGATGGTGGCTCTATCAGAATCATCAGTCTACAATCAGACGATTGTCTGTCCTATGTACATGAAAATGAATTTATAAAGCTGAGCATGGGAATGCCCACTTCGGCTAGATCATGAAAAGCAGTATGAAGATAATGTATTGTATTGTATCTTATTACAGGTCTCCTCCCAGCATTGAAAGAACTTCGGATCCTCATAATAAAGCATTTCACCCGATTAACGCCCTCATACTTTAGGGGGCAACTGTTATAGACATTTTTGTGCCTTACAACTCTAAGCATGAAATGTCCATAAACCAAGGGCTCCTAAGTCCCTAAAAGTGTTTTTCTAACCCCTAAAGGAACAAGGTCAACAAATTACAGCTTCTCCCAGAAGTTCTCCACCAGAAACTGCTCAGAATAAGTCAAAACAGGATCATTTCAGCTGCTCTACTGGCTAGGTGCGTTGCATAACACCTAAATACACTGGCTAGGTGCGTTGCAATGCACCTAAGTGCACTATGAGGGTGCGTTGGGCGAGAAATGACAAATGGTAGTGTCATTCCGCGAGCTGGAAAGACAATGGAAGCTTCCAGAATCTTCTCCTATCACACCTTCCTCACTGAATTCGACCAAGGATGAGTAAGAGGCCTTCAGTCTCCAAGTGGAAGCAAGAACTGACAGAGAGAAGACACTAATCAAATCACAAGCTGACTCATCCTCCTTGCATACATCTATATATGGATCCCTCATCCCAGAGATCCAGAGGCTGGAATTTTGCACATTGTAAGGAATTGCTGTTGGTTTTGAGACAAATATCAGAGTATTGGGTGATTTATGCTTTGTTGGAGGTGAAGAGGGGCTTCTTTGCTGGGAGGTTGATGCTGGGTCAGGAATCATCGGTTGTAACTCCTCCTGGATCTTCTTGTTTATCAATAAAAACTATTTGAGTTTTTCCTCCATGCTTGTGTATCATTGATGCTTGTTACATTTGTATGGTTAACTTAAATCTGATCCTAAGTTGTTTATGAATATAGATCCATGTCTTTGTATAGTTTTCTTCTTCTGTGATCTTACAGGTACTTGGTGAAGCTGGGCAAGTAAGGGAGCAAGTAGCTAGAAGCTGTCAAAGAAGAGAGGGATTGGATCAAAGGATTAGCGCAAGACACAGGTTGGTTCTTTCTATTCCTCTCTGTCTGTAGTTTATAAAGGAAATACAAAAGTAGTTTTTCTCTGTTTGTTCCTAAGGCAGTTGTCACACCTTAGTGGGATAGAGCTGTTCTAAATAGACACTTTTCCCGGTAACAGATGAGTTAGGCCTTGATATCACTAGACCTTATCATGACTTGTTCTCTTTCGATTCCAGAAAAGTGAAATGTCTAGGGTTGATCAAAGACTTGGCCATCACCTTATCTCAGCTGCCCATGAAGAGCATGATGATGGATATTGTAGTAGCAGATGTCCCCCCTATGTTTGGCATGCTACTTTCCAGAGGATGGATTAAGAGGTTGGGTGGGACATTGTAAAATGACCTGTCCTATGCCACTATCCCGGTTTTGGGGGGAGAAAGAAGAAGGTTATATAGGGAAGCCCAGATGGCATATATCATCAGTTATGAAAAGAATCCCACTAATCATCCCAGTTATGCTATGGACACTTATTTTGGAGCATGTATTCTCCAAATTGAAGAATCCCAGCTGGCCTCAGTGCAGCTCAAGAAACCAGTATGCCAGGTCATGGAGAAGGAAGGGCCACAAATTTAGGATATGTTCTATGATGGAGCTTGCTCTAGGGAAGCTGCAAGAGCAGGTGTAGTGATGGTATCCCCAACACAGGGATGCATAAATCTGTCTTTCAAGCTGACTTTTTAGGTCACCAACAATATAGTAGAGTACGAGGCTTTGATATTGGGCTTAAATTCTGCTAAAGAAATGGGAATCAAAGACATAAAGGTGTTTGGAGATGATATTCTCATTATTCAACAAGTAAACAAAATGTTCCAAGCAAAGCACCCCAGGCTGAAAGCATACAGAGATGAGGTATGGAGGCTCAAAGATTCTTTTAGTAGCTTTTATATCTCGTATATTCCTAGAGTCAAGAATCAGCTTGCCGATTCCCTTGCTGTGTCTGCTAGTGTGTGTGTTCCTCCCATGCCCCCTAAATTGGCTTATGAAGTTTAGGTAAAATATAGACCATCTCTGCCCGATAATGTCAAATACTGGAAAGTTTTTGAGGATGATGATGAAGTCAATTGGTTTCTGCAAGTCATTGATGAATTCTTTGAAATGCAAATTGATCAAGAGAATGAAGCCATGGAGGAATTTCACCAGTCTCAGCTAAGAAACAAAATTGGCCAAGACAGCATTGTACAATTGCCTAGTAACCATATACCTAAAGGGTTGGTGACTCTAGTGAAGTTGTTTGACCATAATGATGTACCCTATAAGACTACCCAAAATGAAAATAAGTTTGTAGTCCATAGGAATAACATAGGGAGCTTAGATCATCCAAAGTATATAAATCTATCCACCCACTTGTCTATTGCCCAAAGTTATGAATATTGTACCCTAATGAAGCAATTTGCCAATGTCTTTGCCTGGGAATACAGTGACCTTAAGACTTATGATAAAAACATCATTCAGCATAAGATCCCACTGGAGAAAGACACCATCCCTTTCAAGCAGAAGCTAAGACCCATAAACCCTCTGCTACTCCCTTTGATTGAAAAGGAAATTAAGAAATTGTTTGCTACCAAGATCATAGTTCCCCTGAGGTATTCGAAGTGGGTAGCCAACCTAGTAGTCGTGAAGAAGAAAAGTGGGGAAATCAGGCTGTGTGTTGACTTCAGGAACCTAAACAAATTCTTTAAGAAAGACAACTATCCCTGCCCAAGATGGAACATTTTGTGCAAAAGGTCTCAGGGGCTAGAGTCATGTCTTTCTTGGATGGATTTTCAGGCTACAACCAAGTTGTTGTACATCCGGAGGACCAAGAAAAGACTGCCTTCACCACTCCTTAGGGCACTTTTATGTACTCCAAGATGCCTTTTCGACTGATGAATTCTAGGGCCACCTTTCAGAGGGCCATGGATATAGCTTTCGCAGGAGAGAAGGAAAACTTTGTCCTAGTTTAACTGGATGATATAACAGTTTACTCTAGTAGTCATCAGGATCATTTGTGGCATTTGAAGAAAGTTTTTCTAAAGTCAGAAAGTTTTGGATTTCAGTAAATCCTAAGAAGTCACAATTCGCTTTAGAAGAAGGCAAGCTTTTAGGACATATCGTTTCTGCTGCAGGTGTTAAGATTGATCCAGAAAGGGTTCAAGCAATACAAACATTGTCCATCCCAAGATCAAAAAAGGAAATTCAATCCTTTTTGGGCAAGATCAACTTTGTGAGGAGGTTAGTGGAACATATCACCTCTATGCTGAAAAAGGGATCAGGAATTAAATGGACCGATGCAACAAGAAAATCTTTTGAAGCCATCAAAAGAGCTATTATGGAAGCTCCCACTCTAATCAGCCCAGACTATAACAAGGAGTTCCATATCTTCTCTTTTGCTTCCTGTGACACCCTTGCAGCAGTCTTGTTGCAGAAGGATGATGAAGGTATAGAGCACCCAGTGGCCTTTTTCAGCAAAACTTTAAGGGATGTTGAATTAAGATATGACATTATTGAAAAACATGCTTATGCTCTTATTAAGTCTTTAAAGGCATTCTGAATCTACATTCTACACTCCAAGGTGATTGCTTATGTACCCTCTACCTCAGTTAAGGATGTCCTAACATAGCCAGATGTTGATGGAAGAAGGGCTAAATGGGTTGCAAAACTCATAGAGTTCAGTATAGAGGTAAAGCCCACCAAGCTTGTCAAAGGCCAGGGCCTGGCTAAGCTTATAGCTGAGGAAAATTGCAGTTTGTTGGACATAAATTGCATAGGTACAGATTCAGAGGTTGAACAAGCAGAGAAGGCAATAGAAGAATGAAGGCAGAACCAATCATTAGCTGAGAATTTGGCTTCTTGTGATTGGTATTCCAGTATAACTCATTTCCTGTTGAAGCTAGAAGTCCCTCCAAGGCTTAGCTCAAGTCAAGCCAAAACCATCAAGCCCAAAGCAGCCAAGTTTTGTATTATTAAGAACCTACTTTATTGGAAGGACCCATCTGGAATCCTCTTGAGATGTCTAAACAAAGAGCAATCTGTGGAAGTCATGCACTAGTTCCATTCTAGCATCTGTGGAGGACATCATTATTGGAAAACCACAGCCCACAAGATCCTGAGAGTTGGGTATTATTGGCCCACTCTATTCTTTGATGTGTTTTCATTTGTGAAATCTTGTGACAAGTGCCAGAGGTTTGCAGGAAGGCAATAGCTAAAATCTTTGCCCCTGAAGCCAATACATACCAGTGGCCCTTTCCAGTAGTGGGATTTGGATTTCATATGGGAGATTAATTCCCATTCCAATGGCCAACATAAATGGATTTTAGTAGCCACTGATTATTTTACCAAATGGATTGAGGTCATCCCCACTAAGAAAGTTGATCACCGGGTTGTCATGAAATTCTTGACAGAAAACATTTTCACCAGGTTTGGTTGCCCAAACAAATTGGTTACAAACAATGCAGCAACTTTCAGAGCGAAAGAATTGGTGGACATGTGTGACCCAATGGGCATTAAACTAGTGCATTCCACCTCATATTATCCTCAAGGTAATGGCCTAGCAGAATCATCCAATGAATGCCTAGTAAGGATAATCAAAAATCTGTTGGAAGATAACAAGCGGAGCTGGGATTCCAAACTAATGTTTGCATTGTGGGCTAACAGGGTCACCACCAAGAAGTCCATAGGGAATTCTCCATTCAATTTAGTATATGGCACTGAGGCTATTTTCCCAATCCAATTGATCCTCCCTGTGGCCAAATTCTTGCAAGAAGAGTAGAACGAGGAAAGTGACATGGCAAGGAGGATGAGTAACTTGGCTGAAGTTCATCAGATCAGAGATCAACTGATTGAGAGGTCTGCAATACATCAAAGGAAAATCAAGGAACTTTTGATAGAAAGGCAAAGATGGATAATCTTCAGGTTGGTTACTAGGTCCTCAAATGGGATGCACTAAAGGAAAAGAAAGGCAATCGTGGAAAATTTTATGCCCTATGGACAGGACCATTTGTCATCTCTCAGGTCCGGGGAAACAATACTTTCATGCTACAAAGTGTGGAGGGAGAAACTGTTTTTGATGGCCCAGTCAATGGGTAGTTTTTGAAAGTTTATTTTGTTTAAGGCTTTCAGGCCTTAGTATTGTAAATATATTATTTTTCAAAGTTTTAGTGTAAGCTTAGATAGACTCCATGCCCAATGGAATACTAGGTAATATTTCTGATCTTGTTTCTTATGTAAAAGGCAGTGATCTACGGTTCTTGAAACCTCACAGGGAGGATTTCATCCCCAGAAGGAGCTAGTGTTAGCCCTAAGATGCAGTGCTGATTTTTTTTTAAGGAAGAACAAAAGGCTCAGTCTGCTTCACTGTTCTTAAAGGGGTCCCACATGGGCCATCATTTCCCTTCTTCTTTTACCTCGCTCACACTCTACCCATCCCATTTCCTAAATTAACCTTCATACCCCGACAAAACCCTTTTTAATCCTAGCCCCAAGCGAATTAGCCAAAAACCCCGATAAAACCTTACCCATTCGCCATACGTTGTCAACACAGCTCCCGAGGACGCCTCGTAGTTCCACTTGCCTCTGCCATTTATATTTTCCCACCAATCCTACAACCCACATTCCTCCTGATCAATGCATCATGCCCGATCATTCTCCACCGTTAGATCAACCCCGCAAAATCTAACGGTCAACGTCCATATCGCGCAGATAACAAGTGGGAAAAGTACCCACCCGATGAGGGTAGTTTTTCTCTTTCCCCACTGCTACGTGTCATCCATTGAATGGCATCGGGCGACTTTTGACATTTTCCGCTTACCGCCTGATGCCCACCTGATAAAATTCATTTCCACTTAAACTAAACCACCCTGCACATTACCGTTCGTGCATCTCTACCGCCCGATAACCGTCTGATCTATCGACTGGAAGATCCAACATCCCAGACATGTTCCACTCCCACCACGACCACTAGCCTCCAAAAAGTAATCCCCACCAAACATCTCTCTTGATCTGATGGCCATCATTCACGATCGCTCACGCGAAGAAGAAGATGGCCGACTCTGTCAGTCTGGTGACATTTTGACCATGAAACTGAATTAAAAGAAGAGCATGGTTGTAAGAGAAAAGGACACAGCACGACTCAGAAACCGAATTAAACAGTCATGGAACTCCATTTCCATGATCAATCCAACCACCTGAAGGACAACATGGTACCAGAACTAATCAGGTTTTTGTAGTGGAGAAAGAAACTACGTTCAAAGACGCTATCAGACAGTTAATGGTAGTTGGTGGTCAATTAAGACCCCTCCATCCCTAAACGGCTAAGGGCAATTGTAATGATAGATTATAAATAGATGAAAGAAATATGTAATCAAGGTTGGAAATTGTGTTTCGATTCAATTCTTGGAGACTGTAGATATTCCATAACTTGCAGTGTCTCATCTTCATTTTCAGCAATCCAAGCTTCTTTTGCTATTAATCGCTCAATGTCGATTTCTCCTCTGTTCTAAGCTTGTGCCTGAAGTGTTGTATTCATGATTTCTTCTACATCTAATGCTAGATAACTATCATCTTATCTCTGGATTGGATAATTGAATGTATCAGTGAGTAGGTCACTCAGGTTTCTTTTGTATCTAATGCAAGATAATTGTCATCTTATCTCTGCATTGATAGATTAGATTTGCAAGTTTGTTTACTAGTTGCAGCTGGCCATCATACATTTTGTATGCATTTTCTAGTGTGGTTAGTATTCTTTGTCTATTCACCTAATTCCCAAATTGTTGAGCATTGGTGGTCTAAAGCCTTGTAATCTAAGGGTGTTCATGCATATCTGGATTGAAAAAAGAGTATAAGTGGTTATCTGGCTTGAACCAAGCCATCACCCATCCCAATAAGTTCCTAAAACCATATTGAAGATTATATGTTACCAGGCATCTCCAAGCTACAACCTAGGAGAGTTTCCTGGAGCCCTAACAGTACCCTTAACATGCTTCAGCACATACAAGAGTACTTTTGACAAACAACATAAAAGATTAGTTCTGCTAGAGTATGCTCAATCACAGCACTAGTTAAGATCAATTTTGGACCTTGTATGAACTTCAACACATGGAAAAAAAACTCTAATAATTATTAGTCCTACAACAAGAATAGACATCCTTTTCCCCTTTTCCCTTACTAATCAGATTCAGTGCAACATTTTTATCACCATACCAACAACCTCAAGTATACTTCACCAGGCAACATACTACACATATAATTTTTTCCTATTCATAAAAACTAACCATAAACCCTAATTTCACTATCAGGTATATAATGATTTCAACAACATGATACAATATTGACACCAAACATAGATTTAATATAACTGGTCTAAAGATCTGGTACCACAAAATACTTTATTTGATAGTAGAAACCAAGGCAAACAACATACACTTTATTACATAAAATAAAAAACCATTTAGACCAACCCTGCACTTACTCCAAACATCATGTGACAGTAGTAATATCAACACTGTAATTTACCTCTAAATACCTTTGTTATACTCCAGGAGTCATGATTTTACATCAGTACAATGTTCTTACACACTAGGTTTGATGCATAGAAAAAGTGATCATTCAGACTATTACTATTGTTTCCATATCAGAGGAGACCTCCTCAGATTGTGAATTCCAATAGACACATCACACCTTGTATTACACCAAATCAAGGATAATCCCTATTCCAAAACAATAATGATACCAATTTTGACCTGGGAAGCTAGTGTTTATCATTCCCATAACATATATGTTCACTATCAATTTGTCAAGCAGATTCAATATATACTGGGTATCAAACTTGGAAAAGGTTCTTTTCAATAGAACAAAAATTTAATCGTGTCCATGAATCAAACCTGATCACACTATAACATTGATAAAAATACAATCCACACAATAGCTTACCTTATGCACTAGATCGGAACAAGTCGTGCCATGTTACAACTAACCTTGTGATTGCTCCTAGATGCATTAGGTATTTATTTTGGATCAAAAGGGAGTAGTGTGTACCAAATTAGATCTTCATCCCTTAGTCATAATTTATTCCCAATCATTCAACAAGTCTGAGGCATGATAACACTAGCATTTGAAGACACACTCATTGCACAACTTATGACATTAAATTGTCGTGAATGAAAATTTCCCACATCATGCCAATACACAATTTCATTTGCAACTAATCATTAATGTATCAGAAAAACTCCAACTTTGAGGCACTCATGGTTATGCAACAAGACAAAACAAAATGCAATCCTTCCAAAATTAATCTTGTAAGACCATCATGTACCTGTGCTAGAAAAAATAACCAAAAACAATAACACTAATCATAGTATAGACTTTACTACATGATCCATCAGATGACAATTGTACCATAACAATCACAAAAATGAAAGAGAATTATCTAGATTTCTCAATCGATCACACACCATAAAACCTAATTCTTCAATTCATACCTCAATTGTGATTTTGATAGTATTTATAGGATTTTGAATCTAACCAAGTCAAGCTAACTCACAAAAATACCATTGGAAATTACTTTAGAGAAGCCAATGGTTTTATGAGATGACATTGAGCCAAAGACTCCAACTAAAAATTCAAGGGACATTTACCTTTGTGATTTAGCTAGTATTTTGGGTCGATGCCAAACATTGCACTTGGATGGGGAAAACTAGGCCTCCAAGGAATTACCATGGGTAATTCCATGGTATCCCAAACCAACATCGAAACCATGGAAATCAACTGACCAACCAACCATTGAACTTATCCCTGGACATTGCTACACAAGATGGAGATAATTTTATTTTTAATACCTTCCAACATTTATGTTGTCTCATAACTAACATCTTACATAATTTACATAGGGTTCACAACATAAGCAAAAATATATGCTTCTAGTAACAATATTGCACACTACACCATTAGGTTCCATTCAAAACCATGCCATTGTTTCCATCACAAAACCATACCATTGTTGACATCAATTCCAACATAATTCCAACAATATCCCCTTTGGCATTGATGGAAACCACCTACAACTACCTTCTACAACCAGACTTGTGACT
The DNA here is from genome assembly GCA_031772625.1 of Pinus tabuliformis. Lineage (NCBI taxonomy): Eukaryota > Viridiplantae > Streptophyta > Pinopsida > Pinales > Pinaceae > Pinus > Pinus tabuliformis. Next base: position 852,878,121 of record CM062819.1, on the reverse strand, counting down.
TATGTCTCTCTCTCCCTCTTTGACATCAATGGAAAAGGGAAACCATGGCTCGCTAGATACCAAGTTGATGAGAATACACCTACAAACCAATCATTAAACATCATAACATTTTTATTTTTCCTTAAAAATTCAGAATTTGGTTTATGTCTAAAACATGATCATAAACACACTAAAATTCCACAACTTCAAGCACTTTGCACAGCAAAAAATGTACAAAAGTGAATCAATGAAGTGCACAAGAATTTTCACAACCCAAAACTTGCTTGTATTACAGCTTTAATACAAAAAACATACTAGGGATCATGGCCCTTACAATTATCCCTAGTACAAGGAAACTAGGAATTAATGTCAACAACACATGACAATCAAGCTACCCAAGAATAAGAAAAAACTTGACTTACTTGTTAAAGAAGCACTTACACCATCCCTTTAGTACACTTACCATTAACACTTGGTAGGTCCTTAGCCACTTATACTTGCAAAGAATATGTTACTCCAATATAGTTGCCCTAGTTTCTCACAAGGCCCTATGCTACTCTAAATTTTCTTGCAGACATCAGCTTCACAATCTACTTCCTATTAATTATCTATGCTCCACCAAGGTCAATGAACATTGGTATTCAAAACTCTTCCTTCACATAGTGTCTATGTTTCTCCTTAGATCACTTCTCATGGACTAAAAATATCTTCCTTCTAATAGTGTTGTTCCTTCATTAAACTCATTGTTTATAAGGTATTCAACAACACCCTTCACAACAATGATTTACCTCTTGAATTCATTGTACCTAGGCCATCAACAAAGAACCCACACAACAATAACTCAACTGTTAATGAGTCACTGTACTTCAGGAACATAAAATCCAACCTCTTAACAATGATATTACTCCTCTAATATCAAATTACTTAGGCACATAAACATGCTTTCCATACAACACGCATATGAAAAAACCTTACACATACACCACAGTAATCATCTACATAAAGACACCTCCAAACATCAACTCAATACACCCTTAAATTACTCATGCCCAGGTATAAGGAAGATAGAGGTTTATCAACCTAATTACAAACTTGTGTGTTCACCTCAGTCCTATATCTCTAAGGAAACCCTCCTTTTCTTCCCTTTATCACTTGTGAAAGACCTTGATAAGACTCAACCCTTATTCTAGATTCTTAATAGACCTTTGTTCAACAAACACAAGGGTCTTGGCCCTCCTTGAGTGCACAAAATTCAAGCTTGTCCTGGTCACAGAGGTAAAGAATATAACATATTCCCATAACCATGCACTAGGTACACACCCGTCCCTCCTACCTCAGCCTATACCAAAACATAAGAAAAAAAATAAACAAGCTCATTCTTATTTCTTCTCTCTATCTCGGCTCCTTGGGGTCTAAAATCACTTTGGCCTGTCTTCTCTAGAGATGAATTTCACTTGTGTGTTTCCAAATGAGCTCCATCTTATCTCTAATTATTGTGATCTCAGTGGAGATACTTTTCACCAAGGATCATGTCTTTTAGCCTACACTGACTTGAGCCTACGTGCCAAAGTGCCACTAACATAGAAATAAAATTTCTTTCATTTTTTTTCACCTTCTTCATTGTAGTTTTATTTTCCCCTTATCGCATCAATATTTCCCCTCATGCATCCAATGAATAAACAATCATTTTTCACTTAGGTCTTTCACCCACAACTTTCAGCACAAATCCCACCACTTGGGTATATTTCCCATAAAACATTTCTTAGGTCAACTCCTCACAAACCTAGTACCCTAGGGGTTATGGGAGTAACTCCTAAGCTACACGTTTTAACACTACCTCTTAGAGAGGGAGGTACTTCCACCACTTGAAAATAGCTAGTCAATGGCACCAACCCAATATTTGGCATCCACCACTGCGCCATACCTTATAGAATGAACCGCATTATCCTCGGTAGTGTCCCTACTTCCAAAAGCTTCTCGCTTCTTCTTGTCATGATATACCTTCATCTCATTCCATGGATCCTTCTTGTCACCTGATTTATAGGCCTTTCCGTAAACCAATATATACCATGATCCATATCTCCAATGATAGCTCAAATAGAGTTAGAGCCTCTAGGTCTGAGCATCACTTTCCCATCTCGAAATATCACCTCAAACCCCTTTTCCTTAATCACTGAGACGGACAACACATTGTACTTAAGCTCCGGTACCCACATTACATCTTGAACTCTTAACAACCCACATGAATCCATCCTAAATGACACAACACTTGACCCTCTAATAGTTATTTGAATCTTGTCGCAAACCTTCATGTGCAACTTTGATTCCCATTTAGTTTGAGTCTCAAAAAAATTATGCAAACCTATCGTATGGTTTGATGCTCTATTATCCATGTACCATACACTCTCATTGATGGTACCCTTAGATAAATGATAAACCAAAGAAAACTCTTCCTCCAACCTTCTTAAAAAATCATCCAACTCACCTAAAGATGTAGCAACCCCAGTTATCTCCTTCCTCTTCTCATTATCTCCCTTCTTCTTTCGTGGACACTTGCTCACATAATGACCATACTCACCACATGTATAACACATCAACTTTCTCAATTCCTTATTTTCTTTTCCCTTCATGTCTCCTGCAAGAGACATGTTATCTTCAATAGACTTCTTCTTGTTTGAAGATACTCGTCCTGAAGCTCTTCTTGGATGAAATCATCACATAACATGTTCCAATCTCGCATCTTATCTCGAGCCACGATCCCTTTCATAAATGAACTCCATTCCTTGGAGAATCCCTTCAAAGCAGTCTGCATTAGCTCTAACTATAGAACGTTATCTCCAATGGAAGCTAGCTTGTCATGAACTTGAGAAAGTCTCCTCACATATGGAGCCACACCTTCGTCATCCAACATCTTGGTGATCTTCAAATTTTCTCTCAATAAAAACAACATGTTCTTGTTCTTATTATGGAATAAGTCCTAAATATCCTTCTACATCTCTCGTGCATTTTTCTTCCTGGTTAGATGAGGTATCAAGTGACCTTTAAGACCATCTAGGATGATGAGCTTAGCCTTCACATCTAACTCCTTAGGGTCTGCTGGTTTTTGAATCTCCTTGCCATAAAACTCCCAGATCATGTTTACCAACAAGACAAGATTGATCTATTCCTTCCAAGGACTATAGTGGACAAGCCTTCTAATCTATCTTTGTACCTCATACTAGCAACCAACTTCACCATGTTGTTATTCCTTCAACAACAAGGAAAGGAAATCCCTCTTGATTCGTACATTTTTCACACTATGATTCAGTTGTCCCTTCAAGATAGCTCTGATACCATGTTGATTTTTCCTTGGAAAATCAGAATTAGGTTTATGTCTAAAACACAATCACAAACACACTAAAATGCCACAACTTCAAGAACTTTTCATAGAGGAAAATGTACAATATTGAATCAATGAAATACACAATAATTTTTGCAACATAAAACTTTCTTGTATTATAAATTTAATATAATAAACATAGGGCTCCTATACTAGGGATCATGGCCCTTACATTTAACCCTGATACAAGGAATCTAGGGATTTATGTCAACGACACATGACAATCAATTTCCAAAGAATAAGAACAAACTTGACTTACTTGTTGAAGAAGCACTTACACTATCACTTTCATTCCATTTTCCATGAACACCTGGTAGGTACTTTGCCACTAATACTTGCAAAGAATATGCTACTCCAATATCTCTTTCCTAGCTACTCTTAAGTCCCACTGCTACTCCATATTTACTTCCATGCATCAACATCACAATCTACCATTTATCAATGATCTATGCTCCACCAAGGTTGCTAAACATAGGCCTTCAAAACTTCACCTTCACATAATGTCTATGCTACTCCTTAGATCATTGTTAATGGGCTACAAATATGTTCCTTCAAGGAATGATCTTTCTTGATCAAACTCACTCTTCGTAAGGTATTAGAAAACACCCTTCACAACAATGATTTCCCTCTTGAACTCATTGTACTTAGGGCATCAACAAATAACCCTCACAAAAATAACTCAACTTCTTATGATTCACTCCACCTAGGGCACATAAATTTAGCCTCCTAAAAATTATATTTCTCCTCTAATATCATAGTACATAGGCACATAAAAATTATTTCCACACAAAACTTAGATGAATAGGCCTTACAAATACAATACACCAATAATATACACAAATACACATCCAAAGATCATCACAATACTCCCTTAAATGACCTCTAGCTAGGTCTAAGGAAGACTTAGCTCTGTGCATAAATTGACTGAGGTTTCTTGGCCTAATTATAAACCTTTGAGGCCACCTCAATATTATATATATGTGGTAACCCTCCTTTCATTCCCTTTATCACCTGCACAACACCTTCATAAAGCTATGCCCTTATTCTAGTTTCTCAAAAAACCTTTTTTCAATAAACATAAGGGTCTCAGCCCTACTTGAGTGCACATAATTTAATCTCATCCTAATCACAAAGGTAAACAACAAAACATATGCCTAGAACCATGCACTATATACATGTTCAACCCTCCTAACTTTGCCTATACCAGAACATAAGAAACAAAAGCATCCTTTTTCCTTCTCTCTAGCTCGACTCCTTGAGGTTTGGGTCACTTTGGCTTGTATTATGTTGATATGAAATACACTTATGTATTTCCAAATGAGCTTCATCTTATATCTACTCATAGTGATCTTGGTGGATTTTTCACCGAGGGTCATGTCTTTTAGCCCAATCAAACTTGAGCCTACATGTCAAAATGGCACTAACATAAGAAATAAAATTTCATTCAATTGTTTTTTCCCTCTCGAATATTGTAGCCTTAGGTTCCCCTTAGCCCATTAAGAGTGCTCCTCATGCATCTAATGAATAAAAAATCAATTTTCACTTTGTTATTTCGCCCACAACTTTGGGTAAAAATCCCACCATTTGGGTACATCACCTACAAAACCACATTTATGTGGGTCAAGTACTAACAAGCCCAGTGCCCTAGGGGTTGTGGGAGTACCTCCTAGGCTACACATTTCAATATAACACTTGTGGAAAAATTTTATGACTCCTGCAAAATAGTGAGACATCAATTTCTGACAATGCCAAATGATTTTCGTGCCATTCTATTGATGGGTATGTTCCTCTTGAGAATTATAACTACCTCTATGCATAATTTCTTCCAAATTACTCCCCTTAATACCATACATCTGAAGTTAAAGACCAAGTAGTAACAGTCCCCATGACCTGATATTGGTTTGGATCCCAATGTATGTAGTATTCGGTATTATTACGAGGAGAGTTCATCAAAATAATTTATGGAAAAGAAGAATTAGAAGAGATCATCCCTAGTTTCTATATAAGATACATGAATAACTCTTAGGGTAGAGGTTTATTAAAAATATGTTCAATCTTCTCATGTGTAAGAACATATTCCAGCTTCACCTTTTGATTCAACACTTTCTCTCTAATAAAATGGTATTTAATGGAAATTTTCATTGTTTTGGAGTGTATTACGGGATTCTTGGATATATTAATGGCACTAGTGTTTTCACAGAAGATAGAAACAAGTTGTGGGTAGTCTAATTATATGTCCTCTAGATTTTGAGTCATACAGAACAACTGTGTACAACATGGAGCAGTTGTAATATATTATGTTTCAGCAATAGATAAAGAAATAGAACTTTGTTTCTCGTTAAGCCAAGAAACTAAGCATTGTCGTAGAAAGAAGGTTCCACCACTAGTACTATTTATGTCATTAATGCTACCAGCCAAATCTACATCAGTATATTCTTATAGAGTAAAATATGTATTATTTGGATACCATAGTCCAAAATACAAAGTCCCTTGGAGACATTTGAATATTCCCTTAACTTCTTTGGGATGTGTTTCATTAGGATTAGCTTGAAACTGGTCCACTATGCCAACAACATGCATAGTATCTAGTCTTGTTGTAGTGAGATATAATAAACTCTCAATCATGGATCTATATTCAAATTTATTAACTACTGGAGGTCCATCTTCCTTGTTGAGGTTGTAGCCTATTATCATGGGTTTACATATAGGTTAACTGTCTTCCATCCGAATTTCCAGAAAAAATCGTTGAGATACTTTTTTTGAGAAAAAAAATATGACATACTTTGTTTTGTGTACTTGTAATCCAAGGATGAAAGGAAGTTCACCAAGAAGAGACATTTCAAATTCTTGTTGCATGGTTGTTGCAAACTCTTGACTCATTGAGTCAACATTACTACCAAATATGATATCATCAACATATAATAGTTTATCTCCATCGACTTCGATATGCAAGTTGTCATCATTTTCTCCTTTCTTAAAGCCCTATTGTTGTAAATATTTTTTTAGTCGATAGTACCAAGCCATGGGATATTTCTTTACCATACAATAGGATTTCTTATTTTTACATACAAATTCCTTATTGTTTCCCAGTATGAATCCTTCAGGTTTCTCAATATAAACTTACTCTTCTAATTCCTCAATCAAGAATGCATACTTGACATCTATCTGATACACTTTTAATTTGTGGAAACTAGAAAATGATAAGAACATTTTGATGGCTTCCAGTCATGAAACTAGGGAAAAAGATTCTTCAAAACCTATCCCCTCTTATTGTTCATATCCTTTACAGATAAGTATTTCCTTGTTTTTTAATCACTTTTGCATCTCCATTTAACTTGTTCTTGAATATCCATTTGGTTCTAATTACATTTTTATTTTGTGGCCTTGGTGTTATAAAATTAAATATTACAGAGCAATGGAACACATAAAATAGTGCGGAAACATAAACACAAAAAATACATCAAACAAGAGAGACAAAAATATATGTGGTTCACCCAATTTGGGCTATGTCCACAGAGAAACAACCAATCCTTCCTTTTATATTATCTAGCAAAATGAAGAGATACAACCTACATCAAATTCGTTGTAATTTCATCTTCGTTCTCACACAGTCACATCTTCCTTTGTCACTCAGAATAATAATACCTAGATGAAATATGATTCACTCATATAAACTTAGGGTTGCCTTCTAGGGGAAAAAACCCTAAATTAACATTTTCCAGATCATCTGCCTAATGTATGACCCAAATTGACTACAAAATTACAATATTTTACCCCTAGACCCCCGCAAGGGGGACAAGTCCCCCCTGTACCCCCCACCCCCCCTCGCGTGGAAGGGTGTACAATCTTCCTGGGGTATACATTCGACTAAAACAAAGATATCTAAGTCAAGAAGATAATCAGGCTGCACACCCAACACTTGGAACATGATCCCAAGTATGATTTTTCTCTATTTGATTATGTTATTCAAGTGTAGCTTCAATCCAACATTCATCTTGACTAGTCTGATGAAAATTTTTAGTTTCAACTATTGATCACAAAGATAGGTTTACATGACTAGATGAAGCAAAGAACTTCCCTCTAACTTGTACCCCAAGTTCTTTATTTCCAAGAATTTGGCTTTCAAAGGTTATTTTTCTGCACATACCTCGATGGAGCCTTTTCTGTAGCAACTTCCTCTTTGTCTTCTTCCTCTAATGGATCGTGTTATTCTTCCCCTTCATCTTCTTTGATCTCATTGTTTGGAGATTCATCATTTGAACATATTATATTCCTCCTCTGGGGCACATGAATCATTCATCTACTTTTACATCTATATTTTCAACATTTTTTTTCAAGTCTTTTTTATAACACTTATACTCCTTATGTCTGGAAGAGTAACCAAGTAGAATACCTTCATCTTCCCTTGGTTCAAATTTGCCAAGTTTGTCATCATTTCTCTTGCTATAGCATTTTATATCAAAGAGTTTAAAATACTTTACTGAAGCAAGTCTTCCATACCACAATTCATATGGTGTTTTATCATTGTTCACCCTCACATGGGATTTATTAAGAATAATAATAGTTATTTTCGTTGCTCCCCGCAAAAAGGTATGAGGTACTCTTGATTCATCAAGCATTGCATGAGCCATTTGCTAAAATATCCAATTCATTCTTTCAACAAATCCATTTTGTTGAGGAGTTTTATCTATTGAAAACATTTTCTTGATCCCATTTTGTTCACAAAAATCAAAGAACTCAACTTAGGTGAATTCATTTACTCTATCGGGCCTTAGGCACAATTTTTAGATCCATTTCGTTCATTTTGATTTCTACTAAGGCCTTAAATATCTTGAATTATTCAAAGGCTTCATCTTTAAATTACATCAAAATAACCCAGCACATTCTTATGTGGTCATCAATAAATAGAAAAAAATTTCTCACCTCATGGGGATATTTTCCTCATTGGTCAACATATGTTTGTATGGATCATCTCAAGAGGTCCATTTGAAGAGTATTCTTTTTCCTTGAATTGAATCCTTGATTGTTCACCAAATTGACATTATTTGCTGACATTGTTTTCAGGAGGAATAATCTTAGGCATGTCATAAACAACTCCTTTTTTTCTTATTTTAACCAATTGATTGAAATTGAGATTCCTGGCCTCTTGTACCACATCCAACTTTCTTCATTTTTTTCTAAATAACACTTTTGACTGTCACCTTCTAGCACATATACATTATCTATAGTTCTAGTTACTTTGATTATGGATTCCTCTATGTCCATCTCTTTGACCACACACTCTCATGATTTGAAGATTACCTCATGTGCTTGGTCACACATCTAGTTGAAACTCAGCAAATTATGATTTAGGCCATTTACAAATAATATGTTTTGTTCCTTGGTTTTCCTCTTAAAACAATAGTCCCTTTACCGTTTATGCTTGTTGGAGCATTATTACCAAAAGTAACACTTCTTCTCTTGACTTCGTTAAAACAAATACATTTATTTCTATCACCTTTCATGTGTTTCGAATATCTATTATCAACATCCCACTAGTTTTCTTGATTTCTAGCATATAAAACCAATCCACATTTTTTGAAGATGAAGTCTTCCTTTTTCCAAAATATTGGAGGATCTCTCTTTCTTTCATGTTAATAGGAATATACCAATATGCTTCTACATTCACATTCCTCATGTCCAAAATTATTGTAGATAGAACACCCAATTTCATCCATAAGAGGAGAAAATGCATTATGGAAGGACTTCTTAGAATTTGTTGATTTATTCAATTTAGACTTGATCCTTGCTTCTCTAGTTTTGATAGTTTTGTATGATAAATATTGAACAACCTTGTGACCAAAGTTATGATAGGGAAAACAATAATTATAGAATAAATGTGAGTGCCTAGGAATGTAGAATCTCCTTTAAACATTTGGCCGTTGGCTATAGGAAGAATGCATTTCTGATCTTGGTTTCCTCCTGTCTTATTTATGATTTGTGTGGCTTGACTCATTTTTCTTTTGATGAATATTGTTTCCTTTGTTGTGCTAACCACTGATTCCCTTTAGAGCATTAACATTGCTTTTCAAACCTGCATTTGTTGAAGCCTTGGGATTTGTGTCTCTGTTATCCTGATTCTATGTTACATTCTATCTTAGACTTGTCTTAATTGATGGAGATCATTGATTATTGGTAATTTTCTCTAGTGTTTCAAATCCTTTACAGACAATAGATTCATATTTAGTTGTTACTTAGTTTTCTCAAGATATTTTCTTAGGGTTACAACTTCTAACTCAAATTTCTCAAATACTTCTCGTTCTCTTGAATATGTTTCATTATCATCTCCTCCACTCGTTTAGCTTCTTCTTCAAAAGGGTCATTTATTCATCAATATTAGTTTCTCTCTCCTTTTATTATTGAATCTCATCTTTCTTGTTTTTGTTGATATTCTTGAACATACATATTTATTTTAATGCATTCAACAATTCATCTTTCTCATAAACAATTGTCTCACAATATTCTTATTCACTATTATCTATACTAGGTAGTTGATCTTCAAGAACCATGAGATATCGTTATCAAGGTTAGAGTCAAATTCATAATCTATTTCATTATCTAATGAATAAACACTATCTTTGTGAGAATAAAAACTTTTCTTCTTAGATAAATTCTTCTGGGAACTTTTCCTAGAGAAATTATTTCCTTTCTCTTCCTTATCAACGCTATCTGTGTATGGACATTTAGCAACAAAGTTCCATGTTATTCCAAAATTAAAAAACATAAATGCAGCTTACCTTTGTACATTTTGGTCCCCTTTTGTAACTTTCTAATGAAGTTTTCCTCCTCATGATCTGAAATGTGGTTGGAGCTCTCGTGCTCTTGCTTTTGTTTTCCTTTGTTTGTAACCTTGAAAGAATATTTTCTAATTTCATATTGGGCTCCTTGTGTCCAGATTTTGTAAGCTATTAGAATTCTTTGTAAGCTTCCCATGGATAGTTGGTTTAAATCCTACATCTCTTCAATTGCTAAAACTTTGGCATTAAACCTGGGAATTAGTGATCTTAGTACCTTTGAACAGTTGTAGAATCCTTGAACTTTTCACCAAGGCCTTTCATAAGTGTTTACTCCTTCATCTGCTCTAATAAAAAATTTGGAAACCCTTCCATCTCCATACATATTTAGATTCTCATATTTTATCTAGAATGTTTTTAGTTTTTCATTCTTTACCTTTATGTCCCCGTCATAGGTATTCACTAGCTTGTCCCACATCTCTTTGTTGGTTTCATACTACATTACTTTTATGAATTATGATTCAACAAGTCCTCCCATAATGGAATTCATTGCCTTAAAATTACTTTCATACTTGTTCTTCCATACATCATTTGTTGGAATGGTTCTAGGGTTTTGATACCCCTTTTCAACAATTTCCTATACGTCTACTCCAAGAGACCGTAGGTATGATCTTATTTTTATTTTCTAGAATGTAAAATTTTTTCCATTAAACAAATGGGGTTTTCTTGAAAATATATCCTCCTTACTAGCCATTTGCACTAGATCTTCCTTCCAATGATTAAAATGTCTCAAACACACCCGCTCTGATATCAATAGTAGAAATATTCTTTATACTGATAGGGGGTTGAATAAGTATAAACCTAATGTGATTAACAATTAAATTTTAATACCTACTTTTATAACATTATTGATAAAATCACCATGCATGAAATCAATACATTAAGAAACATAATGAAAATCAAATGAGCAACACATACGATACATTTTTTTAAGGTGGAAACCCATAAAGGAGAAAATTGAAATTCTTATTCTTCTCTTTTAAATATTATTTACATATGTTTACCAACACCGACCAGTAGGAAGCACCAAACTCCTTTACACTATTTTGTTGGGAACCACTAACAGGAAGCACCCACTCCCTTTCACTAATTCATTGATACCCACTAGTAGGAAGCACCCACTACCTACTTTGTTTCAGTGGAACCCATTAGTAGGAAGAACCCACTCCCTTCAATAATTTTTCTAGACTTAGCCAGTGGGAGGCAATAACCCCATTAATTAATGTGGAGTTCACTTTCAACCAATTTCAATCTGGATCCACTCCCTATAACTTCAAAAATCAATAAAAACTTCTTCATTGTTCAACAATCATAATTAATCAACATTACAATACAATATTCTTAACAAAATAGCCTCAATACAATAAAAGAGCATTCATCATGTCATCATCCCTATCACCAAGTCACAATGACCAGCCCCTATCATCAGTGACATCTGAGGAACATATATTCATTGTTATTCATCTAGATCAACAAGAAAACTTATTACAATTTTTTTGTTCTAGGAACTATCACCTTAACAACATATTAGTTGTCAATCAATTCTGGTATTCAATAGCTTCAACTACCACAACAAACACTACCATGATACAGACAATAGTACCCCTGATATGCTTCGACGACAAGTAGTAAACCTCATAGATAGCTAAGACAAGAGTACTTCTTAAAAACATCATAAGGGATTTGTTCTACTACAGTATACTCAGTCACACCTCAGGTTAAGACCAAATCTTGACCTTATATGAACTATCAACACATGGAAACAAGATCTAATAATTATTAGTCCTACAACAAGAATAGATAAACTTAGCCTTTTTTCCCTAACTAATTAGATTCAACACAACATCATTATCACCATACCAATAACCTTAGGTATACTTTACCAAGCAACAAATTAAACATATAATTATGTCCTATTCATCAAAACTAATGATAATCTCTGATTTCACTGCCAAGCATATAGTGGTTTCAACAGCATGATACAATACTGACACCAAACAGGGGTTTAATATAATTGGTCTAAATATCTGGTATCACACGAGACTTTATTTGATAGCAAAAACTAGGGAAAATAGCATACATTTTATTACATAAAATAAAAACCCCTTTACACTAGCCCTACACTTACTCCAAACATCATGTGATAGTAGTAATCTCAACATGTAATTTACCTATGTATACCTCTATTATACTCTAGCAATCATGCACTACAAGAAAAAGGACATTGGTGAGGGGCGAAAAATGTCACCATAAGCTCATTGGTGATGGTCAAAAGAGCCTTCGTCACCTAAAACTGAATGTCACCAAAGGTTGCGTCACCAAAAGTATAGGGGTTGTAGTGACATTCAAAGTCCGTCACCAATAATGATTTATAATGATGGATAGTGACCGTCACCATTTCATATGAGCAATGGTGATGAACCATAGCCTCCATCACCAAAAACTAAATGTCACCAAAAGTATAGATTCAAAGTCCATCACCAATAATGATTTATAATGACGGATAGCGACCGTCACTATTTCATATGAGAAATGGTGATGAACCATAGCCTCCGTCCCCAAAAACTAAATGTCACCAAAGGTGGCATCACCAAAAGTATAGGTGTTATGATGACATTCAAGGTTTGTCATGAATATTAATTATAATGACGGATAGTGTCCATCACCATTTCATATGAACAAAAACAATTTATTGTGATGGGTCTTTCATGGCTGTCACTATTGGTGCATATATATGGTGACATTCATTGACCGTCACCAAAAGTCGCATTGCCAGAAGTATAGGTGTTGTGGTGACATTCAATTTCCATCACGAATAATGACTATAATGACGGATAATGGTCGTCACCATTTCATATAAACAACAACAATTTATGGTTATGGACCTTTGAGGCTTCATTACTATTGATGCGTATTTATGGTGGCATTCATTGACCATCACCATTTCATATTTTGGTGAGGGTCAAAAAATGTCACCAAATCTCATTGGTGATGGTCAAAAGAGCCTCTGTCACCAAAAATTGATAGTCACCATTCCATATGGATGTCAGGGCACAATGGAATCGAACCACCAACCTCCTTCTTGTAAAGAAGGTTCCCTTCCATTGAGCTAGAACCCTTTAAAGAATTAGACTTTTAAAAATTAGACCTTGAAACTTCATAAATTGTAAATTCTACAACTTTCAATAAATTAAAGTCTCGACAATATTTTACTAAACAAGCAAAGCAACATCGAAGCTACAAGTCCCTACTTAATGGTTATGGAAGTTATGAAAAATGGGTGGAGGGAAAAATAATTATGTATAAGAGAATCAATATGTTTAGTTGAATACTCAATTAGAAGTGAAACTTTGAAGACATTTATAATCTATAAATGACCTATAACTAGAAAATGCACCAAATATTGCAAAGGAAATGTCATAAGTGGATAGCATATGGAAGAAATAAAAGAAATTGACTTCGACAGAAAGTAATAGCTTCACCTTCATTCTTGAGTTGCTTCTGTTTATTTGAATTTGACTTGTGACATTCTTTATCTGACAAGGAATCAAAATCATCACTAGTATTAAATTCATCCAACACAGACTTTGGAGATCCCACTGACATCTACATTTTTGTTGTCATGCCTGAAAACCATGGAGATCCATGTCGATAGTAGAATAAGATGTGTGTTTGCTGCTCAAGAACACATTCCTTATTAACCATTGTTACCTGACAGAAACCAAAGAGACAACACAATATCAGCGTACACAAAATCCCCTACTGAAATATAATCATAACTTAGCTAAGAAGTCTAAAAGATGTTCTTAATTAATAAACTTTGTATTTGGAAATTTTGTTTCTTTAGATTTAAAAAAGACTATGTTGTACAACACTTCTGTCTATTTATCCAGGCAATTATATCATAGCATATGTCACACGGTAGCAATCTACAGTACCTAAAGTAAAAAGACAAATTTTCTCAAGAAAATAGATTTAGAAAAGAGATTTGAAAACTATATGTTTGTCATCAAAGCTTTAATTAGTTTAACAACAAACTAGTTGGAGTTTGAAAATCAAAACCATTCATAGGAAATGAATAGGACAATGGCTAAAGTTGCTTTCATACAAATAAAGCTAGAGTCACTATTGTCATTGTAGACAATTGAAATTTGGGCAATAGTCTAATAGTTAGAACTTATTTGCAGGGAAGACTCATCAATACCATCATTTTTTTCCACGGCCTGTTGTGTCTCTATATCCAGATCAAATAGCTTATTATTCTCAAGTTCTATCTTTCAAGTGTTGATTTCTGGCTCACCCTTTAAACACAATTCTACCCCTCCATTTGATTTTATTTTGTCAAGAGAATTGGTAGGACCTTTCCATCCTCTGTTTTACATCAATCAATAGCCATCCATCAATGATATAAAGAATAACAGATACCCAACAAAGGCCAAAGATGCACTTGTTGTATACCTATGTTCTAGGAATCATCTGACCTTACTAGTGCAAAGAGCTCACCCTGAAAAATATCATCCACGTGGAATTTACAAAACTTTTTTAAATCAAGCTCCAAGTAAACCAATCAAAATATGAACATCCTTTTAATCTATAAAATCTCTGACTTGAAATAAAAGTGGCCTAAAATTGAATGTTATGTCAACCATGTCAAGTAACTAACATCGGGTGAAAAATACAGGCCATGCATATTAGATTAGCGGAATATTTCATGTGATAAAGCTCAAAAGAAAACAGATGAATTATAGCTAAGAAATGTGAATAAATGACTTACAATTAATACATGAGGTTTCCCTTTCAACCCTGTCGTTAAATAACTCTTCTTTATGTCACAGACCATTAAATTTTTTCTGATACCAGGTGGAAGTGGTATTATAACATTAACCTTTGATAGAGTCTGTGTCTGCAACTACTTCTCAAGATCCGCTCCATTACCAGCATTTGGGGCTAGATAAGATACATGAAAAAACCATCAACATGAAAATGAAATCTACATCCTTGTAAAAAAAGGGGAGGAAAAAAAAATCCACATATTGAAACAGACTATAGGATAACTCATTCCTACAATATCATTATCTTGTCATGAACAATAGAAAAAGAAATCAGGGGAATTGTAATGTTTGCCACATTTTGACAATCATTTCCTTTTGCATATTCTATGAGCAATTGATGAAAAAAGTCAGCTAAAGCTTGTCAACATCAAGATTATAGCAAAACATAAAGGAACGCTCCAACACATATAATCCTAAACATAAGTATCTATACATATAAGTATTTATTAAGGACATTGTATTTTCTGAAAATATGGAAGTCAAATCTTTGAAATAACACAATTTATGGTACCACTACCTTACGAAGTCCACTCATTCGAGTATTTACGAAGTCCATTCAGGAATTTCTTCAAAGTTAAAAGTTCAAACAATTAAAATGTAGCCTAAAAAACTCAGATTTGAAAAGGAGATAACCCAAAGATGTAGATTATATATCTCACATTTATATATCCTAATTTCCAAACATTGAAATGACACATTTTAGCATACTATTGTGAATTCAACCCAGAATGCTAGAAAAAAATTATTGATGGTTATTTTTGTTAAAAATAGAAACTAAGGCCAACTTTAACTTTTAACAGCTCCTTTGGGGAATATAATTGTGGCGTTGAATTCCTCTTTTCGAGAGGACCAAAATCGATCTAAAGATCGTCAAATTTGGATAAGTAGAAGTGGAATTTTGAATTTATGTTTCTCTCATGTAAATTATTTAGGTCAGCCTCAACTATATGTCGGCTTAAGAAGATCAAAATTCATGTCCCCTCAACTCCACTGAAATGTATATATAAAGGAGCATTCTATCTCATTTGGGACACATCAATCAAAAGAAAAATATATCTTTGTGGTAGTGAAGATTAAGGAGGATAAATTCTGGTTATTATTGGGACTATTTTGGTTAGGGGTTTGTCATAACAGGTCTGATTTTGGAAGCAATGCTTCGCTATGGTTAAGGAAAATATTATATATGGGTTGTGGCTTGTTTCATATGGGACTTCTTCCTGTATTTTGGCTGCATCTAGAATATATTCTCACAGCTTGACCGCAGGCCTTGAATCACTTGCCCAAGAAGTTGAAATACAATAGAAAGTCATTGAACTTATATGATAGTATTCAGGTGCTTGTTGAGGATGACATGGAAACTTAAAAACAGGCTAGGACTACTACAAATAATAGAGCCCTTGTAAGAAGAAAAAGGTCACATTGTTTACATAATTCAAGGGTTGGAGCAGCATGCTTCAGAAGCCCTAATCCAGAACCACAAAGATAATATCAATAGTGACCTTAATGTGTTCATAAACCAACTCCTTGATCTAGCGAAAGGGAGCATCATGTGAAATAATGAAGGTCGCAGTAGAAAGGAGGATTTTTGGATGACAACTTAGAAAGCAGTGGACTTTTCTTTCCTTAACCAGACCAATCTTGTACAACAATATGATTTGTCCTCTATGAACAAACTACCCAGATTACGGGATTGAATGCATCTAAGAGAAGTGATGCCTAATCTTCATATTGGAAAGTTATTTTATATCATTTTACTCTCCCTCTTTCTCTATAAAACATTTGATGATAATAATAAGAAGATTTGATCAAGGGTTTTCCCCATCTTGGGGTTTTTCCCCGGCTTGAGCCATATTCTCGTGTCTTTTTGTCTTGGCTTGTCTTTTGCATCTATCATTTATGTTATTTCATCAGTTACTGTTATATAATGTCTAATGTGATTGGTAAATGGATTAATGGGCATATGGTTGAATGAATTATCTAACCAAAGCAAAGAACATGTTAACTGAAAATTAACATGGTCTCGGACCTCAGGTGAGGACAAGCCCAAGCTTAAAGAGATTGCAATCACTAAATAATTTCATTGATACCTCCATCTCTCTGTGGTAAATCAAGTCAGAGTTCAAATCTGGGTTATTTCTCAAGCCCTTCTTTAAGCCCTAATCAGTAAACATGGGCACCAATCCTAAAGATATTCAATTATCATGGGCAAAATTTGGAAGACAACAAGGTATGTTCTTGTACTTTATAAAAATCCTATTCATCAAGCTTAAGATTGTATCATCATCGTAAGCTTATGGAAAGATATCTTCTATGATCCTTGGAGGTAAGGTCAATCCCCTATAGATCTTTGTTTGAAATACTATCTCATATCTCTAGAGGATTGATCAAGTGCAGGAGATATCTATCTAAGATATATTGAATACTTTAGATAAAAGGTATAGGCTTTCATTCATTCTATCATTACTTTTGAAGTTGAGATTCTTTCCTAAGAATTTATAGTCCTGGACATCGATCAAGAGTACCAAATCCTAGACCAAAACATATTTCAAAAGGGTCCCGTATTATAAAATTCCTCCATAAAATTCTGAGCATGATCACCATGATCATTGATTAGTATCAACTATTCAACACCTATTCTCTCTATCAGTGCCTTTGGTTTTGGAAGGATATTTCGCTTTGAAGATAGAATTTTTTTGCGATAGGGTCAAGTCACTATGATGCCTTGCTTGAAGGATCGAATCATCTAACTTTCTGCAGGAATAAGGTCAAGGGATTGCGTAAGAAAAAAGTTAAAGAAGGATCATATTGATCTCAAAAGAAATATTATGGTTATGTTGGAGGTATCCCTAAAACAGGGTTATCGATAATCTGAGCACAGGAAGGTTCGATTAGTCAACACTTGGCACTCGATAGTCATTTTAGACAATCTCTTGGCCTCCTTGAAGGTCATTGTTGTAGTGAAATTATAGTATATGCTTGTTGGTGAAAGTTGCAGTAACTATGCAGACTTGGCTATTATTATTTGGAAGGCTGATATCTAAACCTTTGGCATATTGAACTTTCTCGCTGACTGAAACATGATAACCTTGTCATTAACATAACTTTGTGGCCTCCTTGAGAGAGAATTGATTCATTATACCATCCTACTACTCACAAGTTGATCGGTTATTAACTTTAGCTATATGTGAGCATGAAAGTTTAAATAATTCATCTTTGTTAAGATTCTGGCATAGGTAAATTGTAGCAGCAAGACCAATATGACTCTATTTGATGGAAAACAATAACACAAATGAGACTAAATGAGCACAGTCCACATAAAAATGGTTTTAAACTTTTATTGTTGAATATCTTACAATTGTGATAATTATCATCAACACATGTATCTATTGTCCTTTGATAACACTACAGTTTGATAACTTAAAATCAATACAACTGAAACACAAACAAAAAAATTACTACATGTAGAATTTCTTGCCAAGACTCTCATCAGATTTGTAGTCATGTGTTTGTGCTTTATTGTTGTGACACTCACTATTTCCAAACTAAGGAAAAAGACAAAGATAAAAATAACTTGGCAAAGTTGAAGGATCTATTTTCCTTATTAACATCTTCCCTTGACAAGGATATTGGTCATCTATAGGTCTTTGGGCACTCAACACTGGATGTTAATTGGATGAATGCACAAGGTTAGATTCAAGATACTTCCTTATCTCCCTTAGCTACTCAGATGAAAGAGCTCTCTAGGAAATTCCAGATGATCAGAACCTCTCATGTGTTCAAAGAAATTAATAGGACAACATATACTCTCTCAAAGGAAGGACTGCAATTGTAGGAGAACTAAGTTCTGGACAAGAATTCATTGGTGGTCATTTATCTTATTTAAGAGAAAAGCATAATAGGTTCCACAACATGGAGACCTTCCTTTAGAGCATTCATATCAAACTACAATTGTTTAACATTTTTAATTTGCAGTAAGAAGAGAAAGGTAATTTTATTGATGTCCAACAAATGACAAAAAAATATGCCAATGAGACTAGAATGTACAATCAGTAATTACCAATCTATATGGGTGTCCTGGCTACCCTGAAAGCATAAAGAGAAACTTGTTTAGTTTTGTTAGAGTGCACTTGTGCCAAATTTTTAATTCTAAATTTGGTTTCTCTTTACAAACAACTTCACGCAAGTCTCCCTGAGATCCCACTTTTACCAATAAATGATACCCACATTTAGTGCAAAAACCACAAGTGGAGTTCTAAGGCCTCCTAGTCATTAGGGAAGTTGATTATTAGGATTACTTGTGACAACCTATGTATTTTTAAAATACCAATACACCATATATAATTCTTATGTATTTTAGAAACTCCAATACAAAATCAATATTACTAGTAGTCATCAAGGCAAAAAATATATCTTCAACCATATAGTTGGCCTTCATGAATCTTAGTAATATTGTTTCCTTCACTAAATGTATATGTAAGATGAATTCTACTCACATCCAAATATATTATTATGAGAAATAGCTTGCAGGTTATTAAGGATCATTTAAGAGGTAATGTCCAAATCATGCAGGTTAATTGTGTGTGAAGTGTTGTAAAATTTAAATATACATGGCTCTAGTGTGCAGTGCTCTATTTACATTTTCCTAAAGGCAGATAGCATCATGTACCTCATGTGGAGTGCTCTATTTACTTTGTCCTAAAGGCAAATAACATGTACTAGAAGTGGTGAGGTATACTCATCTGGACAATTGAGGCTCCACTTCTCAACATACCACAAACACTTGAAACAATGTTGGTGGAAAGGCATGACACCATGGCAAAGTTTGTACCACACTTGTCAATGAAATTTTATGAGCCTGAAGCTTCTAGAATTCCTAGAAACTATTTTTATTGATGTTGTTGCTTATCCTTCCCTTTCTTCTTAGAACACTAAGAAGCATAGTGGCAATCCATACTCTAAGCTTCTACTTCTTGCAAAATATTTTACTGATATTGTTGCTTACCCTTCCCCTACTTCTCAAGATACTGAGAAGCATTTGGTCATGCTTTTTGCACTTGATATGGCTCAAATTATTCTTCTGCTAGTTAAAAGAGCTTGAATCTTCCTTCTTCTTCTAACCCTTCACAAATCTTATTCTATTTCCTCCTTTCCTCACCCTCCCAATGAGGGCTAACTCTGGTACATCCTCATCACTAGCTGAAAGCATCTCCAATATCATTTCCTCCTTGATAAATGCATCCCACAAACTTTTGATTGAGGGTAGCTTCTCACAAGCACATACATCCTATACAAATGGTGCCAAGATGGACCAAATCCATTCAAACTCATCCAAATTAGTCCATTCTCTTCTCCCTTGTCATCAAGTGTAGCTCGTTGATCTCTCAACTCTTGATATTTATTAGATAGATAACTATTGTAGTAGTGTTGCTCATGCAAGTAATGGACAATTTATTAATAAGAGAATTCTCTTAGACATGTTCTTGCTCCAATACAATGTAATCAAGGTAATATGCATTTCCTTATCAATATTTTTCTCTACAATGAAAGGGGTTAGATGATTCTTCACCAAATCCAAAACTATTCATTCAATTTGACCAGTTTCTAATCATGCTCAGCCAACTCCTTGGTATCTGTTGAAAGTAAAATCTCCTTCTCCACAACGTACCACAATTCAACCTCTTCCAAGAGATGTTGCATCTTGAACTATAATAGAGTTGGAAGTGCCCTCCAACATGTGACAATCCTAAATACCCTAACTACTTGTGATTACAACTCTTTAAAAAAACATGAAACATATCAAGCACTAAGAATCAAACTTGCAACCTCTTATAGGTGGATTCCACCTTTTGCAAACATGAAAAATAATACTCCAATCCTTGGAGCAACTGGGACATCACACCCTATGGGTCAGAACCTTTAACCAGTCAAAATCTGCTTCACTTGCTGAAACTCGGGCATCCCACCCTTGAAACCCTTCAACAACTCTGTCTAACAAGTTGCAATCCTATCCATGCACAGCTTCTTATTAATTTTAGTGAAATTGCTCTGATACCATGTAATCCAGACAATAGTAAGTAAATTTTGCACTAAAAGAATATTCTTAAGATCCTCGGTAATTTAAAGCCCTTGATGGGTATACTAGAATCTACAAAAACACACTGCAGAAAAATAATAAGAGCATGTACACAAATTTGAACTCTCAATCACATCTATCTTCTATTGAATGTAGAGAAAAGAAAATACAATGCAATACCTCAAAACCAAAAGCTTTCTAACCAACATGGAAGTGTTCACTACATCTCCTTTATAAAATAGGAAGATGAGGGAAGATACAATGTATATGGTCACATGCATGAAGCACTAAAGGTGACTCAGTCAAATGCTAGCCCAAGTTTAATCATCTAGTGTACCCTTGCCACATGGATAAGTGTGTGCCAGGTAAGTGCATCTCAACTAGAAGACAAGCAGAAGCATGCACCTCCTTCCTTGATAATTGTGCCCTCTACCTAGACTGGAACCTTATCATGAAAAAATGCTCTGATTATATAGGGTTTGTGCCCTCCAAATATTAGATCATGCATGCAGAACTGAACTAAACTAAACTGAAGAAAAAATGGAATTTCTTAATCTTAAACAACATGCAAATTGAAATTAATTGAGGGTAGAAAAACTGGAAATATACCATCTACTCTCTTACATAACAACACCTCCCTCATATTATAATGTGCACAGGAATCATGACAAACTGTTGCCATTATTAATGTTGTATGGGCCTGCAAAAAGTACACCCTTATTACTATTGTACGTGCCAATTAAGTGCACCCTGGTACTGTGGAGAAAACTGTCAAATTTAAACAAGGTAGAAAATCTAACAAAGGATATGAACCAACTGATAAAAAAAATATTACCACAGTGATAAATTGAATCCTTAAAAGAGTGACTAGTGTGGGAAGACATAGAGTTAAGTCAAACAAATTATAAATCTTTGCCATAGATAAGACAAAGTTTACTGCATGGTTTAAGAAAATTTATCTCAATCGGCAGATAAATTGTTTCAAACCCCAAGATTGAAAGGAAACTGACTTAATGTATAGAAAAATGTTAGTATTTTGCTAAGGTACATCTACATTTACTCAGAGGTGTTGATTTGATGCTATATAATTCTTAAAGCCATGTTCAACCTACAATGAGTCTCTAGCTTTTTGTTGTTAAAGTTGCAGGCCTATTTTAGCAAAGCCATAGGCTTTGATCATGATGAAATGTAGTTAAAGGGTTGTTTCTAGATTTATATATTTTTCACAGTTTAGTTTCAATTATGCTTTTTCCATACCAAGTAAGAAATAAAATAAATAAAAAAACAATTAGCAGACAAAGAACATATCAATCAGAGCTAAACATGTAAAATAGAACTGATAAAGGATATACAAATGCAGAATGGAAAGTTTTAACTCAGAAACTGAATAGACAGTGTGGTGTTAATAGTACCTATATAGCAGGATTTGATATCAGGAGTAAAGACACACCAAATCCACCGAAATGCCTCTTTCCAAGAACCCTCAATAAGAGTTTGCCAAAGTCCCTTTGATTTCCCAAATGCATTAGTTTACATTCGAGCAGAATTTGTGTCCAGTGTCTTTCCAAAACAAAATAAACCACACATAACATAGTGTTTATGTATAAATTTGAGCAAGAAATGTACAAGTCAAAATACCAAAATTTGGCTACAAAATCCAAATCAATAGGAAAAAGCAGGAAGAAAAGGAGTTGTACCTGTGTTATCACAGTTGTTGCAAGCTCTAGTTGCAGTAGCTATAGTGAAATTTTCTTTGTTCCCATATACTTGTTCCTATGTTTCAAGTAAAAATCTCTTCGACTATAGAGCTATATTAGTATTGGTTAAATTTCTGATGTATAATTACTTGATGAAAATTGAATAAGATAAACTAATGGTAAATAATATCACAAGTAATTATCTGTAGATCAGAAAAGGTTTTTCAACATGGTATTAGAGAGTGAGATTAGGCAGTGGAGTGTGTCTGGTGGAATGATCTCGCATCGCAAAAAAAAATTGTGTATTTTCCCTGGAACTAGTTTATCTACAGATATGAGAATTCAAGCATGCATTACGTAAAGATACATTAGCTCTAGTACACCAATTTATTATACAAAATTTTCTTTTTATTTTTTGCTTTATCTTATTCTGGAACATGTG